>JAWZYV010012697.1:626666-1253333 GCA_038373885.1 Cheiracanthium punctorium | reverse complement strand
ATTTTGATTTTGAGGTCAGGAGTTAATAAGTCATTTCAAACAGATATACTTCCAAACGCAAGGGGAAAGCCATTAAAAATGATTAAAAGTACGTAGGAAGAAGTGAAGTTGTGGATATTTTAGCGTGCTACTGTAATCAGCTTAACTTCTAGTAGGTAATATCGCAAGCGATGGTACACTGGGCCCAGGTCGTCCAGAAATCCACACGGACAGTGCGAGGTCATATCCCAATCTTCGGCCAAAAAAAGAAGCACAAAACAGAGCAGTGAGACGGACTTCATAGTGAGAGCACATGCATACACCAAAATAAATCCTTAAGTTAAATTAAAAACTGTTAGCTGTTAAGAGGTCCACGTTTTTTCCACGAAACTATGTCGAGAGACAAATATAGAAAGATATTTGCGATTTGACAAATGGAAAAAAAAACTGAGCCCTCTAAACCAATAAATTTGCTCACTTTTTTTCAAATATGGAATACAGTTATTGAAAATTTAAAATTTATGACAATTGTTAAAGCCAGGCAGGTCCCTTCGTAACTATTGATGAGCAGGTTACTTCCGAAAAATCTAGATATTGTTTCAAGCAAAATGTGCAGAATAAACGGGACAAATCTGGCATTAGATTATGACTTGTCGCTGATGCTGAATGTAAATATATAGATTAAATGAGTTTGCATATCTGGCTAAAGATGGCCAGCGCTTTGAGAACATTTTTTTCCGAATACGTCGTCTTCCTTTTGATAGAACTATTCAAAAACAAAATAATAAGTATCACGACAGGTAATTTCTTCATCTGACTAGAACTTCCAGAAATGCTAAATGCACAGAAAATAAATGTAATTATAGGTGTAATACGTTGACGAAAAGCGTAATACCTAAATTTGGGGGAAAAAATAATGGCTTTGCAATACATCATCTGCCCGTTGCTAATGAAGTAGTACGATACAACATTGACAGTTTATCAAGGAAAAACTCAGAAGAATGCCCTACTGCTAAGATCTCTTCAACCCACATTAGATAATGATAATGATGATATGGAAAGGTTTCCAGATACGATATTATTTTATAATTTTAAGAAATTCGTTGTTGACGTTCCGGACCAAATGGCTTAATAATTAAAAAACAAATACAATACAATAAATACAATAAATTTAAAAATACAATAAAAGGTGGCTTTGTGTAACATTTTTTATCTTACTGGAATAAGTTCGTGGATTCTACACAAAGAGACTACAGGAAACCCATTTCAAGAAGGGACTTACTGCAACAACTCACTGAAATTTAAAAGAATTAAAATTACTTTTTTTATTAAAAAGAGATTGCTTCTATTTTTTTTTATTGTTGGGCTATTAAAATTCGTATACTCGTAAATATCTTATGTTAAATCAATTTCCGAATTTAACGTTCTTTTCTTCTTGTTTTTCGGCTTTTACAACCAAGAATAAATGCTATTCTTCTATTCTTCATACATCATATTTTTTATATGAATAAATCAATCGGTATATTGTCAGAAATAGAAACATTTTCATGAAGAAAAATGTAAAATAAAAAATAGCACGAACCACTGGCTCTTTGCATTCTTTCTTACACTCATTAAACCACAATAGATAGCACACGAAAGGAAAAACAACATTCCAATTTACGCTTCTATACCTCTAACTTTGTTATTGATTAGATGGTCGTTCATCCATTTCCATATCGTTATTTTCTTGTTTGAGCTCTTGAAGAAGACTTTCGAACAGTTATTGTTTCCAGTTCAGCGAGCTAATGGAAGATCTTAAATAATGGTAAATTTCTGATGAATACTATTTGTTGTTAATTTGATGGCTGCTCTTCAGTGTGTTTCATGAAACACCCTCTCTTCATTATTTGGAATTCATGAATTTTATAAGTATCCGAAAAAATTTATTTGCAGTACATGGATACAATTTCGTCTAAAATATGACATCATAGGAACCTACTGATATTCTGTCGATTTTTCTTTCCACGTTGTTATGTTTAAATATTTTTTTTTTAGTATGTGTAGACATGCACTAGGTCATTTTTAAATTAAGACCCAATTGTGAATCGTGTCCGCGCATCTTGCCAAATGACATCAGTTCAAGGTCGGCCACTCATTGCAAGTTTTACTACCAACCAACGCCGTTACGTTTCACGTCTCTGGCGGTGTTGGTGGTAGTTAAACTGCTTCGTTTGTTGCCATGTCACTCAGTAATCCCCGATTGTGAAATGCGTTCAGTTATCCAATTCTTAAATGCAAAATGTTCGTCCTGTCTAAATTCACCGTCAGATTGTTAAGTTTATGGTGAAGGTGTAATGAATGGTATATGCGTGTAAATCGTGTAGCCTTCTAAATGAAGAAAGGACAAATGCTTGTGATGAACAACGATCTAGTTGGCCTACTGTCATGCATAAACGCTTGACACATATCACTGATGAGGAAAATAGTCGAAACAGGCATTTCACTATTGACGAACTTCATGAGAAATTTCCACATGTTCCATGATCAGTTGTTTATCGCATCGCTACTGACAAACTTTTCTACAAAAAAAATGTATTCGAGATGGGTGCCAAAAATGTTGACAGAATATAAAACAAAGCTAATAGCACATCCTTTTCCGTTTTAGGATCGTTATCATAAGAATGATGACGAGTTCCTAAGTCACATTGTGACCGGTGATGAAACGTGGATTGCGTACTAAACTACAGAGAATAAAAGTCGATACAGTGAGTGGCAACTCCCCGACACGACTATACCAAAATTCAAACAAGAACCTTCTACATGGAAAATAAGGCCACGGTTTTTCTGATCTGAAAGACGTTCTTCTGTTGGACTTTTTTCAAAGAGGAATAACAATAAATGCTAAGATATACTGCAAGACATTTCTAAAGCTTAGGTGAACTATTCAGAATCTCCGAGGGGACTGCTCTCTAACGATGTTGTTCTGCTTCCGGACAATCGGTCTCATACATTGCGGCAAGAACAAAGACGCAACTAGACAGATTTTGATTGGGAAGTATAGGATTATCTACCATTAGCTCTGACATAGCGCCATAAAGCTTTCATTCTGTTTCCAGAATTTGCTTTCCACCCAAGATTTTATTGGTGGAAAGCGTTTGGAAAATAATGGCACGTTGAAAGGAACTATTATCAAGTGGTTTAACGATCAGGTGGCAGTTTCTTTGATGATGGGATCCAAAATCTGGTGCCACGACTTAACAAATATTTAAATCTCAATGACTATATTGAAATGTGGAAAACTGCTCATATTTTAGTTTGTGATACAATTCACAACCATATGGTATAGTTTCATCATATAAATTTCTTTTACTTCATTATAAAATGGTGTTCACTTAAAAATGACAGTCCATCGCTATCTTTATACTGAAGAGCCGGTTCTAATACATATTTTGAATGCTACGTGTTTGTTCGATATGTTCTTAGAACAAAAAGAGAATGCGTATTAATTCTCTTTTTGCAATCAGATGCATGCATGTGAATTTTCACCATTCACATATAGATGAACGCTACGCAGAAATGTATAGAACAAAAGGAGTGTTTTTTTTTTTCTGACAAATAAAGCATTCCTATACAAAAATCAGTTGATTGTAGGAGGAACATATAGAGTGTTTACAATTGAACTTCCAATATAAATAGCATTTTGAAGCTGAAAAAAGTGAACTCATTGCCAAAACATTTGGCACATGGACTTTACATAAGCTTCACTCAAGGAATATTAAATATATATATATATATATATATCCACCAAGTGGCGCATTTTATAATACACTCATGTCCATAAATTAAGGATAATGAAGTTCAGGCAAAGAAAGAGAAGCGTTTGGAAAGCGTTTGGAAAATAATGGCACGTTGAAAGGAACTATTATCAAGTGGTTTAACGATCAGGTGGCAGTTTCTTTGATGATGGGATCCAAAATCTGGTGCCACGACTTAACAAATATTTAAATCTCAATGACTATATTGAAATGTGGAAAACTGCTCATATTTTAGTTTGTGATACAATTCACAACAATATGGTATAGTTTCATCATATAAATTTCTTTTACTTCATTATAAAATGGTGTTCACTTAAAAATGACAGTCCATCGCTATCTTTATACTGAAGAGCCGGTTCTAATACATATTTTGAATGCTACGTGTTTGTTCGATATGTTCTTAGAACAAAAAGAGAATGCGTATTAATTCTCTTTTTGCAATCAGATGCATGCATGTGAATTTTCACCATTCACATATAGATGAACGCTACGCAGAAATGTATAGAACAAAAGGAGTGTTTTTTTTTCTGACAAATAAAGCATTCCTATACAAAAATTAGTTGATTGTAGGAGGAACATATAGAGTGTTTATAATACACATTTTATAATACACTCATGTCCATAAATTAAGGATAATGAAGTTCAGGCAAAGAAAGAGAAAGAAGCAAAACAAATTTGACTTATTTCTAAAGTCTATTTATTAAACAAAAAGTAAAGAGCAAAAAAGATGCTATATGTTTGACATAATAAATAAAAATTGCAAGTTTTACTACCTTGACCAAATTTCAAAAAAGAACCTATTTACAAAAAACAGTATAACATGGTTATTAGGATGGTTAATACGGAGTATGTCTCCCGGACGATGCAATACAGGCCTGACAACGCCTAGACATGCTGAGTATCAAATGATCAATCTGATCTTGGGGAATATTACACCACTCATCAAGCAATGCACTCCGAAGTTCCGGTAGACAGGTGGGAGGGGGTTGACGGGCTGCAATTCGTCGGCCAAGCATACCCCACACATGCTCTATTGGATTCAAGTCCGGTGAGTATGCTGGCCAATGCATACGGGTGATATCCTCCGATTGAAGGCATTCGTCTACAATGTTTGCACGGTGAGGACGGGCGTTGTCATCCATAAACACAAATTCAGCACCCATGACGCCCCGAAACAAACGTACATGTTGTTCCAGAATGACATACCGATAGATGTGGCCTGTCACCGTTACACTCTGAACATGCAGGTCAGTTCTGGAACCAAGAATAATTCCTCCCCAAACGAGCCATCCTGCACCACCGTAACGGTGTCTTTCAATGGTGTTCTCTTGGTGGTAACGGGTACCTGGCGCGCTCCAGATGAATGTCCGGCGAGAATCAGACTCCAAACTAAACCTGGACTCGTCGGAAAACATCACACAAGACCACTATTGCGGTGTCCACAATGCATGATGCTCTCTACTCCAGGTTATTCGCAGGCGACATACATCTGACGTTGCGGTAAGTGGAACACATCTGACAGGCCTACGAGCATATAGACCAATGTGCCCTAAGCGTCTGTACACTGTCTGCCTTGAAACTGTCGTACCGGTAGCTGAAGAGAGCTGACGAGACAGGTCTGATGCTGTACTCCGTCTGTTTCTTTTGGCAGTAACTGCCAAACAGAGGTCCTCATTCGGCGTTGTAACTCGGGGGCGACCTGTGCTGTAACGTCTACTCACATTACCATCATCTTGAAATCGTTGCCAAAGCCTGGAGATGACACTCTGGGTGATTCCAAGTTCCTCGGATACTTCCAGCTGGGTACGTCCTTATTCCAGTCGTCCGATAATTCTGCCACGTAAAACATCATCCAAATGCCTCCTTTGTGCCATAACTATGCGGTTTTTGCACTGAAAGGCTTTCACAGCGCTTGTGAACAATTTTACTTCTTTGCCACCATTCCTTATATACCCCTCTCTTACACTCTCGTCATTGTGACGTACCATCCACGTCATCTGGTGGTTTCCTGTAATTTGCATATTCTTCTTCAAGATGTGTGTGATCATTCCACAGGTGAAATTTTTATTTTAGAGATCAATTTCTGTGTGATTCTGAATTATCCTTAATTTATGGACATGAGTGTTTATTCGGCACAAAAAATGAACCACATTAATTGATAAATGCTCTAAAACTGTTGAATAAATGTTGAAGATTTTTGCCCATTTTGCATTAAAAGTTTTCATTTATAAATTGGATGGATTTTTTTTTTATGCAATTCGTGTTTTGAAGATATATTTAGTCAAATTTATTGTTTCAAAATTCCTTGATTGCATTTCATACATAGTCTACATACCGCTCAACCATTTTACGTGTAACCAGTTTTGTTCTTTACAAAGAAGTTTAATTACAAGCATGTATTCTTTCATAAGCTATTTAGTATGTCCATATTTGTACCAAAAAATAACATCTGCAACCAACTATTATTCACTGGCTTTATTTAGAATACTAGGGTCCAAGGCCCCCAGAATTCGCGACGCTCGCTTTTCGTATGAGGCATTTGGCCCCTAATAAGGCTCATTCGTAAAAAAGACATAATTTCAACAGGCAAAACCCGAAGATTGGATCATATAGAATGTTACTGACCTACACATTGCTTGGTTCTTGCATGTTCATTGGTACACAAAAATTTAAACTTCACACTACAGTAGACGCGCTCACCCTCATAACACGGAAGCTATTTTGTTATGGGAATCCGTGTTGTACGGATCTTGAGCTATACGCCACCTGGAGTACGGACTCAGGTTATAATCGCTGGAAAAATTATTTGCACTCCTCAGAAACACAATGATATTTAATGTTGCCACTCAAAAGTTATATTAATTAGGAATAAAATCAGAACATCTGTTTCAGCTGTATTTTTAATAATGTAAAACCTGATGGACACTTTGCGGATTTGCCACCCATGGCGATTTTTCATTATTTGGCTACTTTCGTACATGTAAAGTTAATAAAAGCTACGGAACAGATAGAATAGCCTGCCACCAATGGCGACTTTTCATTATTTGGCGATTTACACATGCTCACAACCTATATTTACTGTTCATTTAAGGTTACCGGAAAACCGTTATCCATATTTTCATTTACATAATCGTTTGCAGATTGGTGTACTTAGCACTACGAATTATACCATCTCGCCGTGCTAGCAAATATCCAAAGTGTACTATAACTGCCATAATGGCATAGTTAACGCCGCCAAATATTTCTACTGGCAGCAAATAATCCAGCTGGACCGAACAGGCTTTAAAATAATCTGCAGTTTAATTATTTTTCATTTTCAAGATATTAGTTATTCTGTTTTGGAAAAACGAATAATGGCTAATTCTAAACTCCTGTTGTCTAAGCGAACCTACTATTTGAAAATTGTCAACTTTGTGTAACACATTTTGAGTTACTTATTTCATATAGTTTTTATTTTGGTGTAAAATGGGAGCAATTCATGTTTGTAAATTTCACGCGATTCTAGATACTTGGAAACGCTTTTTTGCAAAGGAATGAATGATTTTATGTCAAATCTGGCAACCATTCTGTTTATTTTTTCAGTTTTTATTAATATCTTCTCTAAAATAATTCGATTTTCGAAATTTAAGTCAGCTTAGCAGGTTCCTCGGAATTTTTCGAATCTGTGGGCACCTTAGTCGAAACTCAAATCCCCACGGTTTAGGAGAAGATAGGCGAACAAGCTTTTGACAGCGGCGACGACAGCGGCCCTTACTTTTTTTTAGAATAGAGAGAAACTGCTGTTGAAATATAGGGTATTCTTCATGAAAAATATGGTGGAGAGTATATGTGGAATATATCTGAAAGACACACTAGTTTAAACACTTAAAAATGATACATGATCGACCAACACGTACAGGAATAAAGGGAAAAGAAATAATATAATAAATAGACTTGCAAACATTGTTTAATATTTTTGCTACGTGTTAATACAACTCCGAATGCGAAAACGAGTGGCATTGCAAACTGTTTCACGCAGATTAAAATCAAATGGGAATATTTTTGAAAACTCATTTGAAAGGACTATAAATAACTATATTTGAAAGGAATTTTGCGGTACTCCTGTATTTACAATTATGTTTCATTTTAGAGCATGTATTAAATTGCAGCATTAAAAAAAGCGTATTAACAACAGGGTTAGATATTGTAGAATGTGTTTTTAAAATTAAATCCATTTCATGATTATACTCTTTAAAATATAAAGAGTATATTCTAAATTTTTCCTCTAAATACTGACTATAATATAATTTATGCATTTTTTATTTATTTAAACTAGTTTTCCGGGATGTATTTAAATGACATTACTTTATCGATAAGTTAATATTGTAACAAGAGGAATCTTTAAAGTGTCTGAAATTCTTAATCAAAAATCATCATTCCTTTAATATTTCGTTTCATTTTTTATTAATTGCAATGTTTAAATTAATATTAATTGAATATTAATGATTATCATTAATCTTAGATGATCATTATCATTATCATTAATATGAATTGTGTGCAGATATTTTAAACATCCTATAATAAGTTATTCATTTTAATTAAGCATTATTGCTCAAATGTTTTTCATAAATTTCAGTCTAGTTGTAAATTTGGTAGCAAGTAAACATTAAAATGAAAACTATATAATATACATTTACTAAAATTTGAGGAAATACTACAATTTACGGTATTTATATATATATAAATCTTTTAGAATTCTTATTAATTACTTATTTCTTAAAGTCAAAATCGAACTCGATCATTTATACGGAATCACTTAGGGTAACATAGTTTTTTTGTGTTCAGATTGTAATAACTCTCCTGCAGCAAATTTGTCATTCCAATGAATATATATATATATATATATATATATATATATATATTGAGAGAGGGAGAGAGTGAAATAGATATATTTCCAAATATTACCTATTCAACAAGATTCGTATATGTCTGTGAATTCAATTTTCAAGAATGATTTTTATGTATGTGCCTCCAGTTCATTTTCAGTTCTTGAGCTCATAATCGATTTTGAAGATAAAAAGGAAAATAAGGTGCAAAATATATTTTGAAATTGAGAAAAATATTGCTACTCCTATACTGTATTCATTTTACTTTTATTATTATTATTCTTGTTGTTATTATTATTATTATTATTATTCAGTAGCACTATACCATTTACCATCTTTAAACGACAGATTAAGCAGCCGCATATACAGTAAATTTCTCAAGTTAATTTTTTGAAAAATAAGCGCACAATTCTTCAAAATTAAGCATTTCACTTAGCATTAATTTAAAAATAACGACATTCTTGTATTTCAGATTTTATAGTTAAAAGAAAAAAAAAGCCGAGAGTTATTGTTTTAGACTGGAAAATTCAGTAAAGATGGAAAAAAAGAAGGCACTGTGGCAATATACACAAAAACAAACATATTTATCGAAGAATGCCTGGTCTAAAAAGACACGCAAGCGGGGAAGTATGTATCAGTTCTAAACAGGCGTACCTGAACCGTTGGATGTCGCACTTAAATTTTTTGATCGTTTCCTCGTACTGCTGAACTTTAACTGTCTTCGCACACACCATGCTGCTCCGCTTTCTCAACCTCTTTGTCATGTTGGACGCACATACATTTTTCTGGCCCTTCTTTGTACCAGGTCCGACAGACAAATGAAGCGGCGGTAACGTTTCAGTTGTTCTTCCTCAGCTGTCAGTAGAGACAATTTCTATTCAAACACATCTGGTTGCATTACCAACATGAACACCATGCTGGTTATATATACTCTGTCTGCTTTTCACTTTATGGTTCCTTGCAAAAAAATTGCAAACAACAGGTAAGCACCAAGAAAGGAACTAAGCCAAAACTGTCAATTCTGATATTGACAGCTTTTTAAACAATTTCTGACAAAAAAACATTATCTCCAGTTAATACAAACCCAACGTTTAGGAGGGACCAGTTCCCCGTAGTACATCCCAATCCTACGTCCCTGAGACACAGCATATCTCTGCGGGATAGTTTATATATTTTTAATATTACTCCTGTTCAGCATCTAGTTCTGATTCCCGCTCATTCTAACAGTTACTCATAAAACATGAAAAAAGTTTTCTAATTTGAGAATTTGATATCCAAAAGTACATGAATGAATTCTTTGGTTTGCTGTAAGCGAACTTGTACTTCACACGCGATGCTACTTCGAAAAGAAATATCTACCTCATTTACGCTAATAAAAATGCATGATGTCAGGCTCCGAATACCTTACTCAAGAGCTACAACGATTTTTTTTTTTTTTCATTTTAACTAAAGAAACGAATCCGCCTTTTAAGCATGAGTAATGACTCTTAATTTTAAATTAGATTCCCGATGGGAAACATTTTGAATATTTTTACTCTTTTTTGAGTAATCATGAAGTATTCAATATCGAAACCGTAGATTGTTAGGGAACTCGTATTTTTTCTATTGAGTTTTTGGTACATGTTTGAGGAAATATTAAAGCATATGCAAATGTACAATTTTAATTTTCCTGAGAGAGAAATTTATGAAAAAAATAGCGCAAGTGGTGATTATAGTTTTATTTGGAGGTAAGCATATTAAAGAGAAATTAGAATCATTGTTGTTGAAAACCGTATTTCAGTATCCAATCAATTCTGTAACTATTTAAGGAAACTAATTGCAATAAAAGTAGAAAAAGGCTCTCTGATTACGTATAACGTCCATTTTTATCAACACTTATTTAGACGTTAACAACTCAACATGAACTTAAGAATTCTCTAAGCTTTATAGTCATAAATTGCACTAAACAATTTCAAAATTTGTGTATAGAATTTACCTTTCATAATGACAGATTTATGCTTTTAAAAGTGGTTTTTTTTTTCATCCGCAAGCTTTACCGCTACAAAATGCACCTCTGGCCCTTTCGCCCAATTGACAGGCGAAAACTGTCGCACGATATCAATCTTAATGAAAGCAGACTTTTCTCAGAAATTACTGGATTGTTCTGCAGATGCAAAGTGAAATAAACTAATCATGATTACGGAAGATGACTTCATGTTTATCCGAGATGACTGTCTTTCCTACGTCTTTTTAAAGTGGAAAAAAAATATGTCAGTGAAAAAAAATCTTTTTGCTGACGTTCTGCTGATATTTTTTTTCCATAACTAGGGGCCAAGGCCCCCAGACTCGCTACGCTCCCTTTTCGTTTGAAGGATTCGGCCCCTAATCAGGCTTATTCGTCAAAAAGACATAATTTCAACAGACAAAACCCGAAGATTGGATCAGATAGAATGTTACTGAGCTAAGCTACACATTGCTAGGTTCTTGCATCTTCATTGGTACATAAAAATTTAAACCTCACACTACAGTAGACCCCCTCCCCCTCATAACACGGAAGATATTTTGTTATGGGAATCCGTGTTGTACGGGTCCTGAGCCATACTCCACCTGGATTGCGGACTCCGCTTATAATCGCCGGAAAAATTATTTGCACTCCTCAGAAACACAATGATATTTAATATTGCCATTCAAAAGTTATATTAATTAGGAGCTAAAACATAATAAAATCAGAACATCTCTGTTTACGCTGTATTTTTAATAATGTAAATCCTATTGGACACCTTGCTAATTTGCCACCCATGGCGATTTTTCATTATTTGGCGACTTGCGTACATGTAAAGTTAATAAAAGCTACGGAACAAACAGGATAGCCTGCCACCAATGGCGACTTTCCATTATTTGGCGATTTACACATGCTCACAACCTATATTTACTGTTCATTTAAGGTTACCGGAAAACCGTTATCCATATTTTCATTTACATAATCGTTTGCAGATTGACGTACTTAACACCACGACTTATACCATCTCGTCGTGCTAGCAAATATCCAAAGTGTACTGTAACTGCTATAATGGCATAGTTAACGTCGCCAAATATTTCTACTGGTAGCAAATAATCCAGCTGGACGAGAACCGGCTTTAAATAATCTGCATTTTAATTATTTTTCATTTTCAAGATATTAGTTATTCTGTTTTGGAAAAACGAATAATGGCTAATTCTAAACTCCGGTTGTCTAAGCGAACTTACTATTTGAAAATTGTCAACTTTGTGTAACACATTTTGAGTTACTTATTTCATATAGTTTTTATTTTGACGTAAAATGGGCGTAATTCTAACTCATGTTTGTAAATTTCACGCGATTCTAGATACTCGGAAACGCTTTGTTGCAAAGGAATGAATGATTTTATGATAAATCTGGCAACCATTCGGTTTATTTTTTCAGTTCTTTATTAATATCTTCTAAAATAATTCGATTTTCGAAATTTATATCAGCTTAGCAGGTTCCTCGGAATTTTTCGAATCTGTGGCCACCTTAGTCGAAACTCAAATCCCCACGGTGTAGGAGGAGATAAGCGGACAAGCTTTGACAGCGCCAGCGGCCTTTACTTTTTTTTTAGAATAGAGAGAAACAAAGCAAAATACAACTTGCTGCGGACGAAATAGTCGATCCGGGAATCTAATTCCTTCTTCAACCTTTCTAATTGTCTTAATAATCAAAAACGAACTTTCATGTTGTACCACATATATCAATAAAGGCGTTGAATGAAATGAATGAATGTTCTAGAATTGTCTGTCTGGTATTATTGATCTGTCTGGTTAAATACTCAAAGGAAACTAGGATACACAAAAGTTTTAATTCACTAGGTACCAAATAAAATGATGGAATTATTTGCATAAATAAAATAAGATAATGATTTTTAGAGAGCGTTTTTAGGAGATGAAACCAGTGTCTCACACAACATTTAATTTTTCTTTTCCAATGGATTAAATAGATCCCCAAGCCATCCTCCAGATAGTCAGACAGCCCTCATATACCTTTGCCTTCATCAAAACCAACGAACCTTTCCGAAAGGAAGCCCCATGTTACATCTTCCATTTTGAAATTGATGTTGTCTGCCTTCTGGGAAATGTGTGCTGCACGTGCATCTCTGTGGTAAATTCTGTAACTTTCTGTGCAACAGTGCCTCAGCCGCTACGTGGTATTCATATAGTGCACAGTGCAACAAATTGCCACATTGAACAGTCGCACGACAACGCGTGCCCGCATGTGTTTTAACGGTTTCTAAAGTTTCAGGCCACACAGCATACGACCTGGAAATGACCCTACATAATTTCCTTCTATTTGCAGTTCTATGACGTTCTTTAACGTTCTATGGCGTTCTATGACGATTTTAAACCGTCTCTGTGAATAAGGCTCTATTCACACGCGAAAGGGTCCTATGAAACCCGGTTTTCGAAGCATTCCCTTGCTGGGTCAAATCATACTAAGCAATTTGATTTGGAAAAATATAGTCACGTATTGCTTTAATTTTTGTTTTATATGCATGACGTATTCATTATCCCTGATGTATATAAATATGCATAAATGTATATAGAAACCGCTCTTGATATTATGTATTAATAAATTTATTTATCTTTGAAAATATAAGCCATTTGCATGAATATTGTACTTTTTTGGTTAATTTTTTTCTTTTTTTCTCTTTAATGATAATACAACTTACTAGCAAAGCTCTTGTCTATGTTAAATATATAAAGGAACTTATATTGCAGGATGAAAAATGTGTGTTTTAATACTAATTTGCATTAAAGCAGAATTCGCCTTAATGGAAAAAGTGATGAAACAATATGTTTATCTTACATTTTTTAAGAACTTTTAAATTAGATGCAAATGAGTATTTTGTTAATAATAAATTTAACATAAAAGAGAATATTATATATTTATGCATTCAGACTGCACTTGCAAAAATTTGTAGAGATATATTTTCAAAATAATAATTTCTTTTACATGTTTCTCTGCAGTCCTTTTTTACATTAAACTTTGAGGAAAAAGGAAGGAATTTGAAAATTTTATCAGTACAACAAACAACATGTTCTTTGTAATAATGAATGCATATCAAAAAGAGACAGATTATTTTCCTGTATATATATATATACATACTGGCTTATTATAAATGATAAGAAATAAAAATAAAATCGTTCGAAATTTAGTAATAAGGTATTCCGTAAGTTTTTGTTAGACTTTTATGCATGTTTATGGCTAATTATTAAAAATATATATTTAACCACTTTTATACTTCTTTCTTTTTTTTGCGTTAAATAACCGTTTGTTAAATATTGTGTACAGTAAATTTGCAATTCAGGAAAAAAAGGAATAATTTCAACATTTTCTTCTAAAGAAAGAACTGCAGTTTAAAAAAAGTAATTAACAATTTAAAAAATCTTATTATTAATTCGTAAATGATTTCCTTTACATAAAAACATTAATAAAAACTGTCATCACAAAATTTAAATTATTTTACATCACGTAATAAAAAATAAACACATAAAAATACGACATCATGCGAAGCAAAATTACATAAATAATCATAGCTTTTTTGAGTTAGATTTGTCTTTAATATATAAATAATCAAACATTTGTCAGCCATGCGTAAGTGAGATAAAGAAAAAAAAACTCTAGAAATAAATGTGTCACATGTGTCACACGTGTTTTACACATAAGAGATAAAGACACGAAAATTTGTCATAAACGAACATTTACAGCGTATGCTCTTTACATTTAGAATGAAAATTAAAAATATATAATTAGAATGGTATATATTTTTCATCATATAGGAAAAGCATTTTCCCCAATTAAATTAACATAAAAAGTAATAATATAAATAGTTTCGATAGTATCTTAACCAGTAGTTCATAAGAGCATTTCAATGAACCCAGACTTTTTGTAACAGGCCTTCCCTCTGCCTGACAGCTACCAAGTTTCATAATGTACGAGGGCTGTAAATTAAATAGTGTCAACTTTACCTAAAAACTCATAGAAAAGCGGACATTCCCAAACAGAATATTGTAGCTGTGATGTGTCACTGTTGTCGATGTATGGAGTGCAAAAAGCAGTTGGTCGAGATATAAGGAGAGTTGTTGTGGGCGTTAAATTGAAGAGTTTCGTCTCCATCGCTCTGAATCATGTTTTGAAAATATTTTCAGCGAAGGTGGCTTAAAATATAAGTTCCCCATGGCAAAAATGAAACAAAACGTTATCGAGGATTAACGGAAGCCTGTGGTGAAAGTGCATTACCCTATAGAACGGTTTCACGTTGTGTGGGATGGTGTGAATCTTATGCATGCTGTGTCTGTAGGGCAAACTGTGAACACTGACTGCTAAGGCCGATTTCTATACCACCATCTGAATCCGGCATCTGACATAAACCTCCAAGATTTTTGCAACGTAATATCCCTATCGTGTTGCATGACAACGCTCGTTGTCATGTCTCAAACAATATCAATCTTGTATTGCAGCGGCGGCAATGGGAAATCTTGGATCACCCTCCCTACTCACCTGACACAAATCCTTGAGACTTTGATCTGTTTTGGTAGCTGAAATAATCCATCCAAAACCTCCGATTGCACGAGGTTCCATCTGTACTCAGCGAGTAGGGCGCTTCGTCGCTGACATCCACAATCCACACCTTGCCAGTTGTCTCCAATGCTTTTCATAAATTTGGCGAAATTGTAATAAACTTTGCAAGTGATTACATAGAAGGAATGTAATGCAATTGTACTTGTAAGTTCATTAAAAATTCATTTGTATCCATGTTGTCATTTTTTAATTTTAAGCCTCCGTACTTCAATGCAAAAAACCCCAATTTCTACATTCAAAAATTGTATGGAAATCAAATTTTCGGATGATTCTAATGGATTGAGTTGGTTAAGCAAACCTTCGAATTTGATTTTCTAAGAGTATTTTCATGTTATAAAGAGATCAAGGATAATTGAAATTCCTATTTCTAATATTTTTTTCTGGAATGTATACAATAGGAAGACAATAAGAGAATTTGCACATAAAGGACTTTATAATGTCCATGTCCATGCCCTTGGGATATCAATTCAAATTTACGATTTTTTTGTGAAAACAGTATTTTAAGAGAGGCATTTGATTCATAAAGTACAGTTATTTAGTTAATACAATCAAACTATAGTATAATATTATTTCGTGCATTTAGAACTTTAATAATATAATAGCTCCCTAAGCTAGATATATTTTGAAAACATAACCAACTCATATAAATGAACTAATGAAATGAATTTAGATAATGTTTTATGTTATTCACCTTCTACCCTTACGGCTATTTTATTTAATTGAGCAGTACAACTATTAAACAAAAATATAAACAATAATGCACACTTATTTTATTTCCACTAAATGTCAGACGCAAAACTATTACACCAACGTATCCCGTGTCGCTAAATTACTTTAGTGTTTTTCTTTTCTAGAGTTAGAACATGATTGGAGATTGTCCATTGCTCTATTTAGCTCATCTTTTATTATGTTCATGCCGCTCTCTGTGAGTGCATTTTTGTCACAGAGATAGTTCCAGAAAGAAATAATTTTAATTTGATTCTTTTTTAAAACTTATTACCAAATAATTATGTTTTATTTTTTAAACTACATTAATAAAGAAAATATATAATTTAATTTTTGTAGATTTTTTATTAAATATATAAAATAACTTATAACAAACTCTCGAACATAAAAATGTTAAATATTACTTACATTTCTTCAAACGATAACTGGGAAAAAAATGACTTTAATACTAATTCGTGTTTTTCGGAATTCTTTTCAAACACTTCATGTATTTATATTTGAACTTTCTTTTCACAAAGTTTTTATTTATTTTAACGTTTAACACCGGTATTTTGAGTGGTTTTTTTTTTCCGGACCTACATCATATTCTATGATAATACTGAATATTGGATACCGAAATACTTTTTTGAAAGGATATTGTTAGGTATATTTGATAGCGGTCATTGAAATTTAATCGTCAAGCAGCGGGGTTATATTGTAAGTAATGTGGTAGTAAAGGGAAAGGGGGGGGTTGTATCTGCTATTCTATATATTCAAGGCCTTATCACAATTTTAGGGGAAAGCTTTCGGTAGTAGGTAAAACAATCCATCTCCCCTTATGATGCCACATTCTGAAAGAACATCTCTTTCTGCTACGATGAAGCTATAGGAATCACTATCGGAAATACCTGTTTTTTTCTGACAGAGTAGATGGAGGCGAAAAGTGCTTTCCAATATCGGGGACCAGAAATTGATGTTATTTCTTATATTGTGCATTATGGATTGATAAGCACTTCCACAAAAGACCACTTTGACACTTTTCAAGCTTGAGTTTTCGTCCCAGCAAAAACGAACATACGTTCCTTGATTGATGCCCCCAACCCCTCATAAAATCTGAATCTGCCCTCATTTGAGAATTGTAGAAAAGGGGAGAAAGCGCTGTGTCTCCCTCTGTTGCATTAACTGGTAACTTCATTTCTAGTTTACAAGTGCACATTGACCTCATTTTACTTCGGGTTCACTTAGATGAAGGCTGCTTTTTAATTCCCTAATACATAACTATCGTAAAAAAGTACTTTCGTACAAATAAAATAAAGGTTCCGCATACTCCTGAAACAGCACAGCTAGGAAGTTTATGTTCTTTAGAAAACCTGAAGATTTTGTGAATACTACTATTCATTTTTGAAATCCTCTATGTTTAAAGGAGTTCGTTATTTTAAAGAAACCCAAAAGCATTTCTTCATATTAAGATATTACGCTCTTAAGATATTACTTCATATTAAGATACTATTAAGATATGTACATTCGCTAATATTGTGTAGCGTAAACCGCTAGTAAGTTTTCTGGTCTATTATCCTCAAGTTATCTTTTTAATGTATGATGTATATGAAATTCATCAATATTATATGCAACGCGATGTAAATTACTTTTTACATCTGGTTATTTGATCTGATAAGTGTGATACATATCGTCACATGCACACTCCATTGCATTTGGGCCTTTACATTAAACCTTTAAAATACAGCTTGACCCAAATTTTATAAAGCTTCAATATTTAGCACTAAAGCTGTATATATTAAAAATATTACCGCTTGTTTTATCACCATGGGTGGATGATCTGATTAAAACTCTTTAACAAAAATTTATAAAAATTAATACATTTATTCACCTAATACCACCATGAAGGTTGATTAAAATTTATATACATTAATACTTAAGCTACAGTAAGAAACTGCTAGCTTAAATATTTAGATCAACAAACCATAATGAGTTTTTACACACATTTCAAATGTTACGTAAAAACAAGTCTCGTTGATAAATCACGGAGTCACTATAATAATCATTACGCATATTCGTTGCATTCACGTCTCATTGATCATTCACGGAGTCATTGTAATATTCGTTACAAAGTATATTTTAATCCACTGTCTGTCCCGTTTGTTTTTCTCGTTCAATTAGATTAGAAAATGCATCATAATTATTGCATAGACCGTATAATTTTGTTTTGCTTCATTATGTTTAAAACTAAATCATAAATTCTTTTGGGACCTTATTTGTCTTTCTAGCCTCTTTTTTGATGAAAACTGCATTATTATGCATGTGTCGGTATTACTTGTCTTCCTTTTCCCTGTTATATTAAAAAGTAATCCGTGAGTGTGCCCTACTTGCCTTTCTTGTTTCTTTTTATCGGAAAGTGTTCATTTTCCATGCGTCTGTCATATTTATCTTTATTTTGGTGGAAAGCGCTTCATAACACATGTTTGGAACCTGTATATGTCTTCCTTGCTTCATTATGTTGAAAGCCCAGCCAACACAGCAGTGGCGTCGCTAAGCATAGTGTCACCCGATGCGGGCACATCCTCTGTCAGCACCCCTCCACATACACATTCCAGTCAAAGTTAGTTCTGCATCAGAAGAAGCAAAAACGTTAATAACTTTGGGGATATAATATTTTGTACTCTACACAAATAATGTTGCATTTCTGCAAAACTATCATTATGTTAATGGTAAGAAAGTTTTTTCAAACATTACTAGGCTTCTCTTCTGGAACTTCTTGCCAAAAGAGGCTCGGGTAGAAGCGCTAGGAATACTTTCTTTCAATTTGGAACCCTTGCACAAATAATAATAAACACCGATATATAAGGATAACAAGATGTTTTACTGTGTACACAGGGTAGTAATGTACAGCCACTGCATCTCTGCATTGCTGTACATTATTACCTTGGCTTGAGGAAGGTTGTGTCTAATCTTTACTGCACACCCAATTTAGTCAAGCACCTTATTCCCTACCGTTGTTCAAAATCCACTACCCCTCCCCACAGCAAGAGAACGTATTCTTAGTTACAACCCTGGTTAAAAGTGGAACAAAATACTGATGGAATGACAACACATAAGTTGAGAACAACTCTCTTTATTGTTGTTTTATGAGGAAAATGTTGAAAATTTTATACTGGAAAAAAATAGTTGAGATGAAATAACACATTTTATTTCTACAGGTACACATGACAGTGACTTTCATTATATTTACTCTTATTTCTAATCTCGGAATTCTTTTCCATCCGCAAATCATATCTTTTTAAAAAATTAATTGGACATTTTAAAAACAGCATTTTTTGCTGCTACCCCCTCTGCTGGTGTCACCCGGTGGGGCCCTCAACCCCCCCACCGCAGCCTCTACGTGACGCCACTGATTGTCTTCATATTTTTCAGGTTTCAAATCTAAGGCGAGATAAGAAACATTGATATATGTCGAAGTTTCCCCTGCTCGACGCGGAAAACGTTTGAATTGTGTTTAACTTGAATCTCGCCCTCATCAATAGCGTGAACAAAATAATTTATTATAATCTTTGTCCCTGTTGTTGGAATGAAAGTAATTTTAAAAATGTTTCCATAGTGGTGTGAAAAAAGAATATAGCATATTTCCGGTATGTACCCCCTTTTGAATTAAAAAAAATTCCCCATAAATATGAGGATTTCAAAAAGTGTTTTCACTGATTAAAATCTCTACGCTAAAACTCTTTAAGTTTCAATAGTTTTTTTTTTTTTACAAAAACTACGTGGGTATTTTAGTAGTATTATATGCTTGTTTTGAAAATTTAATGTGATTACTGAAAATTATTAACTTTGTGCGATGCACACAAAAATCAAAATCCCCAATGAATTTCAAAGTTTAAAAGGTGACAGTTTACCATGCATTTCCTTTAATTTTTAGTTTCGGATGTTATAATTTGAAATACGTTCGACACAACGCGTCACTCGTAAAATATTTAGGGTTCCAAAATAAAATAAATAAATATTTTAACCTATCATTCTTTTTTTTTTTAATAATAATGTGTAATGGCAAGTTTTAAAAAGAATTCATACATGTCTCAAGAAGAAAATATTATTAATAATTACGCTGATTTTTGACTCACTGGCACTAGACTGCTTTTGAATTTCCGACTACTTCCGCTTTCTGTGTTTTAAATTACCATATTATCTCAAATTTTATATATTTGTATTTAATAATTTCCAATAATCTTATTCAAATGCAGGTATTCCATGTAGTAAATAACTACATTAAAAACAAATGTGCAATCTTCCATTAATATATATTAAACTTCAGCACGAATATTCTTATAAATATTAATGCAAACCAATTTCTTATATTAAAGCTATTTTTTTTCAATTGATTGGAATTTTAATTATGTCATATAAGCTATTGAATAGCTTATGCTTTATTCGTTACTGCAATAACGTATCACAGCATTTTAAAATCACTGCATTAGTTTTCTTTTTCTTTCTCTTTTTTAACTAAAAAAAAGTGTACAGAAATATGTACGCATTATTTAATGCAGAAGACTGTATAGTAATGTATGTAGTGATATGTCAATTATAATTTTGCTTCATATTTTATTCATTTTTGTAAAAGATAAACTATCTTCCTCACAAGTCCAAGTTAAATAAGATGATATTAAATGTGTATTTTAGTGTAAAACTGTAGAGTAATCTATTTATTTTTTTTAAGTTTCATTTATTTGGAATTCCTGTTATGAAATAAAATCTGAAAACTTCCTTGCATTTTATTCTTTATGGTGTAGTTTAAACATAATTCACGTATAAAATTCCAATTTTTCTTAAATAATTTATCTGATACTTTACTAATTAGAATAATAATAATACAATCAATTTAAGAATTAGCATTTTCATAGAAAAGTTGTACTCTTCAAAACTTTCAAAATACTCGGTTTCAGAAAAAATTACTTGTTTGCATTTTTCAAATATAATAATATTGCATTAGGCAAGTCACATTTCAGTCATTCTGAGTACATACATTTTTATCCAATAACTACAGTAAAAAAAAAAGAAAAACAATTTCAACTCCGGTTTCTATAGTCATCCTATGTACCGTAGCGCTCGAGAAAGGATCTGCTGCGGCGTCAAAAAAAGCAAGGTTTCGACCCGGTAGAGGAAACTTACTTTCTCGCGTGCCCCCGATCGAATCCTGTTAAAAGTTGAGGAGAAAACCAGTTTCCTAGGATGGAGTGTTAATCTGTAGTACCTGAAGAAGCAGATTAGCGGAAGGCCATGTATAAAAGTTTGAAGGAGTGGTGCGAATGAGAAATTAGCGAATGGAGAGGGTTTATAGATACATTTGTAGCAGCAGTCGATGAGGGACGACAAGTTTAGGTTTCGTATTTTTCTTGAAGGAGAAAGCAGAAGGGAATTGAAGAGAGACACATGAAGGAGCTTCGGTTTCTGCAGCGTAAATTGATGAAGGGAGGTAAAAGGGTGTTCACTTGGAAGTAGTAAAAACGATGTAAAGAGGAGGTGTAAAATAGAAAAGAGATTGACAGTAAGAACATGGCTGATATAAATATACATATACATAAAATCGTATAAAAAATACCTACATAAAAAAAATAAGAAAAACGTTATATATATATATATATATATATATATATATATATATATATATATATATATATATATATATATATATATATATATATATATATATATATATATATATATATATATATATATATATATATATATATATATATATATGGGTCATTCCACAAGAATAGGGTAACTTCGTGAAATTGTAAAAAAATTATTTACTATTCAACATTTTTAAATTTTGAATAATGCCCGCATTTATAGACAGCATTGATTCTGTTTAGGAGCATGTATAATATTTTGAAATTTGAATTTTTTTTAATTCAAAATAAGGTTTTTAACCCCAAAAACCCCTGGCATGTACCACTCGAAAAAGTGAAGAGTTAAGTGCTAATTATTTTTAAACTAACCGATTTAGGCAACAAACATGATCGTTGTTGTGTTCTGAGATTGTTATTTAATAACTTGTTATGTGTGTAATGTGATTTTTAAAAAATTTTCATCACTTTTTTTCAGTTTTAAATTGTGTACCCCTAGTTTGCGCGTCAGTCCCCTGGCTCATGTTAAATTCCAAAAATTTCTGATATTATCCATTGTTGATAACTTTATTGCTTGTTTCATATTTATTTATCATATAAAGATGGCATTGACGACGTTTATTTATACATCAGCCATTTTTATTCAACGTTTTTCGCCATTCTTGTGTAAACAAACAGAATGCTAACACTCAATTTGTCAGTCCCCTGGTAAGTAATAATTTAATAATTTATAAATAATTATTATTGATGTATGCTGATTTTAATGTCTTTTTATTACTAGATTTAATATTAGAACAGAATACTATGGCATTTGCTTCCAATAAGTAGATTTTTTGAGTTTTATAGTAAAAACGTCAGTCCCCTGGCAGTTTTCCATCTGGAATACTGCTTGTAACTGCTTGGATAACTTGTAAAAGAACTGCCGACCAAGTAATTGCTCAAAAAGGTGATATAATGAATTTGCATGAATTTGCTGACACATTACATAAAAAATGCCCAGCAATAAAAATTTCTATTATTGAAGATGTTGATATTAAAACAATGGATGATCTGATAAACGAAAACCAGAATAAGCAAATTTCCTTTCAAGGAACACTCAAGGTACATCAAATTTGTGGTGATGTACAACACCCTAATCGTCTTATTATGAAGTCATTGAGTTGTTTCTGTGATCCTATAATTTGTGAACATTACAAGTTGGGAACAATTAAATTTGAACAAGATCAAAATCTTTCAGGGCGCCTTTCAACACTCACAGATTCAAAAAAAAAAAAAAATGTGAGAAGCAAAGTAAAAAATCTACAAGTAAGCAACAGATCAAGTTCACTGTTGGTTATTTTATCCTAGTCAAATTTTTAGTCAGTAATAAAGAATACCGCATTGTGTTGCAATTTGTTTGTATGTTAAAGAAAACGAAGAGAAGTTGACTGTCACATTGCTCAAAAAATGTAATGATAAAAATACTTTATTTCGATTAGATGAAAATGATATAGCTGATATATCGTTTGAGCATGTATTGGAAAAATTACCAGTACCTATTTCAAGTATCAAGCGTAATAGAGTCACTTTTACATTTAATAAATTTATTGATGTTTGCGAAAAATAATTACTATTATTTTTGCTTTGATGTTAAATTTATGACTTGTTTAAAAAAGTTTTATTTAAAGTTTAAAAAAAGTTTTAAATAGTATAATTAAAATAAATAATTAAAAATGTATTAGTTAAAGATGATTAAATATGAAAATATATGTATTGAGGTTATGTATGAAACATGTTTTTATTACTTCTTTGGATAATTATTATTAATTATTAATAAAAAGTTAGCATTATTCATTAAAAAGTTCATTCTAGAATGAAATAACCTCTTCCCGTCAGTCCCCTGGAATCTACTTTTTGAAAAAAATCGATTTTTTCAAAAATGTTCAAATAATTGAGTGTTGCTGTACAAATACAATAAAATTAACTTATTTTTCATAGATTTTATCAAAAAAAATTTAATCTGAGATAAATGTAGTATGTTTCAAATTCACCTCTAAAGTTACCCGATTCTTGTGGAATGACCCATATATATATATATATATATATATATATATATATATGATATTTTGTGACTGTAAATGAAAAGTTTTCTGATCAATATTGAAAGTTATAAATGTTCCAAAAATAAAAATAAAAATACAAATCAATAACCATAAAATGGATATCCAGAAGGATACTGACTTAGAGCCTGGGGCTAAAGCGAATAATAATCGAACTATATGAACTCTGTATGGACTCTATCAACCCAACTAATTGTCACAAGGGAAAGTGTAAAAAGAAAAGAAAAGGTCATGACTACAACACCGGTGCTATAGTCTGGGACTGTTCATCTCTGGAACTTTCACTATCCAGATTAGACGGGGCACCAAGCCACGTGATGAACTTTCAAACGTGGACTTTATGTCATTTTTTGACAAGAGGGGATATGTTGTGTGACGTTGGCCACGAAAGATCGTTGATCTGTGAAAATAAGAAGAGATACGACCTCAGAAGATTTGACACCAAAAGTGACAGTATTGAACTAAAAAACCAGACAGGCAAAATTACTCCAATATTAAAAAAAAAAAAAAAAAAACGAAATATGGAGAGGAGGACTTGCGAAGTCATATGGTTAATGCTACACATCGGCGGAGCGAATAAAAAAATGGAACCCCCCCCCCTAAAGGGAAGAGGGCTAATTGTACAGAAGAGAGACAAAAATTATGCAAGAAGAGTAGGAGCGACGACAACGTTTTCTCAATGGTGGAGCACTAAGGAAAGAAAAAATAATATGCTTCGCAGTGGAGAAGGAGAGAGAGAGAGCGGAGAAAAGAGAACATAGCGAGATCACAGAGAGAGAGATAGCGGAGAAGGTTCGAAGAGATGGACTTATAAAAAAAGTATTCTCCCCGATTGAGCGCTGTGATTACTAAGCTCATGAGGACGAATGCCGTTTAGATTGACTACTGACCGCCAAGTGCACCCGGGCGTCTGGAGATGAAACGGACTTCGATGCCACCCCGGGAACCAAACCGCCAGAAATCAGATGAACTGCTAAAAGTTTCCGAGATCGTCTAATGGTAATAGGCCAAGACTTCGCCGAATCCAGCAAGTTTTTTAGTGATGAGCTACTCTACCGATACCGGTCCGACAGACCTAAGACGGAATCCGGCAGCAACTGTGATGTGTGAACTCGATTAAGGTAGGAAGATGGTTTTTGATTTAAATTGAGCCGTGTGATATCTCCCCTCTATCTATTTTATAATTTTGCAGTCTTTTAATTGAGACAAAAGAAAGGTTA
Source organism: Cheiracanthium punctorium (assembly GCA_038373885.1). Taxonomy (NCBI): domain Eukaryota; kingdom Metazoa; phylum Arthropoda; class Arachnida; order Araneae; family Cheiracanthiidae; genus Cheiracanthium; species Cheiracanthium punctorium. Next base: position 1,228,416 of record JAWZYV010012697.1, on the reverse strand, counting down.
ATCGAGAAAGTAAATAAATAAAGGCAAAAAATAAATAAAATGAGTAAAGAATGTGTGATTGTATTTAATGTGAATTTGTGAAATAAAAGGATTTTAGGTTTTAAAAATGTTTCCTTTCTTTAACGGTGTGCTTAATATTTTTTTCAGTAATTTTTAGGAGAAGCAATTTTTTAGTTAATGCTGCTTATTGGAGGATTTTTCAAAGGTAAGATTTTTGGTATTGCCGCCTTTGTACTAACACTTTTGATCTGGCTAAAGAAAGCTTAAGCTTAAAGACGCTATTCCGCCTCCATATCACTTCAAGTGACAAATTCTTTTACAAAATATGAATAAATAAATCTTAATATGTCACATAATTATTACTGGCATTTATACAACTTACAACTTGAAGTTTTCCTGAGGTCAATATTATCAAACATAAGAAAACTGGTATATTTTATTTTGTTTTTGAGAAACTGAACAGTTAATTAGAGAATTATTTAAATCTCACTTTTCTCATGATCTTATTCGTTATTGCCCGAAAGCATACATTTTATCCATCAGTCACACGATAAAGATTATTGAAAGTACTACAGTTTTAAGAAGCCCGTTCATTAGAAAACAAATAGATAACTCCTACCCGTTTTATTAAATAACAAATAGCAAATTTTTGAGAACTGTTTATCTGATAAAATTTGTTTTTTTTTTATATTTCGTTTCGTTTCGGAATAGCAAATTTATGAGTAATTTGATTACTAAAACACTTGTGCATGTCTATATGCAAATCGGATTTTTTATATAGAAGATAATAATAAAGTTCCGAACTTTACGTTGAAACAAGAAACAGTTAATCTGCACCAGATTAAAATGAACACGACACAAATGAATTTCAGTTTCAAATATATTACTTTATCAAAATTCATGCACCGACTAAAGAAATCAATTTCAGTGGGCGCATAAGTTCAGTTACAATCGCGTGTTAGATTTTATAGCAATCCTCTTGTAATCAAATCAATAACAGTTTTTTTTCTTTTAGAGATTGCGGTTGCATTCTGATTTTTACAAAACATGCGACGAAACTACATTAAAACTTGCCTTTACGTGTTCCGTTCTATTCAGTCACGATATGATTTTCAACAACGTAATTCGAATTCTCTTGTTTTTACAAACATATTAAATAATGTTTTTGTTCTAAGCAAGATAGCAATCTAAAATGAATGACAAAAAAATAAATAAATAAACAAATAAAGGAGACATTCATACACAATATCTTATTATTTTCCTTTTCAAACAGCTGTTGCACACACAAATAAGCAATATAACTCAATAAGAGGATGATCGAAAAAGAATGATACTATGGAACACGAAATGTTACGTGCTCTAAGTTTTTTTTTTATTAAATACGCAATGAAATGATAAGACATACTTTTTATTCATGATATATTTCATGAGAGATAGTTAAATTAACAAAAATACACATTAAAACAATAATACTCTTTAATAACTAGAATTTTATTTCAAACAGATAAAAATAAACATTCTAAAAAAAAAAACACTCCAATATCTGTAAACTATATTCTAAGCTAGGAACATTCGAAAGCTTATTAATAAATTTAAATATTTTTGCAATTGCAACAACATTTATTATGACAATCTGAAAACACATATCATATCTACATAAATAAAATTCGACCCGAAATGTGTGTGCTTAATTCTTCCTGCTCGCCGCGTCTTCCTAGGCCAACCGCATGTAGGTTTTTTTTTTTTTTTTTTTATCTCATGTATTTTACTAGAAATCACACAAAATCTTAATGTTATGCATTTGAAACATTATACATTCATAATCCGTGCTTTGATAAACCGATTGACATGCAGAAAATGGAAACTCTAACATATAAAACATTATTTTTTTTAATTATTAAAACACAGAAAAAATTTGCATCCCCCATCTCGTAAAACTGTTAGGAGTCCATTTTTTTTTATGAAGTAAAGCATTCGTTCAGAGTAAACACATCGTGCCGAAAAGACACGGCTGGGATTATTAGTTCAGCGAGAGTTGAGGTGAAGAACTGTCCTCTTTTAGACAAGTTATATAAAGTTTTGGTCGATTTTAGAAAATAATCTCTTACTATTGATGGGGACGGAATTATTCACACAGATAGAAAATTCGCAAAAATTGAAATTTTGCTATATGAAAAACATCAGATAATTATATCTGCAAAGAATCACTTTGTGAAATAGTTTGGGATTTTTACATTGAATTCAAAAACTATAATGGGGATGCGCATAAAACATCGACTCATTAAAGGAAAAGAAACGATTATAAATATATATGTATATATATATATATATATATACTGGGTGATCCAGAAGTCAGGACAAATTTAAATATTCATTAAAAAAGAGCAAATAATGATAGAAAATTGCGGTTTGCACAAATAAGTTTAGGGTATGATGGGATTTTTTTTAATTACAAGAAAGTTTGTAGTTCCAAATGTTACGGTAGGTGGCGCTGACATCCACAATGGGAGCCAAATTTCCAATAAAAAAAAAAAAAAAATCCGAAATCTCTGCAATGCAAACTCCAATTTTTATCATTATTTGTTCTTTTTTAATGAATTTTTGAACTTTTCACTAGCTTTTGATGCATCCTGGGTGTACCAAAGTTTAAAAATTCATTAAAAAAGAACAAATGATGATACAAAATTGCAGTTTGCGTAGAAAGCATTACAGAGATTTCGGATTTTTTTTTAAACTGGAAATTTGGTTCCCATTGTGCATGTCAGAGCCACCTACCGGTAACATTTGGAACTACAAACTTTCTTGTCATTAAAAAAAATCCCATTATACCCTAAACCTATTTGTGAAAACCGCAATTTTCTATCATTATTTGCTCTTTTTTAATGAATTTTTAAAGTTTCTCCTGACTTTTGGATCACCAGGTATATATATTGAAATGTGGTTCGTGTAAAGATTGGATAATTCAGTTGGTATGCAACTTCAAACTTCTTGGTATGTTAATAGAATAATAAAGTCATACCCGTTTGCAGTAGTAGGCGTTGATTTCATTTGAATCATAATTTGAATGGGTCCCTTCCCAACTGGCATCAGTGTGTTGAAAATCAAATAAAAATGATACTTCTGCGAATCTTTATATGAATAATCACTTGAAAGTCTGGCAATTTGCAAAGAGGAATGCGTCTGTGTTCTTTTCTTATATGGTGTCTGTATGGAATGAAGCGTTTAAAAAGCATGAATGAGAACCCTCACTGTATTTTAGTTAGGAATGTTTGATAAATACAAAGATTATGAATAAATTTAAATATTTTCGCAATCGCAACTTCATTTAATAAGAAAAACTGAAAAAACATATATGCTTATATCTACGTAAATATAGCACGATGCAATATGTATGTATTTTGTTCTGTGTGTAGCCGAGTGTTTCTAGGTCTACTTTTTAAATTTAGTTTTCTAGAACTGGTGACACACCTGAAAGGAATATTTTAGAAATTTCTATATAAATGTTTTATCTCATATTTTATGCCATTTTCTGCGTCATTTATTGTGGCCGATAAAATATATAAGCTTACCTTTTAGTCCCACTTTGCTTTCAAAAAATCATGTGACTAAAAGACAGGGACCATCTTAGTCCGAAATAGCCATACTGATAGGCACCCCTCCCAGATCATCAGAATCTTCGAGTGCAAACATAGTGTTTTATGCATAGTGTTTACCACACAGAGAAATAGGGTTTATTTCTTGTTGCACTAATATGAGCTCTTTCTTTACAGCTATTACTTGTAAGATTGACAACGAAAGCTTTCTTCTAGCTCTTCATTGAATCATTGCTTTCTTCACTGATTTTTTCTTCTTTTGCGTCTTCATGATCGACATTCAACGTTTGTCAGGATCTGCATCATCAGGGCTTCATGGATAATACTAAAAATTCCATAAACGACCAAAACGTGAATTTAGAAACTTGTAAATTATCGTTAGTTATTCCATAGTAAAGGACCTCTGCGCATCTCACGCGATTCGTCAATGAAAGGCTCGTGGAAATTGAGGATTTGCTTTGAAAGAATGGTTGCGTCTGACGCTAGCATTTTCTAAACTAATATACAACCCCCAAATAAATGATATGTAACGATAATTACGTTTGATAAGAAATACAATTATTCAATAATAATGTTATTCAATGACTGTATTTACTTTACAAGTTCATTAATCTTAATTGTCTGTACTTATAACTTACCTTTGTGGCATTTACTGTATATTTTATGTGTTTTAACATTTACTAATTATTACTTTCCGAACATGTACCATGTAAGGAAAGTATTAAAATCATGAAAAAATTCAACTTCGATATTTTGGTGTATTTGCACGTTTTGAGGTCTTCTGAATTCATTCATGATATTTTTACGAGATGTATGTATGCATGTGTGTTTGTGTGTGTGTGTGTGTGTGTGAGTGAACACGATAGCACCTAAACGGGGCATTCGATTGAGCTCAAATTGGGTATATATGTTATAAACCACCGTCGCAAGACCGGTATTGGTTTTGGTATATATAGGACTTATTGTTTTTCTACAGGGCTACGATAAAGATTCCTTTTACATTATGCCCTATGGAGGAAATTCTTACATTCGAACGGTACATTCGATTGAGCTCAAATTGGGTATATATGTTATAAACCACCATCGTAAGACTTGTACTGATTTTGATGTGTATAGGACTGATAGTTTATCTACAGGGCTACGACAAAGATTTCTTTTACATTTTAGCATATGGAGAGAAATTCTTGAAAGTGCGCTAGCGTTTAAACGGCGCATTCGATTGAGCTTCAATTTGGTATATATGTTTGAATTATTCATCGATTAAAATTTATTTAAATGCTTGGTAATGATCTTAATCGTAAGTGTTCGGAATGTCGAGTGGAGTCACTCCAGATTTTTCTTAGCATTGTAGAGGAAAGTTTGATCGAATTATTTTGTTATTGGAGTCCGTTTGTTGAAACTCAAATAAAAAGGATAATCTTTTACGAATCTTGATATGGATATCATGTGAAAATTATTCATAGTTCGCCAATACTATTGTGTCTGTGTGCCTTTCTAATTATCGTTACTGTAAGGATTATGAGTTTAAAAATCATCGAATGAGCCCCATATAAAAACTGAAAAGTAAGAACTCCTTTTTCTTATTTCAAACTAACATTAGAATGTGAACGAAAACGTCATTGACAAAAATGAACATGATTGAAGATATAAAACATACAACCAGCCTTTTACCTAAAGCTGAGAAAAAAAAACATACTTCATGATGAACTGTTTTACAGAATATTGGCAAAAGATGCATCTTCAGTTCAGAGCAATAAAGCAAAGTATGTGACCAAATTTTTGGATGACAAACATATGTAAACTCTTCCATATCCTTGAAACATTCCGAATATAAACCTATTGGAGCATCTTTTTGGCCATTATGCTGAAAAAGTTAATGAAATGCATCGATAACAAGAATGGTCTTATACAAAGACTCATCCAAATTTCGCACCATGACAACGAAAAACGATCTAATTGCCAAAAACTCATAGAAAATATGAGCAGTACTTTTGAAACTTTAATAACAAAACAAGGGCTTGCGCACTAAATATTAAATGTATAGATATTTTTAAAATAATGTACTATTCATTTAATATAAAAATATTTTATAGTAAATTTCAAAATTATTCTAATAATTTTTGCACCTCTGTATGTTTTTTTAATTATGTCTATTTTTGAGCTACTGAGGACGGTGACAGTAGTTGCATTATTTGTTAAAAATTATACTTGCATGGTTAATTATAAGCTGTTTTTTTGCACCGCTTGCAAAAATATGAGGGTCATGTGTATTTTTCCGAATTTTGTACTTTTACAATGAACTCCTATCGGCACTTTTTTATATTAATTTCATCCATATAATAGTTTGAAGTACAGAAGTAACGTATTAATGGAGTATCTGCCCGCATTTCATTCACCATTATTTCTAATATTTTCAGATTTTTAATTTGATTCACTGTCACAATTCATCTTGTAGCAATTAAACCCATTCACAATATAGCCATTTTGTTTCTACTGCTGGAAAAATCAGTTGGAAAAGCAATTTAATTTAATGTTATTTTATTAAATTTAATTCATCGAACATTACTCCGCAAAGAATTCTGCAACTTTTAAATATGTTTTCCATTCCGATAACTGTTTTTTAGTCTTGCCGTTTGAAAACTGCTTTTATATAGTCTGCGTTGAAACTCATTGTCCCACTGTGCCCCACACTGTAGTAACTGAGTACATTTTGAAAAAAATATTTTTTTACAGAATAAAATAAGCATAGATTCTGAAAAAAAAATGTAATGAAAACTGAAATTTGTCAAAATATTGTTCTGTATTTCATCTTAATTTTTTTAAAGGGAAAATCTTTACAAAAAAAGAGAGAAGTGTCTCACTGTGCCATCCTTTCCTCTCTTAATATACATTCTCCGGTAGATTAATTCATTTTTAGAATACGCAACGTAAATATGAATTAAGAGAAATATTATATGTCACATTTTACTAACAATTTAATCGATAACGATAACCTTTACAGAATCAATTTTTAAAGAACAATTTAAATACAAAATAATGTTAAAAAGTCAATTTGAAAGAATGAAGTAAATTGGTATGCTACACTTTATTTAGAATTTTATACATATTTGAAACTCCTGTTTACCAGGAAAAAAATATTAAAGTGGAAAACTAAAAATTAAGAGTTAATATCAACCCCACTTGTGACATTCAATTAGGCGTGGAAAAAGCGCTGAGTGGTAGTTGCGTTCAGGATTTTAAAAATAGCTTTGCAAAACTTTCTCGTCAGGCTTTTCTTAAGACTTTTTTTTAAAATAATTTGAATAAAATTTGCCAAACGAAAACTATTATTTAATTTTCGTTAACGGATGGAAGAAAAAAACCACTTAATCCGTAAAAATATATAATAAATGTCCATGACCTATCTGAAGCTGGATGTATTTTTGTTCTATTTAAGTTTTTAATCTTCTTTCATACATTTATTTTAATTATTCTCATACTATTTATTTAACGTAGGAAAAATTTCAATGATCCATACATCACGAAAAGGTGATTGCTTATGGAAATACTGAGTGATATGTGCGCTGGCTGTGCCGCACAGCCAGCTGCGTCAAAAAGGGTCTCTAGATCTGTGGCACGCGATGAACGTTTCGGTCGTCCGCCATCTTGCTGGTAGTTAATTCGACCGATGGCAACGGTAGCCCATTTTCAGCATTGGGGAATCTATCCAGCTGTTCTCGCATTCTTCCATTTGGTTCAGCAGATGTGAGTGCTTTAAATATAATCGTGACAATTTTTTTACAGGAAATGACGTGCTAAAAAGTAAAGGATTCTCGTGGAGCTCTGTCACCCGAAACTATTTTTTCAGATATCAAATCTAGTCTTTGTGACTGGCAACAGTCAAAACGTCAGAGTTTGGTGTTCCTAGAGCGGGAACACTGCGCATTAAAGGTTAACAACTCTATGAATGAAATATGTCTAGAACCACCTGTTTATCCTCTTACCAACATTTTAATCCATTCTGAAAGTTGGACAGCTAGCAACTTAAAATTCTCAGTTTTTTTTTTTTTTTTTTTTTTTTTATTAGGAGAATTTCGGCATAATTTAGCTAATTGAAGGATGGAAGGTGAGACGATCTTCAGAAGAAAATAGGAAAGAACCCATAAACATCCACCAGAATATTCGAAACACGTTGAGATCACGTTTTTTAATTACCTGGATAACACGTTTATTATTATTACTCTCTATTCATTTAAAGATTGCGATATTAGCATTTGCTTGAATGTGATCATGTCTGACTCAACTTTTGACATGGCCGTAGGTTGTTACGATGCCATATATCGGATTAATTGGTAACTTTTATAAATTAAACACGTACGCTCTGTAAATGTGTCTGCGAATATTTGGAACCACTGAAAAGCAGATGCCGAATTCACTGTTTTAATGCAATCAAATTTTATGAATTGCGTAATCTTCTCCGGAAGATATTTCGTTCACCTTATTTTATCTATTGGGTTGGCAACAAAGTAATTGCGTTTTCTTGTATAAAATTCAAGCAAATAAGTTTTCAACAAGTTTTTAATTACAGGTAAGCTGTGCCTGAACATACGATTCATATTTGTTACATTTTAAAGTAAGAATTTCAATGGCTGTATTTTTTTTCGTCCATAAAAGATGGCCACCCTCCCCCTTTTTTCGCTTCTATCCTCCTTAGAGGACAATATTAAAAATGTCCTGAAATTAATTTTTAGGTATTCGTGACTGCTGCATTTTACAGAAAGAATTTCACGAATATCTCTATTTTTATTTGAGATCACGTGGGATATGTGAAAAGAACTTTTTGGCCCCTTACCCCCCCTAGGACTACGAATTTTGCAAAATGCTGTCTGATCTAGCACCTATGTTGAAGAACTCACGTACGTGCCAAATTTCGCATAATTAGGCCAGGCGAAATATTGACATACGGAAAAACGCAATTACTTTGTTGCCAACCCAATATTACGCAGAATAAAATTACTCATTTCATATGATTTCTTACATCTATGACTTCTTGTTCCCCAAAGAAGATTACTAAAATTTTTATAATTACTTTCTTTGAAATGCTGATGAAGCTCAATTAACACTTACTTAATATAAATGACTGAATACCTTTATTTCAACTCTCTAAAAGGCTGCTACATAACAATTTATATTCCCTCTCTCATAACCCAATATAAACTAGCTTAACAGAAATTGAAAGTTAGTAATTATTTTCAACTGTTTTATTCTGTCTTATTGAATAACCGGTAAATTATATACTGGACATATCTCAAATACAGAAACATTTTACCCGTTAAATCAAAATTTTATCTCAGAATTCGCTTTCAAACTCCGTATGGTTTAAATCTCAGGAACATTTTCTTTTCCAAATAGAGTCAGCATGTGCCGTAAACTGGATAAATGTTATTTACCGAGAATGAAAGAAAGTTGAAAGACTTCTTATGTTCTATCCAGCCACCTCATTAACTACGTTATTGCGAACTGTCAGCTTAAAATGTCGACAACATTTACTTCATAGTCTAAAATCTAAGTGCAATATATTATAAATATTTTATAAATTGAAGTTCTCGAAAAACATTATCTTTTTACCGTAACAAAATCTTTCACAGTTTAAACTAAGGCAAAATAACTGGATTATAGGAGTTTTGAAGTCTCAAAATGAAGAATAAAGACGTTAATAGTCATATTTATAAAATGAGATTCCATCCCCCTCGAAATTTTAGAGTGGAGATGATAAAGATATTTTCATGAATAAACTTTTAAATAATGGACTAATCAAAAACCGAAAATAATATTTGTCATATAAAATTTATATATAAGATATGACAAATTTAAAATGAAGAAATTGCTTACACTTTAATGAAGTCAATACTTCACAATTTTTTCCAGCACTTTATTGTAACTGCAGATATCTAATAATAATAGTTATGAACAACATATTAAAACTTATCAAGGAATCAACATACATACCCTTAGTCAAGTATATGGATGTTATTAAAAATACTTTAAAAAAAACCTGGTGTTAAAATATGATGTAAATAAAACTTTGTATAATAGCACAAGTAACAAGGTACCTATCTATCATTACGATCGTTTTGGCAGAAAAGATCTTCAGCCTTTTTCAGCTGTCTTCACACAGTCTCACAGAATAGTGGGGACTGAAAGAAAACAGAAGGAAAGCGAACAGCAAGTTTCCAATTGGAAAAAAGAAAAAAACAAGAAACCACGGAGAAGTAAAGAAGGGGGAAGGCAGGATAGATAAAAAAGAAATAAAAAGAAAAGACAAAATATATATATAAAACAAGAAAGAAAATTTTCGCAAAATAATAACAGAAAAAAAAAACCAGAACAACAAAAGAACTAAACCAAAAGCAAAAAACACTGATTTTTTAAAAAATGCAGGACAACACATTTTTTAATTATTAATAACAAGCATAAAGGAAATACAGAAAACACACACAATATCAAAAGGATGCATAAAACACTACACGATAAAAGGAAGAAAAATGGAAGTAGAAGTAAACAGAATCTTACAATATCTGCGAATCAGAATGAACAAGGGATTAGAAGAAGCATCGTTCGCAAGATGGTTAAGTGCTGGTAATGAAAAACCTTCCAAAAAATAAAGATGGGTCAAGGAATGAGGAATGCAGAAGATCTTAGGTTTGGAAAATTGAAAATTATGATCGGAATTTCAACAGTATGAGGCAATAGAAGATTTCGAAAGCTCATGCTTAGAAACATACATCTCATACTCTTTGAGCCTAAATTTAACAGCTCTTCTGGTCTGACCAATATAGCGCAAATCACAAGATCCACATGCAATACATTAACAGCCCAACGGTTCTCAGTAGAAATACGATCTTGAAGAGAAGAAAATTTAAGTTTGTTCATAAATTGAAAGATGACTTTTGAACCGATCTTTTTGTGAAGTTTAGAAATTTTGTATCATAAATGTGAAGAAAAGGTAGTACAATGAATTGATTATGATAACTGTAGTAAAAGAAGTATTTGGCTTTCCGAATTTAGAAAGTTCTTATAATAATAGAGAGGCTAAAACTACGACAGCCAAGGAATTTAAGTAGTTAATGTCATTATTAAGAGATGATGAATTAGAAAAAAATTTGATAGCACGAAACACATTGATGATTAGATAGATCACGAGGAGGTAAAGAGATAGAAAAGGGTTTGCGAAGAACAGAAGAGAGACTTATGATTCCTAGAAACAAGAACATACAGAAAAAGTATAAGGATCATTACACTCCTCTTTTAGAGTAAACTGTATACACCGATCAACAGAATTACCTATCAAAAGTAAATTAGAAATATCACAAAAATTATAAATTTACTAGAACAAAAGCATCGTCAACATATCTGAACCAGCACGGAGATTTGAAGACCTTGAAGAGCTTCTTTACAAAATTATGCATAAACATATAACATAAAAGAGATGAGAGAGGAATACCCCGAGCAAGACTCTCAGGGCCCGATTCAAACGAAACGCGATAGGTCGTCTCCAAAACGATCGTTTTCTCACTGGAAGTTCGATCGCTTTTACAAGCGATCGCAAAAGTGTATTTAAAGTGAAACAAAATAGGCGATCGAACTTACAGGTTTGCTAGATCGAAACTTTATCGCCACAGAGTGAAAACGCAACTTCCGGTGACGTAGAAAGTCGCTGTTAACCAATAAAAAAATTGCAACTTTCTCTGGAAAATTTTTTTAACTTAATGGCGACGACTAACTATTTATTTATTTATGTTTGAGCTTTTTCCCCAAAAGTATTGTAGGTTAATGTTTTAAAATTTTAACTGGTTTAGGTTAATATTTTTTGTATGTTTATAATCATGGAAACGCATTTTTAATTTATGAAGATTTTTTTTTAGAAAATTATTGATAATAGTATTGTTCGTCATAATTATCATGTCGAATTGTTCGAATTATCGAACAATAATTGTTCTCTAGTTTGCCTACTATATTTTATTTTTCTGTAGCAGAGAAGCTGTTTATAATTATAATGGAGGGGTAGAATTACTATATATTTCATTTTCTGATATATAATTAACAATCAAAGACATCCTTAATATAATGATATGAATATTTGTATTTGTTTAGGAGGGTTGCTACGATGCTTATTTTAGCGAGAAATTATTCGTTAATGTATTTTTTCGAGCTGTTTCAAATATCAAACATTTATCGAGCAATAAACGATTTAAAAAAGGACTACAGATGGCGCCTGCATCGTAGTGTCTGCTAGAGTAGAACTCAAAGGCCGACAGAAAATAAACCCTACAGATATTCTGTTCTGCGAGAAAATTCAGCTTTCCGCAGGCCTAAATCTTTTGCAGAATTCCCTGTCTGATAATTCCAACGGATTGCTCCGTAATTTTAAATAACGAGTCTTCATTGTTGTTGTAATCTTCTCATCAACCATCCGCCGATCGATCCGCCATGTTCGAGAAAACGATCGCTTTTGGAAAAACGATAGCAAAACACCAATCGAAGTGTCACGTGATCCAAAAGCGATAGACAGGTTTCACTTGAATAAGGTTACATAGGAATCAGTCGAAAATTTCCGCGATCGCAACGGAAAACGATAGAACTATGTTTCGTTTGAATCCGGCCCTCAGTTTCTTTATAGAATTCTTCATTAAAAATGAAAGCAGTTTGTTTAACACAAACGCTTACTAAAGAAATCAGCTCCTTAATCTCAGTACAGGAATAATGAAACTTGCGTAAACGCTTATCCAATCAGTCAACCGCACCTTGGATAGGAACGTTAATAAATAAAGATTTAACATCAAGAGAAAGCCTTGTACGATTAGTAGGAGAAAGAAGTTTAACTTAGTAAGCAAATTCATAAGAGTTTTTAATAGTGTGTATATAATTAGCAGTCAAAGGTGATAGTACTTGAGCTAAAACGTGCAAGCAGTACCAACATTAAAAACAATAGGGCGAGGGAAAAAGAAGCTTTCCGGTGGTTTTAACCCCTCTATTATTGCAAAGCCTCTTTCTAAATTTATAAGCCTAATACTTCTTTTACTACCATACATTATCATAATCAATTAAAGTTAATACCTTTCTTTTCCCCTTTATGAACTTCTGAACTTCTCAAAAATTTCGGTTCCAAAGTCAGCTTTTAAATCTGCGAATAAACTTAAATTTTCTTCTAATAAGGATCCTATTTCTACTGAGAACTATTGGGATTATGGATCTTGTGATTTGGCTATATTGGTCAGACCAGAAAAGCTCTCAAATTTACGTTCAAAGATGAGAGTTATGTTTCTATGCATGGGCATTCCAAATATTCTATTACCTCACACTATTGGAATTCTAAAATGTGCTGTCCGGTATATTTAAAAAATATGGACTTCTATGATTTTGTTTTTCTTCTTTTGTTGTTCTGTTTTCTATTTTTTTGTATACTCTTGAGTTATATTTTTTTCTTGTTTTACATATATATTTTTTCTTTTTCTATATTTTCTTTTCTTTATTTCTTTATTATCTGTCCTCGTTTTATTCTGATCTTTTTTCACCGTTGTTTCTTAATTTCTCATTTTTTAATTGGCAATTTGCTGTTCGATTTCAGTTAGCTTATCTTTCAGTCCCCGTTATTCTGTGGGACTGTGTGATGACAGCTGAAGAAAGCTGAATATTTTTTCAGCCAAAATGATCGTACTGCTGTATAAGTGCCTTGTTATGTGTGTTATTATACAAAGTTTTATGAAGAAGTGTGCCGGGGAGGTTCTGGATACTTCTAACTGCCTGACTTATCTTGAGTTGTATTCTGCCAGAAAACATAGTGATAAAATTTGTTGGCTTGCCCCTCCGACCCATTCCTGGTAACGAGAAGATTCCCCTTATGGATCCCTGGCTATGAACTGAAAAATATGCCCAAGACAGCACTCTCCCGATTTCTTAGTTGCCATCAAAGAAGTCTTGCCTTTTAAGGTGGTCAAAAAACCCACCCGATTTGTCCGAAATGTAACAATGAGTAGGGTTCTCCGGTACATATTCTTAGGTTTTTGGGTTTGTCCTACCACGACCTATTAGATTTTCCTATGCTAGTCTGACTTTTCAAGGGTGAATAAACGCGTAAGTCTCGTCTAACAGAAGCTTCACATGTCTTAAAATCAAAGACCGAAAAATTCGATGAATTGGTGTGTGAAAACGAAAATTCAATCCGTTTGCTTCGAACCGTTTCGGTATTTCCGCAAAAGTGCCCTCTGAGAAGTCTTTTTTCTGAGATTTCCCCCTCCTCGGTTCCTTTTTCTCCTGAGAATTCCTCTCTCCACTTCCTATTCTCCATAATACGGATAACGTTCCATTTACGCATATTTCGCTCCGCTCTTGCGATCGAAAAACGCTCCTAAAGGAGAAGCGGATTTGAAAACTGCGCCAAAAATCGCTCTTGATTGAATTTCGCTCGTTTGGTTTAACCCATTTATGCCTAGCGTCCCTTTTTTGGGACGGCATTTTCGCTATTAGTCGAAAACGTGATTTATTTTTCCTAGCCTTTATTCATGAGCATCGAGCCTCAACTCTACAAAATATTTTAACATGACCCAGTAGGATGTTGATATTTCGATTTTTATGCATAATGATTTTAAAAGAAATCATCTCTTGTTCAAGAAGTTGACGTCAGAAATTTATCTATTATTTCTGTTATCAGTAAAAATCGAAGAAAGTCGCAAAAATATCCAGGCACAAATGGGTTAAGCGTGTAAGATGCAGCATCTATGTGTTTGGGGGGGGTTATTTCATTTGTATACTAAATTAAACGTTCAGAAAAGTTTGTTTTGTTTGTGGGATTACGGCCGATTAGCTACACGTGGGCTCTAGGTCGAAGGGTGGGGTGCCCTCCGTGGGGGTCTTTTTTAAGGGGTCCTAACCCGTATTTTACGCTAAGTTTCGGAGAAAACCACGGAAAACTCCTAACGGTTAGGTCGACGGACGCGCGATGGGACCCGAACCCGGGACCTTCCCTACAATCAAAAATTCCCAGTTTCTGCTCGGCCAACCACCGGCATTCATCGCAACTCATCGCTCACCGAAATTCGGTACTCGGCCTAGACACGGAATTCCATCTAAAAACGATGATTGTTATGTGTGCGGCAGACACTGATCGGTCCGGTACCCATAAAACGATGCTCGGAACGACATTCGGCCTGAGTTATCGGGCCATATGCCTAAATTTGATCAAAATACGCTGAACTGAAAAGAAATTTCGGCCCGCATAACGGCCAAGCGGCATTCAGCTGATGAAAATTGGCGCGTGCGCTCTGGTCATGCAACAGTCGAGCGATGGCAACATCCGAGTATCTACCGGCAGGCGCCATGTTTGTTTTCATAAGAATAGGAGACGAAAAAAACTGAAGAAGTTTTTTGGTGGTGATTAGTCTATATTGGTACGTATAACTATCATTGTAACAAATTTTTGACATTTTTAATATAGTATTAGTCTAATATAAGTAAAGTATAAGTTCACATCTCTGTAATTATTTTTTTCTCTCTTGATACTGTTGCATAACACTAATGGAATAACACTATTTTTTATTAGTATCTATTTCCTATCTTTACACGGCGTACAGTGTGTAATTACACTAGTTCATACAGTTAATCGCTTTTTAGTTTTAAAATATACGGGTAAATTCTTCATTGAATCTAATAAAAAAAATCATACTTCCGACCAAAACAAGCTTATTTGGTACTTATGTATTTTACAGTCAGTCAGCCAAAAAGAGCGATTTCGTGTGCGTGTGGAATACGTCAGATTCATTGTTACAATGTAGTGCATTGCAATCCTTTGGCGAAAAAACTTGTTGGCGTGAATTATCGACGGTAAAATAAGTACCGATTATTTGCATCCGTTGACCATAAAAAAAAGAAAAAAAAATCCAAACGATGCGATTACTCGCCAAGATAGTTTCCAAAGGCATAAAGCGCAGATTCTTAGGGTTATGGAAATGAGAAGCTGTACAGCATTGATTTGATATTCAAACGACTGTTTTGTTTCGCTTTATAAACTTCGAAACCCGCGTTGATGAATTTAGATTAGCTTAGAAATAGTATACGTAAATACAGTGATTTTTTTTTCTTTTTTAAAGCAGACCACGTTTTTTTTTTTTTTTTTTTTTTTTTTTTAAGCAGAACACTGGTTAATGATGATTTCAGAACCTGTGGATACTATAAACCAGACTGATACAGGGTGTCCCAAAAAGGTGGTAACGGGCTTTAATTCTTTATCTATTAGAGATAAGTGGACAGCGTAAATTGAGAAAAGTGTTCAAAATGAGGTCGGAAGTAAGACTCCGTTAAAAAAATTCCTCTCGTTAATTTTCAAAAAGTTACACTTTCTACATTTTTATATGACCCTCGTACAAAAGCATTCCCATACACTAATGAGGTGATGTACAAAATTTGGGAATTATATTTTTAAAAATTACATTTTAAGATAACCCCTCATCCTAGGATGATCGTCCACCCTTAGCGTTGCCATCACAACACAAACAAACAAACTGACATGAAATAAGACTTCAGAGGGTTCAAAAGTTGAAAAAAGAAGGGATATGTAAAAAACCGTCTTTGGGGACATTTTCTGCATCCCGCAGTCTGAATGATGGTAAATTCTGCAAACGCAGAGCATGAAAATTGTTATTGTTGCTTCGAAACCCTCTGGCCAAATGCAGAGCGTGATCAGATCATTTATATAAGACGAAAATGGCCTGAATTGGGCAGCTTCCTTTTTGCTGATCCCCAGTGAGGGGAATACCGATTTATCCCGGGTCTCCCTCCTAAATTTTGAACTAATTTCAAATGACAGCTGGATGACCTAAGAGCTGGATTGGTACCCCAAAGAGAGATATGGATTGAACATAGAAAACGTTGAAGTCAAAACACATTTTTCGTGCATGAATTCCCTACAGCGTACACAGTTTACATCAGCCTCAGTCGAGAAAGGAGTTTACCCTTCTAGGCACTGGCCAAGCAGGTGCTGCTTCCCTTTCGGAGTTCCAATGGGAACCGAGAGTAACCAACCGTTCTACTGCCGGACACATGAAAAATTTCTTTCACCTAATGTTTTGCTGTCTTTGTGAGTGCATTGGGAAAATTTTTCGAGATACCGATGTGTTGGGGAAAACGTAGGGGTCTATTCAGAAAAAAACGTTTTCTAGGGAGTTGAAGTAATAAAAAGATTGGAAATCCCTGATATAGAAATTATGTAAAAAAACATATGATGCAGACTTACTCTGCATTTCCTATTATTGTGTAAATTAAGTTCTAAAAAAAGATGCTGCTGCAAAACTCAAAGAAAATACTTCTTTTGTAAATTATGTGTATGATATATTTTGTGTAGAATAATTTCAATAAAAATTTTTGGAATTTACTTTACTTTAAAAATTATTATAGCGATCTTATGTCTTAAGGTCTATGCTTTTTAAAAAAAACCTATTTTACAAAACTGTAAGCTAGTTCCATAGGTTCCAGTGGTCAATAATCTTTTTTAAATTGTAAGCTAATTCAAGAAAGTTCGGAAAGTGGATTTCCTATCACAAAAAAAAGTCCTGATGTGAACTACACAATTTTTTTGTATGGCTGTTAAACTTTACGCATTATTGATGCACGCTATTTAAATATATTGGAAACTGAAATGCGATACTTCAGTATCTCGTTAAGCGTAAGAGATATCACCAGAATGAGATTTCAGCATTAAAAACTTATTCCTGGCTGAAAAATTGGCATTTTTCTTTTCTTCGTCAGCTTGGCGACAAATGGCGAGATTTTAAGCATGTCCCTGCACGCTTAAAACGAACGAGCGAAATTCGATCAGTCGGAGCGACTTTTGGGCCAGTTTTCAAAAGTGCGCTTCTCCTTTAGGAGCGTTTTTCGATCTAAAGAGCGGAGGGAAATATAACAATAAGCGAGGAGAGGAGCTCTCAGAAAAAAGAGGAAGCGAGCACGGGAATTCTATGAAAAAAGACCACTCAAAGAGCACTTTCGTGGAAATATCGGTAGGTTTCCATGAAAACGGATCGCTCCGCAATGTATCGTTTTTTTCGCTCTTTGGGTTTAAGCGTGTAGCCTGTGGATTGTAATCAAAAATAAAAGTGCAGAACCAAATATTACGACAGTCTTAATTACAAAATTTCAATATTCTATGTCTAATAGTTTTTATTTTTATTCGAGATACGTACTTATTTTTATGCCAAAATTTGTAATATTGCCCCTAAATTTACCAAGCTTGGGGACAGTTGGCATTATTTTGGGCATGAGCTAAACAGAGATAGTTCAGGGACTTTTAATGTGAAAGGCATGTCCATAGATTTCATGCATCGACAGTCTTTCATATAACTCTGTAAATAAACTACTCAGCCAATTGGAATTAAAAAGAGACACGTACAACTATGTTTTAAGGCAATCCTAAATTTGAAATTTCTTCGGAAATTCCTCTTTCAGTTAATCGAATTACACAGGAACATACGTACATCAATACATGCATACGAGTAGACGTCCCTCACATTTAATCAAACTAGATCGAAAATGCAACATGCGTACGTACAGACATTACCAAAATACTAGTTAAAGCGAGTTCTGGGATTAAGGCCAATTATCTACACGAAAAATCTAGGCCTGTGGATTGGGTGCCCTCCGTGGGGGGTCTTTCTAAGGTGTCCTAACCCGTATTTACGCTAAATTTCGGTAGAAACCACGGAAAACTCCGAACGGTTAGGTCGGCGGACGCGATCTGGTTTTGAACCAGATACCTTCTGTCTTCCAGTTCAGAGCGCTATGCGCTCGGACTAGTTAAAACAAATCGAACATGTTGTTGTTGTTGTCGTGTCCATGATAGACGACGCTATCCATTGAAAGAGGGGTGCCAGTGCCCCCGAGGGGGTTGGACTTCCACTTATTGGTCCCTAATTTGAACCGATTCCAGATGAGGGACCAACCACCACCTGAAATCGGCACCCCCAGAGGTATAGTTTAATAACTTGGAGGACATTGGAGCCACGACGGATTTTACGTGCGCCAGCTCCCATAAGCATACACGGTTCCACAGCGGACGAGCCGAGAGGGAGATGACCCTCCCAAGCACTGGCCAAGCTGGATGCTGCTTCACTTACCGTGTTCTTATGGGAACGGAGTTTAGCGCCCAGACCACTGCGGGACTATCGAACATTTAACATACGTATATAATTTCATACGTAGATGGAGTATACGACTATAGTACGTTAACGTATAGTATAGTTACGTATATAGTACGACTATATATGTAAATAGATGGAGTATACGACGTACCTACATGCATGCATATGCGTCGCGTAGTAAAAGTGTATTTCTTCTATACTGTATTGCTTCTGCACTGCATTATCATAAGAAAAATGCGATTACAAATGCATTTCAAAGGTAAAAGAAATCTGTAAAACACTTGTAAATGTTATCATTCGAATTGCATCGTAGGGACGGAAAGGGTTAAATGCATGTCAACATCACATAAGAACTTATCGAAAAATGATGCTCACCCTGGTGTTTGGCCAGCCTCACGCATAAAGTGAACGGGCCGGTTCCCTATATCCAAACCGATGAAAACTCATCGGTTAGACTACTTCGGACGTCTCCACGTCCGAGGGGACATGAACTGCGTGTATCCGAGCACTTTCAAAGTGAACGGCCCGATTTCTTCTCATCGGCTCAAGGCTACGTGGCCGGTGAAGGCCCGAGCAAAATTGCTAGTAGGGTTCACACTTCGCCCATCTAACATTTCCAGTGATATAACCACTGTGCCATGGTGAGGCGTTCAGAAACGAACTATGCGATCCTGTAATACGCACTAATAATACCCGAGATGTGAGAATTACTCCCTTTCTCTCTAGAGGGCTGTCCCTAAATTCTTGAACATCTTGCTTCCTTGCAAAGATACCAACATTGACAAAATTCGTTTAAAGCCGTCAAATCGGTATGACGTTTCTGTGACTTTAAAAAAAATAAGTTACATCGAAATATTATGTAAATAGAATATCTCTCAAACTTATATGAAACGTAATATTTTGTCCGAAGCTCCTAAAAATTGGAAAATCGATTTCGTTCAGCGGTACGATTTTTTTTTTTTTTTTTTTTTTTTTTTTTTTTTTTTTTTTTTTTTTTACAATTTTAACTCTTTAGAACCCAGCCCCGTGAAAATCTCTTAGCCTTTCTTTCCCAAGGAAACGGCCGAAAAATGTCTTCTTCCATCGGTGGAAGGCGGTTCCTTTATCACTGAGTTTTGACAGTTCAGAACCTCCCTTCTTGACCAGCAGTTAAGGCGAAAGACCTCCTATTGTGCTAATCCGTAGTGATCTATTGTAAGTGCTTTCGACAAGGTATTTGTACACTGAATAATTACTTTCAGTGTGCTTGCTACGGACTTCAACACCTGTACAAAGGTGCCATGATGATTGATTAGAGGTCGGATACGCGGATTACCCGTTTCCCCTCTTCCTTAAGTTTCTAAACCCCAAGATGTGTAACTTAATCAATAACTCCCGAGTCGCGAGGGAAAGCACTGGTTCCAATACGGCTGGGCCGTTTCGGGGACACATATGGGCGAGCCGACACGGCCGATACGGTCCCTAAAGAGTTAATACCTCTAAAACATTAATAAATCACTGACTCCGTAAATCATTTTGATCAATAATATATAACCTTTCAGGCATTTTTCTAGAACATATAATGAGTTGATTTTAAAATTATTGCCATGCGAAATTTTTGGAAATTGATCAAGAATCATGAAAATATTTAAGAGTCTGCCATATTATTTCATTACAAATGAAATCACACTGGTGAGGGAGTATTCAATATTCCTATCACTGTTTCAGAATTCACAAAATTTCATTTCGATAAAAAGTATTTCCAGAAAGAATTATTTGGGGACATGCTAATACATTTCTTTTTATATGCGGGATGTTCATATATAAAATTCCCCTTCAGTATATACAAGTATACATATATATATATAACTAATAAGAGTAAAACACAAAGTATATACTGCAAATATGACATACCCCATATGAAAAAATATAAGAGTAGATGCAAGAATTACAAACCTCGAGTTGAAAAAAAAAGAAAAAGATGCTGAGCCAAACAAAGTAAAATTAAAAAATGCGATGGAACGGAATAGAATGGAACGGAAATTATAACCACTCGCACCATCGTTAGGAGCCATAACCAGTAGATCATAATTAAAGACAAACAAAGTAGTAGGATTTTGGTTGTGCGGCATATCAAAAAATATATTCACTCCACTCGTTTTAGGCTCTATCCTACTATAAAAGAAAAAAAAAACAATGCACTAAGAAATCAATATAATAGAAAAAGCACTGAAAAATCGACATACCATTCTGGAGTGGTAGCAAGCACATGGAAGGTGAGGATAAAGTTTTGCCAAAATGAAAAATAGTAATAAGTGAAAACCAGTGTTGCCACAAAATAAAAGTGTAACATTTGAAAGAAAAATATAAAGGTGTTGGTAAAAACTATAGTGTTATATTATTAAACATATAGATATAGAATAATAATGAATTTAAAATTAGAATAATAATGAATTTTATTAGAACAATAATGAATTTAAAATTATTAAATAAAATAGATGCTATAGCCAATTGAATATAACATATTGTATTTAAAACTATAATGATGATTAATAATAACAAAGTACACATAATAAGTTTGTTTATATTAGAAAATACATCTAATAATGAAAGAAAAATGTTTTTATATTATAAAATTATAAGTAGGACAGTATAATCACATTATAGGACCCCCCCCTTTTTTTGTCCACAAATATATATATATATATATATATATATATATATATATATATATATATATGAATGCATATACATATCCAGAGTGTTTTTATAAATATTACTTTTTTTTTAATTTGAGAAAAAGCTTCCTCTGTCTGACCCATCCATGCAATAACAAATTTAAAATCAAAACCCCACCCAACCTCCATTAAATTAACAAAGACTATATATGCACTAACTTCAAGAATACTATATAATAGATTTTAGGAACTTAGTAGGATAGTTATTTTGTCTAGCTGGCAGAAAAAGAGAATTAAAATTGGAGTCTTTAAAATCTTTTTAACAGATAAACTCTGTTCTACAGCAGTGTTTATAGATGATATTGCTGAATACTGATTTATGTAAGCAGGATAGAAATTGTGTAAAGCTATTTACTTTAAAATTAAAATCTTTTCTCTTATATATTGAAACTAAGGTTATTTCTAGGAGTGAGGTAGAGATACTAAGATCTAAAAAACTAACAAAATTGTTAAGCATATCATTTTTAATTAATTCCAGAGCAGAAGGATATTCTATTGGGAAGATAATGTTATTATTATTATTAGTGTTAACAAGTAAGATATCATCTACATATCGTTTAAGTATGATATGGTTATCAGTGTAGTCTTTCTCATAGTAATATAAGTATAAACTTGCAAGGTAACTAGAAGCCGAACCACCTTGCGGTATACCATGATTTTGTAGATATATTTTATTGTTATGTAAAATATAATTATTATAGATAATAAATTTAGATAGAAAATATATATATATATATATATATATCAGGTTGTAACGAAAGTTTTCCGCCAGATTTGCTTGAGTCAGCTCACGCCGTACCCAGCTATTGACCTTATATGTCAAGTTTATGCGATGCTTAGCGCCACTAATGGGCATGACACTAAATTCTAACTCTTTTAGCTAGCTCTCGTGGATGAATATTTTATCTTCTTCCACAAATTCTCGTAGGCGGGCCACATCAGCATCAGTAGTCCGGTCAGAGGGATCTACTTCTTTAATATCCTAGTCCTCGTTTTTGAACTTTCGGTACCAAATCTTCACAGTGTCATATGATACAATAGTACATTAAGCTGTACATATGATTCAGTGTCACTCTGTAGCTGACCTTTTACGACAGAACTGAGAGTAAATGATGGATCAATCTGGTAGCGTGGTAGTTCCATTTTCAGACACCTTATACTTAATCATAACGATATTGTTTTACGGATTTCACAACACAGGGCTCTAAAACAAGTCTTTTCTTTCAAATAACAAAAATCGTTTTACAAAATATTGGCAAAGACACCAACGCGAACTGCTTGTGCAGGCAATACTTGGAGTGGCGGAAAACTTTCGTTACAAACTAATATATAGTGTCTCTAGGACAGGGTGAACAATAATCTAGACTTTGATATAAAAAATAATATTGATATAAAAATAAAAATATTGATATAGTACAAAGTTGCATAAAAATAGATACGGAATTTCAAAATATCGATTGAAATTTTTAAAATAATAAATCTAAAAAATTTATATTTTATACGGCTGTCGTACAAGAGAAAACAGCTGGCAAAATATATCCCGTATGATGATAATGTGATTTACCAAATTTCATCTTCTCATCATAAAAAGAATTAGATTCATATACAATCAAAATTTGTAAGGCTCTGAACAATACCAATAGCACTATAAGTGTTATTTATTCATCAATTTTTCTTCCAAAATATGTATACTTCACCTGAAACGCAATCGCTTGGAGTAATTTTTTTCAAGAACCATTAAATA
This sequence comes from Cheiracanthium punctorium, assembly GCA_038373885.1. Classification (NCBI taxonomy): domain Eukaryota; kingdom Metazoa; phylum Arthropoda; class Arachnida; order Araneae; family Cheiracanthiidae; genus Cheiracanthium; species Cheiracanthium punctorium. The sequence continues at coordinate 1,205,195 of JAWZYV010012697.1, read as the reverse complement.
GTGGTTTAAGTCAGCATATACTTGTTGTCATAGCTCTGATGCTTTTGAGGATATAATTCTCAAATTCCGTAAATCAATTCATTATGTATGGGGTACATATTAGTAAAGGAGGATTGTTTGTTTCGTATGGAGGTAGAATATAAATTTTAACTTTGCATCTATTTGTATTTAATCTACTGATAATTCTAATCGATTCCATAAAATTATGTACTTTTTTTACGCATTATTGTATTGTATGTGTATATGAGCAGTATTTAAGGAATAAAAACCTAGATCAATGTTTTTGGGGCACTCTGTATTTATGTATGCATATACAGGGTGAATCTAAACTCTTGGTCAAAACTTTAAGAGCTGGTAGGGCACATAATAAGGAATCTGAATCACATAGCAATATGGGGTCGGCAACATCGTCTTCATGTAGCTGTTAATAATCACTTTGGAAAAAGTGCTGAAACAACAGAGCACTTTCCGACCATTGTTCGACAGAAACTAATGTATTTTTCTCCGAAAACAGAATACTAAAATTCATAATTTAAAAATTCTATTTTATTTCATGGATGAAATGTTTGGAGACGAGCCTATTATTTATGAAACTTGTTTAAGAAATTAGACAAACACTTCAATACTTTTCACAAAGTGATTATTACTGGGTAAGTGAAAACTGCGTTTTTGACCCCCATATGTGATTCTGATTCTTTATTATGTGCTCTATCACCCTTTAAAGTTTTTTCCCAAGAGTTTAGATTCACCCTATATACATGTATATTCCTCCTCTGTATGCCCTCCATATGTGTCTGTGTGTCTTTAATCAATGATCCCCAACAAAATGTTTTCAAAAATCGCAGCATATAAGCTGTCTCTTATTACATAATTTATAAGCCGACGTGAACAAACTTTGGGGATGCTGCAGAATCAGATCAATATATACACCGAAAACACTGTGTACATTTTCTTGAAATCACCGCATCGATGATGACATAAAAATAAATACGGTCGCAGCGAAGTAACGCTTATCACATATACGCAGCGACACATAAAATCCAGGAAAGCGTTCCGAAAAATCCTACCTATAAATATGAATTTTTGCATACTTAATTTCTTTCGAGGGGGCTGGGAAAATATCCTCCCGAAGCGATCAATCATTATAAAACTTTAGCATGAGTAGTATAAAAGGAGATTTATTGGTTAGAGTGAGATTACATATTCTATATATTGTACTTGGGTTGGAAAATATAAGAAACTAAGATAACTGGGCGTAATATTATGTAAGTAATTATATTCGTTCTCTAAATACAGGGTATCCCATAAATCGAGCGAAACAAATGAAAATGAGATAGGAAGCAATAAAAGGATACAAAATCACATAGTAAAATAGGGTAGAAAATATTGTTTTCATATTACTCATTTAAAATAGTTAATACTCGTTTAAAAAATTAAAAATTATTAAAAGTGTTTCATAACAAAGAAATCGATTCTCCTAATATCGCATTCTTTAGGTAGAGATAGGATTCGTTATTGTGAGTTTAGTTGAGAATTTGTTACGAAAAATTATTCAAGCGTATACAACAAAGCATGGTACTGAATGTCACTAACAGTAATAATGAATACAGTGTTGCCCCTGTATTTTTATGTGCCCCTGTTTCTCAAAATTCTAATATTTTGAAATGCTTTATATCTCCTTAAAATTTCTCGTTCGACGTTTTAGGACTCCCTGTAAATTGGAAAATATTTTCATATGAAACGAGGTTGTAGTTGCATAATTTAATTTTTAATTAATATTTATAAAACTTTTATAGGTAACAATCATACTAAATAATATGTATATATGCTTATTGTTTTTTACTTATTTTTCCTGATAAAATATAACAGAAAAATTACTAAAAATATTGCATTTCATGATAGACAAACTTTATATATATATAAATTTCAGTATTTAATGTGTCAGTTTTATATACAAAGATATGTAAGTTTTACATCGAAAAAAAATTTTGAGTAATTAAAAAAATAAAAATGTTCCGATTCCCTAATAGTCACATTTACAACTGGAAAATGATGCACCCAGATCGAAAAAAAATGAAATTTCATATATTTTTAATATATATATATATATATATACTTTAAGTAAAATCTTTTGTGTTATTATTTAAAAATAGGGATGGACGCGAGACGACTTTTTGCGAGACGAGACAGAGATTTACAGCTTTTTTGCGAGACGAGACAGACATTTTTAACATTATGATATAGGGATTTTTGCGAGACGAGACAAGCTTTTCGGCTGTTTTGTGAGACGCGAGACGCCAATTTTTCGTCTCGCGTCCATCCCTATTTAAAAATGTTATACTCATGTTTTTCGTAACGTTAATTACTTAAATCCCAAACGTATCATTACAATTTTCAAAGCGTAATTTACCTGAATTTAAATATTTCATATATATATTTTCACTATTTTGAAAAAGACTTTATTTACTTAGTTTGATTTGTGTTCAGGCAAATTATTTAAAAAGATAATAACATTTTAGTTAAAGTAATTTTATTTATTGTTATGTTATTCTCAAATCCAATATCCCACACACACACATATATGCATATGGAATTATAATGTATCTTCATACAAAAAAATGTTCAACTGTTCTAGATAAAATTGTACAAATGCGATCTAATTAAAATGTCTGAAGCATTTTGCCTGAACGTATTTCAAAATTGTATCGTAAAGTTTGGAACTTTCGATAACTGTATCATTCAATCGTGTTCATTAAATGTTCTTTGTGTTTAAAAAAAAAGTCACCTTTCCTGTAAAAATCTGCTATCTTGCAGAAAAAATAAGCATTCAGTTTGAGAAAGTGCGAAAAGTTGAAAAATCAATCAATGGTGGCTGCTCTGTCTGAAAAAGGGTACGTATAAAAAGGACCCATTTTATTCTTTTATTTATTTATATTTTTTCTGAAGATAAATTTTGCTTTAGTAATGTAGCTCTTGATAGGATTACAGAGAATAAAAAAGAAATAACGTACTTATAAGTATTAAATAATTATAAAGTGTAATGTCACATTTATGTGTCTTAATAATTCTGGAAGGGTGTGTAAAGCGTGTGACTCTTTTTTTCGTTTGTGTTTCTTAATTGTTACATTAAAAATTACTTTTCAGTATCTGACAATTGGTTTTTATAATCATACTTTATAGGTGTTTTCTTTTGGAAAAAGAGTGTTATTTGAATATAAAATAATTAAATAAAACGTTTTCTTGCCTACTTTTCTAAATCATATACAAGGAAGGGGGTATTTCGTTGAATTGAAAGAAATTTTTATTCCAAAAATATATGATTGGCGATACTTCAACCGAAGAAATTTGTTGAATTGAAATATATCTGTTTTATATAAACAGAATATTCCATTTCGTCCAATTAAAATCTTGAATATATGTAAACTTTTTTGACAACCTTGAATATTCTAAAGCACGACAGAATAGTCCCCCGCCAGGCGCATGAAGTTTCACCGAATATGTAAAATTCAATGTTTTTAGTTTATTATTCAATTTTTTATGCATGAAATTTTTTAGCCGCCTGTAGTGGAAATAGTCGAATATTAAGACCCTTCGTTTGTGAAAAAAAATAATGTATCACACACACATTTAAAGCCCACGCGAGGTTTTTGAAATTTGCATAATCTGCTGTTTTTTAACCCCTTCGTGACGGGGAAGCGCAAACGCCCACTTATCTTTGAGACCGGCAGTCTCTTTCACTTCTGTCCAAGGCTGGAGAATATTTTGCTATTAACCCTAAATCCATGAAATTACAGAAATATCAACGTGTTGTTTAATAATGTTCCGTAGAGTGAGTATTTAAACGGTTCTGTATTTATATTTAAACGTTTATTGCTGGCATGTATACGTGACAGTCGGCGCGAAAGAGTTAATAAAGCGGCTATCTTTCTGCACTAGTTTCTCTATAATTTTTTCACTTTAGTTTGGAATATTACTGATCGATATTACAGTAACAGAGTTCTACCCAAGCCTTTAAAAAAAGGCGCACAGCCCAGATGATTTTACTGATCGCCCCAGTTAAAAAAATGAGATCCCTTTTGATACTTTAGTTAACTCCGTATTGACACCGGTCAAAGTCAAACGGAAGTACCTATTTTACTTGCCCATTTGCTCTGGATACACAAACTATGTATCTTGAAAAGTAAATTCTAAAGCGCTGTTTCTTTGATATCGGAGCTAGACTGTAATGTAAAAGTAACAAAAAATTATAATGAAGACAGACTCTACTATAGTTATCGATAAATGTAATAAAATAGACATGCAAAGGAATAAAGTTCTCCTGAACTTGCAAAATAGTTTAGCAAACAGTAAGATAGATTTGCAGGCACTACATTTACAGATGGAAGAAAAGACTGAACCTTAGCAATTGTTGAAGTACGGGGAGTTCCACAAAAAAAGAATCAAAGATCAAAGGACATGTAATGTTATAGCAAGAGCCAGAAGGCAATTACCTTCGTCATGTATCACTAGAAAATGACACACCTAATAAATTGCTGTCTAACAATTTAAATTATTTCAAAATAAATTGGTTATTTGCCGTGGATTTATCTGCAGTTAGATCGGATGGAACAGCGCTAAATACTGGTGCTGAAGGTGATGTGATATGCCTGTTTTAATTGCATGTAAGAAGACCCTTGCAATTGTTCATATGCAACTTTACTTCATTTAGTACGGTATCTAGATGGAAACACTACAGGCCTTCTTACATATTGCAGCCCTATAGGGAAAGTTCTGGACTTCGATGCTGAATCCATGAAGTGCATCCTCTGAAGAAGGAGGTTTAAAGTGGATAAATTAGAAGGGAGTGAAAGTGAAAGGATAAAGTGGAGGGGGGGCATTCGAATTTTTAAGTGTAAAACACTGCAAATGATAGTTTTTGTACGAAAAAATAAATTATAAGTGTCACTAACATGGGCTGTTTGTCAGTTTACCAAAGTTCATTTAAGAAACTCCATTTCTGGGCGAATATCAGTTTTATTCTTTGGTGCAGTCTCTCACCGACATTACCTACTAAAGTCCTAACCCCAAATACCTATCCGACATAGAGCCGTTGCGTGTTAACTCATTAAGTGCCAAAGCTCCCGTTACGGGAACATCTATTATATATTATTTTTTTTCTTAAAATATTTTAACGCAGTTTACGAAATACACATTTTATATAAACATTTACACTATATAACACACCCTATATTGTAAATGGTTATATAAAATGTGTATTTCGTAAATTGCGTTAAAATATTTTAAGAAAAAAAAGATATAGTAGATGTTCCCGTAACGGGAGCTTTGGCGCTTAATGGGTAAAATTCCCTTTTGTTTTACTCGTGCCAGATTCATCTGACGATTCAGGAGCGACACCTTTCCAATTACCACCATCCCGATGCCGACGCATAACCGTCATACTTGGTGTTGTCCCGTCGATAGCTGTTTTATTGCACAGGATGAATACCTTAATTTGTGACATAAAGAAAAATCATTCTACGAAAATTTAATAAACAGGAATTTTTATTTATTTGTTTAATTACAAATTCAAACTCTATTTTTTATTTGAAAGAATTACGTAAATAAATAAATAAAGATAATTTAGTTCAGAAAAATATTTAATATGAACTAAAATTGTTAAGCATATCAAATTTTGGAAAATACTGCATGCGTTACATTTTTGCTGCATTAACAAGATATGTAAATCAAAAATACCAGGTTTCTCCATGAAACAGACCTCTACTGAAAATTTCTACAACTGAAAAAAAGTAAGTTTTTAACTGTGCGTGCAGTTTATTCTATTTAATCGAATGTTAGTTTCAAATTCACTTTTTAACGCATGTTTTACTCACGTCCACTCTTTTAAACGTATTCCATGATAGTCTAATGGTTTTATTTGCATAGGTTTAACAGTATTAGAATTAGAACCATCAAAATAAATTTCACACATATGGCACTTTCTCATAAATACATAATTTCCTATACACATTCGCCAAATTATTATAATACAAGGTTCTAGCACAGTATATGTATTGAAATCTTTCTTAAACCTTTAAAAAATATAAAAGCTTAATAAATATGCAAAATACCAACAATGTTACTAATCTAATTACTTTTTAACAAAAAATCCATTAAGTCTGAAAAACAAATCTGGCACATTTATTCTTATTTTATCTCATGTATCTAATACATTTTCATAAATTTCCCATCTTGACAGTTTACTATTTACTGAAGAAATATGTCTAGGTACAAGCTAGTTAAAAGAAGAAATTGTTTTAGTAAATGCTATGTAAATGTTAGCATTGAAACGTGATAATTAGGTTTCTATTATCTCGTTATTAGAGACAGAAATCTGCATGATAAAATATATTCTTTTAATATGTCATTAATTGAAAAAATAATTAAAAAATAAAGTTAATTAATTAAGTTAACATAAGGTAATTGCTTTATTCAGAAAAAAAACAAAACAGATGAATAGTTTATTCATATTTGCACATATTTAATTTAAAAATATTCAAATTGACGAGAGTTCGAAAATTTAATGGATTTGAACCTTTCGAAGCGTTCTGAAGAACGTTCCTGAAGCTAGCACAGACTTTGATCAAATCCCATGGCTTCTGTGGTTTTCTGGCATCTGGCAAATGCATATATACCTTGACTGCGATGCGTATGCAACTGCATATTGCGCTCTCTCATACTTACTTTTAAATTATGTCAACATATATTCTGTTATTATTTGAGTTTGTGCTATGTTAAATTTGTTAGTAATCATTAATTGTTTGACACAATAAGTCGTTAATCAATATATTGAGCTGAGACTAGCAACATGTAGCTCAGAAGCTGAAGCTTTATTGGCAAGATGAACAAACACACTCTTACCGCTCATATTATTCATACACATGTGTGCTTTATCATTTCCCGAGCGAGAATGATCATCAATTTCAAATGTGTGATGGCTTACATAGTCCGGGAAACTTCAAGAAATTTAAAATCCAAATCTGCATGTTCCTGAGATTTACAGAAAGATGAATGCATCTACTGATTTGGCACAACATTTTACGTGTCAAAAGTCTTCATTACTTACAAGGGTGGTCTGCAAGTTTTATGACACTGCCCTCTTCCCGAGAACTATACGCACGGGAGCACAGCTCCTGAGCAAAAAACAACATGCATCACATAGTAAAAGTTAAAATAAAACAATACATTTTACAAGATAATATTTACACTAAAACACTAATACCCCAGCAAACACACACAAGTTCTCAGAACGTCTATTTACGTTCAGAAAACCTCTTCTGAACGTTAATAGATGTTCAAAGAACCTGTGTGTGTTTTCTGGGACATAACCATTGGAATGAATGGTTAAAGATAAACTATGTACACTTTAATAAACACATTTTTACCCAAATACAACATTTAGCTTTATTTATTTATCTCGTTACTGAGGCTGTGATTAAAAAAAATATATTTACACCATCTTGATTTTTATATTATATATATAATTCAACTAAATAAATGTTAAGATTAATCATTTTACCCAAATTTAAAGCCGTTATTAAATGGATAGTCATTATATACTATATTTAATATAAAAAATACAAAAGTTTGCCATCTCAATTTTAAAGCTTAAGAAATAAATAAGGACGTATTCTTTTTTTCTTTCTTTGGTACTTATTAACTTATATTTTTTTAATATGGAAGAAAAGTGTTTCAATCTGAAATTGTGTCGAAAGAAAAAAGAAAGAAGAACATCAAGCCGTGTATTTTTTTAAGTGCTGTCATTTATATTCCATCTTCATTCTTTGAAAAAAGTGAAATTCTATGGTTTGCGAAGCTTTTATTCTTCAGATACCTATATTTCATTCTTCCGCTTGTTAACATTCAGCAATGCAAAGCAGATTTTTCGATTCTCAAAGGTAGCTTCCCGTCATTTTTCTTTTCTTTTTTTATCACCTAAGCTGGAAGAGCGTAGATTTTTCTCTAAAAATGAATAATACCTTGTCAGAAAGTGTTATTTTGGATAAAAGTACAGGATAAGTAAATATTTTTAAGGATCATACCATGTTAGATTGTTCGTATCCGCCTGGAATACTGGAATACCGCGGGTACTCTGCTTAATAACGTTGAACTTTATCTACTGTCATAATTTTAAACATACAAGGGGTGACTCAGACATTATGATCAACGATTTTGATGAAATATTGATGGGATATAGGGGACCCATAGTAATGTAAAATGCTAAAGAATCAGCCGCCGATTCTGGCTAATTTTCGAGAAAGTTCCATTTAGACATATTGTTAGATGCTAATTATGGCAAATAGCTTGCGTTCTCGGTGGATCCACCTGACGACGGAGATCGGAGGGTCCCCGGTTCGAATCCGATTCCCTACGCTGTGGTTTTGCCTTTATTTTCTCCCTCAAAAATTCATAAAAGAGTTTAAAATAATTAGAAATATATCGTGACTTATTTTGTAAAACTGTATATATTTGATAATTTACTAATACTTTTAGTACTCGAAGAATGATAAAAATGGATTCGCTTCTTTGTTAGTTTTGAATGATGGAATTATTATTTTTAAGTTTTACAATCAACTAAAACGTGTTACACACATGTAATTATAATTAGAGATTCAATATTAGATGTAAGCGATAAGTGAAACCTATTTATATATTTAAAATATTTGTGACTTGATGTAGAACGCAAAATGCATTTAATTTTCAAACGAAGTGATCAAACTTCGCGAGGAGTAGACAAGGAAAATAATAATAATAATAATATATCGGGAACTTTTCGCTCCCGAGTGTAGAAAAGTATAGAGGATTTACTGAAAGAATATTCCAATGTTAATGTAACACTTTCAAAGTCCGGGAAATTTTCCACATGCCATCAAAATGCTTCATTCCTAGACAGAATTTGAAAACCATATGTAGAGTACGAGAATTTTTTGCTTTTAGAAGTCTTTTAGAAAGGTCAAACAAATCCAGAAATTTATGGCAAAATATTATGATGATGATAGTAATTCCCCTTGTCCCCCACTTAAATGTACATCTCTTTGTCAACTTTGATGAGTATTTCCAGTCTGAAACTTAGCGGTTAAAATGCATTTATAAAGTGATTCATATTAATTTTTATATATACTGCTTAGAAGTAGTAATAAAATGATTGTTGGAATTACAATCGTAAAACTGGCATCAAATCTGCGAGATAAAATAATATTTTAAAGGTTATTTTAGAACACACAATAATCTTAGATAAAAACATTCTCTTCTTGAGAGTAAATTTCTTTTTTCATCCTTACAGACTGAATCTTGAAAAAGTGTTGATTAATAATCTTTTGTTTTCAGTGAATATTGTTATTTATTTGGCTCCTAAATAAAACTTAGCTTTGGCAGATAATTTAGTCTTGTTATTTAAAACAGGCGAATAATCATAGAAAATATAAACTCATTTTTATATTCAGTAATTTATTACTCTCCATAAAACAGTTTAAGAGAAAGAGAAATAGGCAACATAATGAACAACTAATTTTTAAAAATGAAAAATGGAAAGTTTCTTCTTCTTTTTTTAAAAACAAAATTTCAGCAATATGAATCATTTCTAAAACACCCTTAATTAAAAATCTGTGAAATTTGGCTTAGAGGGTGGATTAAAAATATTTTTGGTGCTTTTTTCTCTATTTTGTTTATAAGCTTCATTTATACTTGTTTTGTCTTAGTAACCGTGGTGTAAGTTTAGGAGTCACGTTGTTTTAGAGAAGCTTTTCAGTTTTGTAAAAAAGAGGACGTATGTCAAAAATCGGCAAGTTTGGTGACAAAAATAAGTTTTCAACTGAACATAATATAATAATATAATATAATCACTCCTAATAACTGGTGTTCAAAACATAAAATAATAAAAAAACTTTATCGTTTTAATTTTTACAAAGTTTTTTTTTATTTTATATCTGTGATATCTTCTTTGCTTGGTGAAAAATTAACAAACCTATTGTTTTGCGTCGGAAATAATGTTTCGTAATGGCAAAATAACATGATCACAGCTTTAATATTTACCACCTCTGTAGCTTGAACTATTTCAAAGTAATACTAAATACGCAAATCTGTAAAGGATTATGTATAAGAATATATAGAGAACTCTTTTACTATCAACCATAATGAGAAACTCTATGATGTTTACCTTAAACTTATACATGTGCGATACATTCCAAAATTTTGTAATTTGATTCGTAAATTGTGTTCGCGTTTCTTTGAAAATTTGGCCTTATGCACTTAATGTATCGATTTTTTATCTGAGATTCACTTTCCTGGACTTGAGCTGCATTTTGCGACATTTCTCAGATTTCACATAATTAGCTTTTGAGTGACGCCCAAGCCTCATCTTCGGTGCACACAGTATTGGATAAGATTTAATGATTTCTGTGATTTTGTAAAGGCAAGACAAATTATTGACATACGGTTTGTATAAACATCCGGAGAGAGCGTGGAATTTATTTTCGCTGCATGCTTAAACAGATGTTCAACAGCCATATAAAAACTAAATTTAAAATATATGGTGACAATTATAATTGGTATTATAGTAAGACGGGCAACCGGCTGTCTCTCCTTCCCCTTGGACGCTAATCGCCTTTGCGCGAGGTATTGAGCTCAATTTCCACTAACCACTCGATGTTTGTGCCAGCCCATATTTGTGCTGTAAAGTTGTAACTTGAAGGGGAGACGAGGGCTGACCTGAAGGAAATTTTCTCCTTTTCACTAACAGGTTAAGCATGCGTTTTTTGGGTTCAATTCTCACTCTCCTCCTCGTTGTATGTGTTTTTTATATGAGCTGTAACTTAAATTTCTATGTGTTAGAGAACACTATCACTTTAATCGACGAGGATTTATAAGTGGTTCTTGAAATCAAGTAAACTGATCCAAAATTATTTCAGAATCCAAGAACAACAACAACAGCAGCATCATGGTGCTATGAAATAAAAATTAGCTTGTAATTAGGAACAACAGTAGTTAAAGCCACTGATATTGGGAGATGGCTTTAGTGGAGGAACAGTGTTCTGTCCTCTCGTGGGGGCGTCCTTCTAGCGGTCTGAATTTTTGGCCAATTTTATCCAGATGTAACGTGAATACGCGCTAGATACCTGGAAAAGTCCTCCCCCAAGGCAGTTGCCCTCTCCCGCCCCTTGTGTTTTCCTTTCTTTGACGTGAGTTTATTAGCGGTTCTTCGGAAATAAGCAGGCAAATCCGAATACTTGTTCCAACAACAAGAACAACAATTAGGAATAACAGAGATGAAGGCCTGAAACATATATATATATATATATATATATATATATATATATATATATATATATATATATATATATATCGACTGCCTTTCTGAAATCAAACTCAAAAATCAGACTCAGCCAACTTCGCTTCATAGAAATTTTGCTAAAGACTCGTATCAATTTTAAATTTCTCAACTCGTCTCAGCTTTCCAATTAATAAGTAATTCTTATAAAATTATAAAAACTCTATATAAATGCAATTCCCAATAATTGATATTTGGCTTCCACAATTTAAATATCAACCCTTACTTGTATAGCGATGCATATCCACAACGATGGTTTAAAACAGGCGCATTTCACTAGCCCGCACACCACAGAGTTTAGAAATTTCACATATGCAATCGTTAGTACCGTTTAGTACCGAGAGATTTTAGTTAGTACCACATCCGTTACAAATTTATGGTGAATTCAAATTTGCTGGCTGGTGAAATGATCAGTCCGCACACCATGGAGTTCAAAAATTCCGCATACGCCATTCGTCAGTATTTCGTTGGTACCGGTTAGTACCGAGAGATTTTCGTTAGTATCGCATCCGTTACAAATTTAAGGACAGTACGAGTTTCCTGTCGCACTAGTTACGTAGCCCGTACAAAGTGCAGACTGGGAATTTCGCATAAACCATCCATGAGTACTTAGTTAGTAAACGCTTAAATCTATTGAGTAAAATAATAATCAAACGGAGTATATTTTTACTCAATCATTGACTTCAAACAGCCACTCTCCCGATTGAGTAAAATTTTCTCCATTAATCGACAAATATCAATGGAGCGAAAAATTCTCAATTTTTGAGCATTCTACAACAGCTCCATTTAGGCTAAATAATAATCAAAAATGAGGAGTGTCTGTCCGTTTTTGATTAATATAACTGTACTCAATTGTGATTATTATTTAAGCTATAGAATGAGCGTTTTTACAAAATCAGTGATTTTTTAATTAATATATCTGTACTCAATATTATTATTATAAGCTAGAAAAACGGTGTCTTATGAAAATTTGCTGTTTTTGATTTATATATTGAATGATTCGTTTTCTTCATTTTTTGTTATCAGAGCTGTAATCTATAGTTATAAGTCCGAGAAAATAAATTTTAAATCAAGACAAATACATTACATATATCTTAATACACCATAAAAAAGTATTTTTTTTAATAAATATAATATAATTTCACTATAGTCTCTAGTTATAAAACGAATTCACAGTACAGTCAGAATACACAAATGCAATCATGGTTAAACCAGCTGTAAGATTTAATTAAAGCAGCAACCCAATTTATTTACATGAAAAAGGTAAAATAGTACTTACTCGCTTGAGTGAAGATATCATAACTTCATTTGTTTTACAAGAGCGACGAGATTTTTTTAATCCAATCGTAAGAAACTATGTCCATTAAAATAAATTTTTTACCGAAAGCATCCTCTCCACATTTAGGTTGAATTTATTTCACAACTCTGAATATGAAAAAGATGTATTTGGTATTCGGATATAAAATAAAATTATCACCATTCTAAAGTATCATCGGATATCCTCTTCAGAAACTCTTTTAATTCAAATTTTGATAACGACATGTTTGCTCTTTTATGCTCCCCGCAACAAAGAATATAAATAACCTCTGCGTACGCCATATGATTCCCGCGTTGTGTTGTCTGTGGTGACTGTACCGTTTTCCGTTAGAGCCAGAGCGTTGGTCACGTGAAAGTAATAGGATACCTTACTACGCATCTTTCGTATGGGAGAGACAGAATTCTCAAATAGACAAGATTTTAGTGAAAAATGGAGTATAATGGAAACTAGCGAATCCTGAGCATTGAGGGGAATTGAGGAGATAACAAATTATTGTCTTTAATGAGTATTTTTTAGCGTAAAAGGATTTAAATCAGCCGATAAGAAATTTAATTAATAAAGGAGTGTTAGTTTTAATCAATAGTTTTAAGCGTGTACTGACAGATTTTCGTTAGCAGAGTTTCTGTTACGGATTTACGGACAGTACGAATTTCCTGTCACACTAGTTACAAAGCCGTACAAAATGCCGACTGGGAATTTCGTATATGCCATCCGTAATTACTTTGTTAATACTGGTATGTACCGAGATATTTTCGTTAGTGCCGCACGTATTACGGCTTTACGGATAATTAGAATTACCTGTTGCACTAGTTGCCTAGCCGTACAAAGCGCAGACTGGGAATTTCGCATTTTCCACTCGTTAATACTTTGTTAGTACCGGCTATTACCGAAATATTTTCGTTAGTAAAGCATCGGTACAGCACTACGGAATTACGGACAGTATGGTATTCCTGTCACACTAGTTACCTAGCACTTACAAAATGCAAGCTGGGATTTCGGCACATGCTATCCGTTAGCACTTTGTTAGTACTGGTTAGTCCAGAGAAATTTACGTTAGTACATCATCCGTTATGGATTTACGGACAGTACAGTTTTTGTGTCCGACTGTAAATTGCATTTTGTACGGCTATGTAACTAGTGTGACAGAAAATTCGTACTGTTCGTAAATCCGTAACGGATACGGTGCTAACGAAAATCTGTCACACTAGTTACATAGCCGTGAGTACTAAGTACTCACGGATGGGTTATGCGAAATTTCCAGTCTGCAGTTTGTACGGGCTAGGTAACTAGTGTGACAGAAAATTCGTACTGTCCGTAAATTCGTATACCAAGCCAGTAGAGTAGACCATGCAGACCAGAAATTCTGCATATGCCTTTCATTAGTTTTTTGTTAGTACCGAGAAATTAGTGTCGCATCATTAACGGATTTATCGACAGTTGAAATCTCCTGATACAACATTTCACTAGCCCGCACACCATGGAGTTTGGAATTTCACATGCCATTGTTTATTAATATAGCTAAGCCGCTTCCACCGCCTTGCTTATCACGTGAAGCAAGTTTTCTGATAATTCTGAGGGGGGAGAGGGGACAAAGAATTATTTGGATTTTTATTCGATAAAATTGTATGATTTTTCCCTGTTTTTCACTGGGCGTGATCACACGTTTTGCAGACAATGAGAAAATGCCACTGGGCCCATTCCAACCGAGAGATTTTCGTTAGTACCCATGCGTTATAGATTTACGGACAGTTGAAATTTCGGGCACATCATTTCACCACCCGACATAAGATGAAATTCGAACATCGACGTACTCAGTTTGCCACCATACTTTAAAAACTTTTGATTTAAAATATTGCTAACACTTATCTAACTGGTTCAACAATATTTTGTATTAGTGAGAATCATCTTTTTATTCGCATGTGTTGATCTATGGATAGATTATTTTTCTTATAATGTATGATGACTATTCATTAGCCCCCCCCCCTTTTTCATAAAACTCCCTATCTCGAGTAATTCGAACATAATATTCTTTAATAATCATTAGCAACTCAGATTTAATAAACTTCTGTTATGCTGGTTACAAAAGTAATATTATTCCAATTTAGACTCTACCATGCTCCATCTCAATTTATATAAATTTGGATTTCTTTTCAAGCAATCAATAGATATTCTGATTTATAATGGTCATTATTTAATGTATTAATATCTATTCATAATGTCACAAGGCGCACACATGAATTGTCCGTAAAATACGTAACGGATATGCACTAATGAAAATCTCTCGGCACTAACCAGTACTAACAAAGTACTAACGAAAGGCATGTACGAAATTCCCAGTCTTCACTTTGAACGGGATAGGTAACTGGTGTTACAGGTACTAGTACAGAAATTCGTACTGATCGTAAATCCGTAACGGATGAGGTACTAACGAAAATTTCTCTGTACTAGCCAGTACTAAGAAAATATCAGGTTGTAACGAAAGTTTTCCGCCAAATCTGCCTGAAAAACTCACTTCTAACTCCTTAGATAACTGTTTTTGAACTTTCGGTACCAAACCTGCACAGTGTCATATGATACAACAATAGTATTTAAAGCTGTACTGTACTCATAATTCGTTGATATTTTGTAGCTGACTTTTTGCAACACAACTGGAAGTAAATGATGGTTCTAATCCTCTAGAGTGATAGTGTCATTTGAGACACCTTGTACTTAATGATAACTATATTTTTACAGATTTCACACCATAGTGTTATAAAGTAAGTCTCTTTCTTCCAAATGCCAAAAATCGTTTGACAAAATATGAGCAAATACGCCAACGCGAACTGTGTGCTGACGATGTTTGTGGTGGCGGGAAACTTTCGTTACAACCTAATACTAACGGATGGTATATGTGAAATTCCTAGTCTGCATTTTTTACGGGCTCAGTAACTAGTGAGACAGGAAATTCGTTCTGTCCGTAAATCCGTAACGGATGAGGTACTAACGAAAATCTCTGGGTACTAGCTAGTATTAACAAAATATTAACGGATTGTATATGCGGAATTCCCAATCTTTATGGTGTACTGGCTAGGTAAATATTATGACTGAAAATTTGAACTGTTATTAAATCTATAATGGATGCGGTGCTAACGAAAATATCTCGGTACTAACCGTTACTAATGCAGTATTGACGAATTACATATGCAAAATTTCCAAACTACAGGGTGTGCTGGCTGGTGAAATGCACCTGTTTAACCCATTTGTGCCTGGATATTTTTGCGACTTTATTCGATTTTTACTGATAACAGAAATAATAGATAAATATCTGATGTCAACTTCTTGAACAAGGGGTGATTTCTTTTAAAATCATTATGCATAAAAATCGAAATATCAACATCCTACTTGGTCATGTTAAAATATTTTGTAGAGTTAAGGGTCAATACTCCTGAATAAAGGCTAGGAAAAATAAATAACGTTTTCGACTAATAGCGAAAATGCCGTCCCAAAAAAGGGACGCTAGGCATAAATGGGTTAAAACACGATCACTGCCAGAATACAGTACGAGCCAAATTTCTTATGTTGAAATTACATGTAAAATAGTTCC
Source organism: Cheiracanthium punctorium (assembly GCA_038373885.1). Classification (NCBI taxonomy): domain Eukaryota; kingdom Metazoa; phylum Arthropoda; class Arachnida; order Araneae; family Cheiracanthiidae; genus Cheiracanthium; species Cheiracanthium punctorium. The sequence continues at coordinate 1,188,932 of JAWZYV010012697.1, read as the reverse complement.
TTTTTTTAAAACTAAATGTTTCATATTGTTAATAATAAAAATATCAGATACTTCTTTCAAAATGCGTGTTTTTCGAAAGATTAATCATTTATTCACAAAACTGACATATGACATTTAGCTTACCCTCGTAAATATCACATCTTCGGCAGCGAACGTGTTTAAAATTCATGCAGTCAAGGGTTAATATAAATTATCCTTGTGCCCCCCTCTTAACGAGTTAATAAGCTCAAATGATAAAGAAAGCATAATCTATTCCATTCCATTCATGGAGGGCACTTAATATAATTAGCCCTAACCAATGCTCGACAAAATTATTTGGCACTGAAAATATTATGTAGATATTTATATCAGTATAATCTATTAAAACCCATACTTGAACTGTTGCAAAGAATTTCTATTTATGTGCTTCGTTTACTAAAAAACAGATGACTCTTAAAGTGTATTTTTACGCAAATAGTTGCATTTTATATATCCTCAATTTCCGTGAATCAATGTTAAGGTAAAGTTGCGAAAGATTGTTGAGCATTTGATACCCCAGGGTAATTTCTTTAGGATATTTCATCCATGAATAAAATAACAGACCACGATTTGTTGCGTGTTTACCCACTTTCTCGGAGTTTTATCTTAGATTAAAATACAGCAATGAAATATTTGGGGTTATTTCTAAAGGATTGCATCTATATCATACAATAATCTACGAGGAACTACAGTAAAAATGCTTATTTTAGGGGGGTTTTAATTTTCGCGATTTTCGCGAGCCCGTCGTAATCGCGAAAATTAAAGCCTCGCGAAATACTTTTCTTTCCCCTCCCCCTCTTCAAATAAATATAAAAAGTCAGAAATTTTCCGCTTACCAAAATTTAATGATTTTTTGCACAGTTACAAACTCGTTCTTGACAACTTTCGTTCTTACAATTATTTCTTGAATTCTATAGACAATTTCTTGAATATAAAATAATAATACAACTAATAGAATGCAGTTTATTCATTTACAGTATTTATACCATTTTCTTTGAAGCCATTAAAAATGGTAAGGGGGGAGGTGAACTTTTTGCAGAAAGGAAGTTTAAAATGCCTTATGCAAAATGGTTTCCGTAATTAGGTAGTTTCGGCGTTTTTCAACTTTCGGTTCTATTCATATAAAATTAGCGAAATTTTCAGTTCGTAAATCACTGATCTCTTCATTTTTTTGAAAATTACGTCTTGCAAAAATAAGATCTTCTACAGTATATTTGGTTGGTTTAATTATATATATATATATATATATATATATATATATATATATATATATATATATATATATATATATATATATATATATATATATATATATATATATATACAGGGTGAATCTAAACTCTTGGGCAAAATTGCAAGGGGTGATAGGGTACATAATAAGGGATCAGAATCACATACTAATGTGGGGTCGGCAACGTCGTCTTCGTGTAGCTGTTAATAATCATTTCGGGAAAAAGTGCCGAAACAGTAGTGCACTTTCCGACCATTGTTTCGTCAGAAACTAATGTATTTTTCTCCGAAAACAGAAGTCTTAATCCATTTATGCCTAGCGTCCCTTTTTTGGGACGGCATTTTCTCTATTAGTCGAAAACGTTATTTATTTTTCCTAGCCTTTATTCAGGAGTATTGAGCCTTAACTCTACAAAATATTTTAACATGACCAAGTAGGATGTTGATATTTCGATTTTTATGCATAATGATTTTAAAAGAAATCACCCCTTGTTCAAGAAGTTGACATCAGAAATTTATCTATTATTTCTGTTATCAGTGAAAATCGAATAAAGTCGCAAAAATATCCAGGCACAACTGGGTTAAAATGGATAGCTTAAAAATTCTATTTTATTTCATGGATGAAAGTTTCGGAGACGAGCCTATTGTTTATGAAACTTGGTTAAGAAATTAGACGAACACTCCAATACTTTTCCAAAAGTGATTATTTCCGGGTAAGTTAAAACTGCATTTTTGACCCCAGATTCCTATGTTATTACGATTCCTCATTGTGTGCCCTGTCACCCCTTAAAGTTTTGCCGAAGAGTTTAGATTTACCCCGTATATATAGTTGTGATAAATTTTTAGTAAAGAGAATAAATTGAAGTGCCATCCCATCATTTTATGATCCAAAAATCTCTTCAATAGTCTGTTAACTAAACTAGACTGTCTAGTGTTTGTATATTCTTCTTAAACAGGATTTCGATAGATCTATTACACATATATTTATTGTAATCTGTAGATAGAGCATTATAGTTAATAAAATGATTCCTACAAATAGTGATCATTCTGATACAGGCATGCGCAGAAACGTAATTGCTTAAATAATGATGATTTTTTTCTTTAGCTTTACTGAAAATTTGCATTAATAAAAATACTAGTATTTAAACATTTTCGAGATGACATTTTGAAACAACTTCCGTTTCTAGTCATGATCACATGGATGTAGAAAAACGGCTGGATATACTCCCCGACTCTGAAAAAGTGCAACCTTCGCCATCGTTCGACTTCCCCAAAGCCAGCTATATCAAAAACATTCTTGAGCTCTGTCGAAAGCGACTGGCGCATCGATCAACAGCCATTTTTGATATTTTAACCAAGTCATGGCAACGGAAGCAAGGGCAATTTGAGCAGAATATCTAGTTATTCTTCTTCATCTGTGAATTTTCATCATATTCTCCAGTTTTCAACAGTTGACAGTGCCGATAATGATAATTCTGACATTATTTTACGAATGATTGATATTGATTGTAAATTACGTGATAAATGATTCTTGTGCATTATACCACTCTTAATATTTTTCTGGAACTGAATTTTGTCATCGTGAATCAAAACTCGAAAAATTAAAAATTCTTGAATATCTTTTTATATTGACAGTAATTGCTAGAAATTTTTGTTGGCACAGAAAATGACAACGTGTAAAAAAGTTATTTTTTTATATTGATGGCTACCATTGTTGTGGCAAAAACGGGCTGTGTTTTTGGCATCAGAAGTGCATGATTAAGAGCATTGAACGATAAGTCTAGGTATTAGGGTACGGGTGCCAGGGTTTGACACTTTACCAGATAATGTATTAGAATGAGATTTTATTCAGAACTTTCCTGAAATTGTCTTATCTTGTACGGCAATAAATTTATGTCACATGATTCAAGACCCACAATAACATAATTTCATGAAAATATAGATTTTTAGATTTATTTACAAAAATAGTCAATCTACCTGAAAACACACCTTACTAAAATTTGTAAGCCATATTTGAGTTACAATGGTATCTTCAGCTTTTTTTTATGGATACCTGTCCCCAATAACTTATACCTGAATGAAATCTTTAATCATCTTTAATCGCATTTATCTTACTTCATAGTATTTTTTAAAACTCATATCACCTTTTAAATGATGAGTCACTATTAGGTATTGATGAAAATTCTTGACTATTTTTCTGCTTCAAACTTATACGGGAAGGAATAGATTTAAAAACTGCAAATAGAGATACATTGTCAACTTTTTAAAAATGCAAATGTGGTTTTTCTGATTTTTATTCGCACTTTTCTATACATTGTTCGCATTTCTTTTTCTTTTTTTTTACTATCAAACTAATTGAATTAGACAAACTTCAGTCTTTATTTCTTTTCAAAATATCCCCATTTAAAACATAAAAAAGTTAATCAAAATTTGAAAATTAAAAAAAACATTTTAAAATTAGGGTCGAATTTGTGACCTTTAATTTTATTTACTTATTTATTTATTTTTACGTGTTTCCTTAAATTACTTTAAATTTCACATTAGAATAGCCAAAAGTTATTTAAATAATAGTATTAATAATAATAAATTTAGGGTGGGGAGTCCAATTTAAAAGAAATATATTTTGAATTACAATTTACAAAATGTAATACGATGCATTGCACACTCCTTTTTCAAGGAAATGATGTAACTATTGTCAATAATACTGTTGTAATAGAATTCAAACAAGGATTAAATTTATTGTACTTCTGAAACGGATGATCAATATATTAAATATTTTAGATTAGATTATATTTTATGGCTTATAGCAAAAACTAGAAAGTAATTCGGCTTAAAAATTTTGTGTTTCAGATATCCTTTTTGCCATTAGAAGATGCAAGCATAAAGTAACAGTTTTTTCCCCAAAAATATTTCAGTTGATATGTTTCATTTTAAAACTTACAAAAGAAATGCCAATATTTGAAAATATAATCCATTACTGCTTTTGAATGTAACGCTATGTAAAAGAAATTGCTAAATTATGGAAACAGTTTTCATAGACTTTTTCGTTCGATCACATTACTAAAATTAATGAAATGAATTATTTAAGCGTGATTCTCTGTTAAAAAAAATCTGGAGACAAACGTGTATTTTTATATTTTATTTCTCTATTTTCATGAACTTCATCCTCTTGCCTAAGAACAAATATTTGCGGCGTAATATCATAGTAAATGATCCAATACTTACGACTTGTTAAATATATATAATTTAAAATGTATTTAATTTCAAACTTATATTGATACTTACAGAAAACTCATAGAAGTAGAACACAGAATTGATTAGGCACGTAAATAGGTTCTCAAACTAATTAATTAAAAAGGTTTGTTTTAATCTAGTGTGGTATGCTATGGGTAATCTAAAACGAAGTTTGTAAGCAAACACATTCGAGCTTCTCGGGCTTTTTTCAGTTTTTTTACTTATAACTTCTTTGATGACTTGTAGAAGACAAAGGTTTTTTTTCTTTTAATTTGGCGTGCTTTAGATCTATCACACGATAACAGGGTCGTAGCCAGAAGGGGGGGGGCTGCACCCCCCAAAATGGGACCCTTTATTTATCTTACAATTTGATATTATCATACAATTGAACTTTAGCTTACAATTTGATACCCCCCCTTGCGAAATAAAATTCTGGCTACCTTACTGCAAGGATAAGAGAAAGACGATAATCATCTTAGTGGGGCAAAAGCCAAAACTAAATCCCACCAAAGATGACGCCATTAGAAGTTGACACGGACAATACTGAAGATAGATTCAACCAGGCGGCACGGGAAAATCTCTGCTCTGAGTGGGTAGTTTTTGCCGGTAGATGGAGCCCAGTGTATCATTTCATCTGATTATTTTTGGAAGAGAAATAGAGAGACAGTTTACAGCCAAATCGCCGCACTTCGTTTCAGTTCTAGTGTCAGAGTCCTCGACTACGATCTACAGCATCGGAAGTATGAAGCCTTCAAGAAGGCTAAAATTTAGCGCTGGACAACATTTTAAGTTCCTTTCCACATTACTTCGTATAGCTTCATAACAATTCATTGTATAGCGTATTCATTGTAATATTCATTGTATATATAGAAAAAAAATTACATCTTCTGTGTATTGTTAAAAGATTACAGGATATGGAGTAACAAAATGATCAGTAAATTTAACTATTCTAGAGAACTTTCTATTTTTAAAAACTAAATTTTATTCTGGTTGAATGAGTTTTTCAAGTAAAGAGCTCATTCCTAAACTTTAACTAAATTTTGTTTGATTCACTGTAGATATTTTAACATTATTCCTCGAAAACATTTTGGGCAATGGTCACAAAATCTAACAATCACAATACTTAAAACAGTTTGCATCTAGACTTCAAATTGGAGTTTGGAATGATTTTCACAAAATCTCAAAATCTAATTAAGATTCTTTAAAAAATTGACTTCTACAGTTTAAGTTGAGTGACCAACTATCATGCCACTCAAATGTATTTCATTCGCTTCAGATAATTGTAGGTGTTGCACGAAAAAAAAAGTTTCACGAACAGAATGGCATTTGACTTTTGTCTGTACATTACTTGGAATTCAAAAATTTTGAGATTCCTATCAGTTTCAAGCACCGGGAATCCAGTATCAACGTCAAAAAAAGTTTATCTGTCCATGACGCTTTTTTTTGTTCGCACATCTCGTAAAAACGACTGGAGCGAATGAAACGAAATTTGTTGAAATTATAGGTGATCACTCAAACTATAGTCTTCGAATTTTTGAAAAGTTTTAATCAGATTTTGAGATTTTGCGAAAATCGTTTCAAACTCCGTAAATGTTTTTTCGCGCATCACATGATAACGACTAAAACAAAAGAAATGAAATTTGGTGACATGATAGGCGGTCACTCAATTTAAACTATAGGCGTTAAAATGCTTTAAAAAAATGATTAGATTTTGAGATTTTGCGAGAATCGTTTCAAACTGCGTAAACATTTGTTTTATTTCATGTATTAACGACAAATATGTATGAAATGGAATTGGTAACATGATCGTTGGTCTCTCATTCTAAACTACAGGTTTCGAATTTTTTTAAAATCTTGATTAGAGTTTAAGAATTTGCACAAATTTCTTCAAAATATGAAAATATTTGTCCATTACGTATAAACCACTGAAGCGAATGAAATAAAATTTAGTATTGTCACAGATGCTTACTTAAACTATAGGCATGAAATAACTTTAAAGTTTTTTTTTACAAATTTTGAGGTTTCGTGAAAACTCAGTACATGTTTGTTCCACTTCCGAAAAATGGCGATAGAATAGAATGAAATTCGGAACTATGACAGTTGCAAGTTACTTTAAATTCTAGATGGCAAAACAGTTTTAATATTTCACAGATTTCAGGATTTTGTGAAAATTGTACTAATGTTTATTTTCGCATCCCTGAAAAAGGTATTAAGTGACTAAAGTAAGTTTAACAACATGATCAGCAAAATCGGAATATCGTTTCACAAAATCGGAAAAATCCATACAATTCGCTTCAGTAATTGAATTTTCACAGTAACATGTAATCAAAAATTAACATAAATTAAGATCACAAATAAACAATTCATAAAGACGCTTTGAAAAACAATTAAAACATTATTTATTCAATGAATTTATCACATGATGTGTTCAATATGCGAACCACTAGATGCAACCACATGCTGAAAACGTAAAACAACGTGGTCCATCCTCGCATTTAAAATCTCTGGTGTAAAATAAATCATTTCGAATTTTGATAAACTGTAAATGATGTTTTTATTGTTTATATGCCTCTTAGAATGTCATTATGCTCTGTCTATCGGTTTTGGAAGTTGTATATGCCACCGGTGAGCTTTGAAATACGGTACAGCGCCATCTATCGGGTGAAAATGGCGATTTTCTTTTTTTGCATATTTGACTTGCGCATGTTCTGAAAAGTGTAGATACCAAATTTCACTGGAATTTTCCCGGTAATTTTCTCTCCAGCACTCCTTGAAAACTTGCAGTTTAATTATGGCCACCCTGTATATATATATGTATATACATTGTATATTGCATCTATGTACACGGATTTTTTTTATAGTAAAATTGTTTACAGGATTGGTTCGAGCCGATTTAATGCTGAAAGGAGTGTCACGGAGTTCTAACGTAGAGAGGAAATGGACTCAAAGATTTCAAGTACACAATTTTATTCGTTTCTGAGATCTTCATACCTCCTTTACTATAATTCGTACACAAAAAACATTTGTTAACAAACGAGTAAAAAATTTCGTTAACAAATGAGTATTTTTTATTCTTCATTTTTGAGCTAGAACGAACCAGAAATAGGTTGCGAGTCCGATAACTTCGAATGCTTCTCTTCAGAAGAAATTATTCTACGATCGTACAAGATCAAATTTTTGGTTTTATATTACCTGCACAATACTGAACTAGATTTAAAAAAAATCTTTTATGCTAATTTATGCAATGTCGGATGTGTCTATACTGGACATTATTTATTGGATTGTTAATGTAATTTACAATAAACTATATCTTAAATGAAACCATACATGAGGCATATTATCCTATTGCTTTGAGAATAAATAGTTTTATATAGCTTTATTTCAATATATATAGCTATATTTTATATAGATTTTTAAAAAATAGTTTACGCAATTTGGTGTTTCAAAATTGTATTGTTCATGAAAGGATTTTCTAACAAAGCTTAGAAACTTGTCATTGTTTAAGGATGCATGCTACTGTAGTTTCCTTGATTTTATAATTATTCTTTTGGACTTTGTATTATCTTATGATAAAAATAAAGGTTTTACTATAAGAATCAATACGCTGAAAAATGTTTATAATACTTATTAATAGATAATTTCTTTCTTTATTATTATAAAGAAATCCTTGTAATTTGCATATTTAATAATGTTTGGATCTTTTAGAAACATTTCGCCTAGTAATAAAAATTAGATTAATTTAAAACTCTATTCCTTCAAAAATAACGCTGCTATTTTTAACACTTTTTTTTTACTTGTAAAGTAGAGAAAAAAGAGAATAAAATATCGTGAAACCTTACATTATTCAGAACTTTAAGGTGATACGAGGCTATACTTTTTTCGAATAACCTATTCATATTTTATTATTTCATACATAACAGTACCTTTGCAAACTTTTTACAAAGTTGCGCTTATAATTTAGAACACTTGAGCGTAATTTTATTGCGATATATGCTCCTAAATTTTTATTCCATAAGGGATATTTATTTACCGCCGTAAAAGGATAACATGTAGGTAATTCTATAACAGCCAAGTATTCCAGGTATGTGTTATGAGTTAGATTAGTTGAAGATAATGAAGAATTATGAGACTACGCTTTATGGTAAACAAATGCATTTCTGTTTTTTAATGTGGTGAATTTATCACAAAGAACTCAAATATTAAGTAAAAATAATAATAAAAATATTGATATTAACACTTAATTTGAAATTGCGAGGACTTTAGTGAAACAAAAAGGAAAGTAACTGTTTTATATTGCTCTAGGTTTGAAAAAGCTAACAATATAAATTAACGTTTTAAATATACAATAATACTTGTATTATTATATATTTAATACATTTTTAACTTTTTTAATTCATAAAATTTATCTTTGTACAGCTCGAGAATTGTTGTGTAAAACACATTATGATTTTGAAAATAAAAATACATTATTTATCTTTTTTATATTTATTTTCAAAATCAAATTCATTTGCATATCAATTTTTCACGCATTCTTTTGGTAAATATATTTTTAACTCCCAAAGAAAGTATAAACATTTTAATCATAGTAGGAGAAGGTTGCCTAAATGATCCTGGCGACACAACGATCCACATATGTTTTCGGAGATATAGGTCGCACTATCTACCAGCAATTGCAGTGTTCAAACTGTCATAGCATTAAGAGTCTAAATACAATTCTTCGAAAAATTGGGTTTTATAACATATATTATTTGTAAGCACTACATTTCTTATTTATTTAGATATACAGTCTTTCATGTGGAGAAATATGACTTGGTTTACGGAAAGGAGAATGTATTTAACTGGGAATTACACTTGCTAAGTTTGTTACGTTTCTCTGGATCTCACACAGAGGCAGATTTTCAAATATCCGCGGTTCAAACTGGATATTTGAAACTGATTTTTCGTATGCCAATCATGGCTGAGCATACGAGGTCAGCCATGATTGCCATGTTACTTATTTTTTGGATTCTTATTGGCTTCTTGAATCCATTGACATCCTGCATAATATTTGAATCGAATGTTTTGACGGTCATCGACTATTGAAAAGTTTGTCGTCTGCTAAATAACAATGGATTATTGCTTAAATTTGAAGTTTTTAAAAAGAAGAGTTCTCGTGTTTTATAAGTGCTTGGTGTAACTTTTATAATGGATTGTGAACTTAGGAATCTATATTTGTGTATTTAAAGTACGCTTATTATATTCTTAGTTCTTTTTGCAAAAATCCAAATAAAACAAATCTTTCAGTTAAACTTCATGTATATTTTATTTTATTGAGGTATAAAATTATAAATTCATTAGAATCAGGCTACGTTATAAAGACTCTAATAAAGTTTCTCATCGTAGTTAAATGTCTATTAATTGTAGTTGCTAATATTTGCCCTCTCCTCATTATTAGATAATTAACAAAAATTAAAAACGAACTTTTTTTTCATTTATTTTCAGGTTAATCGTCTGAGAATGTCGTGAACAATTAATTGATTACTATAGAGACTGTAATTAAAAAAATATAGTACTAGAAAATTTGAAAATCTTGTCGGCAAAGAAACGAATTTTTTGTGTATTGAGAACGATTCAAAAGGTGACACAAAACATGTTTCCAATGATTCATGTTTCTTTTCGATTTCTTTAGCTTCTTAAATGTTTAAATCAATCCATAGGTTTTGAACAAAAATTTAAAAAATCCGACTGTGTGCGTCATCTAGTAATATGACCTAAAGTGGGCAGCCATATTGCCGGGTAAAATGATTCACTGACTGAAGAAACTTAATTCCCTTGTCCCAACCATTATGGCTGTCCTGCAACCTTTCTCAAAAGCCATGACTTCACATTACTTTATTTAATTTATTTTTCAGTTTTTGTAGCCCATAATTTTTTTAATTACAATTTTGAAACACATTCCATTTTATTGTTTGTACCACTTTTGTATTTAAAAATTTGCATTAAATAAATTATGCATATTATATGATTGAAAATCTAATCTCATCTCACTATGCATAGCCATAATTATTTTTATATGTTTTTTCGAGGTCAAAACAATTTACAATTGTTTTCAAATGATCATTTGGACACTTTCTTAAATTTTTCAATACATAGTGTGCTTATAAAATATTATTACAGTATGTTTACGATGCAAGATATCTTGTAAAATAAGATAGCGAAAGACCAAAGTTTTATTTAAAGATTTATGCTATTCTATACAAGTTTTTCCATTGAGGCTGATAATTTTAGGCCACCTTCCCCTGAATGGAGAAATATTTTATATAATTAAAAAAATAGTATATCATGAAATTATTTGATTTATCCTTAGAGCTATTTTTTTTTCCAATGCAGCAGGCGATTACAGACATTATCCTTACGCCGTACAGAGATCAGAGAAACAAAACAAACTAAGAATATTTAAAACATTAAAAGCACTAAAAATGCAAAATCAGGCAACTAAACTGTTCAAAGAATCTCTAGCCTCCCAGTATCGGGAATAGATACAGCTCCCAGTTAGAGCAGAGCAAATGGGGATATGATCGGCATCCATTATCGCACCACTGCGGCAGAGGGGGCAGGCAGGACTATCTACCAGGTTGATGTAAGTCCACCTGCGTTCCACTGCAGAACGTGCAACAAACCTTGCCTATGCTTCATATTAATTTCCAATAAAATCAATAAAATCAGAAAAAGAAATCAAGCCTCCAATGATGATCTCGGCTGCAAAACTGTTACTCATTTAGCACTACCCGGGGAGCACGTGTAGCTTATATCCTTAGAGCTAAGAAAGACACATTTTAAGTATTTATAGTTTTAACAAGAGTGCACTGCACGCATTATGAAACTTACAAGGTGTAATGTCAGATAAATAAGGAGGATAAATATTTGCAATAAGCATGCAACTGATTATATGGGAACTGCAAGAAAATTGTCTGAAAACTTATCCATAATTTAATGAAAGATTTTCACATCTATTTGAACAATATCTGATTTTTAAACACATTTTTTCAGTGATCTATAATTAAACATTGATGTATAGCAGCGTGATTCATTTTGTACAGAAAAGAATAAAATGTACAAGTTTTGGACACTTTGTACATATACGTAAAAAAAGATTATTTAAAAAACTGGATAGCAGCTAGTGGTCGCTCATTTTGCCCAGATTTTTATAAATAGGCAAATAGTACGATTTTTCAAGTCTAATTGCTTTTATTGAAAGAATTAGAAATCTCAAAATTCAAATAATAGGGAGATTAGATTCTGCGATATTTAGATACTATCGTAATCGAAAAATGCTTTATGGTCATCGACTTGGAATGACACAATCCCTTCTTTTCTTCTCTTTGTGGTGGCTATTTTGCTATAATGTACTGGTCTCATGAGCCTTTAGATCGAATCCCTTTAGACGAAAAATCAAATAAAGGTGCTGTAATAATATTGTGTGCAATGGGTCCGGATTTAAGCATTGCAAAGTACATTCTGCTCCAATCCCCAATTGTCTTTCTCCTGTGATGAACTCTGTTATCTTTGATCTTCAGGAGAGGGAGGATTCAGAATCGGGAGAGACGGGAGTCATGAGACTTTACATCGAATTCCTTTACACTGAATGTACATTGATTATTAAGATTTACTTCATGCTTTTGATGTATTTTTATATTTCAGTATACGCCTAGCAATACTGTATGAATCGTTGCAGAATAATGTAATGATCCATAGATTATAATTGTAATATAACAGTGTTTTCACTAGAGCACGAGAATCTCGCATTTTTTTTCTTTTTCTCGAAATAAAAATTTATTAATGCGAGAAATTAGCGCACACCACAAATCGGTTTCTCAGAAAAAAAAAAAATAATAATAATAATGAAGAACACGGGGTGTAAAAGTGGATTCTCAAGAACTATAATGTCTATGAAAGAAAAAAAAAGAGGGGGACTGGGGGTTCCTGGGAACATTCTGAGCCTCGGGGGATCTTAAACTGGGTCACTTTTATTGCATGTAACTGCGCTTGATTTAGACTTGGAGGTCAAGTTACACTCAATAAAAATAACTAAAAATCACAAATACCTTAATTTTGGGTATTTACCCAACACAGGAATAAATACTCTACCCACTGGTTATTTACCCAACCCAATCCATAAATGAAAAATTCTCACCGATTTTATAAAATCTCACTCAGTTTGCGGGAAAGGGTGAGAAATTCTCACCCAATTTTTTTTCTTAATGAAAATCCTGTATAAATACAGGAATTCATATGTGAGTATGTAATATTATTCCACAAATCTTAATACATAGGCATATCACTTTAAGATAGTTCTTTGAATAAATCATATAAATTTTGAGCAGTTTTTTAAAGAATTAAACGATGGTAGAGATCAAGAAATTTTTTAGAATGTCCCTTCACAAGCTATACTTTAGGTTGATGCAAGCGTCCAATTTATAGAAATTATGAAATATTCTGAAAAAAGAATCCTTAAACGTACTATATTTTGCAATTTTTTCTTACATGGATAGCGCCTTGGCTCATTTTGCAAGGCGATATTTTGCTTAAGAATTTTTTCTGAATATTGCATGAAACATATACATTTTCTATTAATATCAATTCATACTACATTTAATGAAGCCATGATATTAATTTTTTTGAGTATTTAAAACCACTGGTTCGTTTTTAGGGAGGGACGCAAAACAGGTCTGCTCGTCTAGGGCAGCAGTCGGAAAGCTTTGTATCGTCTCGCACTATCCCTGTACTGTAATCTTAAAAATGTCTGTCCTGTCTCGCATCCATCCCTTTTCGTTTTTAAAGCCGTTTAAAAGTCTTCTGATGACATTGTCTCTCTAAAAGTAAAAGTCTTAAACGTTGACAATAATATGGGAAAAATGAACTTGTTTCTATGGAAGTTCAGTAAAAACTTCTACAAAAGCATCATCCCGAGAGCAAAAGAAAACTAGCAGATATTTCTTTTGTTCTGTCAATAATTTGATGCTCCGATTTTAAAATATCAATTAGATATCAAGTCAAGTTAATGAGTTCTTTATAATTAAATAAATTAGTAAAAGTTGTTAGGAATGAAATGGTTTTCTAATTGATGAAGATATCAATCGTTCAAAGAAAAAAAAAACTAATTATCTTTACGTATGTTTTATAAAATGTTAGGCTTTTTTTAATTTACTGTCAACAGCTTAGGAGAAACTTAAAGTATTTTTTTTGCGTATGGCGTGTTACTTGAGAAGAATCAACGGTACTCTACACTAAATATTCATACTAACTGAAGATATCTTATTCTACGCTAGAAAAATCCGAAAATATAGTTTTGTCTTCATAACGAAAGGGACTAGCAAGCAAATCGCGAGGTTCATGAGTTTCACATTCCAGGTCGCACGTGAATCTTAAAATATTTTTCGCCATAATTTTATAAACATATTTTATCCTAGTATAGTTTAGCATGTTTTAAAGAGAGATATTTGATGGTTTGATAAATCTGAAACTCCTGGTTTGTAGCTTTTAATTCCACTGAAATAATAATCAAGCAGAAAATTCATTTTTTTAACAGAACAGTTTTCTGTCGCTTACAACTTCCACAAAACAAGTTTTGCTATTTTCCATATGAATGCATTGCTTTTGGCTATACCTGTGTCCTTAGGTATTAATTACAATACTTTAATGTATTAACCCTTCAATGCATGACGATGCATATATGAATCATACCAACTTTTACCGAATTTTGCTTTAAAAAATTCACAAAACAAGCGGTTTTCTGGGCTGATTTTTATCTTCATACATCCATATTGATATGTAACTGTCATTTTCCCCAGTAAATGGCAGTATTAAGCAGTACTTGTTATTGAATTAGCGCCAAATGTTTAAATCTTATTTCTGTATTTTCAATGATCTTGTCAAGTGGTTGCTGTTCTTCAATTCGACTTCAGAGAATTGTAAAATTTACTATATATAGCTCAAGGTATTTATTTTTCATTTCTATGTTTAGATTTAATGATTAAGATTAGATGTAAAGAATTATTTTTATGTGAAAAATTTCAACTTTTTTGTTTGATTCAAATATGCATCAACATGCATTTATGAATAGGCTTCACTGCAGAGAGCAGTTTGATGCATTTATGAATCAGTTTAAAATTTGGGCAGAATTTATAATTTTAAGATTTCATAATACCTTTTATTTCAAGCTAAATTTTAAATCACACATACCCATTCATTATTTACATGCATTGTTGTTTATTAGGTACATTAAATATTATGTAATGTATACTGTTTGTATGAAAAATTTCTAAATTATTTTTTTTATAATCATGTTAATTCAGCAGGTAATTAATTGCTTTTACGAGTAAAGAATTGGCTAATAAATACTATTTTACTGTTTTTTTAATTTTATTATAATCATCAGTATCTAATAATAAATCAAATGTATAGAGAAACATATCATTTCAAAAGTATTTAATCCCATATAGCATTTCTTTTTATTATAATTGCGCTATTGCTAACAAAGTAATATATATATATATTTACATTTGAAAATTCCTTTATTTACAATTTGTAATATTTATAACTATACTAAGTACTATTTTCCTGTTTCTTTAATTCTATTATAATCATCATTGTCTAACAGGGGCGTAGCCAGAAATTTTTCATGTGGGGGGTTACGACTACGGCAACTTACATATATGCATACATATGTGTGATGAGGGAGTGAAGAATATACATTTTGTATGGCAAAAAATTCCTCATGGGGGGGGTTTATGACCCCCCTACCCCCTCCCCCCTTGGCTACGCCCCTGTTGTCTAATAATAAATAAAATGTATGGAGAAAGATAGCATTTCAAAAGTATTAAATCCTATATAGCATTTTTTTAATTATTATTGTGCTATTGCTAACAAAGTAAAATATTTTTCTTTTATGTGAAGTTCTTGTCGACCCAAAACATTTTTATCTACCAAAACACTATTATCGATCCAAAAACATGGAACTTTAAACAGCAGTGATAAGTGTCATAAGATCGATTTCAGCAGGCCAACTTAAGCAAGTTGTCACTAGTTTTGAGCAGAGGTATACCATGTGGTGGATGTCATGTTTATCACATATGGGTTTAAACATATGGTGAGCGTAGATTTGCTTGATAGTCATACAGGGAGATATAAAATAACTCTGAGATCAAGAAAGTGGTACATGAGACTGTTTTATTACTTCTTAGACCTTGCAGTCATAAATCCGTGGCTGCTATATAAAAGAGTTTCAGAACAAAATGGAGCAGACCCGATGATTTGTTAAAACTAGCCGCCTTTCGATGTGAGCTTGCAGTCGGACTATGTCGAATGGGTGAAAGTTCTGTTGTGAAGCGGGGAAGACCCAGTAGCCTTTTACAGAAGAATGAATTCAATATGAAAAGGCAAAGATGCCCTGCAGTGTATATTCCTCCAACATGTGTTCCACAGGACAAAACTGAACATATGCCAGTATGGAATGAAAACCGCACTCGCTGTAAAGTGCCAACTTGCAAGTTCCAAACATTTATTGGATGCGAAAATTGTGCTGTAGCATTATGTCTATCACTGACAGAAATTGTTTTAAAATTTTTCATTCAACATAAATTTGATAGTAATGAATGTATATCAAGTACAAAGTATTTGGCATGTTATTTTTTCTGTTTTTATTTATTCTGTTACTAGCTGAAGTACCCGTTCTTCGCACGGGAATGAATGGACTTTTTGATATTACGATTTGTGGTGATTACTATTCATTGTAATAAACAGATATAGCAAAGTGGATATCGCGTTATATTGTGTTCAATAATAATGCATACCGAATTGCAAGGCAATCGTTTGTACGGTGCAGAAGGACATGCGGCGTAGCGCAATCTAGTGGCGAGTTTTAGCAAAACGGATACGGCGAAAATAATTTTCGCATTCAGATATCGATGTATACGAATTTTCATGACTATCGGCTGGACAGTCCTGAAGTTCATGCGTTGACGCGACATCTAGTGGCAAATCATAGGAAAATGGATAGCGCCAAACTCTTCCCCGTGTTCAAATATCTATGTATACCTATTTTCATAGCGATTATTTGCACAGTCAAGAAGTGATACACTGCAGGGCCATCTAGTGGTTCAATAAAGTAATGATTTGCTACAGCGCCGTCAAGTGGCGAGTTATAGCAAAATGGATAACGCCAAAATATTCTCATTGTTCAAATAGCTATGTATACTGATTTTCATAGCGACCGTGTTCAACTATCTATGTATACCAATTTTCATAACGATCATTTGCACAGTCAAGAAGTGATACACTGCAGGGCCATCTAGTAGTTAATTAAAGTAATGATTTGCTACAGCGCCGTCAAGTGGCGAGTTATAGCAAAATGGATAACGCCAAAATATTCTCATTGTTCAAATAGCTATGTATACTGATTTTCATAGCGACCGTGTTCAACTATCTATGTATAACAATTTTCATAACGATCATTTGCACAGTCAAGAAGTGATACACTGCAGGGCCATCTAGTAGTTAATTAAAGTAATGATTTGCTACAGCGCCGTCAAGTGGCGAGTTATAGCAAAATGGATAACGCCAAAATATTCTCATTGTTCAAATAGCTACGTATACTGATTTTCATAGCGACCGTTTGAATGGTCAAGAATTTGGCCTGCTGCAGCGTCATCTAGTGGCGAGTTAAAATAATAATGCATTGCAGTGTCATCTAGTGGTGAGTAACATCAAAAGGAACGCAGTTAGAATATATTCTTCGTGCTCAAATGTGTAAGTATAAAAAATTTTATGCCGATCGGTCGAACGGTATAGAAGTATGCTTTGCAGCGCCATTTAGCGGCAAGTTACAGCAAAATGGATAGTGAAAAATATTCTCCGTGTTCTAATATTCGCGTGTACCAAATTTCATCGAAATCGGTTGGACGATATTCGCATAGCAAACGGGTAAACGGAATAGAATTCAACGTTGTGCTGCGGCACCAAGTGGCAAGTTAAGGAAAACGGATAGCATAAAAACCTTCTCCATCATAAAAGACTTAGGTGAACCAAATTTCATCGTGCAACGGTGCTCAACGGTGCTGGAGTTTTTCAACCTCATAAACACATATCAACATTCTTTTTTATCTATAACCAGTGTTATTATATATACCAGTCTCAAATAAAATCCATTTTCAAATCTAAGCCTCGCCAAAGTGCCAACATACGCCATTTTGCAAGAGTTTTTTCAGGGAAACATTCGAAGCATTGACTTAGCAGCAATCAATATGGGAAATGGTTCTACCGCCAAAGAGTAGCACGCATTTATTTGAAAATTGGAATCCCTTAATACAACCGAATCTTTTTAAATTATCAACTATAACGTGTTTTATTCATCGTTAATCCGATGTACTAAATGAGAAGATTTCAATTTTCTGAAATTTGGCGGAATTCCCCCAACTTAAATCTATGTACTCAATTGGCGAGAATTCTGAAGTTAGATCGCTTGAAATCCCTTAATAACTGCATTATTTCTTCACGGATCATTAAAATTTAACGCTGTATTCTAATAAAACCTTAGCACTTGTTTTCAAAAATCTATTTCCTTAAGCTCTCAATAAATTGCGCCAAGCCGAAAACTGTGCAAACCGCTAGAACTCACTTACTCAAAATCCATATTTCAGCCATTTTATTTTTTCGCCAAACTAAAAAAATTTACACATTAGCCTCGGAAATCTTCAATTCTTATTGTTTTGCGTGTAAAGCATTACATTCCTGCTCTGATTTCCCATGCACACGATATTATAATTTAAAAAAAAATAACCTTACGAATATAAACTAACAAAGAAAAAAAAATCATTATTATTCTTTTATTTTTACTTTGAGAATTTAAAACATTTTATTCGGCAAAATCGCCACACATGGCAACCACGATCCTTATTTCACACTTTTTTCACTTCAGGGGTTACAATTACGGAAAGATTTTTGCGTGAAGAGCATAAAAAATCTCTTAAATTCCGGGAACGGGTGGACTTTCAAAGTTTTAAAGTGGACTACGATTTATTCTATATTATTTTACATATCTGTGCTAAATTTCAGGCCGATAGGTCCATTTTTGTGGATTTGTATACGAATCAAATCCACAAACAAACAAACAAACAGGATTTCATTTTTATTTATAAGATTGTCATTTTTTCTGTTAACAATTTTAATAATTAAATTTAATTAAAAATTTCAATTAAAATCAATATCTTTTGAAAACAATAATTAATTAAATGTTTTATGCCAAATTTTATCAATTATATGATAGTAAATAATTTTTTCTTGTGACTCGCATTTTAGCGCTATATGCATGACGATTCATATATGCATCAAACCTAAAATTTCAAAAAATAATCAATAAAAATAGTTAAATATTTTAAAAAATATTTTTTCACATGTATTTAAGCCATGATATTGAAGAAAAAAAATGTTTGGTAAAAATATAAAAAATCATGCATTGAAGGGTTAAATAACTAAAATCGAAACTGTAAGTGGATTTTAAATCTAAATAATTTTTACAAGAGCTGTCACAGCGTCCCAAAGACGATACTGCACAATTCAACTCCTTCTCTAGACTAATTACCTGGATGTAAAATTATCTGTTAGTAATTTATCCGATCTATGAGGATTTCGAACTAAAAGCCCTGGCTAAACGTGCTAGAAGAGGGGGAGGACAGAACGGGTCAACTTACTTGCTTTCCGAAAGAAAAGGAGATAGCACATTTATATTTTGGATTTTTAGTAGGTCCTCAACTGAATGGAACATCTGTTTCTAATTCATTCGATCTACAGGGATTTTGAGCTAAATCCCTTCCCTGATCAACTACCCTACACACAGTTCATCTCTTGTTCGTCCTTGACCGATACACTAAACTTTTTTATCATAGCAATTCATCCATCTGCGGTATTATTGACCACTTTAAGCGAATTAAAATAACTTGTTACAAAATCACTGTAGTAACCTGTCACATTGTGGATCCCATGCAAATGTAAAAAAAAAAGTCTCTTTAATTAGTAACAAAAGGGTTCAGGCCCATTCAAAACTAAATTTTATTGCCTGATGCCTTATTTCCTTTTTTCTTTTCGAATTTATCATCCAAATTTCCAAGTTTTATTTTCCTTATTTACCTGAGTAATGCGTTCAACCAGAAAAGGCGATCCTATGCTTCAAGCAAATTATATGTTTCATTGGTCCACAGACCAGTGGTTGGGAAAAACACTGATCTATAACATCATAGTAATGCAACTGACTGCACGACAAGTTACATTTCGCATTTTAATTTAACATGGATTTACTTGTTTCTGGCTATTCCTTTAAATTCCTCACCCCTCACCCACCCAAAAAAACAAACACATAAATGATGTAATATTCGTAATGTTCAGCCATTTAAGTAATGCCTAATTTATTAATCGATCACGGCAGGTAACGTCAATTTCTTTTCTGATCTGTTGCAATTTCTTTGTTAAATAAGTATCTACAAAGTTTGTTCATAAACAAACATTTCTTTTTGCTGTTTGTGCAGTTATATAAATTTATATGCACATGATTCTTATTATCTTTTAAAATTGGATAGCAATATATCTATGGATTTAAGCGATTTCTTTAAATTTTCAAATTTGTAACAAGCTGTCAATAGACTGTCAAACTAAAGTTTTTCCCTCGCCAAAATATGGAGAGAATCATTGAAAAATATCTTACCGGCTTTAATGAATATGCATATATGTGTGTGTGTGTGTGTGTTCTTTTGTATTAACTTCCTTCCTGAGAGCAGAAAATTATTCATTATTCAACAAGTCCTTATATATATTATTTTGTAGTCTACATATAATTGTAAATATATAATAATGGCTTTAATTTTTTAATATTTTAAATAATTTTAATTAGTAGAATAGAACGTTTACTTTCGTTTTTTAAATAAAACATTCATCAAATGAAGTTTCAAATACATATTTAAACTATAAATTTTTGCAAAACAAAGTAGTCTTATTTCCTGAAAAACATCATACTCGAGAATGTTTGCTTTACGTATATATATTTCTTTTATTTTTTAAAGGATTATTAAATTTAACATCACCGTCTTGTAAATAAATAAAAATATCATTTTGCGCTCTAACAGAGAAACTGATTAATAATACATGAACTCTCTCCTATCAAAAATTTTTATTTTTCCGTTGTCTTTCTCGAGAAAGAAAACAAAGCATATTTATTAGTTTAAAGTATTGAATGTCATTTTAATTTACAAAAAAAAAATAACTTATTACGTTATTTGAAAGACGAATTTAAGATTTTGGTAATGAAATGCTTTTCTCCCGGAAAATTATAATTTGCTGAATTAATTGACGAAATAATTTATTTCAAAGATTTTTAGAAATATGTTAATATCTTTTGTTAAAGACTTTTTTATAAACTTTTATAAAATTTTGTGAAAGTTATGGAAATATATTTTAGTAAAACTATATTTTTTCTTTGGAAAGTTTATTTTCTCAGAAGAATAGTGAATTATAATTTATCATTTCCTAAAGCCTTTTCATTTCAAAGTATGTACTAAAAACATTTCATTTAAAATGTTTTCATAATTTGTCCGCTATATTTTAGAGTAATTAAAAATAATGTTAAGTAAAAAATAAAGTAAAATTATATATAATTTTTAAACTTTTAGCGAAAAATTTCTGATCAATGCATTTCGTCAAAAGTTTTTCAAATACATTCTGTCCTTAAAAATGTTGATTCAAAGTGAGTAAAATAAGTTAACCAGCTCAATTTCTTAGATTTCCAATATGCGTGTCTGTTCTTTTTTTTTTAGGATAACATTTGTTACTTCTGACATTTATATAAAAAATGTGATTCACATCAATTTAAAAAAATAATGTGCAAAAAAATAAATTAAATAAAAGGCTATTTCGTGGTTTTCTGGATATTTACTTGTATATCAGATTATTTTTCATAACAACAATTAAAAAAAATCACGTTTCGTCTCCTACTCTAGTATATATTTATTCTGATGGCTGTCTCCCTGACTCACTGTGGAACTCTTTCTATTGATACCAATTCAAAAGCAAACTTTAACGCCTTGCCCCCAAAAATATTTTCATTTGCTTTTTTTGCATCTTGCCCAAATTTCAGGTGCTATGCTCACCATATGTAATAAAATCCACACGTTGATTTTATCATCTTGAGAATTTTATCAGCTTAAGAAAGCTGGAAAAAATGGCCATCATGGTTCCAGGTTTGGCAATTTTCGCCAGCATAAAATCATTCATGCCTTTGCAACCAAGCAAAAAGTATGCAGAATCGCGTGAAATTGACAAACATGAAGTAGAATTACTCCAATTTTACGCCAAATGAAAATGTATGTGAAATAAATTAGTCAAAAGGTGTTACACATAGTTTGCAACTTTATAAATAGCAAGGATATTCTCTTCGATAACAGGAGCTCAAATTACAGATTATCCGCATTTTCAGAACAGAATAACTAATTGTAAATGATTTAAAAAGAGCATTTTTAGCATCAGATGCGATCTCGCAAAAGGCTATCTCTCCAAGAAGGTGAATCTAAAACGAGTTAGTTTCAATATGTTAGCGACCAGTATCTTGAAAATGAAAAAAAAAAATCCAATGAAGATTATAGTTATACCGGTTAGTTTCTTCTTGGTCGTTTGCCACCCGTTACCGACTAGATACATTTGGAGGCGTTAACTATGCCATTGCAGCATGGGCGCCGGAGGGGGGTGCAAGGGGGTGCACTTGCACCCCCTGGAAATTTGAAAAAAGTATAATTAACCTGAAAATATAAGTAATTTGTTTTACCCTTAAGAGAGTAAAAAAAAAAAAAGAGCCTGAATGTGTGTGTGATGTTTTGAATTCTACGTGTAACTGTCGCATTAAATTAGCTGCTTAGACCTGTGTTAATGGCTTAATATTTTCTACCATTGTACCTAAATTTTAAACTTTTGAGAATTCGTCCGAATTTTTATTTTGGGATAATGTTGGCACACGCACATGAGCCCTCAATGTACTGACCAACGTCGTAGTAGTGTTGAATGCCCCACGGCATGTGCCCGCAATTAGGAAAAAAATATTTTGAAAAAGTCTCGATAGTAATAGAGGTAGACGGGACCGGGCTTGTCTCGAACTATCGAAATCATTAAATTAATAAACAGATAAATGGAAATAAAGCAATTTTTTGTGATTTGAGTGCATATTTAAATGAAAAATGTTGTTACATATTATCACATTACGGATTAGAGCAGGTTAATAATTTCGGAAAATAATAGTCAATTCTTTTGAATTGACACGATGACTCGTTTCAACACAGCAGTATGGCGCCATTGCCAAAGCAGCATGTCAACGCTGCACAGAATTGTCTCTATGAGGACATCTACAGAAAAAATACACCCACTTTCTTTGGGAGAGGGATTTCTGATAGGACTTCAGGGTGCACCAAGTATTTGAATTTTTGTCCTGCAATTAAAAAAAATCGCCTGTTTTATATGCGTTGGTCATTATTTGGGAGCTAAACTGATTTTTTTCAATAACTGAGATGTATAGAAAACAAACACAATCGAAACTCGAACTATCGAGACTCTGTGAATATGATTAAATGCAATTATTTTAGGACTTAACGCCTAAAATTTAACATTTCTTTTTAACATTATAGAGTTAATTTTTTTTCAGAGATTTAAACTAAAAAAACTATTAGATGAAAATTTGTATTTTGAGTTTTTTGACATGGTGATTTTTCAACTATTAAGTGAAGGCATCACTGCGTCACTTTCGAAACATGGGGTCTATTTCAATATGTGGATGTCCTTGACAAGTGCACTTAAAGTAAACCTGTACATGGGGCATCTGTCATGGAAGGGGGGGTTGCGTTGGGAAGAGGACTTTTTAAGGGGTTCTAACGCGTATTCAGGTGACATATAGATAAAACCGGCCAAAACGCAAAAGCTTTAGATTGACAGCCGCGCGGCAGGCCAGAACTATTGACCTTCACATTTCAGTCATCCACCATTTTCAGTACTGGACATGCGGGAACCCCTAAGCCAAAAATTGCTATATACATCAATGCTAGAGAAAATACATTTCGCTTCAGTTTTTCAGGGAAAATTCGTATGTTTAAATATAAAAAAATGTTATCCATTTTGCATATAATTTAAATAATTTAGTATACTTAAATTGAGGTATTATTAATTAGGCCAAATTAATATTTTAAGATTTTTCAGCTGCGACAATATAACTATGGTGATGTTTATTTCACATTGATGCTACATTTTCAAGTTAAGATTCTTCTTCCTTCAAATGCCAAATAGTCTAATTTTTTATATGTATGCATACAGGGTGCCCCTGAAGGTATTTAAAATACATACAAAGAAGCATTTTTCTGCATTGCAACGTTTGGTCGGAAATGAAAAATGTAGATAGTTTCAGCACGATAGGGCTACAGCCTAGTTTAGCAATAATGTGCGTAATTACCCAATTGTCATCTTTGACCCCCGATCGATTGGACAAGTTGAACCAGTTGCCCGGCCATCACGTTCATTAGAATAATCAAGTATCGAATTTTGCTTTTGGGGACACCTCAAGATACTCGTTAGAAGACTCCCGTTGACACAGATGAGGGCCTCATTGCAAAACTTTAGTAACCGCTGCAACCGTTCGTGGAACACCTGGCATTTTCGAAAGGGCACGCCAGTCACTTGCTAGACGATACCAGCACATTTGAGCACTTACAGCAGAGCTTTTGGATTTGTTATATTTCCATCTACACTTTTTATTTTTAACCCCACGCTGCTAATCTGCTATACAAAAAAAATGCTTTATATGCATTTTATTCTTAAAGTTTGGCCTATAAATTCAGGAACACCCTGTATATGTAAAGATGTGTATATATATATATATATATATATATATATCCTGGGTGCACCCCCCTGGAAATGATTCTGTCGGCGCCTTTGCATTACAGCAGTTTTAGTACAGCGTCGATATTTGCAGCGCGGAGAGATGAAAATATGTCAATCGGCAATGGATCATGTGTATGAATATATTAAAAACTGTTTTTATAACAACTTTACATGTGAAGTGATTATCAGCTATGTTCGTGTGTAAATCGGCATTAATGAACATTCGTGGAAAGATATCATAGCTTTTTTGTAGATTCTAGAGAAGAAAACATATGAAATACTGTTTTATTTGGAAACTTAAAGAGAAATAATGATTAACTATACACATACATACGAAGCCATATTATGAAAAACCGCCATCGGTGGTAAATACACAAGGTGTTTCGTAGGTTCTTTTATATTTAAAAATAGTGAAGTTTAAATTTCTATGTTGTAAGGAACAAGGTATTAAGAATTAATAGATGGTTCTACACATCTTAGTTTTTTTCATATGCCACGGTTCACATTAAAACGCTCTAATTTTGGCGAGACATGGTATATAGATGTTAAATCGTATAACGTAGTAAAGAAATCATATACGACATAGCTGGATGAAGAAAGACCTTTCAAGGCGTTTTAGAAAAACAACGATTGAAACCGCTTAATTATATTGAAATGTCCTAAAAGGCAATTCACCCAGCAGAATTCTGTTAAGAGTTACTAATAACTGACACTCGTGTACCTAGGAGGTTGATCCCCAAACGATTCCAATTTCAGGGACTAAACATCAAGTATATGTGGATGGTAAAGACAACGTATGTACCTAAAAATTTCTTTTCACTAAACAGATGAATAATCTTCAAAGAGAATTGAAAGAAGTTAAACACGTTGCACATATTGTTAGCTTCTCATGCGTTCATTTAGGAACGCGAAAAATGTAACTCGATGTGTTTCAAAGAACTATATGTTTATGCTACATTTTCTGGGGACATTTACTCATATGCAGACATCATAAAAAGTGTTCTCCCTGTTGCTAACTGACACCTTTGTATCTGTTAGAAACAAAGAGCAAAACCTAAAAAAGCCAATACTACATTTGTTTTTGCCAGAAATCATAGATATAAAAGGTCGGGAAACATTGTTATAGATGATACGTAAATCTGCATAAGATTAATGTCCACTACATTTAAGATGAATATATCCCTTGATCAGCATACAGAATATACACAAGCTTGGCAACCAGCAGTAGTACTTTTCGTTGGCGAATTAGTATGCAATGAAAAATTCCTAAAAGCCTAAATTTTCATCAGCATTGTAGGAGTACAAAAAATGAAAGTAGAATATTGGCAATAGTACCGAAAGTAAAAATATAGCTTCCGTGTGTAGAACATTTAGCTGTAGAACTGACCTTAGAGAAAGTTTCTTTTTTTTCCAAAATTAATTTTTTTGTGGTTGAATGAGGTCGTCAAGACAAGAGATCATTCCTAACCTGTGGTTACATTTTGAGTGACTCACTATAAATATTTGAAAATTATGTCTCTAGAAAGTTTCACCTTACATGTGACATGATTATCGGCTATGTTCGTGTGTAAATCGGCATTAATGAACATTGGTGGAAAGATATCATAGCTGTTTTGTAGATTCTAGAGAAGAAAACATATGAAATACTGTTTTATTTGGAAACTTCCAGAGAAATAATGATTAACTATACACATACGTACGAAGCTATCGGTGGTAAATACACAAGGTGTTTAGTAGGTTCTTTTATATTTAAAAATAGTGAAGTTTAAATTTCTATGTTGTAAGGAACAAGGTATTAAGAATTAATAGATGGTTCTACACATCTTAGTTTTTTTCATATGCCACGGTTCACATTAAAACGCTCTAATTTTGGCGAGACATGGTATACAAATTTAAAATCATATAACGTAGTAAAGAAATCATGATGAAGATTTCATCATGTCATAGCTGGATGAAGAAAGACCTTTCAAGGCGTTTTAGAAAAACAACGATTGAAACCGCTTAATTATATTGAAAATGTCCTAAAAGGCAATTCACCCAGCAGAATTATGTTAAGAGTTACTAATAACTGACACTCGTGCACCTATGAGGTTGATCCCCAAACGATTCCAATTTCAGGGACTAAACATCAAGTATATGTGGTTGGTAAAGACAACGTATGCACCTAAAAATTTCTTTTCACTAAACAGATGAATAATCCTCAAAGAGAATTGAAAGAAGTTAAACACGTTCACATATTTTTAGCTTCTCATGCGTTCATTTAGGAACGCGGCAAGTGTAACTCGATGTGTTTCAAAGAATTATTTGTTTATGCTAAATTTTCTGGGCACATTTACTCCTATACAGACACCATAAAAAGTGTTCTCCCTGTTGCTAACTGACAACTTTGTATCTGTTAGAAACAAAGAGCAAAACCTAAAAAAGCCAATACTATATTTGTTTTTCCCAGAAATCATAGATGTAAAAGGTCGGGAAACATTGTTATAGATGAAACGTAAATCTGCATAAGATAAATGTGCACTACATTTATGATGAATATATCGATTCATCAGCATACAGAATATATACAAGCTTGGCAACCAGCTGTAGTACTTTTCGTTGGCGGATTAGTATGCAATGCAAAATTCCTAAAAGCCTAAATTTTCATCAGCATTGTAGGAGTACAAAGAATAAAATTAGAATATTGGAAATAGTACCGAAAGTAAAGGTATAGCTTCCGTGTGTAGCACATTTAGCTGTAAAACTGACCTTAGAGAAAGTTTCTTTTTTTTCCAAAATTATATATTTTTTCTGCTTGAATGAGCTCAAGACTGTTAGGAAAAAACGCTATTTCTTTACTTACCTTTTATTCCCATGACATTTTATCTCTAAATTTGCTAAAGAGAAAAACGAAACTTTTATAAACTCCTCTAAAAGTTTTCTAAGTGAAAACGTAACTTCGTTAGCATTTGAAAATGGCGGTGTAAACATCGTCATATCTTTAACGCCGTAATAAAAAGTTTACATTTCACGCCGATAGATGGCACTGTTTCTAATTTGCATAAAATAAGAACTCTTTTTTTTTCCTATGCAAATATCTATCGTAGTCTCGCACTAACTGGCAGATATAAAAAAGGGCATCACAAGTTAACTTTTCAGAGTTCTCGGTCTGTCTCTCCGAAAGCTCAGCCACTACTATTGTGATGTGTGTGTAATCAAAGATGTAGCTATGAACCGTGAGGTTCAACAGATGTGATTCAACTTGGACCGGATCCGGGGATCAGTGCAAACCGTGCTGATGTATTCAGTGTGATGTGTTTTTGAATCTGAATAGATCGCCGATGGCGACTTGTCTTCTAGAAAGCTTGTTTTTTGTTCTACTAAGTGAATGCTGTTTATTGTGTTGTGCCTTCATCATGTGCACTGTGTAAGTCTACCATAATCATCTTGTTTCAATAAAATACAGAAAAGGTACCTACTTTGTCTTTCTTGTTTAAACACATATTCAAACCAAAGACTTCTAGTGTGCAACTCAAGTTAAATGAGTTTCAACTCTGCCTAAAATCTACAAAATTTATTTTACAGATAAAATCAAGTAACTATTCAATTTTAGTCAATGACTTTCAATTTGTAATTTAACTTGTTTGTTGAATAGTTTAATTTATAATATAATTAATTTCTTCACGGTTATGGGCCCAGCACGCTTGGTAGCAGAGCGTGGTTTAAGAAGTATCAGATACCATTAGTTTCATTGCCAATCGCACCTGGAATAGTAATTAATGTCAAAGACGCAAAGTCCTAGTAACGATGCAGAAACTAAGGAAATGGAAAAACTGCCCTACCGCAATATTTTGGGATGTTTATCGTTCTTGGCCAGTAGAACCAGACCTGACATATCTTACGCTGTAAATATCCTTTCTCAATTTCAATCTAATCCCGGCCAACATCATTGGAACCAATTCAACTAATCTAATTTGCATAAAATAAGAACTCTTTTTTTTCCTATGCAAATATCTATCGTAGTCTCGCACTAACTGGATCTAGTTGGATCTAATTTGTTGATGTAAAACTACTGGGATATGTAAAATCAACATCAAAGTTAAAGCTTAAACTTTCAAACATTAGTGAAATTTCACTAAACTGTTATTCTGATGCCGATTTCGCCTCAAATAGAGATGATCGTGTGTCAATGGGAGGTCACATCTTAATGTTAGACAAAATCCCAATCTTGTGGCGAACCTTTAAGCAGAAATGTGTAGCCTTGTCATCTATGGAATCTGAGTTTATTGCCCTAACAGAGGCATCAAAAGAACTGTTATGGATGTATAGAATCCTAGATGAACTAAGAAGTTTAAACATTTTTCCAGAAAATTTAAAGGTTACCTTATTTTGTGATAATCGTGCAGCTATCGATTTTTCAAATTCTCCTATAGAGAACAATCGCACTAAACATATACATGTAAAATACCATTTAAGAAGCCTCGTTTTTGAAAAATTGTTTAAATTAGAATATATTAACACTAAACAAAATCTTGCAGACATTTTCACGAAACCTTTACCCAAAATTAGCCTTTCCACTTTAAAAACACTCACTAAGTGACTCAAACAGCACTAAGTGACAATAAACAGCACTCACTAAGTGAATGCTGTTTATTGTGTTGTGTCTTCATCATGTGCACTGTGTAAGTCTACCATAGTCATCTTGTTTCAATAAACTACAGAAAAGGTACCTACTTTGTCTTTCTTGTTTAAACACATATTCAAACCAAAGACTTCCACTGTGCAACTCAAGTTAAATGAGTTTCAACTCTGCCTAAAATATACAAAATTTATTTTACAGATAAAATCAAGTAACTATTCAATTTCAGTCAATGACTTGCAATTTGTAATTTAACTTGTTTGTTGAATAGTTTAATTTATAATATAATTAATTTCTTCAAAGACAAGAGGCCATTCCTATCCTGTGGCTAAATGTTGAGTGATTAACTGTAAATATTTTAAAATTATGACTCTAGAAAGTTTTACAGATATTTTACACAATCTAAAAAAGTGCATTTTTTAAAATAAAGAAACAGAAATTTATTGATCCTGCTGCTAAATTTCATTTTATTCTTTTTAAGACATTTTTAGGAATGCGAGAATAAACATTTACACGATTTTCACACACTTTCAAAATCTATGAAATATTTCAAACAATTTTGGCTTGTATAGTTTAAATTAACTTGCCATCTAACACAGTTCCATATTTCATTCTATGTCATTGCTATTTTGTGGGAATGGAGGAAACGTGTACTCAATTTTTACAAAATCTCAAAATCTATAAAGGAAATTAAGTTCTTTGACGCTTTTTAGTTTAAGTGATCACCTGTACCGTTACTAAATTTTATTTCACTCGATTCAGTGGTGTATACGTAATCGAAAAATATTTTCACATTTCGATTAAATTTTCGCTAAATCCCAAAATCTATTTTTTAAATCGACACCTGTAGTTTAAGTTCAGTGATCACCTACCACAGGGTCAAGTCTCATTGTATTCGCTTTATTCGTTAGTACGTGATGCACTAACAAAATTTACATATTTTGAAAACATTTTCGCAAAATCTCAAAATTGGATGACTTTTTTTTTTCGCAAAATCTCAAAATTGGATGATTTTTGCTTATATTTCGACTCCTATAGTTTAAGTAGATTAACCACCTATCATGTCACCAAATTTCATTTCATTTCACTTGCTTTATTCGTTATTACGTGACTCGCGAACAAACAGAAAAGTTCACGGACAGAATGGCAGAGTGATAGAACGATAGATATAGACCTTAATTATTTTCCGGTCGTACTGGGTTCCCAAGTGTTTTATACGGGAAGACATCGCAAAATTTTTGAATTCCAAGTACTGTACGGACAACAATGTAATTTTATTTATATAGATTGCCTTTTGCTTAGAAACGATTAACAATATAAACTGGTTAAAAAAGTACTTATGTTTATAATAGTTTCAAATCGTGTTTAAAGTAAGTTGGTATAAGCACTTATTCGGTGAAAAACAAATTTTCCACAAGAATTGTTTTTGAAAATTCTCCGTTATGCGATTAATTACCTTTTTTTTTGTTTTTCTTCCAAAATAAAATTAGTTTCCTAATAAACTCATTTCTATAAGTTGATGAAAAAATTCAAAATAATATCACAGTATTTAATCATTAATTTCTAAAAAATCTTATTTTTTAGAGGCAAAATCTCTTGTATAAACATCTGTAATCGTTATCAGTGTTAAAACAGATGGTAAACTTAGTTGATACAAAATAAACACGTATTTCTACTAGCACAACATGATACAATTGTTTTTTACACGAATAATAATTAATTATTTTGAAAGAACTTAGCATTTTGGGATGACATATCTGGCATAAAATCAAAAATGAAGGGTGTTGGTAAAAGTATTTTTTTTTTTCCACTATGTCAAATTTTGTTGTAACTTCCGCTTTTTAAACAATTAACTTTTTCCCGGTTAGATCTTATTATTTTGTTGTTGCTGTTGTTTTTGTCATTCTTTATTTTAAAATTGCTTCATGTGCATAACAAAAAAAGGCAAATACTACTTATTTATTTTATGTCTTTTGTTAATATCTGATAGTTGATTTTTCTGTTTAGAACAAAGCAAGTGTTTGCGAAAAATTATGTCAAAAAAATTAATTATCTCTACCATGAGTAAATTGAGCAAATCAAGTAGTCTTGAATAAAATGTATGAAAAAAATCTTTCTATTAACAATTTAAATTATTATTTTTAGAAAAAAAGCTTTCATTAAAATACATATGATAGTAATATAAAATCTGTACCGAGAGAGAGAGTTGTCTGCGAAGACAAATGTCCTGTCTTTCTCAGCAGAAAGGAACAATTATTAATTTGCACAAATTCTAACAAATAGACAGATGCTGATAAAAGTAAAAGAAGTATTTTTTTACATTTTTTATTCATTTTTAACAGCCGCATTTTCGTATGATTTAAATAACTTTCTTTTGTTGCATTTTTCAGACGTGCTTCTTCGAAGAAAGTGGATAGTAAAATCAATACCTTAATCTATACAATAATCTAAACAGATGGACTTGAATGGGTTTTTTTTTTAAATATTAAATAATTAAAATCAGTACAATTTATTTTCATACAAATACCTAATTCGAGCATAAACCATGCTTTACTACTTATAAGGCGATTTTTCTCATCAACATGTGTTCTATTCAATCAAGCATGTATCCTTTGCGAAGGATGATCTTGAACCCTGTCTATGCATTTAAATTGTTTCTTTAAACTCTTAAGAATTTCCTGATATACTATATCCATTAATTGCTGTTTAGCCTTACCATAATCACAATGGGGTTCACTGTTACTTATTCGCGGGTTTAATTTTAAAATTAAATGAGGCAGGGTTTTCGTATATAGCGTTTTTAGAATGCATTCCAATATTTCACTTATTTCACAAAGTTTTAATACTTGGTCATTTAAAAGCATCAAGGGAATTGGATTCAAGAGATTGGATCAAGGGAATGGACCCTATTGTTAATATTAGAATAATCATAATACAATTAGTACAGGTATATCGTTTGTTCAATAGATATCCAATGCAATATCCCAATGCATTTGTCAAAATTAGATCATGTTTTCCCAATACTAATAGTGAATACATATTTTATAAATGAATATGCATGAATCTTAGTATAGTACAATGCATATAATTTATTAGTTTTACTGCATTGCTCATCAAAACTTAAACAAAAATAATTTGTTTTAATGCTTATCGCTATATAGTATAATGGATTTTGCTATTTGTTTCAGAGAAATTAATTTAATGATTCATTATTTTCCTAAACTACGTAAAATACATTAATCGTTGTAGCTTAACATTGATATTTTAAAACCTTTATTTTAATTTTATATTCTATTTTAGGGTATAATGCCAATACGATACATGTTTACTTTATGGATGGGTTTCACTATGCTTTCTGAAACATGGAAATAGCTTTAGATTAAGGCAACCATATTTTTGAACGTGAAATTGAGCAGATGTTCCCAATTCTGTACTGCAGCGTGCATACACCCTGGAACGTTGACAAAAGGTGCATATTTTTTAATGAAAAATTATTAATACAAATCCTAATTAATATTGTCTATATTTAAACTAATAATCTATTCTAAATTTAATTTAAAAGTTTTTAACAATAACTGTATTTTAAAGCTTTCAATTTTCCTCTTAGCCTTCTCAATTACAGCGCATTAACGTACTTCTAAAGTTTTTCGCTCTTATCAGCTGCTTTGAAATAAAATAATAGTTGACGCCAGTTTTTCTCCTGCTAAAAGAATAATAATAACAACACCTCTTCCTCGCACATGTCTTTGCTCTAGCTGAAGCAGATGTGTTTGCGGTTTTTCTGCTGCGCAAGAAGCATATTGCGGCGGATCGTAAAACACCTGCTAAGATTGTTCGAGAAAGATCGAGCTCCCTTTTCTATAGGAATATGTCTAACGGTCATTTTTAGCAGTTGGGGAGTTGCTTTTCGGTGGGGCAAGCCGCTTACTTCACGTGAGGAGGCTTTGCCCGCCGACACGTAATTTATACCGCAATGGCATCAAAGCTGTAATTTTTTATGAAGATGCTTCCCCAAGTCATCGCATTTCTGTGTGTGTATTTTTTAAAGTTTTCAATAGTCAAATGAATCTGCTTTTCTGAGCAAATAAATAATTTACATCTAAAAAAGTGATATGTGATCTCATCATTGTCTTGTGTGCTTCAGTATTCCTTTCACCACTGTAGGAGAATCGACGATCGAAAAGATGGATGTCTCTCGCCACAACAGTAGTATGGGTAAAACTTTGTTGGCCCACTCCTTCAAGTGTGTGGATCTTCCTTTTGTTGTGCTTAGTGACCAGTTATGATTCATTCATTCCTTTGAAATCGGTTTTAGTTTGCTCGTATTCGAAGTGAAATAATTGCGATGCCGATTAAACAAAAATCTTTTTAACTGCGCTGCATTCACAGGTAAATCTTGATTCTCTCTACGGAGCTCGATGCCTTGTTTTGACTCTACACAACGCAGTGTTGGTTCTCTTCCAGATTCTATATAATATGTGACAATAATTTATACCAACCTACCTTCGTCTCTTTACGATCATCGGCCTACTTCTCCAGTATACTCCCCATAATCTCGGCCTGAACACACTTCCGGACGTTATGTGTTACTCTTTTCTTATCGGTGGTATGCCGTAAGTTTGGGATATTGTATTCAATGAGCACGTGTTCTTTTTTTTTTTTTTCAGTGAATTACATTATATTTGTGCATTATTTCACTGTTAATTTTTATTATCTCCCACGTGTGGAAGTCCAGTCATCCCCAGGGTAAGTCGCAAAGTTTAAAATTTTCTGTGTATTATTTTAGTTGCATAAAAGTGTTTATTTCGATCAGACAGCATTGATTTTTACAATTATGGGTTTTAGCCACATATAGGATGATATCATAATTCTAATTTGTTTTGCCTGATTATCACAATTCTTAATAAATTTCTTAACATGAATAATTGCTTGATCAATTATTAGCTCTTATTTACATTTTTTTTCAAATTTGTTTTATTTAAAATAATTATGTGGTTTTTATAGTTTGGTAATTGCATTTTATATTGGTCCGCATTTTGAGGTCTTATAATTTTATGTGTGATTTTTTTTTATTTTTTTATTTATTTATTTTTTTTTTTGGCTGTTAAAAAATTGTTGCATGTTTTCCTGTAATGTATTTTGAAGATTTGAAAATTTTAAAATGAAATTTGATAATACAAAAAGTGTATTTTCCCTACTAGTATATCTAAGCTCGGTTAGTAACAATAGGCATTTTCAGCCGAAGTACTTTAAGTATCCATACATTTTTTATACGAAAACTGGGGTTTGAGGGATATATGGTTAAAGGGATTTCTCCTATTAGAAAATAAAGCATGTATGTAATCTGTATATGTCTAAAACTTATACACTCTAAGATAAAATTTTCGCTTGCTAACTAACTCGTCATACATAAAAATTAAAATGGTATTAATTTAATGTGAATCTGATAAATTTATTCATTGTTATAAGAAAAAAAATTACTTTTAAAGCGTTTAATATATTAAATTTGTTCTTTTATTGGCATTTTGTTTTCAGTCTCACAATAATATCCCTATTTTTAGCATATGTTGGGTACAAAGATTATGAATTAATCAAGAGGTCATGAAATTTGCTAGCTGGGACGGGAAATAGAGCTAATGTCTTTTAAATCATTACTCTATTTTCCTGACTTGCTAGCCTAGATTTAAATATAAAGTTTCTGGTGCAAGACGTGACTTCCCGTAAGTAAAAACCTTGTATTTTTTAGTTCAAGTAATTTGTATTTATTGTAACTCTTTGCAATTTAATAGGTTTTGCGATTAAAACTATAATTTTATCTAAGCAGTTGAAATATATTTATGTAAATCCGTATAAAACTGTACATGCAATTGTCTTAATATGCTAAAACGGATCTTCAATTTTTGTCCATTCTAAGGGGTTGTGCAATTTAAACCTATACCCACTTTATTATAAAATACGTAAAGTTCGTTAACTGCACAACTAAAAATGTTGATCCATGTGCAAAACTTTATTCCTATAGTAAAACTAAACATTTTATTGCACATAAAGTAAAAAATACATTACTCATATCTCAATAAAACTCAAAAATATAACTAGATTTCATTAAAAGGTCTCAAACCATCCCAAATTTTACAAGTCCTCATTTTATCAGCGATAATTTTTCTAAGTTTCGAGAAAGTTTCAAGAAAGTATTTCTAAATCACCATACCAAAACAAGTTAATTCTAAAATTTAATAACACATAACAACACTGAAATTAATAATTAAATAAAAGTTACTAAGATTCATTAAAAGCACCTCAGAAACCCAAAATTGTACAAGTCCGAACAAAGATTCTGAGAAAAAATTTCTAAGGCTGCATTTCGAAACCAAAGCACACTTGAATCTATAAATTCATCAGTTAGAGTCCCAGCCCGTCAGGGTGGTTTAGCGTCGGATTCCTGATCGAAAGGTTTGGAGTTCAAGCTCCACGGCCGGCGATTCAGGAAAATATATTTTTTAAATTTTTCAAAGTCCACAAGTTAGTTCCTAAATTATGTAATAGGTGGCAGTGTTATAATTAAAAGCAGTTCAGAATTTCGAAATACATCAAAGTATGAAATATTTTCTAAGTCTGCTTATT
This sequence comes from Cheiracanthium punctorium, assembly GCA_038373885.1. Classification (NCBI taxonomy): domain Eukaryota; kingdom Metazoa; phylum Arthropoda; class Arachnida; order Araneae; family Cheiracanthiidae; genus Cheiracanthium; species Cheiracanthium punctorium. The sequence continues at coordinate 1,153,276 of JAWZYV010012697.1, read as the reverse complement.
TGAAAAATTATTCCAATTCCCCTTTAATGGAAAAATTCTTATCACCACTTCCGGCAACCGGTCCCACATCCGGTCCCCTTCCTCTCAGCATTACTTCCGGCATCCGCATCCCTCCCTCCCTCAACATCCCTTCCCGGAACTGCTCGCCTTCTTCCCTACGGATCCGCAGAATTAGCATGGGATCCGCATCAGCAGAACTCTTATTTCTTTACTACTCATGTTTCCAAAACTTTATACCAACAAGAACAAAACATGCATGTAAATTTTCAAAATCAAAAATCTTTATGTTGATATTTGCCATTATAACATTAAACATATGGTGAAGTGGATTTTTTCCCCCAAATTTCATAAAAATGCTCCGCGATATAGACAATACATTTTAGTATTTTGTTAAAAAAGCAAGTTTTTGTTAAGTCACTGTTACAGCATGAAGGAGCATATAATCCATCGTGATTTTCTAGAAGTTATAATTAATTTGATATAAGAAACTTTATCATCATTTTCTTAATTTTTAAATATAACAATAATTCCAATTATTTCATCCAGCACTTTTAAACTAAAAAAATGTGTATAAAAAGATTGAGGAAGAATCTAAGCACTGTTTAAAGGATAAAACGACAAATTCCAATTAAACTAGCATCAAACAATGTAGTTCATTTACAATTTACACTGTTTCCTTTACTACAAAGTACTCACAAATAATGTGCAAGGCATTAAATCCCTCAAAATAGTCATCTCAATGTGATTCAAACATGCCTTTACCAATAAAAAAAGGTAAAATATTTACAGTTCATACAAAATGGAAGATTCTACATTGTCTACAGAAAAGATGGAATTGGAAGTAGAAATATCTTTTTAGAAAACATTTAATAAAATACCTTTTTTATTTAAAGTGAATATAAGTTAATTAAACGTTCTTCTAAATACCTCTTTTTTTACTTCATTTTTTCTCGGGTTATTTTTAATTAATCCCATTTTGCTGCGAACAAAAGTTGCGTGTGAAAGACTTTTCTTTTCTATAGACGTGCATGATAAAAAGTTATTGAAAAACACACAACTTCGTGCTTCAAATTATTTATCAAAACTTTGGTGTATCGGTTTTAAACACATACTTGATTAAAAGAGCTTTTTTTAATTTCAATCTGTTCACATTTTTTGTACAATAAAATTAAACAGCCTACTAAATTTATTCTGTTTATAATTAACATTTCATAGATTATTTTGAAAAATAATTAACATTATCTAATATAAAAAATCGATATTTGTCGGCTTTATCGATTAATATTTAATCACTTCTTTTTAAAGTAATATTTTTAAACGTTGATTTTCAAAGGTAACCGATATTGTATTCAGATTCTGAAAAGTAATCCGTATTGAGTATCTAACGTGGCCACGTACTTGCAGGTTCGGATCGATATTTAATATCGCTTACCAGACTCTTACGCTTCAAAAGCTTTTGAGATAAAACAACTCTTAAGCCGTCACATAGCTAAAATATCTAAGGACTTTCAAACCAAGTTAGTTTTGATATCATGATATTAAACATACCATGCACGTAAAAAAAAAGAAATACTTTTCAATTCCCTTTTAATGAAACTAAAAATGTCTGCGCTTGCCTATAGCTAACTGTAAATTTCCAGAGCGCATGTTTATTTTAGCTGAATAACAGTTTCGCCATCTTAACTTGATGTAAAAAATAAAATAGGTAAATAATGCTTAGTCATTTGCTGTACATTTCTGTCCTAAAATATCGTATAATTTATTTGTATTTCACTAAATAATGAACTATTGAATCAAAAAGTAAATAATTAAGTAAATAAATAAATTAATTAAATTTATGGATAAATAAAAATTAAATAATAAAAAAATGGTTTGAATTACTGTCTTTAGAAATTGATGAGTGAATGTTATTTTGTGAAACCCCTGGAGAAGACCCATAAAAGCAATGGGCGAAATCAATTTTTATTTAGTTTGCATTCAAAAATCCCTCTCAATCATAATCCTAAAACTTGCAACTAATAGTAGCACTTGAAGGATTTACATTGCGTGCTCCTGTAGGAAAACTAGAAATTCTATGCCCACCATTTCCAGCGTGGTATATCAGTTCATGAAATAAAATTTAACATATATTCATTTTTTAAACGCGAAGTTAAAAAATATATAATGTGATAAATGTAGTAGGACCAATATTTTTTGAAAATGTGTATGGATTGTAGTGCATGTTTTAATCGCTTATTCACTTCTAATTACTTCACAATTTTTATCAATATAATATACTTATACTAGATTTATTTCTGAATGTATAATCATATATTTGAGCTCATAATACATACATTACGAAAATGATAATGAATTAATTATGATTAAAGATAGAAAATACTCAAAACATCTGCCCAGGTTCACCTAAGTTAACTAAAGAAATTGCATCACATGTGTAACAAATTTGAGATATAGTGATCATAAGAACAACTCTATTGATGTTCGTTTTTAACGTTGGATAGCACTACTTCTAAAAGCTCCATCAATTGTAAAATATCTTAAGTTGTACCAGAGTAATCATTGTTTGATGACTAATTTTCAAAGTTTTTTAAAGAATTAAATTTTACAAATAGAGGGTGTCCCAAAAACACCCTGTAAAGAAGTTAATTAGCTAGGATGTTTTAAATTATTAAGTTGCGTCGTGACACATGAAAATCCAGGTTCGAATACACTTAGTTGCAATATAATAAAAAGACGTTAAATACTTAAGAACAATTTTATTAAAAAGATACTAATTGAAATATAAACTTATTGCAACGGATGGTGGTGGCTCAGCGAAATAAAAAATACGTCCTATATAGTCAGTGAAATTAAAGTGGAATGACTTAAAAATTACGCCAGCACAGAATTACACATTGGCGAGGACAAACACCTGGCTGAGATAAATAACGCCAATTCCAGAGCAACCCTAAGAGTTAATCCAATAAAATTAAAATGACGTAATCGCGAGCAAATAATTTTAAAGATGAGGCAGGGCAGCAAACATATAACTTACGCCAGCAGGATGCAAAGATGGGGAATCAAAAAGTACGTTGCAGTAGCAGAAGGACGCAATGTAATCTATTTTTAGCTCATAACGCCGCCACCGGGTCTCATTTCCAGAAACAAACAAATAAGAATAATGCATGCGGGAAAAGCGAAAATACAGATTTAAAAGCCGAAATGGCAGAAAAATGAAAACAGAAGTAATTTAGAATTCTTGAATTTGGATAGATTACATTAAAAAAAGCCAAAGTAAATGATTATTAAAATAGATATGTGATCTGCATCACACACCCTCTATTTAGGTGTTTTAGGGACTAAGCTTTTATTCTTCATATATCCATCACAGGAATATACAATATTTTTCTAAGTTACTTAAAAGTATATACGGAATTTTATGGTATAGTTTAAAATCTTCCAGCGATTAAATCTAAATTAATAGAAACTTTAATTTTTACACGTCGCTATAAATATACGTATTTAATGTAATCCGTGCATTAATGAGGTGATTTACAAACTCTTATCCTTTCGTAATAAATAAAAAATAACAATCAAAGACATGAAAAAAAATACATTTTAACAAACCATTTTTCAGTGGCTCATGAAGGGAAAAATTTTAGTCGGAAGATCGTGTTTAGGGGATGCACACAAATTACGAATAGAAATAATGACTGCATAAATAATACTTTTACTATGATTGGTATTGCATAGCCCCTTACAAACTTTATTTAAAATCTCTGAGGCTTTTTATGAGCAGAAAGTGTGTACAATAATGTGTGGGGCACCTTTCGCTAACTAGCATTTTTTTGTACAGATAGTCTATGATCAACATGCAAGGTTTAAAATCTTAGGTCAGTGTTTTGGGGATTTAGGCTCGGGCTCGTAAAAAATTTCTCCTTTATTGAACATACTCCTTGAAAGAGATTTTAAAAAGTGATTCATGAGGAAAATAACAGTACAGCCAACTCCGGTTATAGTGAACTTCTAGGGATCATCAAATTTCGTCTACTATATCCGAAGTTCACTAATTGTCACTAGACCCAAGTGTCTTCATGATGGATAGAAATACTGTATGTGAATCGGGACTAATCGTTTGCGTTCACTATAGCCGATGGTTCACTATATCCGGGTTCACTATAACCGGAGTTGACTGTACTTATAAAAAAACGACACTGACGCTTAGAAGGTGCGTTAAGCTCTTTAGATATTTCTGAGCGGCGGCTTATATTCATTAGTTAGTCATGAGATCCGACATTATTTGATAAACATATGGATAAATATAGAAAGTGCATTGAGAGTTTGCAACTATATTTGTCTTTAATTTGCACAAACGGAACATACATACATTGTATTCTATCAATGAAGTCATTGGATTTTTTTAATCTTTAACTGAAATTTCGGGCTCGGGCTCCGACTTTAATAATATTGCTCGGGCTTGGGCGGGCTCGGATCAAAATTCCTCGGGCTCGGGCTTCAAAAAATGAGCCCGAACTCATCTCTAATATGGGCCCCACTCTTGTAACAGAATTTGGTAGGAGTGTCGGGAATATTATATTTAGTCGTTCAGGAATTAATGGTTTTTCACTAGTTTAATGAACCATGAATTGTCAGAATTGCATAAATTAAAGGCAAGAATATTGAGAAAGATGTTAATTCATCACTATATTGTATATATATATATATATACAATATAAAGTATTGATTATACTGTTCAAACGCAATTGTGGAATTCTAACAGTCCGGTGACTTTAATTGCATGTACTATTTCGTTTTACAATATCATGCTTGCCTGTTTAAAAACGCCATTTCTAGCAAGCGTTCGTTATTTTTCAAAAACTGAAGTCTTTTGCTATGTCAAAGTTTCTGAATAAAGGATTCACCTTCTGTTAATAAAAAGTAGATTTGATAATTTCATGAGCGCAACAGCTACGAATATTCCTCCACCCATGGTCTGAAAATGAATTTCGCATAATGATATTTTAACAGATGACGGAAATGTAGAAATAACATGTTCTGAAATAAACATGTGAGTCAATACTTTTCAAGTAAAAGATGAAAGACATATTCTAGTATTCTAAAAGTTTAATTTGATAGGAAATTGGAAGAGATCTGAAAATCTGATGGCCATCTTGTAGTTCTGCAGTTGAAAGTTTGTTTAAATAAACGATTCTGCTTTTATTTTTAGAAATATAGCCTAAAGTTCTAATTTTTATTTAGTATTTTTTTCAGATCCATAAGCCATAAAGTTTTCAAAATGTATTTAACTTATTCATCTCTCGATGTGAAATATAGAACTGTGTGGGAGCTTTAATTAAAAAATATGTCAACTGAAATATGAATTAAATATAGTTCATACAATTATTTAACATTTAGATTTATTCTAATTGTATTTCACTAAAAGAACATTTTTAATTTATAAACTGTTAATAGAAGTAGCTCAAAGTTTCACCGTGTAATGGAGCTAAATTAGCTGTACTTTTTCTATAGTGGAATGTTTCACCATTATTTGGCTCAATAGATCAGTTTAAGTACTAGAACATGGTTCAAAGTTTCTCCAGAGTGCGGTGGAATCTAATTCAGTATCATTTTATGGTGCAATATTAACTAATTTCTATCAACAATTTAGAGCAGCTATGCAATTTGAAAGCATTTCTTTTAGTCATAATTATAAAGATATTTATCTATAGAATATCTGAAAATTGCAAAGTATTAGTGTTACAATTAATGATATTTGTAGGATAACGCTTGCATAGGTGCCCAAAATAAAATTTAGAACAGTTATAGCTTTTATATTGTTTTTATAAATTGATCATTCTACAGAATTCTTTTCACCTTCAGAAAGGCGAAACAAGTAAATCACAATGAAAAAGGTAACTTTAAATTACTGTACAGAAGTAAACGTATTTTTTGTATAATATATGCTCATGAAATGAAAAAAAAATCCACTTTCCGGTAAAAAGGGGAATTTTTATTAAATAAAATTGTTTCTTACTATTTCGACTAAACTAAACCATTTGAAAAAAAACAAAACGTAATCTTCCATTAAATATGGAAGTATCACGTTATAGGTTAGTGATACAAAAATATCTAAAAATTTTTTATAGGAAATTTGACTTACTTCGCATCACAAATTCACGAAATTCCAGATACTATTTCTGACATCTTTCTTTAAGAAATCTTTCGTATATCCTGAAAAAAGCAAAATATGAAACTGCAGTGGTGGAACTTTTTGCCTTTTTCTTCTTATTTTTTTAGTTTTGCTCAGTCTGCGTCTATACTATTTTGCTATGATGATTCTGAATGTTAGTATTGCTTTATAAAATATCTTAAGCCTAAAAATATTTGCTCTTCGAATTTCGATAGTTTCAGTTTAACTTTGAAATTGGAAGATCATTTAAAATTGCGCGCTTATATATTTAGATCTTGAAATTTGGGTAAGCAATATGAAGAAAATTTTACTAGATGCCCTTAAGAAATTTTATAATATCATTGCTTTAAAATGTACCTTTATCTATTTGTATATCGTAATATTAGATTGGAGAGGGTTAAAATATTCCAAAGGCTCTCAATAATGTCTGAATAAATGCTCTTAAAAAAACTTTCCTAATTCTGTATTAAAATTATGCCACATTAGATGGAATTTAATTTGTAATTTGTTACATGACTCGAAATACGATTTCTAGTTGCAGTCATTGTATTGATGAATACTGCTTATCAGTTGTTTCAATTTATAGTTTCAAGTGTCTTTTATAAACTATCTTACTAAAATGTGACAGACAAAAATTCATCATATTGTCAATCAACTTCAATAAGAATGCTGCTCAGACTTCTACCTCGAAAAATTGACTTCCTTGTAAAGTCAGTCAGGATTAAAGTAATTAGAAATTTATATATACGTGAAACAAAATTCTTTTCCAAAAAAATATTAGGCATTTCAGAATTATAAAAGCCGCTATGAAAACAATCTTTTCCTACGCTTAACGTCACACATTTGATAACACAAATGTTTTTTCAAAAAATAATTTTATGTCTTTCGGCGATATTTTAATTGTATTTTATATTAACAAATATACATAAATTTCCATAACCGTATGAACAACTCATCACAGCTGAAGTACAAAGTGTTAATATGTGATAGATTAAATGTGTTTTGGACCATCGGAATGTCTGTAGAGCATGAGATATGAATACAAGGAGGTGGCACTCAGGCAGAACATCAAACTTGCAGCAAGCTTGATTTATCAAGTCAAAATACTTGAATTAAACTTGAAAATTTTAAGCGTGTAAGCTTAATGCAAGCTTGAATCAAGTGTTCTAGTTTACACTTGCCCAGCTTGCATTAAGCTTGACATAGCAAGCTTAATTTCAAGCTTAAAAAATTTTACTAAAAAAATTCCTAATTCCGACGTGCGCCGACGAGGCGCACGTCGGCGAACTCTCCCCACATATTTATTTTTCCACGCATTTTCCCCTCTACACTGAAAATTCAAGTTATTTTAATCTGTTTCCATCAAGCGCCCGCGGCTTGGATCGAACTCAGTATTTAAGGGCTGGGAAGCCAGCGTCCTAACCGCTCGGACAACCTGAATTGCGCTCAAATGACTAAAGTTTGAAGTGACTGTTACCGTTATCATGCCGTTTTCTGGCGAGATCGAGCAGCATACGTTTTAAAACTTCAATATCGCGACACTCGTGTTGGGCAATATTGGCCAAAATGGAGACAAACGACTGATTTTGAAATCCATTTCGTAGTATAATTGTATTTTATTTTGAAGAATTTCAATATTTGGAAATATAGAATCTTTTTTTTTTTTTTTAATTCTATGGTCAAGTACATTTATGACTGATGATAAATTATTTGTTATGTGGATATGGCCTTCCAAATCAAGCAGTAATCAAGTTGTATTCAAGCTTCACAGTTCAAATGACTTCTGTAAGCTTGCTGCAAGCTTAAAATGAATTGAACTGTCAAGCTTGTATTAATACGTCAAATTCAAAGAAATGTCAAGCTTGATTTAAGCTTATATGATGTCTGGGAATTAGGGATCTTCTGCATTGGAGGAAATGAAGTAACTGAGTTTTTCTAAGCATGGTGGAACATATAGTTGATTCTTTTTTTTTTTAATTATAGTGAAATATTCACAATTTTACGGATTAATTAAACTTTCTATTTAGCCGTTAGAAGAGAAATATCATTTTTACACATTCCACGATATTTATATAATATCATGATACATTTTGTATTTAAAATCTTATACAAAAAAATCATTTCAAAGAGATCTAATTTGGCAATAATATTAAGGTTCAACGATTTCTAGCCAAACAGTTAAGCTATCGAAGTTCGGTTAAGTTTTAAAAGTGGCTTTTGCCACTTAATTTTGTGATATTCCGTCAAGCTTGCAATAGCTTGTGGTACACTTTAAGTATTTTCAGTACGCTTTATATAAACTTATTTCACATGAAAGAGATAAAATACAGCATTAAAATTGAGGTACAGCTATTTCTAGACAAACATTTAAGATATGACCAAGTTCATGTCAGTTCCAGTTTTAAAAACTTACTTTCTGCATTTAATCTAGTGATATTTCACCAAAAGTCTCCAAACTGAAGCTAAGTTCACAAGATTTTGGACACAGCCGAAATGACGATAGACCAGATATTTCATGAATTGGATGTATCCTTAGTGTATTGAAAGTCTTTTACTTAAACCTGTAAATAAGTTACGCAATCGATTGCATGAAAAAGAAAATATGTACCATTATGTGTCATAGTACTTCTAAATACAAAATATAAATTATCTACAGATAAAAGTTGTAGAGTTGTTCCAAATACGTTATTTTTGGCGCCAACTTTGGTGATATTTCGAAAACACTCGGCAAGGCCGATGACGGAAAAATTAATACTACAATATATTTATACTAGCCTATATTTATACAATTCAAGGGTATACTTTCATTTAGTAAGTACAAGGTAGTAAAAAGTTTTTAAAATTAACACAAATTCAGGAAATATTAAAATTGTTGGTACATTTGGAGGGGAGATTGGAACTATCACGATAGAATAACAATGTTTTGGTCAGGGCAATATGGCGGCGCGGTTACAGTTTCGGCTTCACTATCAGATGGGTATGCCATCTCTTAGTATTCCTATCTTTATGCTGTTGAGTTACAGGAAAATACTTTACGTCTACAGATCAACCTGTATTAGGACTAAACGATTGTTCTCCGCTCATTAGTGGGCAATATATATGTGAATCTAACTACGTTAGAGGCTTGTAAGCTCAGAATGAGCTTTTGTAGTTGGTATACTATATTGACCACTGACACTTACACAATGGTTTGTTCATTTATTGTATGGTCAATCCAAGTTCCAAGTAAGTTGCATTTGCCTAAAATTATTTGAACTCCAGAGGTACGATTTATTAAGCAACAGTAAGGAAACTACTTAATATATACCTTAAGATTACAAGGTTTAGGCTGCTCAATACAAGAGACGCAATGAATAATGTATATTTATACAAGTATTCTTTATTTTTGTAATTAATATATGACCCCTTAAGTGCGATCATCTGCCACATGATTTTTTTCACGTCGTGAGCCACTGGGAAGTATTTTAATTCAGCAAATATGTATTTTCTTATCTCCGACACTTTTCGTGATAAAACCTCTTTAAGATGAGGGGAACATTTTACTAATTGTTATGTTTTCGGTAGGGGATGGTATAACAAATTAATTTTGTATTTATTTACATTTAATCTTCTGGAAATGTTCATCGATACCAAAAAAATTCTGTTTTGTTTTTTCTTTTTCCAGTATTTTTTGATTTTTTGTTTATGTCTATTATCATTGTTCAAGGAATAAATGCCAAGGTCAGTGTTTTGGAGGCACACTGTATTTACACACACACACACACACGTGTGTGTGTGTATGTATCCCTCTGTATTGCTTTTCATGTAGGTATGATGGTATGTTTTACTCATTAGTTTATTTTACCTTTCCTATATATATTTCCCGATCTTATTCATAGTACATCTTTACGGAACATATTCACTCATAAAAGCTTCCAGTAATGGAAAACATTCCTGAAATGAACCTCTTTAATACCACTGATTGAAAACGGAAATGATCATCCGAGACACGAACAACTTAATTTCTTTCAAAAAATGTGCTCCGTCGAGCCCCGGGATAGTGTAACAGGAAATGAAGACCATCCTGCCTCCACTAAATTATCCCTCTACCTAATACTGGTGGGTTATTGATTTATGAAATGTCTTCAAATATGCTTTGCGGAATGTGTTTCATTTCACGTTTTTTGTTCCATGACTACTCAATATTTCTTGGACTGATAAATATACGGTTCTCCTGGGAAGCGAGAAATGGAATGTCATTCCGTATAAATGTTGCTTCTCGATATTTTCTCTTAACCTATTATATACCGCCCTTGCTTTGTATCATACAAAAACAATTCATAATTATATACGACATTTTGAACGGATAAAAGCAAATTTAATTTTTTAGCTAGATTAAGTGCGTCTGTATTAATCTAGTAGGGTCAGCATCCCTTTGTATTTTTTTGTATTTTGTCACCGCCGGGCTTTGACGGGAAAGTTGCGATTCCAACCGTTTAAAGTAGTTATCCCAGATAATATGGTTTAATTTTTCTTCTTTTTTTTCTTTTTCATTTAAAAGATAGTTCCTGCATGAAGCATATATAAAAGATGGGCTGTTTACACAAAACTAAATCATTCGATTGCGAAAAGTTTCGGTAACAGAAGAGCCTGAAATCCGATTTGGGTGCATAATCAAAATTGAATATGAAGTTACTTATTTTAGGTGCGCGAATATTAAATACACTGAGTGTAGACATATTTTCGTCAAATGTTATATTTTCTTTTTTCTAGCGTCCGTTGTAATTACCTCCACAACGGGTTTTGACTTCGAGTTATATCATAGTCAGCTTCCAAAGCAATCGGCAGTTTCATAGAAAAAAATGAAATAAAATAATAATAATTTATAGGTTGTGGAAACGGCCTTTAAATCTTTAAAAAAAGTTGGGTATGGTAGCCTAAAATCACTCCCTTAATTGAAAATCTTGTATAAAATAACATAAATGTTTAAATAAAATGTTGTACCTTTGCTATTAGATTTCACCTTATATTTTGCATTATAGACATTTTTAATAATAAATTAAAACTACACTGAGTCTTGTAAACGATAGAATTTTGAAAAAGTGTCCAAAGGATCATTTTACCTTCACCACAGAGCAAAACAATCCTTCATTTAAAAATAATTGAAAAATATTTTATCGACAAAATAAAGATATGAAAGAAATTATGACTATATATGATGAAATAAAGTCAGTTTTACAATCAAAAAGTAGGCATAATTTAATAAATATTTTTTTTAAATAAAATAAATAGCAAGGGGGAAAACAGTTCATCTCAATATGTACACTTGTGTTTGTGTTCTGCTCAATATGTACACTTGTGTTTGTCTTCTGAATCTGTTTCACTATATTGAATATATTAGTTTTAAGCATCCTTTTCTGCTTTATTGTAATATATCTTAACTTTATACCCTTTTCTTTCCTTGTTCTGGCTATTTCATTTTTAGATTTAGCATTTTTTATTGTATTTTCTTAACCGTAACATGTTTATAATCACTTTCTGTTCTTGATTTTTACTTCGCAAGATCAGTTGATTCTTATAAGGTCTGCTTGTTGAAATTTTACTTCTATCGATTTTTTTTTTTTTTTTTGTCCCGAAGTGCGTGATACCGCTTTATTTGGCAACTGGATCATCACGTGGATATCCCTTGGACTAAAAGAGAAATATTTGGGATAGTCACGATTTTTCAGAGCGGTTTAGGGGCTGCCATGTTGGCTAGTACCCGGTACTGGATTTTCATCGGCCGAGCATTCTACTATTAGGGGATTTTTTTTCAGTTTTCACATACAAATTAAAAAGTATAACTTTTTGAAAATTGAACAGAATAAATTTTTCTTGATGGAACATTTTGTTTTACCTTATTTTTAAATCGCTTTTGGTTTTAATTTATATCGCCCACCTATATCTCTAATACGTAAAGATTTAAAGCGTGTTACTATCTTTTGTGATAATCTGTGAAGAAAATTCTAAAATTTTATGGAAATTCTGAACATTATTTTTTGCATATTTTGTGGTGTATAATCTAATTTTAATGTGCATCATCTAGTAATGAGTCCTTTCGAAAGCTATTTATTATATTCAACTTTCCATATTACAGAACTTCAATATTAACTGAATGAGAACACCGTGCTCACATCTATTTAGACGAATTACTGATTAGGCGCTATTTACGTGCCGTAAAAAGGTTTTTCTGTATTTATCAGCCAATCGATCTAAAATTTTGAAGATTGATGGTTACTTTGATATGAAAAATAAGAAATCTAAGTTAACCTCAGATGTTAATTTATTAAAATAATTGAAATAAGACGAATAATTATATTATTACTTAAAAAAGCTCCCGGAGAATTATTTACAAATTGAGTACAAGCTTTTTTGAAGTAACACAAAGTTAGCTTAAAAAAGTATAGCATGAGAGGCACCAACTGATGAACATTTCTAGATGAAAGCATTAAATAGTATATTTTATATTTTTAATTCATTAGGTGATGTCTGAGAAATCATACCTTTAATATTTTTTGTAGTCAAGAGACACTAAATGACTTTATAAAATTTTACATCGATTTACTAATAAAAACAGAAAAAAATTCTGTGATGCATTGTCGTTTAAAGAAATATAATATAAATTTTTGCGCTTTCAATGAACTGAACAATAATCAAAGCGACTCTTCTTAAACGAAGTGTCTGGCTATTATGGTCCTCTTATCTCACAGACACATTACATTTATGGGCACAGCAGATCAAATAATTTGATAAATGAATGTTGTTAATAAAGGTGATTGCAAACGGAAGCAATGTTCTAGAACATAAGCAACCTATTTCAATTTAAGGATATGCCTTTGTCCCTGCTCGAGATGCTCTGTAGCAGGAAATGGTGCCCCATTCTCCTTCTGCTAAATTGTCTTCTCGTCATATATATTAGGTTATTGAGTTGCAAAAAATTTCCTGCGATGTCTCATCGAAAATGCGGGTTGATTTTGCATATATTATTAATTCTTCAGTTTATTCCAAAATGTGTGTTTTTGAGAATGGTGTTAGGGATGGATGCAAGCAGTGGGGGATCTACAAATTCTTTTCGTAATGGCTATTTTTTTTTTTTTTAAGATTACTTCACCCGATTAAAGTGTACTATAAGTCAAAATTTCAGTCTAAACCAATGTGCATGCTTTATAGAGGGGCTAAGTAATAAAATATCATCATTTTAGTTATTTAAAGTGTATAATAAAGCAGAATGTTACCCTTTAGCAATATCTTTGGGGTGGGGGGCTGAAGCCCCCTCCCCCCTCCCCTGAATTCGTACTGGATGCAAGACGAGAGGAGAGAGAGATCTGCAGTTATGGGAAACGAGACAGCCGTCCTGCTGTGGGAGACAAGGCAGCTCCTTTCCCACTCTATACTGGTTTATCACAAGTCTTGACATTTTTATTAAAAAAACAAAAAACAACAACTTTTCTGTTGAAAATATGGGCTACATGTATTAACTCAACAGTAGGATAAAGTATTCCCAAACTGTTTTTGTAGGAAAAACGATTCCTTTGTTCTCCACATTTGCGATGGAGGTTAGAGGTCACGGTTCCTGCAGACTGTTGGCTCCTCACTCTCATTACTTAACACCCCTGACTTTTTTCGTGTGGTTGTTCACGAATTCGAAGGTGTACACATTAAAGATCCACATAAATTGAACAACTGAAACTAAGAAAAGTTGATGCAGCAGACATTTCTTGTTCTCTTGCATGCTTGCAGATGACACACAAGAAAGGTGGAGCCCATGATTAGAATCCAGGGTTTGCCACATTGAAATTTATTGCTTATGCTTCTGCTTCTTATCTTCACTAAAAAAATTCATTAATGAAATCACTTTTACGGGAAATATCAAAGGGCTCTTGAAATACCAAGCATAAAATGTAGCTTCTGTATCTTGTGGTGTGTTTGTTATATTCGCCAAGATCGTTCATTGCATCTGAAATAAATTCGCTACACAGACTAAATAGTACAGCGATCGATATATTGTTTATCGATATATTGTTTTAAAAATTGATAATCATATGTATTAAACATTAATCCTCTTTCCAGTGTTTTTAATAATTAGATAAATATCAACATTAAAAATAGATCTAGGCATTAAGACAAGTTATGCATTAATACTTCATGCCTTCGAGCAATGCCGGTCTACACAGATAGTCCCGAAATAAGTTGCGTTATAGAAAATTTGATGTAAAAGTACAAAAATTAACAGTATGTGTTGCATAGGAATATATCAAGTCATAAGGAGTACCCGTTAGAATCATTGCATGAAAAGAAATATACTTAAAAAGCAGTAGTTCTACAAATATGTGCGAGATCTTTCATTAGTCGTAAGTCATTTCTTTGCAGCATTCATAATTCAAGTCAAATTCAAACATTGGCGCAACAGATCCCCTGTGGGGCCAAGGCATGTGCTGCCCAACCGCGCATTCGCGACAAAGGGCTCTGGGGGGGGGCGGATGCATATGCCTCGGCCAGGTGGTCAGCCTGACGTGAAGCCTCCAATGTTTGACCCCAAGCAAGTTTGGTCCTCATTTCATCGACCCACTCAAGGGATGAAAGGCAGCATTCATAATTCACTACATTTTTATTACTATTACAATATTCCTGTATTAAAAACAGTTACGTTGCCTAAAATACGGACACCCATAACTAAAGAAAAAAATTCTCCATCTTGTCCATGAATATACAAAAGTCGTATTTTCGTATCCAAACGTTGTTAAAATTGTTTAAAGTACTAGGGAAAAAAAAGCTGAAATTTAAGTTTGCTGTAATATTGCGGACTGTTAAACTGTGTGCGGAAGAAACTCCCGCATGTTTTCATGGAAATGCGGATGTGGATATATTCATGCAATTAGTTGGGAATGCTGGTAAAATTTTGGAGTAATTTGGATCGTTACGGGTCTAGGACAAACTGAAAAACTAGGAATAGCCAGCGAATTTGTCTTTTAGAGAATTTTATATTTTTTAAACTAAATCCTCTCTTCGAAAAATATGTATCTGCAACTCTTGTGCACCAAGTCATATTTACAGCGATCCGGACGTAATGAAAATGAAAAATTATTTTTAAATTCAGACTAAATAACATTCTATAACACATTTAATGATTTTTCTAGAATTTATCGATTCAATTTCCAATTTTTCACTTTTCTCTTACTGTTTCTCTTGAAATAAAACTTTCTAATTATAAATTCAGGCCTTTCTTAACCAGTGAAAACTCTGTGCAAGCCACGAAAGCTCCCATCATCCCGAACTAATAGCAGGATCGTTATACATACCCGCATTTCCATGAACAAACATGCAATATATTTTTATGCACAATTTAATTATCAGTATTTTATTTGAAAATTTTTATTGAAAAATTTTCCCTGACACTGTAAAATATCCCTCATTAGCATAGAGAACCAACCAATCTGCTTTTACTGTAGAGCACAATTATGACAGTCATAGATAAATAAATAAATAATAATAATAATAAAAACACAAGGATTTTGTATTGCAAACTTTCCAATGTCTGTTCGCAATAGTAATAATTCTCCGCGAATATCTACCTCATAATTTATTTTAGATCATCCAACCATCTACTTCTTTTTTTTTCTTTTACCGAACCCCAAGCAATGTGCCTGTGTAGACAATATTTGACAAAAGAGCATGATTTGAAGCACTGCTTCATGGATAGAATTTTAAAGTTAAATACATATCTGTTGATGACGGTAGCAACCCCGAAAACCACTGCCTTACTTTTTACCCGCATATTGTGCTGCAATTACCAGAAAGTACAATATAACTGCAGATAACAATAGCTTCGTTACAGTTTTATGTAATTCATAGTTGCATTTTTTAATAAACATTTTTTACCAATTTCTTCGCAATAACACATTTTATTAGAAAATTATTTTCTACTTTCATTAAACTGTATGAATTCCAAAATATAAAGTCCTTATGATCTTACCTTTTTGGGAAAAAAATCTATAAATTCTATTACGTTTATCCTGTATATATTTTTTTAAATGCCATGTATTTATATGTACTTAGAATATGGAAGTTAATTACATATACCGACATTGTTTGTTTTGTAGCAAAGTTCGTGTGCTATTTATTTATGCATAAAACTTTTATTTAGAATTTAAGCTATAAAATTATGCGAATCCTTTATTTGACTTTTATTGAAAATTTGAAAAATAGTATAACCATGAATTTATAAATCAAATATTTACCTTCCTGTGCTGAAAAAAAGTTTTATGTTCAGAAATTGCATTTGTCTAGGATGAATATTTTCTCAATGGGCGTGCATTTTTTTACTCTTGCGATTTCTTAATATTTACTAACGTCGCCTTTACTAAATAACTTAATTTAGAACTTAGTTTAAAGCCATATTTATCCGTTCGTTTGTCATTTTTAATTTACCTCAAAATGAATAATCGCTACCTTTTCCTTAAGAAAGTCAGTTTACTATTCCTTGAAAATTCTAATTCCGCTTGACAAGTGGGACTTTTTTTTCGAAAATAAAGGAATCTAAAATATATATATATTTGGGCATATCTTTTAACTAAATAAAATAAATTCAAAGTGTTTCGATTTTAGATACTGTGAGATCTGGTAGCTTTTAAAAAAAGTTGTCAAACTGTCTCTGCTTCGTAGAGGCTTCATTTTTTTTATCCTGTTTAATCCAGTTGGAAAAAAACTCTTTTTTTTCCGTCTCGTGTTTGCGTTGTAGAATATTTTCACTTTTCCTCTGTAAAAAGTTTTGAAAAAAAGTCTTACAAAGAAAGAATAAATTTGTAAGCATTGCATAAAGTTAAAAATATGTAGGAATGCATGACTTAAATATTTTTATGGAAATTAAATATAGAACAAAATTCTCATATTTATGGAACAATCTTAATTAATTAAGCAAGCATTGTTCAAAATTCTCCACACTATCTTCTAAAAGGAGAGTGATATAATAAGCCGAATGAAAATCTCATGCTTGGAAAAGAAACCTACATAAAAGAAGTCTTATTACAGCAGCGATTTTTGCAAACCGGCAAGGTGCTCTCTCACTTTATGTACTTGAAATGCTCTTTAAAAGTAGCTAGAAGAGCGCTTCTCGAATTGTGAATGAAACTGCAATTTTAAGTAATGTTTGTATTCAAGTTTTCATACTCCTTCATCCAATCAGGTAAAAAAAAAAGAAAAAAAAGCTGTGCTATGTTTTAATTTCTTGTTGTCAGTAGGGAAATATATTTGATTTTGAATATTTCTTTAACCGAGAGAATTCCCTAATTCTATACCTCAAAAAACCTCTTCACGCAATGTCTTGTTCCAGCTTTTCTGTTTTTGTTGTTGTTGTTTATTAAGAATTCGTTACAAGAAATATTAAAAGGCGTTTAATAAGGAAAAGTGCTCTTTAAAGTACGAAAATAAGCTAGAATTCTATACGTCGAATGAAATTTCGCTGATTTGGCATAGACACGTGTTGTTTGCAATTATTTATGTTAGTTGCATCTCATGCATAACAATAAAAAAATCTTTCTGCTTTCGATTTTATATAATACGTAGCCGCTGCATTAGCTAAAACCGAAAAAGAAACAGAAAATCGACGAACTTCCGTTTTTTCTATTTTTACCAGCAGAATTGCGGCAGAAAAACGAGTTGTAAAGCCTGGAAACCATATGGGCGGAATACGTGAGGAAAAGCAGAAAATTGAAGCAGAAAATCGAAGAATTTCCAGTTTTTCAGTTTTTGTCAAGTAGAATCAAGGGCGGAAAACGGAGTAGAAAATGTTAAACTTTTCTGTTTCTGCGAGCGGTTTTAGCCATGTGCCAGCCAGTAGGAATACGCCCAGATCCAGAGACACGGTCCATCCAGAAAAAAAGATGGCGTCACCTTTCGATGCTGAAGAAAACTATCTCAAAAATTGGAATGTACTATTCTTATTGTGTAGTCAATTTGTATTCAATAAGAAAGTGAAATAAGAAAACAAGGAGATTTTCTTAAAACCAACGTTTTTTATTTAAAATAGTCAGCTCTTCATCAACAGTTTGAGGACCTTCATTCAATTAATGCTGTGAAAATTCCATATTTTTCTATTACTAGAAAAAAGGGTTTAAATTCATAATCTATGTCTATGTTTTTAATTTTATGAGTTCTAATCAAAGTCATCCTATTCATAAAGTGAAAGCTTATTTTAGCGAGATATTATTAGTTGTTCATGTATTTTTCGCGCTTTTTCAATCATCGTAATTTTCAATCAGCACGTAACACTAAAGAATTTAAAAAGGAGACGATAGATGACACCTGCATCGTAGAGTATGTTAAGGCGTGTTATGCTGGAGTGGAGTCAAGCACTGACGGGAAATATTCCCGACTGGAATTCTGTCTTCCGAAAAAATTCTGCAATGTGGATTCAAGGCTTACATGTTGAACTTTTTTGTTTCTGCCTGCGTTTTCCATCATATTCCATCTAATAGGAATTCGTTTAGGTCCAGCCAGAAAACAAGACGGCGTCGCGGTTCAGTGCTGAAACGTTTGTGTCACAATTTAAAGGTTGAAATGTATTCTTACTCTATTGTAAAATTTTTGTACAAGAAGGAAAAGGAAATTTAACCAAACGTTTACGTATTCGAGTTAAAACTCCTCATCAACAGTTCAACGACCTCTAATTAATGTTATGAATTTTATATTTCACTCTTATTAGGAAAATCTTACGTACATAGAGTTCATGTTGACGTTTTTTTTCTAATTTTATGCGCTCTAATCAAAGACATCAGATTCATAAAGAGCAAGATCATTATAGTAAGACAGTATTCATTATCCACTCATTTTCTCGCACTTATTTAAACCATCAGATGTAAGATAAAAGAAATTATCCAAAATGAAGGCGATAGATGGCGCCTGAATCAACGATGGCGCATGTTGCCTGAGTCTGGTTAAAACGGAAACGGAATTCATAAAGCAATTTTGCTTCTGGAAAAAAAATCTGTCGATGTGAATTCCAGGCTTAAATTCAGACCTAACGGAATTTACAAACCACCGACCAGGTTCTTCTCCCCCCCCACTTATAAATGGAAGAATAATGTCATATATATTATTGTAAACCTGTATACGCGTTTTTAAACAGAGTTTATATAATTCGTAATGCATAAGGAGGATGAATCATCTACAATATTGCAGCGATTTTTTTTAATAGTATGAAACATACCATTTATGATTATGAGGAAGGAACTCCAAATTAAATTTTTAAATATAAAATATCATTTAAAGGTAGTATAAAATTTCATTGTATTACTTTCTTTATTTAGTTAATTATGAAAAATAAAATAAAAATAAAATAAAATAAAAAATAAAAAAATAAAAACGTAACGGCTTCTGCTGTCCCCGCTGTCGCTGTCAATAGCTTGTTCTGCTATCTCCCCCGAAGCCGTGGAGATTTGAGTTTTATCGAAGGTGTCCACGGATTCGAAAAATTCCGGGGAAGCCGATAAGTGCACTTAAATTTCGAAATTCCAATTATTTTGGAAGATATTAACTGAAAAACTGAAAAAAATAAGAATAATTGCAGCCAGACTTGGCAATCTTCTCCAGCATAAAATCATTTACGCCTTTCCAACAAAACAATTCCTGTGTAACATTAACAAACATGTAGTAGAATAACAATATTTTTACAGTAAAATAAATAGAAAAGTAAGTGAAATAAATAAGTCAAAGTGAAATTAGTTTTAACTATACATAACAGTAAGATCACAATTTCCAAATATTAAGTTATCTTAGATAGCAGGAGTTTAAAATCGACGCCAATTCATTTTTCTAATAATAATTGTAACTGATTTAAAAGCGCCATTTTGGCATCAGGTACGAACTGGAAAAACTCTGTCTGAGGTATGGTGAATCTAAATATACTACCCGTATTCCAAAATATTAACACACAGTATTTCGAAAATGAATTATAATTCAAATACATATTATAGTAATGCCCTTTAGTTTCATCTTAGGTATTTGTCACATGTAGAAATATTTGGTGGCGTTAACGATGACATTATAGGAAGTACAGCTTGGATATTTGCCTGAACGGCAAGATGCTATGTTTTGCGGTGCTAAATAAACCAATCTGCAAAGGATTATGTATATGAATGCATGGATAACTTTTTGCACGCAACCACCTTACAGGAACAATGATTATAGTTTATGAGTATGTGTAAATCGCCAAATAATGAAACGTCGCCATTAGTAGCAAGATATAATAGCTGTCCTAGAGAGTTTATCAAAGTTTTCTTAGAAATAATTATTAGCTATACATATATGTAATTCGCCAAATTATGAAAAATCGCCATGAAGGGTTATACGCAAGGTATTCGATAGGTTTTACAAAATTAAAAATAGTGTGAAGCTGTTTCAAGGAACAAGCAAGAACGCAGGAATGTGTAGATGGAGAACAATCTATCAGATCCAATCTTTGGGTTTGGTCAATTATGCCTTTTTTTCTACGAACAAGCCTTATTAGTGGGCCAATGCCTCATACGAAAAGCGAGCGCAGCGATTCTAGGGGTTTTGGCCCCTAGTTGAAAAAAAAAATGAGTAGTAAAAGTTTTTAAAAGTCTCATTTTTTAGTTTAAAACCAAATTTTTATTTACTCCTGTTTGTAACTTTGCAATTTTTTCATCTCAACATTTTATAGAATAAGCTGAAAAATTGCATAAAACTTTATCAACAAGGGAAATGGGTTAAAAAGTGCGACACTCTATCTAATTAATCGTGATTCATTACGACTCCACTACGGTCTACTTCTAACATAATTAAATCTTTTAATTCTCACTATTCCTTATAATGTAACTGCGAGGTACGCTGACGTAAATTCGAAAAGGATTAATTTTAGCCTTTCACCCAGTAATTCCTTACATTACTTTCCCAAAACAAAAATCAATACTCAGCCGTTCACACTTCCGACGCTAGCTCAAATCTTCCGTTACATCTTAATTTAGGATTTAGCGTAGCATTTCTTTAATTAAAAAACTCGATTTTAAAGATATTTCTGATTTCTCTTGCTTTAAAATAATCCATTTTCCGACCCTTTGCATGAGCATTAATCTTGTTTAAAATCATTACATTTTGCGCCGGCAGTTATTCTACGTGCACACACATATATATTTTTCTTTTTGTAATATTAGCAAGCCCTTCCTCTGTATTTCCAATTCACGATCAACCCTTAGGAGTTTTCCTTTTGAGAATTTTAAAAATATATTTTCCTTTTATCTTAATCAGCAACAGGTTATAACGTAGGAGTAATTTTCTTAAAAGCATTTCTAGGAAAAACGTATGGGAAGTGATATTAAATATCGATCCCGACTCATACGTTTGTATGTAGTTGAACAATGCGTTTCTTTATCTACGAAAGGCAAATGCTCAGAGAATGTTTATATTTTGTATTAAAGCATCACTTACGGTTGGCATCCGATGCAATAACGTAGACATGTCTCCAGAGGAACAGCCACAGGCAAAAATCTTAAAACGGATGGCGATATACAATATACACAAATTCAGGTTATTATTCATATTTTAAATGTACGTTCAGTAAGACAGCGTGGGGAGGGCATGCTTAGAGAAAACAGGCCTCCTTCTACGAATTAAAAATTCAAGTAGATTGGGGATTCGACTTACTAGAAGCAAGAAGAGAAATGCAAACTGTCAAGCTAGTAAAAAACATTCAAAACTTTTATTAACGCCATTTATCCTGCCAAACTTTCACAAAATAGAATTGTAAATCAAGGTTTGGAATATAGGGCTGACTGATTGAGAAATCATTGAAAAAAATTCACCTAATGCAAGAACAACTTAAAATTATTAATGTTAATGTTTCGTTAATAAAATTACTAGCGAAAACACCTCAAAATGTTTCTTTATTTTATTGATCACTGCTCTAAGACAGATCTTTAAGAGAAACTGAAAGAACTGGATATTAAAACTATAATTTATTTTTCATAAAGTAATCATATCACTGCTAACACTGATGGATAATCGGTCTCAACATTTATTGAAGTGTGTACCGGCGCATTCTTGCTGCTCCTGTCGGTGAAAGGGTTGAAATTGGCGATGATGGAAAAAATGCATCTAATTTCACTGGAGAACTCATGACTATTTACAGAACACTTTATGCCTTCCTTAATATAACCCTACGATAACTGCAAAATGGAATCTCAATTTTCAGTGATTCAGGATTCGTCTTACAGACTTTTGTTAGAGATTGCTCAGATTAATTCTCCACGTTTACGCTTCAACATATTTTTTCTTATGTAAAAAAAAACCCTCTACCTGAAAAAAAAATATCCTGAAATGGATAGCTGGCCATTTGGATTTAGAATTTAACGAAATTGTTTATTCTTTAGTGAAGAGTGTCAAAAGTTTGAATCAGCCTGCAAATATACATCCCTTACAGATTCATATGCCTTGTCAAACTTCAAACATTAAATTCCATCTAAAATAAAAGCGAATCACCAAATCATTCAACTTAATGTCTACAGAAAAACAGCTACTACTCCCTAAGAGTTTAGAATATGGCGATAAAGAATCATACGAATATGAGAATGTGCGCTGATATCGCTAAAAAAGATCAAAAGTGCGGCTGTTGCCTCGGCGTCGAGCTGACTCTACAACATGTACATTTAGCTACCCAGCTGAGTATGCGGCAATGCTCGGACTGTATCCCTTGGAGGAATATTTGTTTTCTAGACTATCAATCAGCGTATCCCAAATTACTAAAGCACTGCGATATTTGGGCTCCATACAAAGTTATTATAATACTCTTCCCGATGATACTAGAACAATAACAGCAACATTAATAGATTTGATAAATTAATTAACATAAAAGCATATAAGTAGAGTAAAGAACAATCTAAAAAGTAACTTTTATGAAATTCTCAAAATTAAATTCACAGTTCACGAAATCCACGATGTTTTCTTTCGTTGTTATTGCCTTTTCCCTCGTATGCTTTACTGGATAAGAACTTTAATTCATTCATTTGCAACCAGGTGGCTGTGTAATCAACCTCAGTATGTAACGCATAGCCGTATCACTTCTGACTACAGCGAGCTGCGACGAAAGATGCCAAGGCAAGAAGACAGCTCTCCAGTGTTCTAAGTTTTGTTCCTCTTCAGTTCCTCATACTATAAATTTGAAGACAATTCTGATAACTATCTAGATGCTCAATGAATGACCTGCAGAAATTTTTGTTTTAAATTTTATTATATATAATTAGATAATTAGCCTGTTTATTACAAGAATTGCTATAATCTTCAATTATGCTTTTATTGAAAATCTATGTTGTTTTGTGCTTTATAAAGAATAAACTAAAATGTTTGGATTAGCTTTCTCTCTTTCCGTTATCAACGTTCTTTTGCAAATATTTCTTTACAGAATATTGAAATACCTAAGTCATTGCCTAAATAACTTTTTTTTCAAATCTTCTTGAAATAGAACTACAAAAAAGTATAACGGTGGCTTTTTACAGTTTGTTTAAATTTACGAGGAAAAACAGGCTAGGACAAAGAAGAGTTTAAATTTTGCAAAATCAACGTGTGACACTTTGTTATTTCTGATTATACTTAGGTGTAGATGAAAAGGGAATTTTTCAGGAGTAATAAAAAATCATCTATGACTTCCTACATAGCAAAATGTGGTTAGTGGTCATTTTTGATAGGTATGTTGGAAGGAAGCATGCATACATGAGAAGTTCGGAGAATTTTCACCTTTCATTTTGCTCGTCAAAAAGAGCCGATTCTGAAAATTTCAGCTGATTCATAAGGATATAAAGTCTGTTCTAATATTTACATTTTTAAAATACGGTAATTTTTACTTAAGGCGTTTCTTAAAACTTATGCATGAAATTTAAGTCTAATGTTTCTGATGAAATATTATACTTTTAGGACGTAATTATGTATAAAAACACTTTTGTTAATGCTGGTTATGCAATTAAAATTACTCATTGATAGGCCCATTAAAAAAAATCAAACATGTTTGCTTAAATTAAAATCACACTTTTTATTCCTCAAAGTTTTACTTGGCCTAGCACTAAACTAAAGAAAAAAAACTTTTTCATAAGTATATTTTTAAGGGCAAGCGATTATCTTTCAAAATATGTCAATTAACCCAAAGAAAATTTTGCTGAGAGCGCAATATGAAAGTATGAAAGTTCTCGTTAATATCAGCGAAAGTGTTTAAGGAATCAGGTTTTTCTTGCTTAAATTAAATCCGGAAAAATGCATTCATAAATTATTCTAGAAACATATTTTATTTTGATTAACATATTTTAGTTATTAAGTGTCATAAACTTACAGGTAACCTATTTAAATAATCGTAAGCGAATGTATGCACAAGCATATGCAGGGAAGTAGTTTAACCCATAACATTTAATATATGCATTTTGTAGTGGTTGTAGCAAGTTTTATTTTGTTTACATAAGTCTTGCATTTCCCAAAACTATTTGTGTAGAAATCCCTACACATAAAACGGCGTAAATATATACGTGCTTTGCTTGAAAGCAAGCAATAACCGCTGAGCAATTATCTGTACTTTTGCAAGCTTCCACAACAGGTTATGAATAGTTTGATAAATATCCTTTCTAGATAGAATATATTTTGTTTGGCATTTCAGAAAAATCACCGTAATAGATTTATGAATGGATTTAGAAAGCTTTAGAAGATTGCAAAGACGATTTTTTTCTCCCTTTTGCTTCAAAATGAAGCATTTTCAAAATAAAAAAAAGTTGCATTTAAGGAATTTTAAATTTACGCATTTCTTTGACTTTTACTTAGCATTTTTATAGATGGAAATAACATTCTTTTGAAAAGCGTTTTCGACGATTTTTAAAAAGCGTTCTTTCTTATATGAAATATGCTTCTAGCATAAGTTTCCTAAAGAGAAATGACGTGTTTTTAAGATTGGATAAAAGTATTTCTGAAAGGGTATTTTTGTGAAAGTGCTTTGGTAATGATCTGAGTTTTTATGCATATTAACTTAAAGTGATATAAATAGTTTTTTAAAAGAAATATTTCTAATTTATTTTTCCTTTTTCTTACTCGGCACTCTTTAAAATGTGTGCCTTTTTTATTGTTTTGTGTGGTGTTATGGTTTTTAGTTGTCTCTTCAGATATATGCTTTAACACAGGAATAATTCAGGATGGAAAAAAATGTGAAAACCATTTATGCAATGTTTTATTAATTATTTTGAGCATGGTTTAACACTTCACGATCTAGGCTTGTAGAATGTAAGAAAATTATATACACTGAGGTTTCTTGTAATTTTACTTATGATGATTGTGCTTTGAGAGTAAACTGAATTGTTTTTCAGCAATATTATATGCCCCTTAAGAAATGATGTTCATAAAAATAAGGGTGTGTAGTTTTCTGAAATGTGCAGGTTGTTTCTAACTAAACATAACTATAGTAGTTAAGTAATTCGTTAGTTTACAGTAAAGCTATTCTACAGAATATGCTGAAAACTGGTTAAAAAAGTACCATGGAAACTTTATCTAGCACACACAAAAATAAAATTTTTAAATTCACTAATACACGGCATCTATCTTTATATAGAACCTAACACAGACAAACAAATGCTACTGATGTTCTGTTTGAAAAAAAAAAGAAAAGAAAAAAAAAGAAAAGAAACAGTATTGAAGTATTGAACTCTTCCACTGTTGAAAAAACTTTTTGAAAAATTTAATTCATAATCATTTAGAACATTCTGTATAAAGTTTCATGATAAATGTATATATATGTTACAGTGAAAACCCGAAATCAGTCAAAACCCGAATTAACTAGGGAAAACGCGTTCTAACTGAAAGTGTTAGCATATATTCGAAAGCCCCCCCCTGAAGCGATGTCCGGATCCACTGATGTTTTTTTGGGTCTCGCAGACGGCCAGCGTTAGCATATTTTCGAGGGGACGCTCTACAGCGGTGGCCGGAGGCAGTGATGTTTCTTTCGGTCTCTCAAAGTGCCAGCGTTTGCATATTTTCAAGGCGGGGCAAGATACAATTTTTAGTGCATAAAGCATTAACACTTCGGAATTCACTTGGGAAAACGGGTTTTGCCTAGCGCTGTCAGTCAGAACGCGTTTTGCCTAGTTAATTCGGGTTTTGCCTAGCGCTGTCAGTCAGAACGCGTTTTGCCTAGTTAATTCGGGTTTTGCCTAACCCTTTCAGTTAGAATGCGTTTTCCTTGGTTAATTCGGGTTTTGACTGATTTCGGATTTTCACTGTAACATATATATATATATATATACAGTGCCCTTGCTAAAGTGGGATACGGGGGAAGTCTCCCTCCCTAACACTCGCAAAATTCTATTAAACTTGTCAAAGTTAGATATCTAGTTGGCAAACTTGGTAAAAAATAAAATGAACGGAAACTATAACCTATTTTCTATTTCTGGTACACCTGTCAAAATTACACAAACCCAGTTGGCAAAAGTAAGAAGTTGGACTGACAAACTTGCAGGGGGTGTAGGGGGGTACATAGACGATTCAGAATCACAAACTATCGTGGAGAAACTCTGAGTGACTTTTTGGATAATAATAATCCCATTGAATACTGGTGATCCAACTTATTTTTATCAATTTTGGGCATCGACTGACGTTCTTGATATTTATGCGGTCTCCCCGGAACTTCATGATAAGTCACTATGGACAGATCTATATCCAATTGGGAGCGACCGCAGTCCAATACTAATTACCATCAGCGCAAGCTTTACAAGGCCCTCAGCACCCAGGAAAAGACACTAGAATTTCCACAAGGCAAATTGGAACAAGTATCTCGAGGAATTTACTGAATTATTAAGTCCAAATTGGAAGATACTGCTAAATCCTACCGGATATTATAAACTGCTATTTTATCTGTACTCGAAAAAGTATTCCTCGAGGTTATAGCAAGAGGTCTATCCCATATTATGCTGTTGTTCGCCAAATGTTACTAGATAAGATACTGAAAAGAAATTCTCTGTTTAAAATCATCTTTGTTGAAAAGAATTCTGATCAAGACTCTAAAATGGAATATAATAAAATTAATGCAGAGATTAAGAAAATATATTCTACTTGGCAAAGAAATAACTGGGAACATTCTTTGCCAAAAGTTGGATCCTGGCATTTCAGATACAAAACTTTGGAAATATAAGAAATATACGAATTCCCAGATTAAGCCGAGTAGTAATGCTATCGTAGCTAATACTTTTAAAGACGCTGGGGGGGGGGATATAATTATTGATGACTTTGAAAAAGCTAACTTTGTGGCCAATCACTATCATGAAGTCAGATCCATCTACTGGAATTTCTGGCAGATGGCAAGATCGCAAAAAAAGCGAGAAATTTTAGAAATTCTGCTAAATACGCGGGTAAAAATAAACTTTTTAATGAGTCCTTTCCTGTTGATGATTTGCTCGATGTCCTGGATAGACTTGATATAACGAAATCCTGTGGACCTGATATTCTTGACATTTTGTTGAAACATCTACAACCTGTTGCAGTGGAATGGTTACTTCATGTCTTCAATTCAAGCTTAAAGTCAGGAAGACTTCCAGGTGATTGGAAGATAGCTACTGTCATTCCAATTTTGAAAACAAGTAAGGCCGAAGGTCAACCTGACAGCTACAGTCCGATTTCGCTTACTTCTATTCGTGGAAAGTTAATGGAAAGAGTGGTTTTACAGAGAATTAACTTCTTTCTGCATACTAATAGCATTCTCCCAAGCTACCAGGCTGCATTTAGAAAAATTACTCTACTACTGACTAGTTGTTCTATCTTACAAAGTGTATTGATGATAATTTCCAAATCAAGTCAACAAAATCCACCATTGCAATATTTGTTGATTTTGGAATTGTTTTTGACAAAGTGTTGAGACAAAAACTTTTAACTAAACTATTTAAGATTGTAATTGAAGGACGGATATCTAACTGGATCTATAATTTTCTTAGAAACAGGTCTATTAGAGTGAAATTTAATAATATCTTGTCAAAAAGATTTATTCTAAAGCAGAGACTTCTTCAAGGGAACATTCTTAGCCCTCTCTTATTTCCAGTCTATATAAATGATATTGATGATGTCCTTAGTGAACATACTAAACTAGCTATATTCGCTGACGATCTTGTACTCTTTACCTCTCATGCAGATTTGGAGAGAGCCCAATACTATTTAAATGGGGCACTTGATAATCTTTCTAGAATCACCAGGGATCTGAAAATCCAGGTAAACACAAGGAAATCAGAAATGTGTGTCTTCACTATAAATAATCACTTGAGAGCTTTTAGACATTCTTTTGTTTTACTCGATGTAACTCTCAAATTTAATGAGAATCCAACATATTTGGGCGTCATATTGGATCCTTCGCTTTGCTGCCATAAGCATATCGAATATATTAAGACCAGAGCGAAAAAGAGACTAAATATTCTAAAGGGCATTTCGGGTAAGTATTGGGATTCTTTTGTCAACACTCAAGGTATCGTATACATCTCTGATCTGACCTTTGATTGAGAATACCTCTCCTATCTGGATGCATTCTGCAAAAACTAATCTTGAAAAACTTCAGAGAATACAGTGAAATACAGCCAGATCTATCTGTGGTTTGAAAAATACAGCTCCGGGAAATATTGCTGAGTTCGAGGGTGCCCTTGTTCCTCATAGGAATAGGTAGGACTTAAAACTGTGACTAAATTTATTGAAAAACGTGTCAACCTCCAAAACCACAGAACTAGGGAATTAATTACGAAATGGATTCCATCTTATAGAATTAAAAGGAAATCTACTATGCATTCAATCCTACATAATGAAATACCTATAACTTGTCCCAACAAACTATCTCCACGGTTTTCCCACCTTGTCATGCGAGGAAAGAGCTGATCGTTAATCTCTTGATTGGGAATTCTGTAAAAAAGCAAGATGAACTCCCATATCTCTTGAGGGCTCTTGCTCTTGAGAAGATAAATTAGTTTGGCCCAGAATACTATAAGATCTATACCGAGGGGGGGGGGTCTAAGGACATTGATGGAAATTCTGGAAGTGGGGCACTTATTGAGTTCAATAACCAACCTCAGGCATTAAGTCATACAAACTCCAGGGGTTGTTCAGTCATTAATGTTCAACTTAAGGCAATTGAGGTGGCCTTAAATTACTTAGATAAATCTATGCCAAAGAAGATTGTTTTCTTTGTAGATTTATTTACAGCCCTCCAGGAAATACGGAAGTGTTATACTAGTTCGAAATCAATATATAGGGATATTGTGATATGCATTGACTCACTCCACGAGGACTCCTCATTAACATTCCAATGGATTACTTCTCAGATTGGGCTGGTGAGAAATGGAACGGCCAACAGACTTGCTAAGACTTCTGCTATTCCATATGCAGCTATAGACTTTGATCTTTTTAAATCCTATCAAAAGAAGATACTTAAAAGACAAGGTATTCTAGTGTCCTACCACTGGTACGTGCCGGATAAGCCTGGAGGTCACATTGATTCTGGTTTGAGTTGCCATGATTTTTCTCGCTTATCTCATCTTCGGACTAATCACACGAGAACTCTTAAATTTACTTGAAGGAGAAAAGGTGCTTCCTACGTGCATCATCTGCAGTGAACATCAAGCTTCACTTGAGCATATTCTTGCGTGCATGGGTTTATCAAAGAATGATCTGTTTTCGGCCATCCCTTTACATATTCTGAACTTTCTAAAAGTTTTTATTCTGTTCAGTATTGTATAATTGTGCCCATATATATGTGTGTCCATGGAATTGTGTATTTGCACTTGGGATACTAAAAAAAAAAACAACTTATGGACACGCTAATATAAAACTCAACTACTCTTTATGTAAGTGCACTGAAAAAATATTTACTTTCATTGCTGCACAACGTGTGGGTAAACTTAAAGCCAGAACGCTGTGATGTAAAGACTGAATGAATTTGTTGTACACCTTTCTCTGTGGTTGGCTTATCAAAGTCATTACGTCATTTCATGAGTGAATTTACAACACACAGTGCTGTGCTCCAAAGTTTGAGTTTTTTTTTGCTGTATTATTTTACAAAAATGTGTGTGGTAAAGTTACAAGTATTTCTTACAGTGCGAAATGGTATGGTTTGAGAAATCACTAGTTCAAATACCTTCTTCAGTTCGTTTTTTCTTCATTGTTATAAATTCAAGCTCATACTTTAAAAAAAAATTTACAGCTTAGTAATTATTTTTTTTTCCGTAGTCATTTACATTTCACTCCAGGTAGCATTTCAACTTTGATATTCCAATTACTACTTGCTTATTTCTCTCTAAAGATAAAAATGGTTTAAGAGTTCCATTTATAACGTATCCAGCTTCAATTTTTAGAATATTTGTACATTACTTAAAAACGCGAAACCGTGGTTTCTTATATGTGCGCAAAAGAATTTACAACTATGCTAAGTACATTGCAAGTCTGTTGTATTATGTCCAATCTTTAATTTCAAAGAAAGAAAAAAGCATCAACATTTGTTTTACAAGGAAACGGTTCTCTTCCACACACAAGCAAAATTTCTAGGAATTCTTCCCAGTACTTTGATAAACAGGCGCATTTTATCCCGTGTTTGATAGTTGTGAAAACAATTTTTAGCTGAAGACGCAGCATTCACGTCTGAAAAACGTCTAAAACTTTCTATAGGGTTCTTGCTTAAAATGTAATGAGACGGTGTACTGTACGAGGGAATGAAAATATTCCATTTTTTTATTTACTTTGGACATAGTATTTTTCTATATTTAAGTATTCAACAACCGTGCAATTTTTTTTTTTTTCATAAAAATCCCATTGCAACTTATCGTAGAAAAATCATATTTCTTTTAAATCTTGCTACCTTAAGAAAAAAATAAAATCATAACTACTTTACATATAATATATTTCCGATAAAATGAGCAAAATTTTGAAGGTTTTTTTTCCCATTCTTATAGGATAATAAATAGACGTACTTTTGTATGTTACTGTTCATTCAATACAAAGCAGCTTGATCCATTTGTTTCAGTAAAATTTTAATATTATTGGGTTGGCAACTAAGTAATTGCGGATTTTTTTTAGAAAATCAAACTCAATTTTTTCATGGAACTAAATAACTTTATTCTGTAATGTATTGCCCATTTTGATCAATGACCTTTTGCCATCTTTCAGGCAGCATCATAATCCCACGTTCATAAAACTTCTGGTTTTTATTAGCAAAAAACTGAATCAGGTACGATTTGACATCATCATCATTATTGAAATTTTTACCATTCAAGGAGTTTTGTAAAGATCGAAACAAAAAGCAATCAGATGGTGCAAGGTCAGGACTATATGGTGGATGTAGCAAAACATTCCAACCAAGCTCCAGTAATTTTTGCCGAGTGGCCAAAGATGTGTGTGGTCTTGCATTGTCAAGATGGAATACAACAACTTTTCGATTTTTCAATTCGGGCTGCTTTTCTTCAACTGCATTGTTTAATTTCGTTAGTTGTTCAATGCAGTCATCAGAATTGATCGTTCGGTTGGGTGGTAAGAGTTCGAAGTACACAATTCCTTTGTAATCCCGCCAAACTGATAACAAAACCTTCTTTTGATGAATATCAGCTTTTGATGTTGTTTGAGTTGGTTCACCTGGCCTGCTCCACGATCTTTTCCGCTTGATATTGTTGTAAACAACCCATTTTTCATCGCCAGTTATCAATCGTTTTAAAAATGGATCATTTTCATTACGTTTCTTTAGCAAATCGCAGCTGTTAATGCTTTGCGTTAAATGCGTTTCTTTCAGTTCGTGAGGAACCCATGTATCGAGTTTTTGAACATAGCCAAGTTGTTTTAAGTGATTTTCAATGCATGTATGTGATACATGAAGCTTCTCTGCAATCTCACGTGTTGTACTGTGACTATCCAAATCGATTATTGCTTTGATTAGAACGTCATCAACTTCAACTGGACGACCAGAGCATTTTTCATCATTGAGTGAAAAATCACCAGAACGAAATTTGGCAAACCAACTTTGACAGTGCCGTTCTTTAAAGGCTTCATCATCCTAAACAGCACATAACTTTTTATGAGCTTGCGATGCGTTTTTCCCTTTGCGGAAATAATAAAGCAAAATATGACGAAAATGTTCCTTTTGACTTTCCATTTTTCAACGAAGGCCAAGTGAAAACTACGCAACCGATCAAAGAACTTTTTTTACTGATTGACAGTTGAATTGCCTACTATCAAATAACAAAATGTGTTTTACATTTGTAAATCGTCTGCAAACCTAAAAATTCAACTGAAGCCATCTATGAGTGAAATCCGCAATTACTTAGTTGCCAACCCAATAATTAGCCTTTAGTTATACAATTTCCCTAAAAGGTGGTGGCGCGCTTTGATTTTGTATCTATTAGAGATAAGTGTATAACGTTAATTAAAAAATGCTCAAAAATAAGGTAAGAAAAAGTACTACGCTAAAACAAAATTGATCTTCTTACTTTTCAAAAAGTTATACATTTTAAATTTGTTTACGATCCCTATACAAGGAAATTTAAAATTAGTAGAATGTTTCCCATACACTCAGGAAGTGACATACAAATTTTAAAATTATATCCTAAAAAAGTGTCAGAGATATGAATATAAATAAATGCTGACCTAATTCACTTTTTCTACGGCTCTCGAAGGGAAAAAAATCACGTCAGATTACCCCATTTCAAGGGTCGTACAGAAATAACAAATGAAAAAAACTCTTTTTGCACTTTAGCAATCAACGTTTACATTCAAATTTATGTTTAAACCCTGACTATCTTTCTTTAAAGATATCTCCGAAACTCTTTATGATGAAAACTCAAAATTTTGTTATTCATCTGATTTTTGCATGGTGCACAAATTACTATTGGATAAATTTTTGTACGTATTTTTATCGCACACAAATTTAAAGTGCGTAACTTTTAAAAAATTAACCAGAGGACTTTTTTCTTAACGCACTGTTTTTTTCCCTACAATTTTGGTCAGTGTACATTACCCACTTACACTTAATAGATAAAAAATTAAAACGTATTACCAAATTTTCAGACCCCAGTTTCACACGTTCGACCTCGGCAGGACTTTCGTTGAAGGTTGAGATGTCCGGTCGGGCAACGGTCCCTGGACTGTCTACTCCGGAGAGATTCTGCGCGTCTCCGGACGATTTCCCGAGGATCCCCCGACAATTTGTTCTCTTATCCTGATTCAACTGATATTATATCTATTATTTTAGGGACGTTTTTAAAGAGCCATACTACATAAAATTTTGCACTTCAAATCGATGAAGAAATGGTTTTTAAGTCAGCAAATTCATTTCTAAAACTTCTTATAAAGATGTTAATCAACAGATATATTTTCAAAATGTAGTAACTTTGAACACCTATTAAAACCTAAAGCAGTGTTCTAAATTTCACAATTTAACTAATTTAATTTTTATTCGCCCTTTAATTTTTATAGATTTAAGAGATCTCTAGCTCTCTTAAAATCTTTTCTTATTAAGAAATAAATATCTAATATTTAGACATGCATCTATTATACTAATATTTTAGAAATCAGATGAGCAAATTATTTCTGCTTTTATACATTGAAACTTGTGCTGAGCATACGTAAACCATAATGTACATATTTAATTACATAATTAAATATGGTGTCACATAAATTAAAAATATGTATTGTGATATTCTGTGTATTTACAAGAAAAAATTCTTCTTGGATAAATTCAAAATGTCCTAGTTTTTTTCAAGGAAATTCAGCGATTACATAATTAACTTTATAATGAGACATATTAAAAATTCAACGAAAAGAAGTGCAATTTTCCATGGGGAAGTAATTGTGCTAAATATACAGAGTTAAGTAAGTACTTTTAAAATGCTCAAAGTACTAGTTAAGGAATGAAGAAATGAAACTGCTCCATTTGAAACGCTCACGTTTAATTAAATAGTATAAAAATACGTTTTCGAAAATATGTAATGGAAAAAATATGTTCAGCGTTTTATTATTATTTTTTTAAGTATTCAATGTTTTATTCTTTTAGAATGGGCGCAAAGTCGCTGTGAATCATAGATTGCTTGCTTCGACTTCAGATCCAATTATATAATGCATGCAATTTCATTTTCTGTTCAGCACAATTTTCAACAAATAACAAAAGTACATTTGTTTCAAGTAAATGAACACAGAAATAATTTACTAACCTATTTAAACTGAATGTGTTTCTTGTTGGTAGGTTATCTTGTGTATGCCGTTAAATTTTTGAATATACCACCAAATATTCTGTCCTTCAACACTTCACTGTGTCAAGCAAAACTCGCAAAACACTCACGAAAAAGATCTGATGTGGACAACACATGACTTCTTTGCACGTCTATTAAAGGAAAAATATTTTCGGCGCTCTTCATCTAAACTTACTTTGTTTAAAAAAAGATAAAATACTACAGCAATAGTAAGATTTAGAGATTTCAAGCCAAATATTTCCGATATCGCCAAGCTGGGTTTCATTTGAAAGATTTCCTTCTGACACTTAATTTGGCGATATTTCGCTAAAAGCTGTCAAGCTTGAGATAGTTTGCAACATTTTGGGGACAGCCAAAGTAGTAATTGGCAAAAGACTTTCAATGAATTGAATGTATCTATACACCTTAATGGATTTAAAGTCATTTGCTTGATCCAGTAAATAAATTACCCAGTCGTTTGCAATCAAAAAAGATATGCAGAGTTAGGTGCTGCAATAGCTCTAAATACAAAATTTCAACATTCTACGGTTAAAAGTTTCAGAGTAATGAGAAATGCGAAATTACTTTTGACGCAAAATTTGGCGATATTTCGGCAAAACTCGCCCAGATCGACGACAAATGGCGAGATTTTGGGCATGGACCGAACAATGACTGACTACAGATGTAATATATTAAAGATTTCCATAGACATGACTGTATTGAAATTCTTTTGTGTGGGCCACTAAATAAACTCTTCCGTAGATTGGAACCAAAAATCGAGATGGACAACTCTAAATGCGCTTACAATCTTATATATTGAAATTTCAACATTCTACGACTTAATAGTTTTTTTTTTTTAGATTTGATAGCTAAATACATACGCACGTACACCAAAAGTCACGAAGCTTTGAAATTTTGGCGCAATTCTTGAGGAAGGCACGTGACCGTGTTCGGACCATTACATAAATATACGGTACGTTGGTATAGTGCTTGAAATGGATGAATGTCCCTAAAATTGCTATTAAATTATTGGAAATCTTTTAAGTGTTCCTGTAGCAGAACTATAAATGATAAAGGCACTTTTGTCGATGAAGAAATTCATTTTGTAACCCTTAACAGCATATATCAATTTTGAGTCGTTTGAAATAACCTAATACCTCTAAAATACGCTTTATTGAATTTCTGCGCATAGAGAGTAATGTATTTAGAATATTTTGGTCGGCCTTTTAGAAAAAATTTCCGGTCGAATGGGACCGAAAGGGGAGGTGCACAGCTAGATGTCACAACAATTCTAAATATAAGGTTTAAGTATTCCACTTCTAATACTAGTTTATATATGGGAGTTTAAGGAATTTCGGGACAAAGAGCGTAATGTATTTCGAATATTTTAAGTGGTCCTGTAGATAAACTATTCAGTCGGTTGGGACCAAAAAGGGAGGTGCACAGCTAAATGTTACAACAATTCTAACTACTATAAAGTTTCAACATTCTACGACCAATAGTTTTTGAGATATGCGAGTTACGTACATCCGTACTTTTACTCCTTTTACTCCGTACAAGGAAGTAAAAATACAGCCAAGTACAATGAAAAACGGGCTTCTTATTTAATGGAAGATAAAAGAGATAGGAGTGCAAAATTCTTCAAATCTGCAGGGGAGGGGGGGGGTAGGTTGTACTAGGAATTAGCATTTCCAATCATCCCCCTTCCCCACAGACAGTGCCATCTCTAAATAGTCTTTTCGAAGTTCGATTCCGGCCTCGGTTCGACTGATCAAAAATACCTGAGACGGCGGAGTGTGTGAAGGAAGTTGGATGAGTTTTCTCCCGAGGTTAGGGAGCTGCGGAATGAATTACGCGTCGGCGGTATAGTTTCAGCGGACGCTAAATGGGCGTCAAACAAAAATTCCCGAGTACTTGCCGATGGAAGACATAGTTGGCCAACTTTTTACCGAGCATTCTTGCTGTCTGGGATATACGCGAACATATACGCATGCGTACGTTGAGGCGTTTCACAACTTTTCGAAGTAAATTGAGAGATGGTTAAAATCGAATTTTCCATCAAAATCTGAATATCGAAATTTTTCGCGATCACAATTTTTTTTCTTGCATTTCGTACAAAGGGTAATATTACGAAGAAAAAAGGATGCATTTCCACCCTAAAGACATACATTTTAAAAATAATTAAATTATTAATGTGCATTTCTGAAAAGTAAGATAAAAGTATAAATAAATAAAAATAATTGTAAGCAGTTATTACAATTTATTTAAATTCTTCTGCAACTCTTTTGCATTCCCTTCTATCACTAATTCTTCTACCCTAAACCGAAAATGTTTTCTTTTCACACGATTTACATAAAATAATGAAAAATGTAAGTAATGCAAATTGCGCTCATTTGCATATAAAAGTCCAAATTATTTTACATACATAAACGGAATAAAACTAGTTTTCAAAATACTTAGTACACTGAACGCATGAAATATTTTATGCGAGTCGCGTGCGGATCTCTTTAACTTTTGTATGGTTTTTCGAAACTTTTAAGTATCAGGAGTATCAGATTATTGGGAAAATTTTATTTTCTGAAGAACAGAGAAGCTACCAAAATGGTGCTGATATTGGAAATAGAATTATCGGAAAATATTTTTGAAATAATATATGGCATCTAAAATTGCTTCGTAATTCCATAGCATGTCAGTTCTTAGGAAGTTACTGTTTTGTTTCATGATAGCGAAAGGGCAAAAAATTCTTTCACAAGTGGTATGTTTATATCTGATCTTTATTTTAGTTTTTTTTTTCCTGGTTTGGATTGAAATAGATATCTAGAAGCACCATTGATTGTCTTCGAACATTTGTATACGTTCAATTCTGGAAGAATCGAATGAGGAGAAAAGGTGAACAATATATTTTTCTTCTTATTTGTTATAATGTTACTTCAAAAAAGAGAAATAATTTAAATAAAATTTCTCATGTAGCATTTTTTTTCTGACATTCCATTTCTGTTGTTAATTAGTACAAAATGACCTCTTCCAATCATATACAACGTAATGACTCAACGCGTGCTCAAATTGGAGAAAAAGACAACGATATTTATATTACGTCGGAAGTACTCATTTTGTGGTGCCATCTGATGACGGAAAACGGAACTATTATACATTCGAGTAGAGAAAGCCTTTATTGGGGGAACTGATACGTGTGCTAGAATTATTTTACTCTATAATATTTTCACGTATACACGGTTAGTACCTGGCTAGGGATGGACGCGAGACGAAAAATAGAAGTCTCGCGTCTCGCAAAATAGATTAAAAGCTTTGTCTCGTCTCGCAAAATCGCCATATCGTAATGTTAAAAATGTGTGTCTCGTCTCGCAAAAAAGCTGTAAATCTCTGTCTCGTCTCGCAAAAAAGTCGTCTCGCGTCCATCCCTATACCTGGCTATCGAGCCATGTTGTAGTACCGAGCCAAAATGAAGTTTTTTTCCGTTAGAGTAAAATAATGGGTACCTATGTGGCTCGACAAGATTAACAGTATCCTTCACGATTACAAAAGATTTACATATATTTCTATTCACAAATTCATTATCAGGAGAGCTTTGGTCAACGTTCAATGTCACAATAGCAAATATATTGTTCTGAAGAGGCATGTTACATCATCGACAGTCGGTGCCATCAGAGTATAGCAAAAAGTAGTCTAATGTAAGGTGTTTTGTTTCATTCTGTAGCAGAGAGTGCATTAGCTTCTTCTTGTATTTCTCGCATCAACATGAAGCTACCCACCAAAGGATTTTCAGATCTTAATTCATAGTCTAACAAAGTAATAATGTCTTCGCTGTTTTACAGGGATTGTTCATGCATTCACTAGCCTTGATTATCCTAAATACTGGGTGTTTCGAAACTCATGAGCAAAAAATTAATGGCGGTACTGTGAGCCAAGATGGTACAGAATAACACAGCAATGCGGGGTTGGAAACGTCGTCCTCATGTACCTGTTAATAATCATTTTGGAACAATAGTAAACTTTCTGACTATGATTCGTCAAAAAAATCTTTCACGAAAAGCACTTGATTAAAAGTGATTAATAAGAGGATTGCAAAATAAAGTAGGAATTACTCAATGATTACAATACTGACTATACAGTGAGTACACGATTGATTATTAAAGTAATTATTAACAGGTAAATTGAAACAACGTTTCTGACCTCACACTTATGTGATTCTAATCCGTCTTTGTTCTCCTATACTACATCTTAAAATTTTGCCCTTGAGTTTCGAAACATCCTGTATATCGGTCAACATTAAAGACGTTCACATTCACCATCGGAATTCTGAGTTGGATGAGCTATCGAATGATTGAGTATATAATAGACTTGATTGTGTTCGCAACGTAGCTGTATTCACCTCCATAGCTAATCTTTCGTTCGTCAAATGCTGAGAACAAAGCCATTGCAAATTATGCGTTCAAATATCGAATTCTTTCATGAAAATCTCCGGAAAATGGATGGCGTCGAAGGAAAATCCGCACCAGTTCATTTGGAAACTCAGGATTTTCTACATTAACTAGGGGCCAAGGTCCCTAGACTCTCTACGCTTGCTTTTCATACGAGACATTCATCCCCTAAGAAGCCTTATTCGTAAAAAAGTCATAATTTCAACAAACAAAACTCAAAGTTTGGATCAGATAGAATGTTACCGAGCTACATACTCCTTGGTTCTTGCATGTTGCTTGGAACATAAAAATTTAAACTTGGCACTATTTTTTGTTATCTTAAACTCATCAAACATCTTGCGTATTAACCGATTATGGCGAATTTTTATAATTTGGTGACTTGCGTATAAGTAGAGTCAATAATTAGATCTAAGAAAACAGTACTTCATATGTTTTCTTTGATAAAAACTACGAAACAGCTAGGATAGCTTGCCACCAATGGCGACATTTTGTTATTTGGCGATTTACATATGCTCACAACCTATAATTACTGTTCGTTTAAGGTTCCAGGAAAACCGTTATCCATATTTTCATATACATAATCCTTTGCAGATTGGCGTATTTAGCACCACAAATTATATCATCACGCCGGCTGGGAAATATCCAAAGTGTACTATAATTTCTATAATGGCATAGTTGACGCCACGAAATATTTCTACAGGTAGAAAATACTCCAGCTGGACCGAACCGGCTTTAAAATAATCTGCATTTTAATTATTTTTCATTTTCAAGGTATTGGGTTCTAACATTTTTTAACTTGCAGTTTAGATTAACCCTGCTTGGAAATATACCATTTTGCCAGATCGTACCTAATGCCAAGATGGCGCTTTTAAAATCAGTTAAAATTTGTTATTCTGTTTTGGAAAAACGAATAATCGCTTATTCTAAACTCCTGTTGTCTAAGCGAACTTACTATTTAAAAATTGTCAACTTTGTGTAACACACTATGAGTTATTTATTTCATATACTTTTGAATTTGGCGTAAAATGGGTGTGATTGTACTTCATTTTTACAATTTCACTCGATTTTTACATACTTGGAATTGCTTTTTTGTAAAGGAATGAATGATTTTATGCCAAATCTGGCAACCATTATGTTTTATATTTTTTTCAGTTTTTTATTAATATCTTCTAAAATAATTCTATTTTCGAAATTTAAGTCAGTTTATCAGGTTCCTCGGAATTTTCCGAATCCGTGGACATTTTTCTCGAAATTCAAATCCCCATGGTTTAGGAGAAAATAGCCGAACAAGCTCTTGACAGCAGCGACAGCGGCCGTTACGTTTTTTTAGAATAGAGAGATTCTACCACGCAAAAAGCAGTCCCTGAAGGAATAACCGTATGCTTGATTGTTTACTCTTGAGCAATACGTTCAGGCATTTGAGCGAAACATCTTTGACGTTCCTCAGCAAGTTCAATTTTTTTCTCTCTCAGGAGATCGCTAATCTCCTGAGAGTTAGAATCCTGGATGTCACCCATCATAACAGCTAGCTTACTGAAAAGTTTGTCTTTCCTTTCTTACTTGGTCTTACGAATATCGGAATATTTTCTCATTTATCAGGTTAAAATTTTCCTATAATGCATGTTTCGCCTTTTCTAGTGGAAGTCAACCCATAAAATTTCCTCTGCCATTCTCTATTACACTTTGAAATTCCTTCTGTAGAAACTTGACGTAATTAGTGGATGATCCCAAAAAGATTAAATTAGCAGTCATTTCATAATACAGTGCCGATCACTTCATTTAAAACTAAACCTGTTGAGTTTACGCATTTGAATAAATTTTATTGCAATTTTCCAACGAAGGGATCATTTTTCAACATTTATCCACCCACAGTTTCTCCCCTAAAACTAATATATTTTTTTTCTGTCCATCAAGAGGTCACCTATACAGCAATTAAAGAGGTGTAAGTTGTCATTTAAATATTAATTATTTCTGTAACTATTTCATTCAGGGACATGGGATTCTTTTCATTCACCTCTTATTTATGAATCTGTATTTTCTCAAATAGATAAAATTGATAAATTTTCTATTTGAAAGTACTTTTGGATGACTTACACTTTCAGAAATAATCGCTCTGACATCTATTTTCAATCACCGGGTATTTGCGCAACTGCATCGCCCCAGTATAGAGTTGACGAAAAGAAACATAAACTTTGATAAATAAAAGGGAATGAGAAACATTTGAAAGTGACAGGGAGCGTATTTTTTTTTTCTTCCTGTGACATTCCAAACAGCATAAGAAAATCCCGAAGAGCACGCAAAAATACACAGTTCTAAATTTTGAAATATCCTAATCACAGTGTGTCAAAAGGTTCGATCTGACAGTAAAGCGTAGAATATAAAGCAGCGGTTTTGATAGGTTCTGATAACATTCCTCGAGTTGATATTTTTAAAAGATTTATGGCACCGTGATGTGACAAATCACTTCAAAAAGAGAAAGCGTGAAATGCATTTTCTTATTTATTTTTTCTCTTTTTGGAAAAATATGGCGATACAAAAATCTAAATAGCATGAATTTCCATTACGAATCGCGTATTTGAAAACGAAATTTCGCCAAAATGTTCACTCTGAAAAAATTATTTCTCCCTTTCACGGAAATTTTAGGCAACAGTTCTCCGGGAATATCTCCGTTATTTGACAGATATGCGTTATTTTTTTCTCGTATAAATAAACTTCTTCGAATTCAAGTAATTTTTCCCCTTTTTTCAGATTTTTTGCTGAATTGTCGGAATTATAACATTATCAGCAGTACAGAAATAATCCATGAAAAATAAAGAATAAATTAGTGTATAAGCACAATCTTTTATGAGACTTTTACATATTTCCTAGCATACTTCAATATGAATGCACTTTTAAATGCACGTTGCAAGAGTAAATGTTGGGTTTACGCTATATGATCAATAGGGATGCTACATACGTTAAACATTTTCTAGAAATATTTTAGAATATAAGGCGGAAATAATATCCTTGCCTAATATCATGAAATACTGTTCTATAAATGAATGTCTGTTGTATAAAGCATAAGCTTAGTTTGAAAAACTTATCTACGAATTTGCAATATCTAACAAAGTACTGTAAATATAGTTTGCCTTTTCAATTATATTTAAAAGTTGCAAGCTTGAGGGGTTTTTTTTTCCTTTCCTCTCTCATATTTTTTTTTCTCGTAAAGGTATGGAAGGGGGGAGGGTAGAAGTTGTATTTAGTGAATGGCAATAACAATCTTTTAACTGTAATAAGAGATTTGAAATCCGAAAAGCTGATAATAGGGACAGCGGAAATTATACCATGTTATTGCCATATCAAAGCACTTTCTTCATATTTTAAACACCTTTTTCTCATTTAAAACATGATGCGGTGACATTAAATCATACATCTGATGTTTAAAATTCATTGTAACATTCATCTTTTTTGCAAAATTAGTTTTCACGCAAGATTTCATGAGAGAAAATCAAGCACAACAGACATTTGGACACATCTGAGAAATTTATTATTGTTCTGAAAGAATCCACCATCAATGCTAGCTGAGCATATGTTATGAGCAGGATTAACAAGCGAAAAAGTAACATAGCTGGTTACTACATCGAAATTTAGGATAAATGATTAGTATTTTATAGTACCTCTACAAGTTATGAGGTTTCTTTTACAACCTGGAAATGCTGGGATCCTTCATTTACGAAACAAATCTATCAAATGTTTCTAACACGTTAAAGAAAGATTTTGTAAAACGGGATGAATGGGAACGAGGCTTCCCGATTATACAAAGACATTCCCTATAAATATGCGCATGTGTATTTTTAGTTACGCTTTTTTTTTCAAGAAAAGTGCTACCATAAAATGTTGAGAAATTATATTTCGATATCTTAACATCATTTCTGGCCTACGGACAAGACTGAAAGCGGAACCCAAAATAACTTTCGGTTTCCAACATTTTAAAACTTTGCTTGTAAGCTTTTCGTTGCTTGTAAGTACCAAACGTTCTAGACCTAAAACATGAGGTTTATTTATTTAATTATTTTAGGTATATGTCTATGAAAGCATTGTGACGTACTAGAATTTACGTATTTCTGAAACTGAGTCGTGTAAAATGAAGACTTTCTTGTCACATCATAGGTTTAACATTTACGGGGTGTATTGTGACACATTGTTCTGACATAGTTAGGCTTGTTAGAAAGACAACAACAAAAAAAAAAGAAAAAAGAAATGAATCTATTTACAAAATCATCATTTTAAGATTGCAACCATTGTTATTCAAGACAATGGCAAGGATTTCAGGTTTTCTACAACTCCTGAAGTGGGCCTGCATTTAGGAACATATTTGTTCACGAAAATACACGTTCTGCTATAGTTCATTGAAACAATTCATACTCACTCTACATGGTAAAAGGTCTGTTACCAGAAGACGACAAATATGTAAGAAAATTTTATGATACCTTACAAGGCAGCGTTCCTTCCAGGAGATGTCATAAGTTACTTCAGCCAAATGGTTATATCCGAATATCTGTTCATTTCAAGGCATAACTTTTGTGAACGACAATCAAAAAATTTTAAATAAACAAAATTATTTAACAAAACTTTAAATAAATTTTCTTACAATAAATTTTAATCTTCAAAGAGTTCAAAGTTGTTCTCTAATTTTAAAAATATATATTTACTTCTATAAAAAAATAAAGGTATGTTTGATAATAACTTTGTTCTGTTATTTGTCCGAGTGTTTATACTTATTAATCTTATCAAATTCTGAATTGGAACGAATAGTTTAACAGGTGTTGCGATTCATCACTTTTTGCTTGGTGTATCGAAACACCACAATAAACATATAAAAACTGTTGAAAATGATTTACCTTTAGTTAAAGTCGGAAGAACTAAACAAGACCGAGGTGTCTCCTTAAAAATTAATTTTAAAAAAATCCTTAGTTACTTTTCTTTATTACATTAAAAGTTTAAAAATTGCTCCGATTCACCTGTTTTACGGTATTCTGGAAACAATCCCTGTCTCTTGTACTTATCTTTAACAATTAGTTCAGCAAGGAAATTGTTAGTTTGTCCTTGATAATGATAAAGCAAGTTGGCTTTCTTTACTTTTTTTATTCATGGAAATTTTCCTTTCCCACATCAACCACCATGAAAATAGTCTATACTACATTTGCATACATTTTCGGAGATCAGAAATTTAAAGTAGACATAATTATTTTAAAATAAATGAAAAATACAATTGCTTCTCAATACTTACTTTAATAACATTTATCAGAATTAGGGCGAGATTCAAGTGAAACACAATTCGAACGTTTTCCTGTTCGAGCAAGGGAAACTTCGAAATACACTCATCTCCATAAATTAAGGATAATTCAGAATCACACAGAAATTGATCTCTAAAATAAAAATTTCACCTGTGGAATGATCACACACATCTTGAAGAAGAATATGCAAATTACAGGAAACCACCAGATGGCGTGGATGGTACGTCACAATGACGAGAGTGTAAGAGAGGGGTATATAAGGAATGGTGGCAAAGAAGTAAAATTGTTCAAAAGCGCTGTGAAAGCCTTTCAGTGCAAAAACCGCATAGTTATGGCACAAAGGAGGCATTTGGATGATGTTTTACGTGACAGAATTATCGGACGACTGGAATGTGGACGTACCCAGCTGGAAGTATCCTAGGAACTTGGAATCGCCCAGAGTGCCATCTCCAGGCTTGGCAACGATTCCAAGATGATGGTAATGTGAGTAGACGTTACAGCACAGGTCGCCCCCGAGTTACAACGCCGAAT
This sequence comes from Cheiracanthium punctorium, assembly GCA_038373885.1. Classification (NCBI taxonomy): domain Eukaryota; kingdom Metazoa; phylum Arthropoda; class Arachnida; order Araneae; family Cheiracanthiidae; genus Cheiracanthium; species Cheiracanthium punctorium. Next base: position 1,108,638 of record JAWZYV010012697.1, on the reverse strand, counting down.
GAGGACCGCTATTTGGCAGTTACTGCCAAAAGAAACAGACGGAGTACAGCATCAGACCTGTCTCGTCAGCTCTCTTCAGCTACCGGTACGACAGTTTCAAGGCAGACCGTGTACAGACGCTTAGGGCACATTGGTCTATATGCTCGTAGGCCTGTCAGATGTGTTCCACTTACCGCAACTCACTGTCGCCTGCGATTAACCTGGAGTAGAGAGCATGCATTGTGGACACCGCAACAGTGGTCTTGTGTGATGTTTTCCGACGAGTCCAGGTTTAGTTTGGAGTCTGATTCTCGCCGGACATTCATCTGGAGAGCGCCAGGTACCCGTTACCACCAAGAGAACACCATTGAAAGACACCGTTACGGTGGTGCAGGATGGCTTGTTTGGGGAGGAATTATTCTTGGTTCCAGAACTGACCTGCATGTTCAGAGTGTAACGATGACAGGCCACATCTATCGGGATGTCATTCTGGAACAACATGTACGTTTGTTTCGGGGCGCCATGGGTGCTGAATTTGTGTTTATGGATGACAACGCCCGTCCTCACCGTGCAAACATTGTAGACGAATGCCTTCAATCGGAGGATATCACCCGTATGCATTGGCCAGCATACTCACCGGACTTGAATCCAATAGAGCATGTGTGGGATATGCTAGGCCGACGAATTGCAGCCCGTCAACAACCTCCCACCTGTCTACCGGAACTTCGGAGTGCATTGCTTGATGAGTGGTGTAATATTCCACAAGATCAGATTGATCATTTGATACTCAGCATGCCTAGGCGTTGTCAGGCCTGTATTGCATCGTCCGGGAGACATTCTCCGTATTAACCATCCTACTAACCATGTTATACTGCTTTTTGTAAATAGGTTCTTTTTTGAAATTTGGTCAAGGGAGTAAAACTTGCAATTTTTTTTTAATTATGTCAAACATATAGCATCTTTTTTGCTCTTTACTTTTTGTTTAATAAATAGACTTTACAAATAAGTCAAATTTGTTTTGCTTCTTTCCCTTTCTTTGCCTGAACTTCATTATCCTTAGTTTATGGACATGAGTGTATTTCAATGCTTTTTATTCAACTGAAACCAAACAATCGTGTTTTGATCACTTGACAGCACGATAGGTTTGTTTATTGGAAGCATTCTGCCAAAACGTTCGAACTGTGTATTGAAAAACGTTCGATTCGAACTCGATCGCGCGCCTTTCACTTGAATCTCGCCCTTAAATTACTTTACCATTAAGGTGGTGACGACCAGGGTCAGCTTAAACATACTCCACCATTTCGAAATAATACTGACTTAATGTAAACAACTTAAATAGCCATTTATTAAATTTAAAATGTAAAAAGTAGAACTTTAAACTTAATAGATTAAAGGAGAGTTTTGATAATTCGAGATGGACGGGAACGGGTTTGTCTCGAACTTTCGAAAGCTCGAATTATCGAAGTAACAAAATTTAGTAAACAAATATATTGAAGTAAAGCAATTTATTTTAATTTGACTGCATATTTAAACGAACATTGCATTACCACGTTGAACACAAATCTCAGTGAGGCTATGTGTGAATCTCTTGTACAGAAAGAATACACCAAACTTCTTTGAGAAGGGGTATGATAAAGATTCCGGTGGCAGTTCTTTCGCACTTGAATCAAAGCTTTAAGCGTCCGACCGTGAAAGAGCTCTGAGAGCCGAAGGCTAACCTGGCGATAGAAACGAACTCTAAAAAGGGACGGTCGCCAAATAAATCGCCAGGTCAAAAAAAAAAAAAAAAAAAAAATGAAAAGAAACGTTAGGCTTTACACATGTCTGCAAAGATTTTAATGCGATTTGCCAGTTGGGAGATCAGTACAAAGAATTTGTAGACCAAGAAATATTACTGTAATCTAGTGGAAAACAAAAAAAATTAAATTAATTCTCAGACTAAAGGCACCAACAAAATATTTAGCAAATGCTAAAACGGAAGTAACTTAAGAAACATTTAAATAGCGTTACAGAAAGAGATGGGGGATTTAAAATATTAAATTTAGAATAGGTAAAGGAAAATCCGAAGTAATTTTACATGTGTGATTAACTGCAACAAAACTAACTATAAATATGTGATTTACTGCATCATAAGGGGGATTTCTGATGCGGGTTCTATGTGCGCCAGGTATTGAAATTTTGTGGTTCGAAAACATTCTTTCATGTGTTTTGCAAGCGTTGGTCATTATTGAATTGAATATAAAAAAATTGGATACTTAAAAATATGATATATATTAAATTTAGATTAGAAAAGTGAAATACAAATTAATTAAAATATGCGATGAACTGTATCAGAATGATTTACAATATTCTTCAAAATGGCTGCTCTGTGCAAACTATTTATTGTAAGGAATCAAGTGTGTCATATAACACTTCGCATGCAGGAATTGCCGTTGACTAGAAATAAATATAGTTTTAAAAAATAAAAGACACGCTTTATTAATAAATTGAACTAACTAAACAGTGAAAAATAATTCTTAATGTAGAAATAAATTAATGAACGAAAGATAGAATTATTGTGAAAAAAGTGTGGGGCGCTTTGTGCTATATTTGTTGTATCATTTTTGTACTAATCGTACCGATCGAATATTTTCAAGAACTGATATAGGGAGCACCCTACGCTTTTTTCATAATAATACTATTTTCCGCTCATTAATTTATTTCTATATTAAGAATTATTTTTCAGTTTTTAGTTAGTTCAATTTATTACTAAAGCTTGCTTTATAATTTTTTAAAAGTATATTTATTTTTCACTTTTTAGTTCCATTTGCTATAAAAGCGTGTTTTTTTCTTGTTATACATCTAGGCATACTTCGAAGTTCTATTTATTTATCAATTCATAAATTATGCTTGAACCAGAAGGATTCAAGGAGTATTAGTGTAAAATATTTCACTATACAACATGTCTCTTGTCACTTACACAAAATTACGATGCCCCAGTGTCTTTATCCCTCTGCAGCTCTTTTATAAATATTATATTTTAAAACATAGAAACTACCTTAAAAGTTCTTAAACCACTTAATATTTGATTTGTAGACGTATGCGTAACATTGTAAATTCAAAGCTGCAGCGCTCTACCACTTCAAACTGCAATCCAGTGCATCCTAACTAATTGCTAAAATTTGTCCCTAACAAGTTGGAAAACTTCTGTAAAAGTATTTCAAGTCTTAATAATTTGCTGAGCACATAAATGCATGATAAAAACATCAGTGATTTTAATTTGCAGCTGTTACCAAGACTTCAACAACATAATTTTATTTACTTAACAAATATTATGTTGCATTAAAAAGGATAATATACAACATTGCTGTAAAATATTGAGATTTGCCATCTGGATTTCAAAATCGTAACTACCCAAATATACCATTGAATATAGTTACCAATAGCGAGAAAGGTTCTACTCCATTGTGCAGGCCGAGTGCCGAAATGGTACGCATGCGTAAACCGCGCGCTTGCTCCATCTCTCTCACACTCGCACAAAGTATCTCTAAGAAAATTACTAATCCTGACGATCCTAAGCAGGATAATGGAGTAAACTTATCAAATTATTGTATTGTCATCGGTAGTTTAAATTAAATCTGGCCTTTTAAATTGGGTCAAAATCGAGTTCAAAGGAGTCGGCTACAAACAAACATACAAGTGACACTAATAAAAGCATGTTAAAAATGACTGACGATCCCACTTCTGCTTTGATCCCGCCACGCAACGACTGTAGAAGAACACGGCGTCAAGTACAAGGTGTAGTAATTTAGTGCCGTCAGAAGAGTGCTAATTCTAAATCACTACCCATTATTCAGATCCTGTTTGTAGTGCTTCAGACACTACTGTTGCTGTTCATTTGAATTTAGGTTGTTCTGCAATAATTATATTACATTCAAAATTCGATTCCCAAAAGATGGTAAATTTTAATACTATTAATAAGATTACTTATAAGTAAAATAAAAATGTAATTTAAAATATCTTTGTGGAGAATAAAAACAATAAAGCAGTAAAAAAAAAAAAAGCATCACGTCAACTTGTTTCTGAAAATACTTCATGATACAAAGATGCCTCCATGAAAATGCATGTCAGGTATTTTCGAAGCATATAGAAGAAAAAAAAAAGAATCATTTAAAAACGAGATCTATTTTTCAAATATTCGTAGCTTATTACACAAAAAATGACCGAAATATGCCACTGGTTATTTATTTTCGTCTTTGCTTGTTACGACCACTGCAATGGAAAATTTTTATAAATAAATTCCAGGTTGTAAATTTGACATATTTGATAAATATTAGAGTGCAATTTTGTCCTTTTTTATTGCCCTGTGTACGAGTCTGAGAAAGGAAATGGGTTTCCTGATATAACAATCAATTTAATGGGGGAAAAACTGGTATCTATAATTGAGGAGATGCAAATTTGAATTTATTTTTCTTCTTTTATCTGAAGACAGATATTCGTTTCAAATCCGTTGTTTCTGATAAATATAATTGATTTTCTGTTTTATATGACCGGATTTATTGTAGGTGTAAGTTATTCCATTTGCCATAGTTTATAGGACAAAATTATTATATTTTTTAATAATAATAGTAATATATATATATAGGGTGTGCCATTTTTATTGCGACATACTTTAAGGGGCGATAGGGGACATCACGCGGATTTAGAATTGCATAGCTATGTGAAATCAGAAACGTCGTCTTCATGCAGCTGATAAAAACATTGCGCTGCAAAATATTTTCTTTTTCGAACCCTGACACCATTCCAACTGATTCTTATGTAAAAACGACCTCCTGAATCCGAATATGACTTCCATTTTGCCACATCACGCACCGTTCACAAGGAATGCTCCCCCATTATTTATCACTCTTCAGTAATTCTTCATTGTGTATTTGATTAGGGAGAAGATATTTTAACCCTTAAGTTAAAAAATTAAATTTCATAAATTGCAATTGATGACATAATAAATGTAATTTATATAACAAAATACTTAATCTGTTACTTGCTTTCCTCTTGTACCCTAAAGACATTTCTCGTACCACTGGCCAACAGTATTCTACAAACATGCTCGCATTCCACTTCCCTAAAAATCTCCTCTCGAGCTGAGCAATCTCTTAATGAAACCGTTGTCATCTGAAACTTCTAAATTTTCGGGGAAAAATTCCAGATGTGAGTGAAAAAATCACACTTTAAGCGACATGTTGCATGTCATGGCTTTGTACGCGACAATGATTCCTCGACATGAATGACGTAAGCATTCCTTATTTTGTTACCCAATAAGTTCGCACACACGTTTCTTATTGCAACCCATGCTTGTTTTTTTTATTTATTTATTTTTTTTTTATTCATGTGTTCTATACACGTTGAATCGTTTAAAAGTTTTCTAATCCGCTGGCCCACGAAAATTTCTTCCTTGATTATAGCTTCACTAAAACGAGGGAATTTTGTTTTCGAAAAGCTAAATCCATCATCTACTTTCACAAACTGTTTTATCAATCCGGATTCGATGTGTAAAGGCCGCAAGTAAACGGGGTCATCGGGAGCTGTTGATCGTGAATAACACGATCCTAATAACAAGGAGTAAGCGAGGAGTACTAAATCCTAATAACAAGGAGTAAGCGTTTCTCAGAGAGGCCAGTTCCATACAATGCATTGTCTCGGTATCGGTTGTCCCATTGATATAAGAAGCAGCAGTGTTTTGTAAAGCCTGTTTGAAAGCCCATGAGAAAAAAAAAACTTTTAAGCCAGCTCTAAGTTGCTAATTATAATCATAATAATATATTTTATCAAGGCTTCGGCTGATGTTTCCGTACGTCTCTTTCATATCTAGAATCTGCAATAGGGACACATGGTAAATCATTTCCAATGATCAATAGGACAAATTTCAAGTTTATCTTTGATGGCTCTATAAACAGTCTCCATTTGGCATGACATCTTCAGTTCTACCATCAATTCATTTAAATTAGGGCAAAACACTAAGCCTCCATCTTCCCAAGAATGTGTGGATTTATTCAGAGTGGCAGCTATGGTTTCAGGATCGGTCTCCTTCTCTTCATACATTTTTTGAAAAAGTTCTTGCTATATATTTGGAGTGTTAGGACGAAAAGAGCAGGAAGTTTTAATACGCAGAAAATAAAAGCAAGACAGATTCTTTCTATTCATTTGTTTTAATTTAAGGTAGCAAATCCTCCCGAAATCTTCTCCTTGCTGCAAATGTCCATGTTTTAGAACTTTTCACCTCTGAAGCTTCTTAAAGGATATTTAGCGGTTAAAATAATCCCTTTTCCTCTTCACAAATCAAATTCATGACTAAACAATTGCCTAATGCTGTTAAAAATGGGGGAGGAGGGGCACACAGTGAAAACGATAGGTAATACACAAAAATGCTGGCCATATTCGGAATCAAGGAATCATTTTACTTAAGAATTTGTAGGGATGTTGTCGGCATCAATTTTCATGCAGCTCAGTGTAACTTTGGAAGCAGTGCTAAAATTTCATTATTATTATAAAGTTGACTATTATTTAATAGTGAATTTTCCGACCCTTCCTTACTAAAAGCTAATGTTTCTTTCGCAGGAAACCTTAAAATTAACAGTTTAATTTCATTTCATGGATGATTTTTTTGGTAAAAAGCACATTGTCTATGAAACTATAGCTATGAAGAAAGTAGAAAAAAACGTCATCTATTATCAAAAGTGATTAATAATAGGTAAGGCAAAACGGGGCTTTTGACCCCACATTGCTATGTGATTCTGAATCCTTATTATAAAATTTTTTCCAATAATACTGGGACATACTGCATATATAAACAGTAGCGGCTAAAATTGTGGAAACCTTTTGGGAAAAAATTGTGTTAGAGTGCTCATACCTACTAAATTTTTCGGAATAATATCATAAGTTTTTATATCATTGAAAAGATAATTTAATTACAAATGAAATGGGATAAATTTTGATTCATTATCTGCAATAGATCAAAACATACAACAAAATGACAAAGGAAAAGAAGAACAACCTTGTTTTTCTTCATTTGAATATAGTTAATAAGTTTGAGTTTTCAGTAAGTAATTCGGGCATCATCTCATTTTCAAAATTGTTCTTATAGGGTGTTTTTCATATAGTAACCATGTAAAATTTAATAAACTTATAGAAATGTCCAAAAGAAATGTCTGGTCACACAGAAAGCGATGCAAAAATAATAATATTGCATGATCAAGGCTACAGTTATAAAGAAATTAAGAGGAAAATTGGTAAAAACTTAACCAAAGGTGCATTTCTAAATTTTTCAAGCGGTATAAGGAGACACTACACAACAACATTGTTGCGGGCATGAAAAGATGGACAACATCAATTTAGGATAGAAAAATTGACATATTAACCTTACGAGATAAAGAAAATCATCTAGGAATATACAGGAAGAAATGGGCTCAGTGTAATATAAAGGTTAGCGCAAGAATTGTTCGACTTAGGCTAAAGAAATGTGATCTGCATGCTAGAATTCCATGAAAAAAGCCAGTGTTAGATCTCAAACAAAGGTGAAAATATTTTTTTTAAAGTTTAAACTGGACTAAAATTCATGTTAAGTGGACGACTGAATAATAGGACTTCGTTATAGGGAGTGATGAGACTAAAAGTTCCCTGTTTGGCAGTGATGTCCGGAAATTTGATAGACGAAGATTTGGTGGAAATATGCTTCCTGATTGCATTACACCAACAATGAAACACAGAGTTAGTGCCATGATATTGCACGATATCAAAAGATGTAGGTAGAATTTCTGTGATAAATGACAATGTAAATGCAAGAAAATACCTAAAAGAAGCACTTGAACTCAAATTGAAGTCTTCCACACATGATCTTTTCCAAGAAGGGTTTATATTTCAACAGGGTTAAGCTTCATGCTATGTGGTTACTGTCTGGAAAACTGGCTTCAAGATAATCACATTCCTCTACTGGAATTGCGTGAAAATATCCAAGATCTTAACAGAATCGGAAATGTATGGAGCAGCCTAAATAAACCTTACAGTGAAAAATAATCAAGCAAAAAATTCAATTCATATAAGCAGTAATTGAATATTGGATTCGCATTATGACATCTGATGAACTTTAAAAGTTAATTCCCTCCATGAAAAACGCCTTATAAAATCAGTAATTAAGGCTAAAAGTTACCCAAATAAATATTAAATAACAATGCAAGATTATTTTTATATCGCATTTTCCCCATGGGTTTAATTTTTTTGCATAAATTATGTCGAAATAAAATTTTCTTCATAAAAATTATAACATTAATATCTTGATTAATTTATATTTCCCATGATTAATAATTCTATGGTATTACTTTAAAAAAACTTCCTATTTTACACCTTTAAACTTATAATACATGTATTTTATTTCCAAAACCTTTTGTATGCATAAAATAAGCATTTCTAATTCTTTTAAATACATGTTTTATAATATATAATATATATATATATATATATATATATATATATATATATATATATATATATATATATATATATATATATATATATATATATATATATATATGTATGTATGTATGTATGTATTATGCTATAATAAAGTAGAGATTTAAAAATAAATAAATATACTATTCTGCGATAGAAAAGACATGGTGCAGGTATAAGGATAAATTTATTATTGTTCTCTTGTTGTTGTTATTACTTTTCAGCAGCTTTAATAAAGCTTAATATATACACGAAATAATTTTTAAATTAAGATTACTGAAAATTAGACCATAAAAATTATTTTAAATTTATATTGGATGTTTTAACAAGGAAAAAGATAAAAATAATCTGAGCTAAACTAAACAGGAAAATTCTATAAAAGCACATCAACAATATTTTATTCATTAATGTATTTTTTTTAAGACGATGAGTTTTTTCGAAGATACTATTTGGATATTTTACAAAACCAATATGTGCGCATTCCAAATTAGAATATATTCTAAATTAAAACATAGTTCCGAGGACTTTAATGATCTCATAAAGAATTTCTTTCCTTTTTTATTTCATTACATCTTTAACGATAATCACGCTTTAAACACGCTTTAAAATCTTCATAGTGCAAAATATATTTTATCCGAAAATTATTGAAACCTATAAAGTCATTAAGATTTTTTTTTCTATTTCCTATTGATTTCCAATGTTCTCTTTACTTTCAAAAAATCAATAAAACGGCCATTAACGAGAAAAGGGAGAAATTTCCGCGCACAAGTTTCTTATTGCACAGAAGGCTCAAAATATGAGATATTGAGTTCGATAAATTCACATACCCGTAACGACACGAATGCGTATTATGCGGTATGCCGAAATACAATAAATTTCGCAAAAGGTTCTTCGGTAAAAATGAGAAAAGGATAATAACATGCAAAAAAGGATCTGTCACCTGAGAGAAAATCTCCTTTTCGTAATATCAGATCTTTTTTTTTTTTTTTTTTTTTTTTTTTTTTTTTTCAATTGTTATGCAGAGAGGCAAAATATTATTTTTAATAATGAAAACTGTGGTAGAAAGAAGATTTAGTTGCTTTTCTTTTTCTTTTTAGTGGGTTGTGATGCAGAATTTAACGCAGATAAAACTGTTACTTTTATTGGTTTTGTGGTCTTAAAATACGGAATGAATGGATATTTGATTTACATTTGTCGAAAATACAAACTTATAATTAAAGTTTTAATATCGCTTAAAAAAGTTTTTTGATATCTCTTCGTGATTAATTTTATTTTCTTTCTTTTCAGACTCTTTTTTTCTGAGTTTGCAATTTATATAACTATGTAATAGCATTGCACGAATAATATTATGGTATTGCGGGATGATTCAATATCATATAGGGTGGGCAGAATATGTATATAAACTTAGAATTTCAGAAAAGATAGATAAAGAGTGGTTTAAATTAATAATATTGTCGAGATTCTAATTCTTAGGAGAATAAAAGTTTTGTAAAAGTCACCTATTGTGGCCCCTAAGTCAAATGTATCTTCTGAAAGAGTGTGAAGAAACAGTGGGATTGCCATAAAATATTTCAGGGTGGGATAGGCAATGCCGTAACGAAAAGTCTTGATATAGAAAATAATGAGCTTCACGAAGGTCTTTTATAAGGTATATTGAGGTACCTTATATAGGATTATAATTATCATTGGACACCCAGGGCAGTGCACGTGGGTCAAGAGCATATGAAATGGAATACATGCTAGAAAAGTGAACTATAATTCCATTAACAGTGGCTAAGCTTGGAAAATGTAGCGAAGATGAATCCTCATTATCATTTGCTGTCACAGAGCCCCCTGATGCTGAAAATCTTTCTTCATCACCAGATATTTCCACTGCACAAAAACAATCTCTATTCTGTTTCATATTTAAAATAGTAAAATAAATTTATGCATAAAGTATCTCCAAATTTCTTACTAAATTCGAAGATGAAATGTATAGAGACCTTTCTATTTCGTGGGCCCGGTTCTGAATGAGGCCCAAGAATAAGGCCCAAGTTTGGGGGGCGGGGGATTGTCCTCAAAGCACCCACCCTCACTACGCTACTGTGAACATGAATGATAATAAAACAATTTAGTTTTAAAATTACTCATCTTCTATAATAATACACTAGGATTATGCATACTTAGCCTGGTATTTTGCACATTCTTCTTCAAAGCAATAACTTCATCCGTATGACCAACTATTTTCACACCAGGATTCACTCAACTACTCAGGCTGCCTCTGGCCATCTACTCATACACACGAGGGATCTGAAGAGTTAGTTCGCCCCACGGGTCACGATCAAAGTTCCATTATTTACCATTAGGCTTCTGTGTCCATTCTGGGGAATGGCTCACGGATCCTTACTAGACAGCACATGCACCACGAGTATTACCCCATAATGCATGCAATAACTTGGTAAATTGCTATAGCCGGGCTTACCCAAGTATGCATTATTTTTTAGCTTTGTAAAATAAAAATGGTTTATTTAATTTGTAAAATACCCTAAAATCAGGAATATATAGAACGCAACATGTTATCTTTCCCAGGGCTTATGGAAATTGACTTTTGATGGATGGTGTTTCTCCAATGCCTGCAGCTTCCAGCGAGAGTGCTTGGTTTTCGTATGCCTCCCTGAGCAGTTTTTTCTTTTGATTCTAGACTGTCAATCGTCGAATGTGAAGATTTGTAGACAATAAATGTTTAATAAGTAAAATGCAATTGAAGGGTTTATTGAAAAAAGCGGAAGCTTAATCCTACTGGAATTCCGAGTTTCATGTACTATCATGAAGTGAAAAAAAAATATATCTTTCGTTTGATGCCCCCAAAAAAGATATAAAAGTTTATGTAAAATCACCAAACAATTTCTATAATTTTTTGCACACACGAACAATTGGAGCTACTTTCTCTTTTACAGCAAATGCTTCAATTTTCTATACCTTCTCTCATTTTAGAACTCATTTCATTGTGGCAACTTTAAGGCTGTAGTTGAAAGAAAAAAAAATTGCTTCACGGATATGGTAAGCAGATTAAAATAGACTCATAGCGCTAGTAGCTAAAAAGGCTGAATTATTTATCATACGCTGCCTGCACACTATTATTTAAAAAAAAACTATGCTAAAAAAAAAACTCTTTTATGAAACTTTTAAAAGAAAACCTAAAACATGAAGCTGTTAAGTAAAGTTTTTCTCAAAGTAACGCATTTCGCAATTTTTTTTAAGTACTCGACATAATTAGTTTAGATCTACTTACGTACCGAAACAAATTTTATTTCTTCAATCTACAGTCTTTGACTTTTGTCATAGAAAAGTGAAAAAGTGATTAATCAACTACCTTGGTCCAGATTATAAGTTTTTCTATATCTTTATAAATTAGATATGAATCTTGAAGAACGGGAAAGAAAATGAAAAGGGAAATTTATTTCGGAACCTCTAATACGAAAGAGAAATATTAAGTTTTACATTAAAACAGAGATCTGGGAATGAGATGAATGCGACGTAAAAAGTAAACAAGTATACATGTCTTTGTCAATATTGATGAATATAACAAAGTTACAATTTATGATTTATAATCTTAAAATTTATGAAAATCCGATAAATTAACTTACTTTACTAAACTTACGCTTCAAATACTTAATTCAAAATTACTTATTCTCCCATGATTTTTAATTAAATGTATATTTTTCTGTAAAGGAAGGACATTGTACTAAACTATTGTTATAAATGGAAATTCGTTAAAATAGCAAAACAGCAACATATTTTTCAATTTTCAGAAAAAGTAGGTAGTTCTATACTTCCAAAATACATTAATAATTTATCCAAAAACACAACTCCACCGTATAACTATTTTACGCTATAAGAAAGAGATTTTGAATCTGAAGAACTTGACGTTGTTCAATTAAAAAAAGAAGCAATTTTAATCACAGAGCTGCTTGCTTAGTGTTGATAAAATGAAATTTTGGGATCCAGCTTTCACCAATAGTGTATATCTTACGAAAAAGTTGAAACCAAGAATTGTGTTATTATTGGTGCTAACATGGACAGTTTGGGGGATACTAGCGGACTGGATAAGTACGGAAGTAAATACTATATGCACTGAAGAGCCGAAACATTATGACCCCCTACTCAAATAAGCGTTGCGCCTCCTTTGGCCTTCAAAACAGTTGCAAATCGCCTCGGAATGGATGTTACTAGCTCTTGGCAGATAACTGGAGACAGGTTGTACCAAATACGTGGTCACGCAAAGCTGAGATATTGGAACTAGTGCTTGAGCTCTGATCTGCCGCTCCATGAAATTCCGAAGATGCTCTATGAGATTAAGATCCGTCGAGTTAGATGGCCAGGACATTAATTGCAATTCATTACTATACTCCTCGAACCCCTCCAACACAATTCCAGCCTTGTGACATGGCGCGTTGTCCTGTTGAAAGATTCCTTTTGCTGTTGGGAAGAAATACACCATGTAAGGGCGCAACTGATCCGCAATGATGTTCAGATAGTCTGCAGCATTCATGGTATCTCCTTACACAATTACTGGTCCCCGGAGCCTCCCAAGAGAACGACCCTAAAGCATAATACCACCGCCACCAGCCTGTGTATAGCGTGCTGTACACGAGGGGAGCAGCTGTTCTTGAAGACGGCATACCCTGACACGCCCATCGACGTGATGAAGGAGAAGCCAGGATTCACTTGACCAGACAACTCTTTAACACATATAGATCGTCCGTCTCGATGTTCCCTTGCTCACTGTAGGCGTACTTAGAAAGACGCTTGGTAAGCAGAGGCGCAGTCCTGTATCCAACAGTGCTCGCTGCGTTATGTATTCCGGAATATTTGAACTTGAACCTGCAATGTATTGGGCTGTCAGCTGAGCCACTGTCTGTCGCCGATTTTGCTGTACAAGGTGGGACAGTCTCCGACGTCCTCTTATTTTGATGATACATGGACGCCCAACATCTTGGCGTCTGCTGTTGGTTTCACCGTCATTAACAAGCTTTTTTTAATAAGAAAAACGGCTGATCGGGAACAACCGACCAGTCGTGGAGCTTCGGAGATACTCATTCCGAGTCTTCAAGCCATTACAGTCCGCCCTCTATCAAATTATTGATCACAAATGTAAGAGCAAGAATGATTCTTTAACATCTCCAGCAACAGTTAAATATCATTTCCACTTATAGGGCTATCACACTGAGAAAAATCCGACCAACTTTCCTTGCAAATCAAGTTTCCGGCCGATTTTCTCCGCCGTTACCTTGACTACCGCGAACTCCAACTTTTTCCTTTCCGAAGGAAAAAATCTGAGTCGGACGAAATTTCGGCCTATGAGAGTACTTCCTTCTACGTCTTTCTGCTACGTCTTCCTGCTACGTCATATGCAATTTCGAGCAATGGCGACTATGTTCGAAGCATGGCAGTTTGGCTCGATGTCAGAATCACGTGTAGATAAAATTATGGCTGCGTAGACTCTAATAGAGACCCGCGTAGACTCTCGTAGACGCAAATCTCTAATTCCAATGTAGACTTTGGAATTAGAGATTGCTGCCCATCCGATGCTGCCGAAATTGCTGCCGATCCGATGTAAATATACCAACGCACGATAATTAAAATAAGAACCTGCACGATAAATGAGCGATGCGATGACTATTTGGCGTAGGAGAGAGTTTGTTTACTCTTGCAACCCTTTAAGATAACCACTCCTTCAAGTCCGTCGGAAAAGTTGGTTCAGCGCGAAGTTGCTCGGATTTTCCTTTTAGTGTAATAAGGCCATTAGTTGCGAGTTCTCCGTCATCCAGATGAGTTCATTGAAAAATGAAGGGGCAGTCATAATGTTTTGGCTCATCAGTGTGACAGTGTGTGTCAGTGTATATCTATCTATATATATATATATATACAGGGTGTTTTAAAATAATAGGAACACACTTCTAAGAGGGTAGGTTACAAAAAGAATACTGTTCAGAATCACATAGCAATGTGGGATCGGAAACGTCGTCTTACTGTACCTGTAAATAATAGCTTTAGACGGACAGGTCAAACAATAGTGAACTTTACAACCACAGTTTTTTGAAAACCAATGCATCTTTCACAAACTGCACTTGATAAAAATTGTTTATTCAGAATTTTTTTCCATTATATTGATGAATTTGTCTGCGGAGAACTCATTGTTTATGAAACCTGGTTAATAAAAGAGACGTACATTTCGATACTTCTTAATAAGTAATTATTAACAGGTACGCGAAGAGGACGTTTCCGACTTCACATTTCTACGTGATTCTCAAACGTATTGGTGTAATCTACCCCTCCTTGTTCCTCTAATTTTGAAATAATCTGTAGATAGATATACTAGCTGCATAGCACAGGGACATTAGCTACTAAGGCATAAATTTCCGAAAAATAATTGTTCTCTTATGTTCTTCTAATCTAGTTCCGTGGCTTATTTTCACAACCACTAATGCATATAGAAAGTATGAATTTTAAAAACGTTAGTCTGCATATAGGTACAATTCTTCAAGTACTCAATTTGTCTCATCAAAATCTAAACCTTTGAACTAAAATAATAACCTGAAAATAGAAAAAAAATGGCCTAGTCCCTGGCTAGATTTCAAAGTTTGTGTTGCAAGACATGGGGGAAGAGTCTTTCAAACACATGCTGGAAAATCAGGTATGAGGGTACCAGAAAAGAACGAGCAATTGGGGAAAACTGGACAAAACATAAGGCAACTAAAAAACTAAAAATCGGATTGAACTTCTTTTTTTCAGCAGTAGCTTTCTCTTGTTCAATTTAATCAGTGTGCCAAATTTGGTGCAAAACTGACGAACGGTTCGGACACCTATAACGAACAGACAAAAAAAACAAACGCACAAACAGACAAGAAAGCTATTTTACATAAACATAAGATATTTTAATATTTACAAACGTCATGCAATTGCAAAACAATTTAAACGTATTTTTGCAATCACCGGTAGTAATTACTATCTGTGTTAGCTAGCTGATATTCTGGGGACATAGGCTATTGCGATTTAATAATCGATGTAGCAAAACCGCTGCAGTATTTGCTTATGCATAAATGTCGATAAGACATACATAACTGCATTTACAAGGGGTAATTTTTTGGAATTTGAAATACTAAACTGTTTACCGTTCAAAAGTTCCGCACTTTGTTAAGTGCGTTGTTTTGCATAAGTTTTTCGATATATTTCCTTTCGGCATGACCTAATTGTCGTTCATCTATTATCAGAATTAACGTTTAGCTATAAATTTTTTCATATCCCATTCAAAAATTCCAATAAAAGCATGGTGTTTTTAGAGCATTTTCTGATTCCATACGCATTTTTTGCGTGATAAACAATCATTAAGAATCCTTTGCATGTAGAGTTGCGATTTCTTAATTCCAATAGTTTTAAATTACATGTAAACTGATAAAATACGTAAGACAGTAAGTAGTGTAATTTTTCGTCCAAGTAAAATATTTTTTGTCTGTAATATGTATTTGAACATCTTTGAAGCTCACAAAATATAAATTTGATAATCAAATGCTAAAAAAAACATGCATAAAGTAGAAACACTAAGGAAGATTATCTTTGAAATACATAAACCATTTCTCATTCCTTAGGAAGAAGGTTGAAGGTATGATGAGAATCCAAGCGTTTGCTTGAATCTTGTAAAATAATTCAGACTAATTCAACAAATTCCGAATATTATTTTAAATTCTGCGATGTTCTGTTATTAATTAAACATAATTACATATTTTTAGCCTGCAGAAATATGGCAGTGCGTTAATAACACGGCTTTATTTTGATTCAACTAACTCAATGTAATGTTTGCAACACACAATTGCATAAACATAAATAACACTTAATTTTTAAGCAAAATAATAATAATAGTGATTATGTAATTATGTTAGGCTGACGTTTAAAAAAAACTGTTTAAATACATAGCATTAGGTTAATAAAAGATTTAATAAAACTATACATCACGGTTCAAAAATATTTTGAAAAATTGTAAAGGTTGATAGAGGGATCTTCGAAATTACATAAATGCAGGTTCTATAATTTCGTCTTAAAATACTTGTTAATAAACTCTTAAATGTGTTGTAATGTGGTCAAAAATTTCAAGCGACGCTCTGTTAAAATTTCAGTATCTTTTTCCAGAAACTATTTTTTCTGGTCTATTTACCTGAAATTTATAATCACATGTTGAATATCATTTTGAATTATGCAATTTTTAGATAATGAAGTCATTCCTAAATTACTTTAATAATGGGAATATAACTAATACTCCAAAATCTTTCATAAATTGATTATTAACAAGTGCATGAATATTACGATTTTGGCTCTTAATTTGAAGTGCAATTATGAATCGCGGTAGTTTTTTAGAACTTCATAGAGTGTCTCCCAGAATTTATAAAGCATTCTGCAAGTATATTGTATATGTTCTCTTTACCAAATTAAATTATTCTATGGGCTTTACTTCAGTTCAAAATATTTATTAATCGAATATATCTTAACTTTAGTTAATGTGACTTGGATAAACTTTTACTACCTAATTATTTTTTTTACACAGTATGTATGACATGTGTTTGTCTCTATGTCTTTACTCAAGATGTAAGTACTTTAAATATGTTTTCGATGTTATGGTACGGTACTATAATATAGTTACGCTAATCACTGACTCACTGACTGTGGAATTCTTCCGGTTCGTAAAATTCGATGTAAAAAGACTCCACTGTTTCGTCGAAAAACAAAAACTTTATGCTCAAAAAATATAATAAAATCAACACCGTAGATGCGATGATTATGAAGAAAAAAACTACTTTATAAATCTTAAAATACAGCAATTCTCTTATTTTTAATCATTTTGAAACTTATAAATTGCTCTGTTTGAATAGAAAATTTTACAGCGCAATCGGCTGAAACTGATTTTAGACTTCGCCAGATGAAACTTCCTGGTTTCTACGAAAAGAAAAAAAATGCTGTTTACATTACTTTTCTACAATCTCTCTTTGAATTGTAATTTTTAAACTAGCCATCTCTGTAACTCTAATATGTGTGCGCATGTATTTTATAAAAGTTTAACCATCTATAGGAGATTATTTCATGGTATGTAATACCCACACAGATTGCTACATGCCGTCAGATATAATAAAAGGAACGTCTTCTCTTTATATGAAAAATAAAATGACTGAACTAGCATATTCCTTAAAATATTACATCCTCCTACATATCTTTATGAAAACTTAATCAATGTGATTTATTATAAATTACTTCCACAGAGCCAATCTCTTACGATAAATTTTCTGTACTTTTGTAAACTAATATTGATTGATGTTTGACTCAAAGCTAAGAAACTATACATCAGCTACGTGAAGCAGTTTAGAGAGAAAGAATACAAAAATGTTTCCTTTTTACAAACTATAATAAATTTATTTTTTATATATTTTTTCTTTACTTCTGTAAACGGGCTGTCTTAGATCGTAAACTTAATGTTTCGGAAATATTTTTCTAAAAGAGTGATGTTACAGAAACGGGTTGACGTCTGTCCGAAATAAATAAAAGTAGAAATTAATGGAAGCAACTTCCTTATTTTTACAGAAAATTGAACGATCTGAGTTACACACAAAAAAAGCTGGAAGAGGAAAGAAAATGTGCAGAAGAAATAAAATCATACGAAAAAAGAAATTTCTTATTCCTGGATGATCACAAATACTATTATTAGAATACATAGTATTAAACTCGTGTTCATGATGCCTTAAAAATTTGGGTCACTGAATATACCAAAAGGTAGTTATAGTCTTTAATAGTTAAAATGTTACTTTAGTAACATAAACTGTTATACACTGAATATACCAAAAGGTAGCTACATCATTTTATAATTAAAATGTTACTTTTAATAGCATAACCTAATATACATTTTACTTTTGCAATAACCTATTAGTATCAATAAAAAATAACGAATAAATATTGAAATGAATAAAATTTTTAATGCTCAAAATGTAATTCTTTAAATTTTAAGTTGCTTTAATATACTATCTGTGTATGTATTCTGTTTAAGGCAACTCTGCACTGGAGTTAACTGCCAAGGGGAGGGAGAGGTATACCTATTAATATGCAATCGGAGTCAATAAATAAATTTCTATTAAAATTATGTAATTTAAATTTTTATATGCCCCCAGGTGTTATCAGTTATATTTAGAAAAACGTCTTTATACAATTTCAAGTTGAAAATTCGTCCTATTTCGACCAAATTTCACCGAGTTACAGCTACTTAGAGCACTTTTTGATCTGCGAAAAAGGGTTTGTATACAGAATGAAATTGAAAAACAATACATGGTTGTACATGGTTTTGATGAATAATTCAAATCAAGAGACACCGGACATATTTTTATAAAGCCCGATTCTAACCATCTGCTTAAAGATTAGTATTCTAAAATTAGTTTTTCTTCTTTCTCCATATTATGCCGGAAAACTAAATTAAAAACTTTGGTTTAATTTTCAATATTTATATGATTCCTAAAATATTTACAGTAAAGAGACATTTTTAAACGTGGAACAGTGACTTGGATAAAAATATTCGCTGCTTCATGACTTGATGAACTGTGGTCGTAAAAGGGTGATCTCTTAAGTTTTGCATTAAAATGTATGATGCCATTTTTTTAAGTATCACTGATAGGGCCGCCAGGCCATATATAAAACTAAATTTCGTAATTTTTTTAAGATTTGATGTATTTACTTCGATTGTTTCTGAAATAGTAGATTATGCAATTCAAATCGTTCTTGCAATTGGAACTATATACCTCTGACTAGCGGTTTAGGAAACAGCCATTGAGGTCTGTTAGCACTGGACACCCTGTATATATATAGGGTGATTCGCTACCAGACTAACAAACTTGCAGGGGATCTGGAGGGTACAGAGACGGTTCAGATTCACATAGCAATCGGAGTCGGAAAGGTCGTCTTCATGTACCTGTTAACCCTTTATAAGGCCGTGGTAAGAATACTTACCGCCTGCGGTCTATTAAATACTGAAATCAATTATCATTAGTGAATTTTCTGATTATATTGGATGATCAGTTATATTGGATGTATATTTTTTCCGTACATCTAGATTCTAAATTATATTTGCCTTATGAACCTTTCTTTCATTCGTAATTTATAAGAAAGCTCGAATAATTACTGGAAAATCGAGCATAAGAATCGTCGCTTTTAATTATATATTTTATGCGTTTAATTTCGTATACAAGCAGCAGGTAGTTTTCCGACATTGATTTTGTGAATAATTAACATACTCTCCTGCAAAATTTCTATGATAGTTTATTACTTGTTTCTCTAATTTTCACGTGAGATATTACAGTAGACAGAAAATATATGAATTAATCTTAAAAAAAAATGGGCCAGAAAAATCCCAAGTACTTTCGACTCTTTGCACATGAACTCGCCTTATAAAGGGTTAATAATCCCTTTAGAAGAAGTGTGCAAGTGATAGTAAACTTTCCGACCATGGTTTTGCAAAACTAATCCCTCTTTCAACGATTGCACTTGATAAAAGTTGTTGTTTCAGAATTGTTTCTTTCATTACATTTATGAAATTGTCTGAGGAAAGCCCATTGTTTGTTAAGCTTATTTAAGAAATTAAACGCACACTTCAACACTTCTTCCAAAGTGATTATTATCAGGTTCATGAAAGACAACGTTTTCGACCCCGCATTTCTATGTGATTCTGAACCGCCTGTGTACCCCCTGCACCCCCTGCAAGTTTATCAGTCTGGTAGCGAAACACGCTGTATATATATATATATATATATATGTGTGTGTGTGTGTGTGTGTGTGTGTGTGCGCGCGTGTGTATTACAATTGTCTTTGTAACTCTACTAAATAATAAAAATTTGAGATACAGACTTTCTCCCTTGATTTTCTTACACATAACATTGTTATTTCTTTACAAATCTAAATCCTTCTGAATGCATTAGTAAAAAACTTTGTAGAATACAATCATAGAATAAACTGAGAAGAAAGTATTGGATTTCCTTGATTTAAGAATTAATGAGGTCCAGTTTCTGTAATATTAAGGAAAATAAAACTTTCTTCTATGAAAGCCGTGTTTTTCTTTGAGAAGTAGATTGAATAGTTGGATGTTTTACAGACATATTTTTTGAAAGATCTTTGGGATAGGAAGATAATTATTTTCCTAACTTGTTGTTATTCCACATGTTTACTTAGAATTCTAAAGTAAATAATTTAGGTAATATTTTAGCAGATAAAAAAGCACAAAAGTAAATAACTTATGTTAAAAAAATGATGAATAATGAAACGTATTAATGCTTTAAATTTAAAATTGCATTAGTTAACAATTAACTTAATACTGTCCTTATTAAAAAAATATAGAGCCAATATACAGTGCGCTCGTTGCCTGTGCAATAATTCCTGAATGGCAAGAGCAACAGTTATAAAAATGAGGACTAGATACAGTAAAGTTGGCATTCGATAAGCAAGAAAACCACTTACAGCGTCACCTGCAGATTAAATTTGAAGTTAGCGAGTCTATTTTATACTATGGAATTATTTTAAGATGCATGGAATTACATATAATAGTACTTTGAGAATAAATAAAAGATGCATTTAACTTTTGTCTTCAGATGTCTTGCCAGATCCATTATCTTCTCTGCTTGAGATGTTCTGCCATCTACAGAGCAAAAATAATAACGTTCTGCTATTTTTGCATGTATTAGGAAACTAGGTTTTGGTGTTAAAATTCTTGAAAATGAAGAATATAGAGTAATTAATAGAATACGAAAGACACATGTAAAAACGCTCTGAAAATAATCTTAGAAATGAAGAAAAACTTTCTAAATGGGAAAGTTTTTGGAACGGATTTTTTAAACGGGTTGTTTAAACGTTATAAAAATACGAAAACAATTGGCAACCGCAAATAAGAACGACTTTTTACCCGGGAAAACTTCTTAAGCGGTTTTTACTGTAATAGCATTGAAAACAGTTACTATTTACTTCTCTCATTAAGGCAGTATAAGTTTACTAAATTTAAAGTATTAATTATATTCAGTTAGCCTTATACTAATTTTAGTCAAATAAATAAGACATGAAATAGATCCAGAACATAAGTTGGTGCAATTTCTAAATGTTACAGGCGAAGTATGTGTACCTTCACAATTAGAAATAAAATGAAAGTTTACACAAATTTATTTAAAAATACAGAGATACGAGAATGCAATGGGTTGAAATGAAAGAAAAAAAATCAAATTTTATTTTTTTATGGTTTCTTGTACTATTCTCGTCTCTTCTAATTCGAAATTTCCTCTTCAAAGAAAATGACTTACAATCACATTTGGGACGAGAAATAAAGTAGCCGTGCACAGGCGAAGAAAATTTCGTGTTATTAAAATAAGCATATTTTGCAGGGTATTATTTGTTGGAATAAAAGCCTTGAAGTCTTTCAAACATGTATTTCCTAGTTTAAGAATTTTTAAGGGAAATTTGGTCTCAAATAATTTTAAATGAAATGTATATATAATGTTTTTGCATTTTTAAAGTAAAATAATTAGAAAAAAAGAAAAGCTTTAATTGCAAAGAGAAGCTTTTAATTAAGCCATTAAAACTCCTCAGTGTCAAATGTAACTCAGCAATGTTTGTGTACTTATTTTATGCCTCCATTTGAGAAGTATACAGGTTACTCGTTTAACAACGTTGCAAAGGTCGAAGTTCTACAATTCAAATTCATTCCAAAGTGATGCTACTAACAATTTGTCCTTCAATCTCCAGCAGGTTTGAGTTTCCATAAAGAAAACTGACCATTTTTTTTTTTTTTTTTTACTTCTTTACCTTTGCAAAAAGAGTACTCTGTTTAATCATTACAGATGGATTATGAAAAATTACTTTTGTAGTTGGAGGTTCCTTTAAAAGCAATACTTTGGTCAAAATAGACGCAAACATTAAAATACAATGATAGTTCTATATGTGAAACTTAAAAGTACATGAAACTTTGAAATTAAGTTTGGTGTGAGAACTATTTAGTTCCCCCCCCAGAAAAACATATATATAATCTATAAATAAATAAAATAAGAATAAGAAATTCAATGTTATGTCTAATAGCTTTAAATTACAATGGCTTTTTTTTAATACAACGGATTTTTTAAAACTACAATCGGAGAAAATATTTTGATCGTTCATTTTAAAAACTACTATGCAAAGTTTTCAGAAATCTAGTATATCTTCAACGCATAATTTGATGGATTCAAAAATAGACGTTTCAGTTAATCTTTAAAATAAATCTTAATAATATAGACTGTAAATGTGTTAACACTGAAATATGAATGTTACACGATATTTAACTGATTAGAAAAGTTAAACTTCCCTTCTTCATTGTTTAAAGAACACTAGTTTATTAGAGTATATCCACTGAATTTTAAATTTAGAAAGGTACTATTATACTGGAATGAGGAAAATTTTCTTGCAACTTGAGGATTGCAAAATAACAAAAATACGATGCGTACGTGCAAAATTGAAGGTATTTTTATTACGTGTCTGGATGATTAAGTTTCAAGAAATGTACTGGTATCATTTAAGACTATTTTACGGACAGCCCACTTGAAACTGGTTTCAAATAGCGAAATAAGCAGCAAGTTAAGTTCAAGGATTTTAATCGCCTAATTTTTAATGTATTTATATTTTGAATTCTGATATGCTTGATTGTAACATTTTTAATCAAATTAATTTCAATCACTTTGAGAGTAAATACCTTCTATAAAAGCTATTTGTACATAAGTTTATTTTATATAGATAAATAAAACTTCATCAGATTTGATTTAAATTACACATGTTAATGAAGAATATATTACATTTAATATCGCCAGTATGAAAATGTATTTTAAAATTTTTCCGATGCCTAACTCTCAATCATCTATATTTAACATCTTTAAGGTCTTATTTTCAAGAAAATGATAAAGTGACAATCTTTGCATTCAAGGAAATTGCATAAAACTAAGTGCATATACAATATGTGTTCATTTTAAGGATTTTTTTTGCGCGGAAGGAAAAAGTTAAATTTTTGATAAAGACAACATTTTGGGTTATTGGGTCTGAATGTGCTTTCTAGTAAGCAGGGGTTGATTCAAAATGTGTTTTAAACAGAATAAAGGAAAATTTTATTAAAACTCCTAACTAAAATAAATATTTTCAAAGTTTTCCTTGAACATAAGTAAAAAAAAAAACGTGATCTGATTGGAAAATGCAGATCACAAGTAGTACATATTTGAGCAATCCTGCCATCTATTAATAAAAAAGAAAAAATGTCTCTAAATTAAGTTAGAAAATAGTCCGGTACTGTTATCTGTTATGCAAAATACGATTAAAAAATCCGTGCAGAAAAATTGAAAGGCTCTTACCTTTCTGGCGCATAACTTTGGAACAATGTTGCCCGGAAATATCGCGGGCACAAGAAATAGAGGGCGAAAGCTTAGCACGTGATTTCAAAAGGAGCTAGAAGGGAGGGTTTAAGTATTATAGAATTGTTACCTTCCATAAATAACGACCATCAAGAAACTTTTAAGGATAACAGATGTCCTAAAAGAACATTTTAGCTATGTTATTATTTTTTTTTAAATACAAATATTTAACGTAGAAAATTTTAATAACATACAAAACATAGCTAACAAAAAAGACGATGTAGGAAAGCTAACAAAAAAGAAATAATGGCCAACAAAAATAAAATATGTGCGTCATTAGTCAGAATTTATACATTTGCATGAGTTAAAATCATTTTATTAAAAAATTAAGCATCAACGCTTGTTTACTTCAGTTAGAGATATAAAAAATCTTCAAAGATCGTTTTACCAGTGGAAATGCAAACGTCCACATATGTTGCCCTCAGGAGCAAAGAGGATATACCACTTAATCGTCAGTAATTGGAATATATGGTAAATTTTACCTTAGAAATTAATAAGAAATGTAGTGCATTACCATATTTTACGAACCCCAATTAGTTATAAGGAATTTTGATATGCATGAAACAAAGAGGGAAAATCGATATTAGAGCAGTTTTGCAATCGTCCTGGAAAATTTTTGTTTCGCATACACGCAGATGCAAAGCCTGTGTTCAAAAACCGGAACAGATTACATTGGTAGTAATAGTTTCTTTAGATTTTAAGAACTTCTGTCAGTTTCTTCCATAAAGGTATGAATACAAGGAGACGGAATTAGCGATCTGATAGTGAAGCAACAAATCCGCCATATTGCTTAGAGCACATTGCGAAATGACTGTATTATTCTACGGTGACAGTTCTCGTTCGAAAGAAGTAATGTCGCAAAAGTTGGCGGCAAGATTAATTACGTATTTGGCAAAACGTTGCAAAACTGCAAAACTTTTAGCTGTAGAATGCTGAGATTTTGCATTTAGAACTATTGTAACGTACAATTGTACAACTTTACTTTCTAATTCGTAAAATCGTGCATCTTTTACTGTTATTTAAAAAGAAACAAACAAAATGGACCGCCATACTTAGACAAACACAGTTACTTCATTTCGTCCCCAGACAGCACATAAGCTTAAATCAAGCTTGAGATTTGGCTTGGCAATGCAAGGTTGGCTTAAGCTGGATTTTCACTTGCAAAGTGCGGTGATGGCGCCAGCTGTGAAAGAGAATGGACATTAATTGTCTAGCATCCTCAAATTTGTTGAAAGTTCGTAAAAGATGTGTTTTAACGGGGATGGGTTTTTATTACCAGTGCCATATTACCGGCAGGGCAAACGGGGCAACTGCCCAGGGCCTACAGATTTTAGGGCCCAAAAATCTTACATCTTACACTTTTGTAATTTAAAAATAAAATTACAAAGGATAAAAAAAATTCAGAAGTTAAATAATTTTTTAATTATAAAGTATGTTTTATTATAAAGTTTAATTATAAAGTAATGAAAATAATTCAAATTTACATTTGTATACATTAATTTAAACTTATTTTTAATTCTTCGAAATGCTCTATATCGATATAGCATACCAATATATGTAAGAAAATAACTAACCACATTTGTAGGGAGAATTTTTAGCGTTAAAAAATAGCAAAATTTTTCAATTATTTGTTATTATAAGAAATATTTACAAAAATGACTAAAGTGTTTGTATTCCATACATGTTATGTTAGCAACTAAGATATAGCATTTCGAAGTAACGTTTAACTATCCGTTTCTTTGATTTCAGATTACTTAACACAAAATTTGTGTTAAGTAAGTAAACCCATTCTATATTTCCAAATATGGAAATACTTCAAAATAAAATACAATTATACTACGAAATTGATTTCAAATTCAGTCGTTTGTCTTGATTTTGGCCAGCGGCAGTATTGCTCATGAGTGGTGCGAAAGTTTTAAAACATGTGTTGCTCTTAAGTTTATATTATGTTTATTTTCCTATTAGTAGAGTCTCTAAATCATACATAAAATTATTTTAATTTTGATGCATCCCATGGAAAAAAAAAAAAAAAAAAAAAAAAAAAAACATATCGCCCACTTATCAATCTGGCCAGAAAACCGCTTAATAATTCACTTCAATCTTTAGTCATAGCTGCACAAGGCTCCGGTGGCTGAATGGATAACGCGCTTGGCTACTAATCGAAAGGTCCCGGGTTCTATTCTAGCCACGGACGCTCTATGGAAACAGCTTAAAGTAATTAATTAAGATTCCAACATAGAGGGGGGAAATAAGGTATGTGGGGCGCGGGCGCCCGTGTATTTAGCATTTTTTTGGGGTGGGGGAAATTTCTTAAGCTTGAAATTAAGCTTCAAATGTCTTGCATTCAGATTTAGGAGTAAGCCCAATTGTTTTCGAATAAAAACGCAAGAGTGTTTTAACCGGTCAATTTTAATAATATTCTTCAGGTCAAATTGGTGCCAGCAGTGACATATATTCTTTTGCATCTGTGGAGCATTAAGGAAATGTTATTATTATTTTTTTTTATAAGAAAAATGAATAAAACAGTGAAGGATTCGCGTTAAGTTCATATGGCTGAGTAATTTGAAGAAATCCGATTTATTATAAGTGAAACTAAAAAAAAGAACAGAAAATATAAGTCTAATGTACTTTGTTATAAGTCTAATGTATATATGTTATAAACCACCATCGCAAGACCGGTATTGATTTTGGTTGTAAGTCCTATACACACCAAAATTAATACCGGCCTTACGACGGGGCTACGAATAAAATTTCTTTTACTTTATGGCCTATGGGGGAAATTCTTGAAAGTGCGCTAGCGTTTAAACGGTACATTCGATTGAGCTCAAATTGAGTATACATGTTATAAACCACCATCGTAAGACCGGTGTTGATTTTGATGTGTATAGATCTTATAGTTTTTTTACAGGGCTACGACAAAGATTTCTTATACATTATGGCTTATGGGGAGAAATTCTTGAAAGTGCGCTAGCGTTTAAAAGGCGCATTCGATTGAGCTACAATTTGGTATATATGTTTGAATTATCCATCGATTAAAATTTATTTAAATGCTTGGTAATAATCTTAATCGTAAGTGTTCGGAAAGTCGTTTGGAGTCATTCCAGATTTTTAATATTGGAAGCATCAGGTCTTTGGACTTTCCCATACTTTATCAAACATTCAAAATCACGTTTTTGTGTATAAATGCTTGATAAAGATCTTAATCGTAAGTGTTCGGAAAGTCGATTGGAGTCACTCCAGATTTTTAATATTGGAAACATCAGGTCTTTGGACTTTCCCATACTTTATCAAACATTCAAAATCACGTTTTTGTGTCTAAATTTTCATCTCACTATAAATTAAAATACTGCCAAAAGTCTTATAAGTATATTGCACCTTGCAGACGATAATGTTAAATAACAAACACAGTGATAATATTTGGTCGGCAAAAAAGTAATTGCCTTTTTTACATGAAATTCAAACAAATAAATTTTCTATCATGAAACCATTCTTCAAGTTCGACCGTAGTTGAGTAACATTCATGATTTTAGTCAGAAGAGCAGATAACAGCCTATCACTCCTGGCAACGTTGCACCTATCTAAGAGAACCTTCAAGAGAAATACTCAATAAGAATTTCAAAATTAGAAAGATTTTCAAAATCGTGAGCAATTTCGTAATGCATTTTTCCTTTAAATTATGTGTACGAACCAAGTTATGGACTCCGTTCATTTGGACCACTGACTAAATATCCAAAATTCTACATTTGATATTCTGAGTACAAAAAACTTAGAACAGTATTTTCCGTGAAAATAATATTTATTTCTTTTAACACTCTCGATGGAAATTAATGAAAGCCGAAAAGTTCGGAAACTACCAATAGCGTTTCTCAATTTGCAGAAAGTCCCTTAAAATCGCGCAAAAAATAATTTGCAATATCTCCGAAATTATCAATATTAGAAAATTGGTGAAAATTTATACTTACGTAATTCAAAGGTTTTCTTTCGTTTAATAAAGTCAAAGCAGTATGTTGCCAAAAAAAAACAAAGTTGATACAGAATCAAATATGAAGACGGCCCCTTATGCAAATTAATTTACTAGAAAATTAAAGTATACGTTATTTACAAACGAATGGTATACATAATTTTGCAGTACGACGAATAATATCCAAATAAAGAGCAAGTGGACCTTTTTTTTCCGCAGCTGTACATGGGACATATTGGGAAATAATATTGAATGATCATTATTTTTCTTCACAAATATTAATATATACGCATATATATATATATATATATATATATATTACATGACTCATTTAATTTTGAATATTTATTAATACTATAAATGCAAACTTTCATGTTAAACAACGTTATATAGGATTTAAATTCAAAATTTTGAGTTTTAACGACCTTTCATGGCGTATTTACTATGATAAGAAGGATTAGAGAATCCTATATTAATAGATATAGCCATAATTTCAGTACCACTTTAACTTTTTTTTAAAATGCCATCAATTGTTCAGATCAATAATTTCAGAAATTCATTTATTCTTACTGGCATGATAAAAAAAAGTGTGAATGAGAGAATATATTGCAATAGTCTAGATGGAAAATGAAACAAAAATGCAAGCATTGATTGATACTTGTCTTTCTCGCCCAACAATCGAAATGTTGATGTTTTTAACTCCTTTCAGTAAGGACGCATCTTTTCACTCCTTCGTGAGACCCTTCGGTGACGACTTCGCGAGCACCCACAGACAAAATCGCTAGGATGTGGGGAACCCATTCAGTTTTAAGACACAGTTATAGTTAACTTTGCTATAAACATTTATTGTATGCAGAAATTGGGGGGAAATGCAATAGTTTTCTTCAAAATAAATATCCTTTATAAGATTTCTGCAATTCTATCAGCAATTTTCTCGGTTTCACTGATCTTTTTAAGATGATGGCCGGGTACACGTAATTCATTGTAATCCAACATTCTATTAAATTATAAATCATGTTGATTTATTTTTTGTAAGAGTTTTATTCCCATTTTTGAAATAGAAAATGTAAAGCTATTGCACAGGAGAAATGTATATTTTTCTAGAAACACGTCTATAATCATTCCCTCAACACTCGAAAAACTGTTCTTTCTAGAGCAACCACAAAAGTTTTTCGAAGTCGCTGCTTCTAAGGACATTGCGATTTAAAGATATTTGTTAAACAATCTTCAGTATACCGGTTACGAATTTAATAATTATTGCAGAAATCTTAAAAGTAGCAAGATTATACAATTTATTAATTTAATCAATTTTAAACCAACGCATTATACTGAGTTTCTTTATTTTTTTAGTTTCCGTCGACGTGAATTAATATTCAAACTTGCTGCGAAATTGTTGATAAAAGCTAGCTTAAATAATACAGAAGAGCCTTGCATTTTTCTGTGTACCGCCAGCGGATCTTCATGCTGCTTTGATAGCGTTCATTCTATAATCAATCATCCTTTCGCCCCAACTCTAATCCAGATGTCAGGGAATGTCACAACTAGGGGCAAAGAGTCTCACCGTAAGATTTCCGGTGTGTTGTGCTGGTGAAAAATTGATACCGAATAATGACGGAAAGTAAGGAAATAACTTATCCCGGATAAATCAAAAGAAAACTTGAACAAACTCGAATGTTATAGAATAATGTTTGGATATCAGCTGGCTTCTTTGAATGCAACCTTGTAATTTCTGATGAATCATGAACACTGTCCAGTGATGTGGATTAGTTGCTTGTTGAGATTTTCTTTTATTTTACTTCTGTTGCAATTTTGTTTTTTATTTATTTTTTTTGTACTTATGTATTATCATTCCAACACATATTTAAATGATACTTATATATCCCAAAAATTGTAGATTATCGTCAATAACGACAAACTGTTTCTTTTTGTTGTTGTTGTTGTTTAATTTCCAGTTGCTTTAAAATTTCTAACCCTATATTTTTTATTAGGCAGTTATTTGCTTATGATACATCCACATATTTAATCTCGAGAAATAAGTATAGTTTTGGCCTTCAACATATCAACACTATGTTGATGCTTACGAATTATCCCGTCGACTGCGACATTTTAACTAAATTTCAAGTACCAGCTGCCAAGGCCGTCAGCTTTGCCGCATCATACCTTACTGTTCTTTATACTCAGTGTAGTGTTGACTGAATGTCTTCTCTCGTTTCAATGAAAATAATGTTTCTTGGTTTTAACAGTATTTTTCATTTAATTTATGTAGGTTAGGGCTGATACACGTTTCGGGTGTCATCATAAAAGTCGATGTTGAAACAGCAAATGGCTAAAATGTGCTTTAGCCCAATGCATGATGACATCTTTTAGATGGGCGATTAATGCGCCAAGTATTGTAAATTCGATATTTTAAAGCTGTGAAAAGTCCGAAAGATCTTGCCCAAAAGTGTATCCATTATTGTTATTATCTTTTAATCTAGAAACTGCGTGACATATGCTTGCTCTATTTGACGTCACTGAGCTGTTAATTTGGATTTTTGCACAATATTATTTATTGTTCTTGCACTAATGCTTACATCTTCGCAGGGTCAAAATATCGGCGAATTTCATACCGCATACGTTAGCGTATTATATAAGTAGTGCGTTCCCAAGCAGATGTACTACTTTTAGCTTCACGTTTCGCTAAACATTATACTTCCATCAGTTTGCATTATCTTGACATAAAAATATTCCGATTATTTAAACACACAAATTTCCCATCAATTTAGATTATTTATGATGTCAAATTTATCGATGCCATTATATCTTTGCTAAAATATGTTCTCCGTGCATCAGTGTTATTTCAGGCCAGTCACTGGCGATTGGTCTGGAAAAAATTTTCCTCTGCCCTATTTTCGTACTTTTTGATGGACAGTAATGTTGATATTATTGATTGCAATCATAATGATTAATGATCCAATAGACAGGAATTAAATAATAAGAATTTCTGTGTTACTCCCTTCTCTAAGTATATGATCTTTCTAGAATTCCGTTTACATCAGATTTTTTTACACCAAAAAATGTCTTCGTAATATCGTGAGTTTCTTATGATTTTCAATAGATTAACTCGATAAATTCATAAAAGAAATTCTACTTTATATAGTTACGCTGATCCCTGAGTCTGTGATTTACTGACTGGCTCACTCTGTAACAATTCCGGTTGAACTAATAAAAGATAAAACTTTAACCATACTGTTATAAATAAGAGTTCAACGTTTCACCTAATAACTGGTGAAATCAGAAATTTAAAAGCTATACCATGCAGGTTTCACCAAAATTTATGTTCAACAGCAAATGCCTTACAAGAGCCAAGTACCAATTTCACCGGAATTCCAGTGTAATTGAAAAGCCGATCTTTCTTTTAAACTAATATGGCCGCCATTAACTCGAGTTTGGAGGTGAACAGAGATTAAAAAAAAAAAAAAAAAAAAAAAAAAAAAAAAAAAAAAATCTGCCTCATGAATTCTTCGAAATAGAAAAATTTGCACAAAAGTGGAAGTAAAAAATCTTAATTAAAAAATATAGGTTGGCTAAAGGAGCTACCCATCGAATAACCACATTTGATAGCTCGCTATGTGCCCTCACTAAAAAAGCGCAGTAACTGCTCATAGCTCATATTTTATAAAAATTCCGCCTAATATAAGATGGTCCTTTATTTATTACTTTGATAAAATAGTGATTAAGAAATTAATGCACAATATTAAATTTTTTACAACAAACGTGTTAAGAATTGCTATTAAACGATGTCATACTCCACGCCAAGCGCGCCCGAAAAAGAAGAACCACTAAAGAACCTACATTTTCGACCTGCTTTCGCCGTTCCCCCGAATTCAACGAGTAAATATTTTTATATCAATGGAAACTACTGGGTATTCTTTTTCAAATAAATTTTGATTGAAAATTGCACTGAAATTTACAGATATTTGAGAACTTTTAAAGAAGGGTCGCTTTGCGGGTAAATTTTCGCGATTTAAAATTGAAAATTTCGCATCGAAAAATCTAACAGGCAAAAAAATTCTATCTTTTTATCATTGATAAAACATTTATTTTGCCCGCTTTTAAATTTTCAACCGTACAGAAATATTAATTAGTTTATTTTAGATTTTTTTTTTTTTTTCTGAAGAGTTCGAAGTTAAAATCTTTATCCCAGAAAGAAGGTTGCACTGAGGAATATTCTTTCTGTGCTTTTCCAAGACAACGAGGCAGATATTCTCTTTTTGAATTGACGGGGGGGGGCATACCAGAGTGGATTAGAGAACATCAACATTTACTTTTTAAGTATGCTACTCGGGATTTCTCTGGGAATGCAATTTTTCTTAAAAGCCCTTTGCAACAATACCACGTTTTTGACACTTTTCAGAAATTCATTTTGTTATTGCTATTGTTTATCGATTATAAATTATGCAATGACATAGTTATTTCTAAATTTTTAAACTATGAAACTTGAAGAATTTCTTTATTACTATTATTTTTTTTAATTTTATTATAACTTGGTTTGACAGTTTTCTTTTTTAATTATTTTTTTTCTTTAAATAGATATTTAAATTTTAATTTAATAGTAAAATTTAAGAATTTAGTTTTTTTTTTCAGCAATTATTATTAGAGTACTGACAGATCTTTCGGTAGCTACGTCGTATACAATGTTTAAGAATTGCATATGCAGATGCATATGCAGATTAATGTTTTTAAAATTCCTATTTACTTTATGCATTGACGTTGTGAAAAGATTAGCAAGCACAAGCGGATATATATATATATATATATATATATATATATATATATATATATATATATATTTAAGTTAGGCCTTTATACATAACGCTTCCGGGAAAAGCCGGGCTACGCATTAATAATGACAATTTGTCAAAAACGTTTATGCGGCACTAAAATCCCATTTGTGACCGTATTGTGTATTCGGTAAAAGACTCAAAAACATACGCGGTATTTCCATATTTATATTTCATCAATATTAATGCTGCTCTATTTTGAACTAACTTTTGTAGTACCGTAAAATCGATGAAAATAAATAAAAATTCTATTGGAGTTTTATTGAAAACACGTGTTTAAACTTGAAGCACGTTTATAGATTTTTAAAGAAGGTTAAATATTCAAGAACATACTTTCTTCCTTAAAGTGAGCAAATTCATACACAAGCATTATTCATAATAGTTAATATTTATTAAAATAGTATATTACAAGAATGAGACTTGTAACTGCTATTTACAGAATGTTTTTTTTAAATAATTAGTTATTGGAAGAACCAATTTTTAATGATAACCGTATGCAGTTTAATTTGATTGACTTTAAAATGATGTATCATACTCAGTGTACATATATTTTTCAATAATGTTGGTATTTAAAAATATAAAATATCCCATGTTTGACGAAAATTTTAGTGTATATCAAAGTTTTCTGCAATTGTAGTGTAAAATGTAGATTCGTTCATTAATATGCCTGCAGATGATGAAAGCGGGGAAATTCTTATTTTCTTTTTCAGGATTAACAAATTTAGAGAAAGAACTGACTAAATCTGTAGCTTGACTAACACTACCTACATTATACAGTACAGGAGATGATGCATTGTTGATGGAGTTCCTTGATGATGGGGCTTCCAATATTTCAATTGAAGAATTCTGAAATATACATTTTAAGATCCACCTGTACATAGATTTTACGTGATATATTTAGTTAGATTTAAAATTACTTTCTTCAGATACACAATTCATTTTTCTTTTTTTACATTACTTAAATCCACGCAATATTTAAGGATTTTTTTCTCTAATAACCTTGCAGAAGTTATCTCGTTATTGCTAATAAGCGTTAAACAAGGGATAGATAGCATTTTGGGTCACTTGGCAGCATGTTTAATACGAAGATTTTTAAATATCCCACAAATTGCCAGGAAGTACATTGGATGAAGGCCATGCGAAATGGAATATAACTAAGAAAAAATGATGTCTACTTAATTACTACAAAAACCATGAAAAAACAAAAAAATTCATTGAACAAGTTTTTGTCGCATTAAATGATTAGAAAAACAATTACTTTATTATAGCAATATTACCATTACTGCAGAAGTAAATACACTTTCCACTCTTAATGTCAAAACAAACAGGTTAAAGTATCAAATGCTTTGTAGAAAGCCACTTCCGTTATTTGTCGGTAAATAACATCAGAAATTAAACTTTCCTGAAATTATAAAGACGTGACCGGTAAAAAAATTATGTCTACTCAATTATTACAAAGACCATGAAAAAAAAAATTCATCAAACAAGTTTTTGTCTCTTTAAATGATTAAAAAAAAACAATTACTTTATAATAGCAATATTACAATTACTGCAGAAGCAAATACACCTTCCACTCTTAATGTCAAAACAAACACGCTAACGTTTCAAATACTTTCTAGAAAGCCACTTCCATTATTTGTCGGTAAATAATATCAGAAATTAAACTTCTCTCAAATTATTATGGCCTGACCGGGTAATTGAAGAAAGCATTTTAAAGAGATTGGCATCGAGAACTTTAAGCCCACAAATTACTTTTTATCACAGCAGATTGTGCCAAATATATCCACTTTTAACATAGATGTGTCCAGACTGCTTGCATGACTTTCTACAATCATTGATGACAACTGACGAATTTCTGATATAAACTGCATCAAGAAGTCATATATATATATATTTTTATGAGTATAAAAAAGGAGAATACTACATCGTACTTGGTCATGTTTTTTTGGTATTTTGCGGAATTGAGTTGTAATAATTGTGAATTAAGGGTAGGGATATTAAATAATTTTACAAATTTCTAAAATGGACAGAGACTTTGCTAAGCACAGATGTGTTAAACATAACGCCACTCAAATAAAAAACGCAGTGAAACCATTCTATAAAATAGAACATATGTTAGTCTATGATTTGAAATGTAAATTAACTATTTTAATGCTTCTATTTAATAAAAATCGTTTGCTTTTGCGATGGTTGGCCTTCTTTAGAGATATAATTATTTCAGAATAAGGTAGTTAATTTTCTTAGTTTAAGTTGATTTATAATTATACATTATTTTAAGTATTAATAGAATTGCTGTTGTTTATCTTCTTATAATTATTACTATATCTGTTTAAATCTACTAATGAACATCAATAATAAGATTAAAAATAAATTCATTAAATATTCATACATTACTCATAATACAAAAATACAAAAAATAATTCTCATGATAATTTATAATACACATATTCAAGTGCACATTCTTTCTTAGAAATGATGTAACAGAAAAGCTTTTTGCATACTACAATTCTATCTGTCATAATTTGTACAGCTTTATCTTCATACCAACCTATTTAAACCTTTTTAACTAATTACTATAGAAATAAATATGCATTTTTTGTAAAAAAAAAATAAACCTACTTTAAATCATAGTGCTAAGCTTAACAAAAACATACTCTGACTACTTTTATGCGATGTTTTAAATGTCATTATTTTAATTACTCGTAAAACAATCCTTTTACATATCGTCAATAATTACTGCTACAATAAAAATTAATTTCAACATTGTTTAAAAAACAGATTGTGCAATAAGTAACTAATTACTAGGAAGTTAATCTGTATATTTAATTTTAGAGAATTTTTTTCACTGCTAAAGTAGAAGATTTAATGCGCATTCGAGCATTTAATGATTTAATCTCTTAAAATCTTGAAGACTATTTGCAAAACTAATTATTTTCACAGAAGGCATCATTAAAAAATGTTTCTTAAGTGTTTCCAAAATGCCTCTTTTTTACAGTGCTTAATAACAGTCAAATTATTTTTCAGTGTGAAATCATTTGTTTTTAATTAAATTTCTTCTTTTAAAGAAAAGTAATTATTAAATAAATAGTATTTTTCCCAAGACAGAGGTCCTAACTGTATATTGCCTATAAAAATATGTACGGGAATACCGTAATAGGATTTTAATTTGATAAGTCATTTATTACTAATATAACAGACATTAAACAGATATCTGCTGTCATTCAATATGATATTTTGAGGTAAAAAAATTAATAAAAGTAAATTCATAACTGTTACTTACCTTTTTTAATAATATTAAAAGGTCTTACTACTATTTAAAATATCTTACTCCACGCCAGAATTTATTTTGATGTTTGTAAAATCTAAGTTAGCTTGCTATGAATTTCCATCAACCATTCAGTATTTGGTGAGAAATGCTTCGCTGTCTAACTTCTTTTACCTGAGCATTAATGAGTTAAAAAACTCCGTGCGAATATGTAAGTTTAAATGCTATATTGAAATAATACACCAATAATGCACTTTAATGGTAATTTGGTTTAAGTAGCTTGCAAATAATTTGCACAAGAATAGTGACCGTGAAGAACATTTTATGTGTAAATTGTCTAAGCCACCGACAACTTGTTAAACTACATATTACAGTACATCTCAGTATGATAAATAAATATTTTTAAGGCAAAACAATGGATAATGTCACAAGCAATACTTAAGAATGCATAAACATTGTTCAACATTATATTTCTAAAAACACTTCACATATTTTGTCATAATAATAATAATGAAAAAAATTAATGTATATTTAAGGATTTATCATATTTTACATGTTTTATTATACATATATGCAGTGGAACCTTCCTAAAGTGGCCACCTTTGAGTAAATAAAAAAAGGAAGAAAAATCTAGTGCACAGAATTAAACTCGATTTTTTGCAAGTTGACCCATTTGTCTTTAGAAGACTTACAGCTAGTACCTATTTTAACTTATAGAAATATAGTTAAGAAACAAAATGTTATATTCACATGCACCCCCAGCTTTTACTGCCTACGCGAAGAGTGATGATATTTCTCCTTCTCGTCATGCAGCGATGTGAATAGGATACGAGCTATATCTATAAAATGCACAGAAAAACAAGTCTGTCAAATTTACAGGAAAAAAAAAACTGTCAGTCAGGACTACAGTTGATTTCCCTAGATTTTACAGAAGCCTTCCGTATAGTTAACAGATTCTCAGTTTACTTTAGAGAAATCTTCCGTATACAGAAAAAAAAAGTACGGAGGACTTCTATAAAACATACGGAAATAAGCCGGCGTCCTGGCTGACAGTTTTTTCTGTCAGTTTGACAAACTTTTTTTTCAGTGTATATAGTTCAAATAGGTGTTCTATCTTAAACTAAAAAACTAGAGGGTCGATTTAAGCATAAGTATTAGAAAAAAATAACGATTCCTTTGGCCAGAGAGGCATTATAGTAATTGAAATCCAAAATTTGGTAGATAAAAAGAAAGTCAGGGACCAAACCTTTAGTTTCAATTTCATTCGACTATCTCAGCGAGAAGAAAAAAATGTTGTTTCTTCTAGCAAACATGCATCGTTATGAATATATGAAATGCATATCTATATTCATATGATACACAATTTTCATACGTGTGTTTCTTTCCTTAGCTAAAAATCTAGAAGACCGATTTAAACGCGTCTTTTTACAAAATGATATCCTTTACCAATTACAAGCTGAACTATAAATTGTACATCATGTGACATTGTTTCAGAGGTGTAATACTGGAACTTAAATCTAAAATGAAAAATGTATTCTCCAGAAATGCAGCATTTTCAAAGTTAATGGATTTCTTCGCATAAAGAATTTAATTTTTTACGTTAAATTCCTTTGATCACAATTATTCATCACATAGTTTTTGTTTCACTGTTTCGCAATTGTAATACGTGCTATTTTACTTTAGTATCAAAAAGACAAAGTATATCTCATGCCTAAAGGAATTTTGCATTCTATTTTATTTATAATTTTTTTTAAGATTCCGCAACAATGGAAATAATTTCAATTACATAAGTATGAAAAATACTATATTCAGTACGAAGAACGGGTGCAAAACTAGTATATATATTTCAGTGTTTATAATTAAAGCGTTTCTATCCAGAGTTGGTCACAACGAAAACTACTCGTCAGAATGCAACCAAATTTATAGAAAGCCATAATGAGACTGTGTGAGAGATATTTCCGTGCAAAAAAATAGTTCATAGAGATGGCGTTGTCCAGTATTATAGTTGCTGCTAAACAAAGTCTTCCGCTAAACAGATGTTTGAGCCATCTGCTTAACAATCTCGCATTGTTCTTCCCGCTCGAAACTTGTCGTAACTAGAAAAATCTTGCGTTTCTCATGAAAACTTTTTCCAAATTTCACACCTAACCGTAATTTGCATCGTGTTCAGAAAGTAAAAGGAGTTTGAAAATGTCTAAATACAACTGTGAGAAAACGGAATATAATTGCAAATGACTAAACTGTTTTGGCACGTGAACATTGAAAAATTCTGTTTTGGAATTATCTTTCCACGTATTTTTTGAGTTAATGAATATGTCTCTTAAATTACAAAAAAAGTAGCTGAAAAATTGCGTGCGTCTTTCTTAATATTACCAAACATAAAAATAAAAATTGAAAAGAAAAGAAACTCATAAAGCTTGTGCAACGATTTTGCACCACAGTTATTTTTACCGACTAAAAAAATGATGAAATAAAAATAAATTAATATTTTATGCCATTTAGTTATTTTTTTTATCTGGGAATGTATAGTTCAGTCTTCACTCATTAATTTATACGAATAAAATTGTAAAAGAGTAAAACTTACATTACATGCTACCTGATATAATCAACTAATTATTTTGCGCCAAGACAGACAAATATGAACATAGATATTTTAATGAAATGCGCTGTTTTAATTTCAATAAGTGGTTGTCTCATTAAATCCCTCTGACATCTGACGCTGAAGATATAATTTTCTGTAT
This sequence comes from Cheiracanthium punctorium, assembly GCA_038373885.1. NCBI lineage: Eukaryota > Metazoa > Arthropoda > Arachnida > Araneae > Cheiracanthiidae > Cheiracanthium > Cheiracanthium punctorium. Next base: position 1,069,918 of record JAWZYV010012697.1, on the reverse strand, counting down.
GACTTCCATCGATTTCCAGAAACACATTTTTACCAACATTTCTGTGTCAGATATTATCGAATCTCGCAATAGATTAGATTGCATTTCCCATTAATACATATCAAATGATTATTCTTTCTAGGCTTCATGCTCTTCTCATAAAAGGCAATTTATCTTAATGCAAAACTGCTTCAGAATTTGTCAAGTTGATCTTTTTTGTCAATAGTAATATATAAACACTGTAATATGCTTATTTTCAAAGATAACTTAATAACATGTTTCTTTAACTCACAGAAATGCTACTATATTTTGCATGATGATATATATTATTAAGTAAAAGTGAAAAGCTGAGCAATTTTAATGTTTTAATGTTCGCTTATACACAGAACGATTAATACATTAAAACTTCTCTTTCTGCTTTATACACGTGGGCCTCTTATGTAAAATACTTTAGAGAATATCTGCTCGAACAATCTTGCAGTTTCCAAACATATTATAAGATAAATATATTTTGCTGTTTAATTTATCCTGTTACCAACCCCGAAGAGATCCTCTTATTGAAATGTCTGATTAGCTGCTATCATAGAAGTATCTAAATCCCAATAAGTTGATTACTTAATATCACACTAAAATACCCGTTCTTCGTAAGGGATGGAGCTAACGTTTTTCTAATACATTAATTGGGGTAATTGAAAATTTAAAAATTCCAATAGATTTTGTAACTTCTAACGCTAAAATTTTCTGCACAATCGATAACCAAAATTTTTTTTAAATATAATTCATTTTGTTTTGTAGACATTTGAAGAAGTTTACTTCTTTTGCTGCTTAGAACTTCACACTGATGAATGAAATATATGTTAGGCCGTCTCATGCACAACTGCAGTTAAATTTTTCATATATTTTCTAAACCTGACTTAAACTCTAGACGAAGAAGTTAAAAAAAATCAAAGCTCGGAAATGATGCAGGGAGTTAGCCGGTTTCAACAAAACTTTTTTCCAGCATATATAGAGCTTCAGCAGCATATTTTCTTCTGATAACGATATCTAGTTGCTCAATACGAAGATGCATCATTTCCTCATGATATGTCTTCGCTGAAAGGGATTTGATATCGATATATTTTTATCAAAGTAAGATATTGGAGAATTTATGAATCAAAAGGTAGAGAATGCGATAAAGGTACAAGCTTTAGCTATTCTCAAATATAAATGCTTCTTTTCAGTGAAGAAATCCTCAATTTTTCACGCATAAACTGATTTTTTTAAATATGTTTTATCATATATTATAAAGTATATCGTCTGGTGCTTTTTATTAGCGATCTTATATATGTTAAACTTTTTTTTGTTTTTTTAATGAAACACCGAAATATGTTTATCTTATAACTAGAGTAAAAAATGTGTAGGATAGGTGCACCACTAGCTGACACAGCAGTAGTTACTGATGCCGGTATTAAATATCAATTTGTGATAGCTTAGTCCTTTGGAAGTAAAAAGAAATGTATAATATTGAAGATCGGCACTGTATTGCAATATATATTGAAGCAATTGAAAGTTGCCACCATTCAAATTGGTACTTGACAGCACCATTTGCTAAAAGTTCTGAAATAAAAGCTTATTTATAACAAATTATCTGAGAAGGTGTCGGTGATTGGTGAAAATGCATTGCACCGACAATGCAGTTCATTATATACAGTATTACTTCGATTTACCCGAAATAGTATAATTGGGAGAAGCCGCTTTCGGAAAATTCAGTACTTCGTATAATCGAGAATTGTCCAATGTTGAGAAGTGTGCCATTGATTATTATAACATGCTTTCAAATCTATTCAAAAGAAAAAAGAACGAAAAACCATGCCAAATGCACAAATCATGACGCACTTTGCAAAACAGCAAACATTTTATGCCAAAATAGGCAATTTATTGTCTTCAAATATGGCGAAATTGTACTGATAGTACCAAAAAGCTGTATACCGCTATTAACGTTATTTTGCGATCCCTCATAAAAAAGTTGAAATGTTATTTCCATTTTTTAAGTGAGGAATAAGCTAAGTGAATTTCATGCTCTAGTACATTACTTGTCCAGTGTCAAATATGACAGAAAATTGATGCAAGTCAATAGCGATTGAATGTTTGCACCTGCGTCTTTTGCAATATGTATTGTACTGAATACTTGAACTAAATATATTCAAATTCCTAACGTTTCGAAGTGAGAAAAGTTTCGTATACTGCTGCTCATATCGAAATGTGATGCTTGAAATGTCCTTCTCTGACATGTTTCTTAAAAACTTGGAGTTTTTCCGTTAATAATATTACAAACTGACACACTGTTTCTCTAAAGACATTACCAAAAACAAAGATTGAGGTTGGTGGAGAAAATACAGACGCATATTTTTAGAAAAAAAATCATTTCTACTTTCTGATCGTCAATTTGCGATGCTCATGATCTTGAATTTTTTTCCGAAATGCAACTTTTTTAAAAGCATTTTTAGTTTTATGAAATTGAGCATCTTCATTCATTTCCATAAAAGGATTGATATAAATAAAAAATCGTGTAAATAAATATATAATTATGTAAGAAACTTGAATTATTTTAAAGTACTTAAAATTTGTTTTAATATTAGCACATTGAATTATATTTTAAAAGTTCAAATAATGCATTATCAAAATTCAAATAAAGCCGTTGTACATTAAATATAGTATTTCTCTTAAAATATATAATGCCAGGTTCACAAGCGAATCTGAAGTGTTGATAACATTTTTAATTCAATATTTCAATTCGAACTACAAATTACTTTCCCTTAATCACGCTCTTCGACGGTCTCATTTAGAATTGGAAATGCTAGATTAAATAAATCAGCGGGATTACAATTATTTCCTTTGTATTTGTCTCGTAAAATAAGAAAATTTTAAAAAAGCGGTAGTTTACGTTAAATTTAACTGCACATCGTAGAATTTAATTAGAAAGTTGCAATTTGAGATTATCGCGTCGCTTTGTGCTACATTTAAATTTCTTCGGGGCAAAACTGTCAAACTCAGAATAGGAGTTCCATTAATTAGATGAAAATTACGGGATTATGAGCTGACGAACGGTGCGTTAATGCTTCGAAATTGCACGTACTATTTTCTTGTTTGTGGATAAAATTTTAAATAATTGTGCGATAAAATATAATTTCATAAACATATTTAATATATATTCTACTGTAAAGTTTACAGGAAGAGTATTTAAATTACCATTATTTTTTGACTGTTACTCTTTTCTTTTTTGTTCCAATCTTATTTACATCATAATATGTGGTTAGAAAATTAAGTTCTCTTAAGAAGTATATATACTATATTAACTGCTATGCCTTTTTATCTCTCACGCCTTTTATTGAAAATTGTCCGAAAAATGCGACATAAAAGAATGCGACATCTATATATATATACTAGCTGAAGTACCGGTCCTTGACGGGTTAGTGAATGCAAATTTCCAAAACGCAAGAACTTTCGTCAGCATTGTAGGAGTACACAGAATGGATGTAGTATGTTGCCAAAGTAAAAAAAGCGAAGTTATCATTTTTATGTATTGATAAAATATTACAGGTTAAGAGAGTCACTAAGTAATATCATTTCATTCGCTTTAGTCGTAATTATGTGATGCGCGAACGAATATTTACGAATATAGAAATAATTTTCGCAAAATCTCAAAATCTAATCAATATCTTTGAAAAATTGGAAGCCTAGAATTTAAGTTGAGTGACAACCTATCCTGTCACCCAATTTCTTTTCATTCCTTGCAGTCTTTATTTCATGATGCTGGAACAAAATTTCAGCATTTTAATACGATTTTCGCAAAATCTCCAAATGTAATCAAAATATTTTAAAAATTCAACGCCTATAAATTAAGATTAGCAACTACCTATCATATCACTAAATTTCGTATCATTCGTATTAGTTGTTATTACGTGATGTTTGAAGAAATATAAACGTATTTTGAGAGAATTTTCACAAAATCTCAAAATCTCATGAAAATGTTTAAAAAATTGGATACCTATAGTTTATGTTGAGCAACCATCTATCATGTGACCAAATTCCATATCATTCGCTTTAGTCGTCATTACGTAATGCGGGAACAAAGATTCACTCAGTTTTAAACGATTTTCGCAAAATCTCGAAATCGGATCGATTTTTTAAAATTAGATGTTTATAGTTTAAGGTGAGTAACCACCTATCATTTCACCCAATATCAGTTTTTCACCTTTGCAGTTATTACGTGATGTGCGAACACAAATTGACGCAGTTTGAAACAATTTTCGCAAAATCTGAAAATCTAATGAAAATTTTTAAAAATTCGACGCCTATGTTTTAAGTTGAGTGACGACCTATCATGAATCTCAATTTCATATTATTTCCTTCAGTCGTTTTTACGTTGTGTTTGAACACAAATTTACGCAGTTTGACAGGATTTTCGCAAAATCTCAAAATCCAATCAAGATTTTTTAAAAATTGGACGCCTATGTTTTAAGTTGAGTGACCACCTATCATGACACGCAATTTCGTATCATTCGCTTCAGTCGTTTTTACGTGATGCTTGAACACATATTTACGCAGTTTCAAACGATTTTCGCAAAATCTGAAAATCTAATCAAGATTTTTTTTTTTAATTCGACGCCTATGTTTTAAGTTGAGTGACCACCTATCATGACACCGAATTTCATATCATTTGCTTCAGTCGTTTTTACGTGATGCTTGAACACAAATTTACGCAGTTTGAAACGATTTTCGCAAAATCTGAAAATCTAATCAAGATTTTTTAAAAATTCGACTCCTGTGTTTTAAGTTGAGTGACCACTTATCATGACACCAAATTTCATATCATTCGCATCAGTCGTTTTTACGTGATGCTTAACACTAGAAGCGCTGCACTTTCTTTCTACCTAGAAACGCCAGCAGCAGTCAAATTGACTGCTCAAAGAATTTCATACATTTATTTAAATACAAAAAGTTTATGGTATTTTTAAAAGCTTTTTTAAAGAATAAAATGTTAATTTTTGTTAAAATACATGCTACAAAAAATATTTTTACTGACTTTTTAATAAAACTCATTTTTATGCTATTCGCAATTTTTACATATTAGAATTTTTTCAATGCTGGAAGTGGATTTACCACATATGAAATGTGAACATTTCTGGCACATATCACTTGTTTCGTTGTTCTTACAAAATCCAATTTGGCACTGCGGTCTCTTTTTTGAGAGTTTGTTAGTAGTGTTCAAAATTTCTGAGGCCAGTTGTGCACTTGTCTTTTTCTTCAAATGACCCGTTCTCAATTCTTCTGCCAATTGAAAAAGAAAGTTATGTCTTATTACAGATTTACCACTCATTTCTCAGTAGATAATGCAGGTATTAGTTCCTACCAAATCCAGCATATTATGGAAAATATGCATGGGTCATCTACGGGAAACAGCCCGCACAGAATATTTACGTGTCATTAGGTCAATAATGTCGACTCCACATTTGGTTTTGTTGTAGAATTCTACTGTTTCTGGAAGTTTTTTCACAGTTTTGTGACTACATTTACATCTGTATGCAAGGTACTTAGAAGCAGGACATTTTTATTCTTTTTAACCTGATACACTGTCAATGTAGTGTCTCCATTTTTCAGTAAAACTGCTTCGTGAAGCTGAGTTTTTGATTTCCTGATATCATGCGGAATTTCTTTTCGATGTCTTCTTACTGTCCCCACAAAACTTGTATTCTTCATTTTAAGTTTTTTTAGCTAATGAAAGCGAAGAAAAATAGTTGTCCACTGTCATATTTCTACCTGTATTCAGATAAGGGCTCAGAAGGCACTTTACTATATTTTCAGGAAGGCTTTCATTTTCATTTCTTGCGTTATCCTTTCCAAGGTATGGAAAAGCATTGCACATAAACTTTGAGTCAACATCAACTAGCCTCCAAAATTTTATACCAAATTTATCTGGTTTATTCGGCATACATTGAATAAACTTGCACCTAACTTTTGATGGAAATACTTGTTCATCCAACACCAGATTTTCTCCTGACTTATAAGAAAGAGCACAGTTTTTTTTAAATTTGTTCCAGATGTCTGAAAACATATCAAACTTATCAGTTTCTAACATTGACTCCTGTTTGGCTTCAAATCAAATCTTAAATTTTCCATGATATCTCGAAAACGATTACGGGACATTGTTTTTTTTTTAAATGGAGGGGGGCTGGGGAAGGGGGCGGAAAATGACAAGTATTTCATGGATTAGAGAAATAGTGAATGAAAGGAATATGCAGAGGAAATGTTTCTTCATGATAAGATTTTTTTTCTGTGTGATAGAGTACGATGAATAAACTCAATTTCACTAGCAGTCAATTTGACTGCTCGTGGCACTTCTAGGTATACATAAAAATATTTCCATTAATTTTATTTTCATTCAGTGCATATTTGGCGCCAATAATATTCAAGGTTTTTTAGGAGAATTCAAAAAATTATGATTTCCTAAAGTAAATGGTCTTTTAGGAATCCAAACTAAAATGGCGAAAACTGCTCCGGCGCTTCTAGTGTTTTAAACAGAAAAAGCGTCACGGACAGAATGGCAGAATGACAGAACGACAGAATGACAGACAGACAAACTTTTTTTTGAAGGTCGCATCGGATTCCCGGGTGCTTGAAACGGATAGAAATCGCAAAATTTTTGAATTCCAAGAAATGTACAGACAAAAGTCTAATTTTATTTATATAGATATGTATATCTTTGCGATTTCTATCCGTTTCAAGCACCCGGGAATCCGATGTGACCCTCAAAAAAAGTTTGTCTGTCTGTCATTCTGTCATTCTGTCCGTGACGCTTTTTTTGTTTAAGCATCACGTAAAAACGACTGATGCGAATGATATGAAATTTGGTGTCATGATAAGTGGTCACTCAACTTAAAACATAGGCGTCGAATTTTTAAAAAATCTTGATTGGATTTTCAGATTTTGAGAAAATCGTTTCAAACTGCGTAAATTTGTGTTCAAGCATCACGCAAAAACGACTGAAGCGAATGATATGAAATTGAGTGACATGATAGGTGGTCACTCAACTTAAAACATAGGCGTCGAATTTTTAAAAAATCTTGATTGCATTTTGAGATTTTGCGAAAATCCTTTCAAACTGCGTAAATATGTGTTCAAGCAACACGTAAAAACGACTGAAGCGAATGATATGAAATTGGGTGTCGTGATAGGTGGTCACTGAACTTAAAACATAGGCGTCCAATTTTTGAAAAATCCTGATTGGATTTTGAGATTTTGAGAAAAAACTTCCAAACTGCGTAAATTTCTGTTCAAGCATCACGTAAAAACGACTGAAGCAAATGATATGAAATTGAGTGACATGATAGGTGGTCACTCAACTTAAAACACAGGAGTCGAATTTTTAAAAAATCTTGAATAGATTTTGAGATTTTGCGAAAATCCTTTCATACTGCGTAAATTTGTGTTCAAGCATCACGTAAAAACGACTAAAGCAAATGATATGAAATTGGGTGTCATGATAGGTGGTCACTCAACTTAGAACATAGGCGTCGAATTAAAAAAAAATCTTGACTAGATTTTGAGATTTTGCGAAAATCATTTCAAACTGCGTAAATTTGTGTTCGCACATCTGTATAAATAAAATTAGACTTTTGTCGGTACATTTCTTGGAATTCAAAAATTCTGCGATTTCTGTTCGTTTCAAGCACCCGGGAATCCGATGCGACCCTCAAAAAAAAAGTTTGTCTGTCTGTCATTCTGTCATTCTGTCCGTGACGCTTTTTTGTTTAAGCATCACGTAAAAACTACTAAAGCGAATGATATGAAATTTGGTGTCATGATAGGTGGTCACTCATCTTAAAACATAGGCGTCGAATTTTTAAAAAATCTTGATTAGATTTTCAGATTTTGAGAAAATTGTTTCAAACTGCGTAAATTTGTGTTCAAGCATCAAGCAAAAACGACTGAAGCGAATGATATGAAATTGAGTGACATGATAGGTGGTCACTCAACTTAAAACATAGGCGTCGAATTTTTAAAAAATCTTGATTGCATTTTGAGATTTTGGGAAAATCCTTTCAAACTGCGTAAATTTGTGTTCAAGCAACACGTAAAAACGACTGAAGCGAATGATATGAAATTGGGTGTCGTGATAGGTGGTCACTGAACTTAAAACATAGGCGTCCAATTTTTGAAAAATCCTGATTGGATTTTGAGATTTTGAGAAAAAACTTCCAAACTGCGAAAATTTCTGTTCAAGCATCACGTAAAAACGACTGAAGCAAATGATATGAAATTGAGTGACATGATAGGTGGTCACTCAACTTAAAACATAGGCGTCGAATTTTTAAAAAATCTTGATTAGATTTTGAGATTTTGCGAAAATCATTTCAAACTGCGTAAATTTGTGTTCGCACATCACGTAATAACTGCAATGGTGAAAAAATGATATTTGGTGAAATGATAGGTGGTCACTCACCTTAAACTATAAACATCTAATTAAAAAAAAATTGATCAGATTTCGAGATTTTGCGAAAATCGTTTAAAACTGAGTGAATCTTTGTTCCCGCATTAAGTAATAATGACTAAAGCGAATGATATGAAATTTGGTCACATGATACATGGTTGCTCAGCATAAACTATAGGTGTCCAATTTTTTAACCATTTTTATTAGATTTTGAGATTTTGTGAAAATTCTCTCAAAATACGCTTATATTTCTTCAAACATCACGTAATAACGACTAATACGAATGATACGAAATTTAGTGATAGGATATTTAGTTGCTAATGTTAATTTATAGGCGTTGAAATTTTAAAATATATTGATTACATTTTGAGTTTTTTCGAAAATCGTTTTAAAATGCTGAAATTTTGTTCCAGCATCACGAAATAAAGACTGCACGGAATGGAACGAAATTCGGTGACAGGATAGGTTGTCACTCAACTTAAATTCTAGCCTTCAAAATTTTTCAAAAGTTGATTAGATTTTCCGATTTTGCGAAAATTATTTCAATATGCGTCAATATTCGTTCGCGCATCACATAATTACGACCAATGCGAATGTAATGTTATTACTTAGTTACTCTCTAACCTGTAATATTTTAACAATACTTAAGACTTATAACTTCGCTTTCTTTACTTTGGCAACATACTACATCCATTCTGTGTACTCCTACAATGCTGACGAAAGTTCTTGCTTTTTGGAAATTTGCATTCACTAACCCGTCAAGGACGGCTACTTCAGCTAGTATTTAAATACTATTAGTTCACAACAGCTTTAATCTATTGTTACAATACTTCCTAAGCTGTAGATTATGCATCACATGTATATTTCTATAAATAGGTTACAATCATAAACTTTTCAACAGTTTAAGAAGATTGTTGAGTACTGAATTGTTTATTTTTTTATTGTGCAATGCCTTATCCTCCTGAATTCTGTATCCCTCAATAAACATTTATCTACTTTATCTACTTAACTGTATCTGTGCCCGCACACGCATTCTTTTTACATCGTCTATACATTTTTCCTTCTTGATGTTACCTTGTTATGTGATGTGCCTTTTTCTTCCGTTCTAAATTAATAAAGTAAATATTATGTTAAAATCCCACGCTTACTGTGTTTGTGCCATAACTCTGCTAACATTTCTAAAAGGTTATGGACACCAGATGCATTAATTTATTTATTTGCTGATTTTTAACGTTCGTTTCAGGGCTGCATCATTCATACTCAAAATGGCAATCGGAACTTGGAGAATTGAAGCGCTGAATAAAGATAATTACGCAACATGGAAACATAAAACATGGACTCATAAAATTAAGGTTGCATCAAGAATAACTTGTAAAAGGTATAAACGCATCGGGCACTGGGCTAGCGAATGTGAAAGTGGAAAAAGAATAATTTTAAACATAAGCCTAACATCCTGGGATTCTTATCCACTCTGGATGACTCGCCAGTAGGCTTACCAGGTGACATACAGCAACCCTACTCGCCTAAAGCTCTCTCAATAATATCAAATAACAAAAAGCAAAATTTTTCCTGTGTTTACGTAATCATATGTTGTACTTCAGTTTTCATGGACCCACGTTTGCAATCCCAAGGAAAGGTCAGGAAACCCTCCTACTTGCAGTCGATGCAATAAATGTAAAGGAAGAATAAAAGAAAATGCAAAAGGGGTGAGAGATAAAATGACATAGTCAGTTAATATCGTATTATTATGGTAATAATGAAACTAAAAAATTAGGGGAGTTCAGGGGGTCTCCCCTTGACGAGGCTCGAACATCCCAGTTTTATATATATATATATATATATATATATATATATATATATATTTAATGACGAAGAATTTGTAGTTCAAAAATGGCAATGGCGTGAAAAAGCAAGTTTTTGAGCCCCAAAAATCTAATCTATAACTAATCCTATTCATGCAAAGAGTAAGTTTTGTAATTGTTATTATAATCTTTTTATTAAATTGTTTGAGTTTCGCAGGGTGTGTCAAATGCTCGAGAAAAAATATAAATACTATTTAAAAAGCATGAATTAGGGATATATATGTCGTTCTTTTTCAAATAGAATTTTAGTTTATGTTTTATGTGTGCCGAAGCCTTATAATAATAATTTTTTAACTATTTTTTTCTGAAAACTGTCATTCTATTTCGACATCCGGTAACAGACCTAAAAGTAATACTTTGCATAAATATAATTTTACATTAAAGCCGTCGAGAGTGTTGTGACCGCATTAATGTTCCAGTTTGAAAGTTTTGTCAAATTGCATTAAAACAAAACCAAAACTACTACTTTTTATCACATATGCAAGCGTTATCTGTCAAATAAATAAGCACTCTTGCGCGTGTATGTGAGGAGTGAGCACGGTGCTAGAATTAGGAATGGGTTTCATAAACGCGTAACAAAATTTTATAATAAAATTATAATATTTTGAATGTTTTTGAAATTAAAATATTTTTATTTTAAATTTTATAATCAAAATTTTTGGTTCGCTTTCACACCTATCGGAATTTCTTGGCGTTTTTTGCAGCTGTGGGTTACATTCAATTTTTTATAGTCGGTTTGGAAAAACATCAATGTTCATGTTGATGAATGTCATCAACATGAAGCTGGTGAATTTTACGGAATCTGGAAGTAGGCTACTAGATTTGCAGATACTTCAATCAAACACACAGAGCCAATCAATGTAGTTCCCTCTTATGTAAACGGCTCATAAAGCACACTAAAATAATTGTGGTTTGTTCTGCTGTAGTTGGTTTTTAACTGACAGTGTTTTGCCCATCAGTTTAAAGGCTCATTTTCCCAGACGGCGTGTTGGCTGTTATGGAATAATAGATAATATTATAATGGAATTCATACCACCCACTAAAGAACCACAAAACAAGGATAGTGAATGTATTTTCTGTAACGGAAAATTTTCCGAAGATACACGAGGCGAAATTTGGATTCAATGCTTCAGCTCTGCAGGCTCATGTTGACTGTATCGGAGCAGAGAAAGAGATTGTGTCTGTGACTTTTGTAAAATGACTCGAAGCAGAAATGATTTGAACATAATTCTTAAAATATTATTTTATAGTTAAAAATAAATGCTTTATGAAATAAAATAAGTTTTTCTAAGGTTTAAACCCCCTATTCCATATTACCCAACGATTTCATATTAACCTCCATTTGTAACTTTTTTAATACATTTTTCCATAACAAAATAAATAGCATTTTTCTTTCAAAATATATATAGTACATTTTCATGATGATTTTGGGGATTTTATTCAAAAACCTGTTAAGTTATATGTAGAAATGTACTATTAAAAGAACTATTAAAATACTACTGAAAAAGCTCATATCGTTCTCCAGTTTCTTGGCAGAGTCACTTAAAATACACATATTTTGATTTATGCAGATTTTATAGTATGCACATTCAATTTTATTTTCGACATTCTTTGTCAAATTCCTTCTAAACACTTCTTCAGATCACTTGTAGTCATAAAATCTAATTATAAAACTTACATTCCCAAGCTCATCATTATGTTTGCGTTTTCAAACTGATATTACAACATATATCGCGTAATTTTCATTTTTTTTCCTGCATCTATAGGCACTGCTGTGTCTCAAACACCTCATAATTGAAAATTCCCCTTTAAAAGCGGAAAAGAATAACTTTTATCTGAACATGCGGAACTGCGTAAGTAACTGCTAAAACTTCTCCAGAAATTTTATGTTCCCTTAGGCTACCGAAATCGCTGATATGGTGTGAAAAGCGTGTGCAGTGCCAAGTTTGTAAAGCAATTGTTCGTGAAAAATCAAGGGACATACTTGCCCTAGGGTTGAAATGGAAAAGGCTACTTACGTTAATATGGTGTTTTCATTTGATGTAAGCTGGGATTAGTTTTGAACTTGTGTATTATTTATTTCCGTTTATAAATGTAAGCATTTTTATTCCAGTTTTCGCAGAATTATAGTGAAACTACTTTTACAGGGTGTCCAGCAAAGTACATGTTGATTTAAAAATTAAAACTCCCAAAAAATATTAACAAATAGCAGTACACAGTACATTTATTATTTAATCTGTAAAAAATTTACATGGAACTTTCGAAATAGTAGCTACAATACCTACTAGCATTCAGTAGTGCACTCATACTTCCTTTGAAAGTAGAGTGTTTTCGGACGTAATGTTTAAAAGCTTAATCATTATGTCGAAAGTTAAAATTTTATGGATTTTATGATAAAAATTCTTCGATAAAGAGGATTGGAGAGCACGCCACTGATAACAGATGGCGTTGAAGTCGAAATTCATTTACGATCATCATATATAAATCCATTCTCTGCAACAGTCGCAGCACAAGCTTAGCAAAATGTTCACCCCTTACGACGTTAAAGAGGTGGTGCTAAAGGATAATAAAAATTATTTTTTCAGAGAGTAATGGCTCAACAGAAATGGATTCCAAGTCTCAGGCCAGTATGAATCCACCTTAAGGAGATGTTTATTCAGTATTTTAAGAGCAATGGAAATGCACAAGAAAAGCAGAGGGAGGCGCTTTTGGCGTTTTTTGCGGTAGTAGGATTTTATGAATACTGCATTTAAATGCCCACAGATAAATATATATATATATATATATATATATATATATGTGTGTGTGTGTGTGTGTGTGTGTGTGTGTGTGTGTGTGTGTGTGTGTGTGTGTGTGTGTGTGTGTGTATACACGTAATTTTACGAATGCTGTAGTTTTTCTTTTCAATACAGTTTTCACTTTTCACTAAATTGTTTTACGCTTATTCTTCATAATAGGCGTATTGCTGCAAGAGCTTCACACGTGATCCTGCAACACTAAATAACGGTTTTCATTCACTCCTCTCAACACAAAAGGAACATATTTTAATTACCCAAATTCTGACTGACACGTCAGCATTTCAAGTTGACATTTAATCTTTTGCCCGTTTTGCATTACATCATAATTCATCAACTGGTGATCTACTTTTCTCGCCCCTGTCCCTCCCCCTCCCCCCCCCCCTTGAGCTTCTTCTGAAGCTTGGCATAATAATACTTATTTAACTCTTAGCCTTGACGCATTCGCGTGATCTGACTTTCACCAGCGGCCATCTCTTTTTTATTTACATACATTCAATGGGTTAATGACGTGACTACACGTGCAAAATGAACATAATAGCTGCAATAAAGCTGTTGCGTGCAATGAAGGAAGTCGGTGTCATTTCCTATCACATGATGGCAAAGACTTATTGCAGTTCCGATCCAGCATTGTAAAGCGGAGTCACTTCTCACCTGCTGTCAGCTTTGGTCACGGCGTGTATTAGCCATATTCAATTCACGAAACTGTATATTTTTTTTTATCCTCACGAATGTATTTATAAATAACAATGAGAAAATAGGATATTGCCTTGTATGGTCTATTTTTTTGTCCGCTAAACATTCCTGAATCACTATCATGAATATTTTACTGTTGTTGTTAGCTCTGAATCTTAAATATTTAATTAAATAGATACATAAAAATGCTGTGACTTTGTGTATTTTCCTATGAATAAAATATTTTTGCAGCGATAAATATTTGATGCTCATTTAAATATCGATATTAACTTCTACAATCACGTTTGTGGATGTGATTATTATTTTGTATGTATGAAAAAAAGACTAAAAACGCCGTTAGAATCAAACGCATAATAGCTGCTGGGTTAATTATATATCGATATTAACTTCTACAATCACGTTTGTGGATGTAATAATTATTTTGTAGGTATGAAAAAATGACTAAAAACGCCGTTAGAATCAAACGCATAATAGCTGTTGGGTTAATTATGATGAATTATGTTTTAGTAATTTATTTAATTTTAATAGATGTTTAATTATAACAGGAAAATTTTGAAAAGTTTTGAATGTAGAGAAATAACTCTAAATTAAATTTTATGAGTGGATTTTTAATGAGTATGATAATCATAAAACGTAATGAGATTATTCATAATATTTTTTTTTCTTCAAGTTTTAATGATGAATGCTTTTTTAAAATACATTTCCCTTTCGATAGAAGGAATCGGTCTTTATAAAAAATGAAATATTTTTCAAGTACAGGAATAAAATACGTTAATAGTTTTCTGGAAATCTTATAAAAATCTAGACATATAGAATATGATCTTTCACCGTTATTAACAAACAAATAACGTGATTGATAGATTAAATGAAGCAAAACTTCTCGAAATGTAAAAAATCACATTAAGATTTGCTTTAAGTTTTTAAACAATAGCATTATTCACTTTTCCCTTTTGGATCTTGTTGAAACAATGCTTTTTAATGAATTACCGATACGATATATTGCCATATCTAAATTGCTTGCATGCTGTCAAAAAGACGGAAGTTTCCTTTTGAAAATTGGCATATGAAGTACATGGCTTCCTTTTTGTTATTGTTATTCATGACTTGTGTTTTTATTTTAATCTATAGTTAGTTTTGCACAAATATAATCTAAAGAAAGAGCATCTCTATTTCACCATTAGATTTTTATACGGCATGCAACCAATTGCTTGTAGTCAGAAAGACGGAAGTTTCCTTTTGAAAATTGGTATATGAAATGTATGGCTTCCTATTTGTTATGTTTATTCATGATTTGTGTTTTTCTTTTAATATATCGTTAGTTTCACACAAATATAATCTAAGGAAAGAGCATCTCTATATCACCGTCAGATCTTCAAAGCTAGAAAAAGTTTGCACAAAAAGTGTAAAAAAAAAAGAATTGTGTACAAAATCCAAGCGTATTTGGCACCTCTGCTTGTGCAGAAAAGTGCAAACTAAATTGCGCATAAAAAGTGAAAACGAAACTGTGCACAAAAAGTGCATTAATTGACTAGTATCTGGGGAATTAGACGAAAAAATAAAGGGGGGGTTGGTCGGTTGATTTTAACGAACGACGGTGTAGCTATGACGTCATAGCTACTCAATCTTTCGACTTAATTACTAATAAGTCGTCTATGTTATTCGAATAAATTACTAAAACATAATTCATCATAATTAACCAAAAGGCAATTATGCGTTTGATTCTAATAATTTCAGTGCTGCTATATATTATCATAGGATCATACGTAAGAACTTACTGCATTTATCAAGCTTCTGAGACTTGGGATTGAAACGGGGAAGCAAGGTGTGGTAGGGGACTGTTCTAACCACTAGACGGCCCTGACTTGGAATGATATTTCTTAAGTTTGAAGTGATTGTTGTTTCAAGTTCGGAATTGATTTACTAATCACGTTCGGAACATTTGTGTATCTAAATAAATAAAACTAGACTTTGCCTGAACACTTTTCAAAAAAGAAAAAAAAAAGATTCATATGCTTTTTCAGCATTTGGGACCCGAGTACGACCATAAAAAAATGAGTTTGTATGTCTGTCGTTCTGTCATTCTCTCCGTGACGGTTTTTTTATTCGGACATGACATAAAACTGACTGAAGCGAATGAAATAAAATTTGGTGACATGATAGGAAGTCACTCAACTTAAACTATAGGCGTCGAATTTTTAAAAATATTCATTATATTTTAAGATTTTTCGAAAATTGTTTCAAACTGCGTCAATTTTTGTTCGCACATCAAGTAATAACGATTAAAGCGAAAGAAATGAAATTCGATGACATGATATGTGATCACGCGAACTTCAGCTATAAGCGCCAGATTTAAAATATATATATATTAGATTTTGATATTTTTCTGAAAATCGTTTCACACTAAGTAAATTTTTGTTCGCGCTTCACGTACGACTTAAATAAATGAAGCAAAATTTAGTGACACGATAGGTGGTTATACAGCTTAAACTATGCCCCTAGAGTTTCTTATAATTTGGATTAGATTTTGAGATTTTGCGAAAATTGTTTCAAACTGCTAAACTCCCAGCTAGAAGATGTTTGCACTTTTTGTGCAAAAAATGTACATACAAAGTAAATACTTTAAAAAGTATACACTTTTTGTGTAAAGTTTTTAACAATATAGAATATGCACTTTTTAGTATGCACAAAAACTGCATGTAATTTGCACAAAAAGTGTATACTTTCAAAATAATCAAAAATATCTACATTTTATACACAAATTGTGCACAATAAAAAAAAGGTGCAGACTTTTTCTAGTTGGGTTTATACGGCATACAGCCAATCAGCTTAAGTCTCCCTTACACCATTTTCTGCATGCATGCACAGTCAAAATGCCACAATTACATGAGCCTTTCTCTAATGAGTATAATTATTAAATTTTGATATGGATATGCATATTCACTCTGGATATTCGATTTCAATTCTACATTGATAATTGAATATGGTGTCTAGACAGCCATTTGGATGAAGTTACAATGGCGGTTAGATTTTATGATGAAACGGAATATAGTCGGCATTGCAAGTTTGCCAAAACACCAGTTTATTTTGAGTTTCCTCAAAATGTGTGATTATGGTTTCCGACGAATGATAAAATTTATAATCTGAGATCATAACACATAGTTAAGTTAAACTATTTTCAAACATGACTACATAATTTTTTGTGTGTTTCTTAGTTTGTAATTGGTTTTCTTAAAATAGAAGAAAGTTTATCTCATTCTCACCAAGAGATCATTATCCAGCGTGAAGCAAATCTGCTTAACTTACAAGTCACTAATCTATTATTCAGATTGACAGTTTATTTTACTCAATAACACATAAACTAGCATATTAAGAATTTATGCAGGGTGCAAAACAACAAAATATTTCTTTGTTTTTTAATCTGCTAAATTGATGGTCGTAAACGCAAGTCAGAATGGTAAGTAATGTTGCAATAATGCATTTTGGAGTCGCAAATGAGTGAAACCACAACAAACTACCTGTGCCGCATTGGGTATGATGGTGACATGACCCAATACACTAACCTAATGATTAGGTCAGTGTATTAGGAATTGGGTATGATGGGTGACTGACCTAATACAACACATGTTTTCTGTCAGACCAAACATTCTCATTTTGTAGTTGTCAGAGCAGATAGTTCTATAAATATTTACTAAATGTATTTTTTAATGTAGTTTTAATGAAATATAAGTATATTTTTAGACACAGAGAAATTCAATTTTATGACTGGAATATCAAGTAAAAGTGCTGATGTTTGTATGCACAGTGGATCACCCAAATATGTAGCAGCGAATGTATCTTTTATAGATTATAGCAAAATGAGGCGAGATTTTTGTGCAGTATTTCCATTTTCCAGTAATTTATTAAATTTATGTTAAAAGTCATTTAAATCTTTCATTTTCTTATAGTACATAAAACTTCAAAAACTCAAGAATCGCCATAGTTATTTTTTTTAATATTTTCCAAAACATGCAGAAATTTAGAAAACAAATGTCATTAAAAATACATATCATCATATTTTATTACAAAATTTTAATTTTGACTTCTGGTTCAAATGTGTTGTCTTTTGTATGCATCATATACTTCAGCTTTTAAAGAAACAATGTCAAAGTGAAATTCAAATGTAGTTAGGGAATTTTCATTGAAAATACCAAATTTCCCGTAAAACAAAACAATATAGATGATACTGAAAACATATGCATTTTATCTTGTAAAACAAGAAGTATAATATATCGTGAAGACTACGGGATATATATTTTTTTTTTCCCTGGAAGAAATTTGTTTACATCTCTAATGCTAGTGTACCTTTCTTTCGCTACTGCATGTCATTCCAGCTCGTACCAAACAATTTGTCTGATTTAAAACTTTCCAGAATCTTATTTATACTGTACTCCTTGACATTGCCAACTAAAGTTACTGAACGGAGATTACTTTGTAAGATTATATTCTCTAAAATGTTTTCTTTCAAACTAAGAATTTTCTTTAATTCCAAATGTATTCTTTTCTCCTGCCGAAGGTTTTTGTATTTATTTCTCCTGTATCATGTGCATTTTTGAAACAATAGCTTTGAAGAAGTATTTAACTTGTTTAATGAAAAAGTTCTAGTTTCAGTTTTAAAAGGAAAACTTTTGTTGACGTGTACAGGCAAATATTTCCTTTTAAAATTTTTTGATTTATTTTCCGCGTTTTGAACAAATTCATGAAATTCACATGCTAAAGGATAATTTGTGGTGCATATATATGTTTACATGTACACAAACACTTTATGATCAAATTTATTTTTGACCCAAACTGGCAGATGCAAAACTTCTGTTTTTTTTGTTTGTTTTTTTCATTAAAACTTATAATTATTATTCAAGGAAAGGATACAATTATATTATTTTAATTTCACTTACGCATGCTTACATTAATATTTTTGATATTCTAAAATATTTAGAAATAATGAGATTTCAAGAATAAACCATAAAACTCAACACAAAAATCATTTTACACTGCCTATAACTAACTGATGGCATACTAGTAGTAAAAATTACATTGTGTGCTATAAACTTATTATTTTAAATCCTTTAGCATAACTTATGCTTTAAATACTTGATAGAAAATATTGAAAACAATTATATTGTTTCAATTTAAAATTCTAGATTTAGACTTTTTAATCATGTAGTCAATAAATTTGCTTTCTTCATTTTGGGGGGAAAAGCATGTTTTTTTCAAAATTAATTACAGCATTCCATTATAGTCTACTTTAAGAAGTCTGAAGTGTCATTTCACGCAGGAATTTTTTATGTTCCTATTCATATACTTATGATGATGACGTTAACTTTGGTTCTATACAGTATCAATATGTACTCGAACATCTTTTGTTCGACATTCTTCGCAATGCACTTCTTTTCAGAATATATACCTAGCCAACTCTGATATAGAAGTTGTGTTCTTCCCCTCTCTGTTATTGATTTCTTTACAGTTCCCATGTTCTTAAGAACGGGGTCCTACATTTGGAATTTTATTACAATCTCTTTTCTGACTAACTATTATATTAGACTCCAAAAAAGTGGATTGTTAAGATAGTTCAATTCACAACTCTTTAAAATGTTTCAAAAAGGGTTTTGAAACCTTTTAACCGGGTTAAAACGTTTTTTGAAACTTTTCAAAAAGGGTTTTGAGACGTTTCAAAAAACGTTTCAATACTTTTCTGAATAGAAAGTAATAAAATTTCATTTCAAAAATATCTTTCATTAATGCCTAAAAGCTTTATTCTATAAAAATATGGTGTTTTCTTTCCTTATCAGTAAAAATCCAAACAGAGCTTTCTGTAAACAGAAATTCTTTCTCGTCGTACTACCGTCTAACCCCTTAATATTATCATAAGTATACTGTAAATAAATAATTAATTTTATCCATATACACTGGCTTCCAAAAAGGAACAATCTGTTTTTTGCATCTAATTTGCAAATCAATGAATGTAGAAACCCCAAATGTTACTTACATGTGCACAAATCAGTTATGTAACATAGAAGTTTACAAAAGAAAAACAGCAAAATTATTTACAACAACCAAAAAGAAACAATCTCTAAAAGTCCATTCTTTGAAAAAATAATATATCACATTTTTATGTGGTAAAATGTCATAGAAAGAAAAAAAATAAATTTTAATAAGAGATATGCCCACCCTTAGCTTGAATGCTTTGGCGGCATCAACTTTCCATGCTGTCAATTAAGTTGTCGGTTACCGAAAATGGAAGCCAAGACCAGACACTGAGTAAGCTTTGTTCCAGCTCTGCTAAAGACCTTGGAGGTGCACTTAAAGGTGGAAATAAAGATGCTCTATCGGTTTCAGGTCTGTAGATTGAGCTGGCAATTTCATTCACTCTAAACCAATACCCTCAAGATATTCCTCAACAACTACAGCTCGGTGAGGTCGTGCGTTATGATCCATCAGAAAGAAATCATTGCCAATTGCACGGGCATGTGGGCGGACATATGGATCAAGGATATCATCCCCATATCTCACGCCAGTCACAGTTCTTGCCTCGAACACATGAGGGTCAATGTGATCACCGAGTAAGATCTCTCCTGTGAGACTTGTGAGAAACCAATTATTCCACCACCTCGGCAACTGTGTTTTTCAACAGCGTTGGATGGATAGTATCTAGTGATTTGTTCCCTACAGATCAGCAGACTTCCTGAATCGCTCTGCATTGTGAATCTGATCTCGTCTGGAAAGAGTACAGTGCTCATCACTGTCTGGTCCAGGAAATGCGTTCTCTTATCCAAGATAAGTGGGCCCTTCTCTGTCGACCGTCGACGGAGACACATACAACTTATCACCTCGCATATAGACCTACATTGTAAAGACGACTTCGCACCATGCTAGAGGATATTCTTCTCAATGATGCTACAGAAGGCTCTGCAACGAGTTACGGTATAGAAATATTTCTTCTCCTTCGGCTGAAAGAGCTATGAAACGATCTCCTACAGGTTTTGTAGCTCGTGGTCGTCCTGGAACATGTTTCTTGGACACAAAATCTTCAGTTTCATACTGATTCCAGAGACGGTGGACCACACTACCAGACACATTAAGACGCCTAGCAGCATCAACCTTTGATAGCCCCATTTACATCCATCTGAACACCCGCCATGTTAACGAATTGGGCAAACTGCTTCTCTCAGACATAGCAGGACCCTACGGCTTATTGTCAACGAATCTGCTAACGAAAGTTGAAGATTAACAAAAGTTACACGCGAAATTACGAAAGTCTTATATTTGCATATTTTTCTCTCTCATTTATGGTTCTTTTCTGTAAGAAAATGTGGTAGATACCGTTTTTGCATAAATTTGTATAAGGTTAATTTTTATCGTTTATATAAACTATAAGTTTAATTGTTAGTGTCATTTTTTTATGTCAAGCTTCGAAAAGCATGCTGTTCCTTAACTTTAGAGCCAGTGAATTACGAATTTATTCAGTTCAAAGTAAATCATCTTTAAAAAAAAAAGAAAGAAAGAAAGACGATGGTTTTCTAGACAGTCTATTTTTCTACATTTTTGAAATTTTGATCTAAATCGTACGATAGTAAAAACTACTGGCTGCTTACCCGTTCTCCGCACGGTAAGAGACGAATATCTTCCTTACGCATATAATTCGAATTAAACCCAGCGACAGGAATCTTTAATACTGAAAAAATGCTAGAATTCGGATGAAAAGCTGACTCCATGAGTGGAAATTTGAGACGATTGCAATATGATGATACAAAACTACGTCATTGTCACTGGCGATCAGAAAAGTAAGAACTTTACGGTATGCAGACAAAACTTTTCTCTTTCGAAAAATGCCTGATTTCTACATCATATAATTCTCTTTGTGAGGTTTAATTTATAGTATTAATATAAAGTATATACTTCATAAATAACATTACATGATGTTGACAACAATTTTATCTTGCATTTCGCAAAGCGTGGACAATGCATTAGCGCAGTTATTTTGCAGAGGACTTTATTGAATTTCATCTAAATTAACAAAACCTACATGAAACAATGAATGCATCATTTACGTTTAAAAGCCAAAAATGGGCCCTGCTCCCGTGGAAATCATGTAGCTTTTGTAAATGAAATCGTTCTTGATGTAAATTCTGAGAAAAAGCTTATTACCCTTATTGAACTCTGAATGCAGTATCACACTTGTTACATAAAACTGACGTTGATCTCACTGTCAATTCGCTCTAAATAAATAACTAATTTCATATTTCATTTTTTACAGATTACAGTTGACCCCTTAATAACATGGTCTACAACACGAATTCTTTGAACACGGCGAAAACATTACGATCGCTTTCGTGTAACACGTTAAAATAAACTTGTACAGCACGGTAAATTGAGACATATGTTCTGATATTATGACGCTTTAGCTCCTGTAATTAACATACCCTTTGAATGGCAACACCAAACATCATTGTATTTTTACGGAGCGCAAATAAGTTTTGCCGCGATTATACCGCGCAGTCCGCACTCCAGGTGGAGTATAGCGCAGGACCCGTACAACATGGATTCTTATAACACGAAATGTATCTACCGTGTTAGGGAATCTACTGTAGTTGCATAATGTCAAATTCAATAGTTAAGAAAATTATGGGTTGCCGTATTTACTAATATTTCATCTCACCTTGGAGGCCGAAATGTATTAAAACCAAATATTCGAACTGTATCAAAAGTAAAATTTACTAAAAGTAAAATTTTTAATTTTGTATAACCCTCATAACAACTTCGGAGTTTGACATCTGCGACGGTTTTGATCTTTTTTTTTCATGTATCAGTGATCAATTACTTCAGGATCGGAATCTCCGCGGTAAAAAAATGGTCTAAAAAATCTGACACCAGAAAATTCTGATTAACACAGTGGTGTTACACAAATACGCGCCGGACATGCGCTCTTGCTTATGTCCGGAGGAGCAAATACATTAGAGGTTATGTGCTGCTCCGGGTAATCTGCCAGAAAAACAGCAAAAATGACGTAAAAAATGACATCCACACGCGAAGGAAATAAAATTAAAGATAGATATGTAGAATTGCATGAAAACTTCGATTATTTTTAAAGTGCAAGTCTGTTACAGTTAGTTCTATTTACTTCACGTTTGATGCGTTTTCACTTTTTCGAGTCTTAAAAGCTGTAGAAATGAGTGGTTTCACTTAATTGTTACAACTTAAGTGGCAACAATGGATTCCGTTTCTCCGGAAATTAGAGCAATGTTAAAAATAGTACATGAAATGAGTTATTCATGTTTACTTTGCTAGAACTGCCATATTGGCGAAATTGACGCCGCCAGTCGATGGCCAATAGCTGAAACCACAAATTAAACTTGACACTAAAGGCAATACTGCAATACTTTGTTTGGCGGAATTAAAAAAAATAAAATCTATGCAGACGCTAGTGACATCGGATCATCTCAATTGTGGAATGGAATTAAAAATACGTACAGAGCTGCACTACATTTGAATATTTTTCGCTAACTTTGCTAAGAAATGTACTAAAGTAGGAATCAACATACATTTCAATTCGTAAAACAAAAAATATATTAGACAGTATTAATTACGCCTTTCTAACAGCTTTTAGTAAAAGAAACTTCCGTAGCGCTGCTTTAACAAATAAGAATCAATTATTTATTACACAGTACTTCGATAGCCAAATGCCAACATACACCATTTTGCGAGATTTTTTGTTTTCAGAGAATCATTCGAAGCATTGATTTAACAGCAATCAAAATGGGAAATAGTTATCTATCATTTATATGGTTCGATCGCCAAAATTTAATGCAGCCATATTATTGATAAGCAGCAGTTATTTAAATTATTATTAACTATAACGGGTTTTAATCACCGTTAACTACCATATACAAAATGCGAGAATTTCAATTTTCTGAAATTTGGCGGAATTCCTCTAACTTAAATCAGTTTACTTAATTTTTGGTGAAAATTCTATAGATCATTTAAAATCGCCTTAATAACTGCATTATTTCTGTATGAAAAATCGAAGTATAGCGCCGTAAAACTTATATTTGTTATTAAAAATTCTATTTCGTTACGGTCTCAGTAATTTGCGCCAAGCCCAAAACTGTGCAAATCGGTAGAACCTACTACTTTCTCAAAATCGCCAAATGAGTCATTTTTTCTTTCGGCCAAACTAAAAAATACATTAGTCTCGAATCTCTCAATCCCTTATTCTTTTACACATAAAAAACATTGAATTCCTGCTCTGATTTCACATGAACGCAATATTTTAATTAAAAAATAACTTTGTAAATAATCTAAACAGAAAAAAATCATTATTATTTTATTTTTACTGCAGGAGTCTAAATATTTTAATAAAATAGCCAAACATGGCAACCTCGATGCCTATTTCTCACTTTTTTGACTACAGTTGTTACAATTGCGGAATTACGGAGATCAAAAATTAATGTTTTTGATGGAGTTTTTTATCAATATCTCCTAAACTGATTCGAATTTCGAAATTTAAATTAGCGGAAGTTCTTTCTCGAAATTTTCCGAATTCGTGGATACCTCGTTCGAAACTCAACTCCCAGCCGTTTAGGAGGAGATAATGCTACACACAGACACACAGACAGACGCGCACAGATTTTAATAGTATAGACTAGCTAATTACCCGTTCTCCGCACGGTAGGAGACGAATATTTTCCTTACACATATAATTCGCATTAAACCCAGTGATAGGAATCTCTAATAGTGAAAAATTGCTGGAATTCTGACGAAAAGCTGACTCCATGAGTGGAAATTTGAGACGATTGCAACATGATGACACAAAAACTACGTCATTGCCACTGGCGATCAGAAAAGTAAGAACTTTACGGTATACAGACGAAACTTTTCTCTTTCGAAAAATGCCTTATTTCTACATCATGTAATTCTCTTTTTTAGGTTTAATTTATAGCATTCATACATACCATGTAAATAACATTACATGATGTTGAATACTATTTTATCTTATCTTGCATTTCGTAAAGCGTGACAATGCATTAGCACAGTTATGTTGCAGATGACTTTATTAAATTTTACCCAAATTTAAAAAACCTACACGAAACAATCGATGCACATTGTACGTTCAGAAACCAAAAATACATCCGGTTTCCGTGAAGATTTTGTCGCTTTTGTAAATGGAAAAATTTGTGACGTAACTTAAGCGGAAAAGCTTATTACCCTTACTGAACTCTTAATACAGTAGCCCAATTGTTACATAAAACAAACGTTGATCTCACTGCCAATTCACACTAAATAAATAACTAATTTCATATTTTATTTCTAACATAGATTAATTGCATAGTGTCAAATTCAATATTAAACAAAATCTGAAATCGTTTCTAGAGCTCTAGGTCTTGTAACTGGAGTAACTGGAATATATATGAAAAAATAAATAGAACTTTAAGATATAAGTAATTTATATGAAATATTCTAAGCACAATGTATCCCGTTATTCGGAAAGATTCGACAAACGCCATGGGAAGAAAGATGATTGCAATATCATTCTCGTATACGATGCTTATCCTATAGTCTCTGGTGATTTATTTTGGATTTTCATTTCATATTCCTGACTTTTCATACTTTGAAATTTTGTTGCTTTGCGCATGTGAATAATCGATTATAATTTCGCATTACGGCTACCAATTAAATAGTTTTCCATATCGCTTCTTCCACGTTAACGACGTTAATCTGCCATTTTCTAGTTAAAAAAATGCCTACAAAGTTTCATTGGATCAATTTAGACACACAGAGGGGTTAGGCAAATACGTACCCGACAAATTGCTTCCTTATGTCCGCCGAAGCAGCACATACGTTAGCGTGTAATCGGGGCCATCGCTAAGCAACGGGCCTGCTTATGAGTTGAAATTCAAAAAAATTAGTTTATCATTGAGGTCTGTTTTCCCCAGTCACAGTATTCTATTTTATTATTCTAAGTATTATAAATGTTATATTATTTTATTATTTTAAAACAATTTTTTTATACTTTTGTCGTACTAAAGAACTTTAGGTGTAGGTAATCGTTTTGTGAATCTTGCGCCATTTTCTTTCATGAAAATTTATCCTAAAATTCGAACATTTTGCTCTGAATGTAAAGGTAAGTGAACGCTTATAATGTATTTAGAAATTCTAAAAATATGTATGTAAATCATGTTTAGTGAATAATTACTCATGTGTTATTTATAAATAAATTATTTTAATCAGAAATCGTATTACTTGAGTAGTTTTTATTCTTGTAAATAAGCATGACGTTGTGATACTATTTAGAAAATTTAATTTTGCCAGTTGAAAATGTTATTTATCAGTTATATATGCCTTGATTATGTGATTAAGACTTACATCTGGTACAGTGCAGAAATACAGTGAATTATAAATTATTGATTTTTCCCCGTTTATACAGAAACTTCAAATGTAGTTAATATTTTGTACAAGCGTTCGTTATGTTTGCTCAATTCCTAAGTTCGATTGAGAAAGCGACAAAAGAATAATATATATTACATGAAATGTCTTTATTAAAGAATAATTAATTCAGGGATCACACTATAGAGCGTATTTTATCAATTTTCTCCAATATACAGGATATCCCGAAAACACTGAAATGCGCTTTAATACATCATTTGTTAAAGATTAATATTGAATTGTTTAAAAGAACGTAGGAAATACGAGTACGTTAATGAAATATTCATTATAAAAATGTCTTTCTCATTTGTGTACTTAGTTATTTTAAAGTATATTAAATATCCACTTGTGAAACTAAAATAAGCAATCGTGAATCATGAGAGTAAGCGCTACTTGTTTTGGTGTTTTAGATGTAGGTAATAATTTTTTGAAGATTGCGCTTTTTTTATGGAAATAAATCAACGAATTCAATCATAGAATTCGAACTTTAAGTTCTGAATGTAAAGGTAAGTGTACACTTGTATAACTTATTTAGAAATTCTACAAATTTATAGGATATAAAGCATGTTTTGTGAATTAATATTCATGTGTTATTTATAAATTATTTTAATCTGAAATCGTTTAACTTGGGTAGTTTATTATTCTAGTAAATAAGCGTGCGTTGTAATACTAGTTAGACATTCTTATCTGTTTAAATCTTTCAGTTGAAAATGTCATTTATCATTTATTATAAATGCACTAAATGTGTGATATTGGTTTCAGTGCAGAAGTACTGTAAAATATGTTATTAATTTTTGCACATGTTTATGTAGAAACTTTAATTGAAGTTAATATTTTGTATAAGCGTTCATTATACTCAAATTCAAAGTTCCATTTAGATAATGGCTATAATAAAAAGTAATTAATTCATTGATCGTTTGTTTTTAGTTTACTACAGTGTTTAGCGCAACTTGTGAAAAGGGATCTTGAAATTTTTCAAGTCCTAGAGCTGTTAGTTTATCTTAATTTGTATTCAAAGTCCGTGGAGCAGGTTTTTTTTTTTTTAAAGCTACAACCCTAATATACAGCAATGCAGGGACGAAAACATTTGTTTTCAATCACCAGTTAATAATAACTTAAAAAAAGAGGTGTTGGAATATTAGTGGTATTTCCTAGTATGGTTTTCTAAAATTTATTATTTTTCTTTGGAGAAGAAAAAATATATGGAACTAACACTGAAAATTATAAATCATTTTCATTTCGAATGGTAAAATTTTCGATAAATAAACTCATTTGAACTAACCAAAATAAAAACAGTTAACAAACGTGTTTGATCATACACTGTTACGTTATTCTTAATCCTTTTGATATATTTTATCTCCCCTTTAAGTTCGTACTACTATTTATGGGACACCCTTTATTTTGTAATTCATTCTAAATGTTTCTCGTTAAATTAATTTACATTATTTTTCATGTAAATACCAAGGACATGCAGTGCACAGGTTGTACTTATAATTATAGCAAACATTCTTCTGATACCTACGCCTTACAAAAGATTAAAAATTAAATAGTATATCAGTACTTAAATTTTGTATACGTGAATTGTAAATATCAAATATTTTAAATTCTATTTCAGCTCCTCGTCATATATTTTGTTAATATATTAACCGAACAATATTTAATAAATGAAAATTTAATAACTATTAGTTAAATTTATTTTAAAAGTAATAATGGTTGTAACTGCTTTGAAAATGTGAAACTTAAACATTCAGTATAAAGAAATGCATAAAATGTCTGTATCATTTGTGCATTCGTTTACTTTAATGTATACTAAAAGTCAGCTTAATTTGTTCATGTATATTAAAAATCAAGCTAAAATAATGAATCATGAGAGTGAGCACTACTTTGTTTTTCCTTCAAATTACATGCATCTATTTACTTTAATGTCCACGTGTATCATAGTAAAGAAACTGTCAGTGAGTTCGTACTTGAATTAGTAACACAATCACTACTTAAAACTACATTAAATAAAGTTTCAAAGCATCGGAAAGCTTAAAAATTGCTTGATGTATACGGGAAGATGCGAGCATCCGTAGGCCTCTTTGGATGACTCATCGAAATACACGCGCAGGCCCGTTACTAATAGCGAAGGCCCCGGTGTAATGGGCTTCTCCGGATAATCTGACAGCAAAACAGAAGACAATGACGTGAAAATGACGTCACACGCGAAGGAAATAAAATGAAAAATATGCAGAATTGTCTGAAAAAACTTCGATTATTTTTAATGCGCAAATATGTTAAAATTCTACTTGTTTCATATTTAATGCGTTTTCACTTTTTTGGGTATTAAGAGATGTAGAAATGAGTGGTTTCACTTAATTATTAAATTGAACAACTTAAGTGGCAACAATAGATTCCGTTACTACGGAAACTGTAGAAGTGTTAAAAATAGAATATGAAATGATTTATTTATGTTTACTTTGCTAGAACTGCCCTTTTCGTAATTAACGTCGGCGGTCGATGGCAAATAGCCAAAATGAATCACACATTAAACTTGACAATAAATGCGATAATTTAAAGGTATTACCAGCTAGTCTAACTGGGTTTAAAAAATATTCTCATTCATCTCAAACAGCATTCGTATTTATAAAGACTTCCTATTTTATTAAACCTTCTTTGGCGGGATTAAAAAATATTATCTATTCATACGCTCGTAACACCAACTCATATCAATCGGGGCATAGAATTAGCAATACAAATGAAAAAGTTTAATTTTCTGAAATTTGGCGGGGTTTCCCTAACTTAAAATCACATTTATTTAACTTGATGAAAATCATTTAAAATCGCCTTAATAACTGTATTATTTCTGAACAGAAAATTAAAATTTCAGGCTAAATTCTAGTAAAACCTACACTTGTTTTTAAAAATACTATTTCTTTACGCTCTCAGTAAATTGCGCCAAGCCTAAAATTGTGCAAACCACTAGAATCCACTTTCCCAAATAGCCATATAAGCCATTTTTTTTCCGCCAAATTATAAGGTTATACACTTTAGTCTCTGAAATTTACAAATCCTTTTTCTTTTGCGTATAAAAAATATTGAATTCCTGCACTGATTTCCCACGCAGACGATATTTTAATTAAAAAATTATTATTAAATATAACGGGTTTTAATCACCGTTCACTACCATATACAAAATGCGAGAATTTCAATTTTCTGAAATTTGGCGGAAAACCTCTAACTTAAATCAGTTTACTTAATTTTTGGTGAAAATTCTGTAGATCATTTAAAATCGCCTTAATAACTGCATTATTTCTGTATGAAAAATCGAAGTATAGCGCCGTAAAACTTATATTTGTTATTAAAAATTCTATTTCGTTACGGTCTCAGTAATTTGCGCCAAGCCCAAAACTGTGCAAATCGGTAGAACCTACTACTTTCTCAAAATCGCCAATTGAGTCATTGTTTCTTTCGGCCAAACTAAAAAATATACATATTAGTCTCGGAAATCTCTCAATCCCTTATTCTTTTACACATAAAAAACGCTGAATTCCTGCAATGATTTCACATGAATGCAATATTTTAATTAAAAAATAAATTTGTAAATATTCGAAACAGAAAAAAAAGTATTATTCCTTTATTTTTAATGCAAGAGTGTAAATCATTTAATAAATTCGCCAAACATGGCAACCTCTATGCTTTTTTCTCACATTTTCACTACAGGGTTTACAATCGCGGAGTTGCCGAGAGCAAAAATTAGTGTTTTTGACGGGGTTTTTTATCAATATCTCCTAAACTAATTCGAATTTAGAAATTTAAATTAGCGAAAACCTTCCTCGGAATTTTTCGAATAATTGGACACCTCGATTAAATCTCAACTCCCAGCGGTTTCGGAGGAGATGATGCTACACACAGACAGACAGACAGACAGACGCGCACAGATTTTAATAGTATAGATTTTTTAATGGATATTCCCTTTTGAGAATACATAATTTATAGAAACACGTTTATACGATATTTTAAGAATAGGCATCTGATAGTGGCCACTTTACGGTATAAGAATTTTTTTCCAACTTTAATAGATTTCAAATCGTACGAGAAATATCGAATTCATAATTTTTTTACAATACATGATAATTTGAACCTGGAATTGGAAGATTTTATAGTAAAAAGGACTAGCATTAAAAATAATCACCATATAATAGATTACACGCATTACACGAGCAATTTATATAACCTGTGACCAGACACTTTCAACTGAATTTTAAACTAATGCTTTGTACGAATGTTAATCTGCAAGCTTTATTTTGAAATATAACTATGTCTATTCAAACAGGTAGATGGCAGTTTACTTAAAGATCTTTCATAAAACGTTCTTTAACCGGGCGTGTTTTTAAGATGTGATATTTAGATTTAGTATTGCATTAGTCTTTACAAATTTTATTAATTACTAGCTGAAGTACCCGTTCTTCGCACGGGAATGAATGGACTTTTTGATATTAATATTTGTTGTGATTACTATTTATTGTAATAAAGAGATATAGCAAAATGGATATCGCGTTATATTGTGTTCAATAATCATGCATACTGAATTTCAAGGCAATCGTTTTTACGGTGCAGAAGGCGATGCGGCGTAGCACAATCTAGTGGCGAGTTTTAGCAAAACGGATACGGCAAAAATATTCTTCGCATTCAGATATCGATGTATAGGAATTTTCATGACGATCGGCTGAATAGTCTTGAAGTTCATGTGTTCACGCGACATCTAGTGTCAAGTTATAGGAAAATGGATCGTGCCAAACTCTTCCCCGTGTTCAAATATCTATGTATACCTATTTTCATAGCGATTATTCGCACAGTCAAGAAGTGATACACTGCAGGGCCATCTAGTGGCTAATTAAAGTAATGATTTGCTACAGCGCCGTCATGTGGCGAGTTATAGCAAAATGTATAACGCCAAAATATTCTCATTTTTCAAATAGCTATGTATACTGATTTTCATAGCCACCGTTTGAATGGTCAAAAATTTGGCCTGCTGCAGCGACATCTAGTGGCGAGTTAAAATAATAATGCATTGCAGTGCCATCTAGTGGTGAGTAGCATCTATAGTAACGCAGTTAGAATATATTCTTCGTTCTCAAATGTGTAAGTATAAAAAATTTTATGCCGATCAGTCGAACGGTATAGAAGTTAATGCGTTGCAGCGCTATTTAGCGGTAAGTTACAGGAAACGGATAGTGAAAAATATTCTCCGTGTTCTAATATTCGCGTGTACCAAATTTCATCGAAATTTGTTGGACCATATTCGCATAGCAAACGGCTAAACGGAATAGAATTCGACGTTCTGCTGCGCCACCTAGTGAAAAGTTAGAGGAAAACGGATAGCATAAAAACCTTCTCCATGATAAAAGACTTAGGTGAACCAAATTTCATGGTGATCGGTGAAACGGTGCTGGAGTTTTTCAACCTCCTACACACATACCAACATTCATTTTTATCTATAACCAGTCTTATTATACGTATATACCAATCTCAAGTAAAATCCAGTTTCAAATCTAAGCCTCGCCAAAGTGCCAGCATACGCCATTTTGCAAGAGTTTTTTCAGGGAATCATTCGAAGCATTGACTTAGCAGCAATCAAAATGGGAAATGGTTCGACCGCCAGGCATTTATTTGAAAAGTGGAATCCCTTAATACAGCCGCATTTTTTAAATTATCAACTATAACATGTTTTATTCATCGTTACCTCGATGTACTAAATGCGGAGATTTCAATTTTCTGAAATTTGGCGGATTTCCCCCAAGTTAAATCAATGTACTCAATTGGCGAGAATTCTGAAGCTACATCGCTTGAAATGTCCTAATAACTGCATTATTTCTGCACGGATAGTTAAAATTTAATGCTGTATTCTAAGAAAACCTATACACTTGTTTTCAAAAATGCTATTCCCTTAAGCTCTCAGTAAATTGAGCCAAAAAGCCTAAAACTGTGCAAACCGCTAGAACTCACACTCTAAAAATCGGCCTATCAGCCATTTTATTTTTCGCCAAACTAAAAAAAATTACATATTAGTCTCGGATATCTTCGATCCTCATTGTTTTGCGTATAAAACATTTCATTCCTGCTCTCATTTCTTATGCGCACACGATATTATAATTAAAAAAATAACCAAAAAAATAAACTAAAAAAATCATTATTATTCTTTTATTTTTACTTTAAGAATTTAAAACATTTTATTCGGCAAAATCGCCACACATGGCAACCAAGATGCTTATTTCACACACTTTTTTCACTACAGGGGTTAATATTACGTAAAGCTTTCTGCGTGGAGAACATAAAAAATCTCTTAAATTCCGGGAAGGGAAATTAAGGGAACCATTCAGGAGGAAAACGTTTTTAAGTGGAGTTTCAAAGTTTTAAAGTGGACTATCATTTATTCTATATTATTTTACATATCTGTGTAAAATGTCAGGCTGACAGGTCCATTTTTGTGGAATTGTATACTACCCAAATCAACAAATTGACAAACATAATTTCATTTTTATTTATAAGATAACCTACGCTTGTTTTTAAAAATACCCTCTCATTAAATTGGCCAAGCGCTAGAACGGAAATTAAGGGAACCCTTCAGAGGAAACGTTTTTAGTGGAGTTTCAAATTTTAAAGTGGACTATCATTTATTCTATATTATTTTACATATCTGTGTAAAATTTCAGGCTGACAGGTCCATTTTTGTGGAATTGTATACTACCCAAATCAACAAATTGACAAACATAATTTCATTTTTATTTATAAGATAACCTACGCTTGTTTTTAAAAATACCCTCTCATTAAATTGCGCCAAGCGCTAGAATCATAGAAAATCTGACACACTTTCAGATTTTTAAATACGCACTAAAGTGCTATATATAAAAAGAGTTATAATCCATGGGTCTTCCCTATTTTCGTTCCTTCTTTCATTAAGTTGGAAAGTGTATCATTATTCATGAGTGTGATTAAACAAAATTAAAATTGATATTTCTAACATCCTTTTTTCTGGATGTAATACATTAGATGCAGAAAAGCTGCTCTGAAAAATGCACAATTCCAACTGAATGAAAATTTCAAAAACTTATACGCAGGTGTATTCATAACCCAAATAGCAGACGATTAAATTACGATAAATAGCGCCAAGCGTTAGAATCCTCCTCAAAATCGCGAGAATGCTGAAGATAGATCGCTTGAAATCCCTTAATAACTGCATTATTTTCGCAGGGATCATTAAAATTTAACGCTGTATTCTAATAAAACCTTTGTACTTGTTTTCAAAAATCCGTTTCCTTAAGCTCTCAGTAAATTCGCCAAGCCGGAAACTGTGCAAACCGCTAGAACTCACTTTCTCGGCATTTGAGCCATTTTATTTTTTCGCCAAACTAAAAAATTTTAACATATTAGCCTCGGAAATCTTCAATTCTTATTGTTTTGCGTATAAAACATTTCATTCCTGCTCCGATTTCCCATGCACACGATATTATAATTAAAAAAAATATAACCTTACGAATATAAACTAACAAAAAAAAATCATTATTAATCTTTTATTTTTACTTTAAAAATTTAAAACATCTTATTCGGCAAAATCGCCACATATGGCAACCACGATCCTTATTTCACACTTTTTTCACTACAGGGGTTACAATTACGTAAAGCTTTTTGCGTGGAGAACATAAAAAATCTCTTAAATTCCGGGAACGGGTGGACTTTCAAAATTTTAAAGTGGACTATGATTTATTCTATATTATTTTACATATCTATGCAAAATTTCAGGCTGATAGGTCCATTTTTGTGGATTTGTATACAACTCAAATCCACAAACAAACAAATAAACAAACAAACAAACAAACAAACAAACAAACAGAATTTCATTTTTATTTATAAGATATATACTTTTAGTGATAAAGTAGTTTGAAATAATAGTAAGTAAGATTAAACCGGACCACCTTCCATGCGTTTAAATATAATGATTCGATTAATTGGTTTGGCGTTGGTCAATTTGTGGTCATATTCGTTTTTAAACACGAAATTAATTTTAACCCTTTCGCTCCCAAGCTTTGATTTGGAATGCTTGCTCAAAGTCCTGGAAACGCCCGAGAAATGTTTTTGTATGCTATGGTTTTGTACGTTTTGCTATTATTGTTAATAACTTCAAAGCATAATGAGTATGCTTTAAAAACAGCGCAAAATGATGATAGTCATGTTTAAGTTTTTGAAAAGCGGATGTTTTTAGTAAGTTAAGAATAAGATAAGTGTTTTGCTCCGACACAATAGTAATAGTAGTACAGCGGGTGTGTGCATAATGCCTTGGATTTGCTTCATCCAAGTCAAGTTTTCTATTGAACAAATGTTAATATTGATGCAATGGACGGGGCAGGTGCAAAACATATAAAGAGGGAATAATAGTTGCTTTAATTAACCAAAATTAACCAAAACGTTTTGCTACTCTGAACGTCTTTTCTAAGAAAAATCCCCAAATAGTTTCCTTCGGCAAACATACTTCCAGAAAAATAATTTTTCGTTAAACAGAAGTTATTGCTATCGGTGAAAAACAATTTTCCTGAGTCAATAAAGTGAAATATTTTATTTTTTGTATTACGCGTGGTAAGTATCAGTTAAATGTATTTTCTAAATTGCTTTAAAATTGCTTTTTAGCAATAAACATTCATAAAGTGAATAAGTGTGAGAGCTAATGTTGTAAAAATCAACATAATTTGTTTTTTATACTTTTATAGATAATTGTGAAAATTTTCAAGCGGATCGTAATGCTTTTCTGCTTTTTTATATTTTTATACTTTTAATCTTCTTGGAGTAATGGCGGTAAAATAGTCATATTGAAGTCGTTGCCCGGTTACATTCAATTTCCCTTTTGGAAAACGTTACTTTATAATAAAAAAAAAGCTTTTGGTAATAACTTTGACTCATGGACACTAGACTGGGCCGAAAAAAATTTTTTTTTTCGAAATACTTTTGATAATAGGTGCCAAATTGTTATTATTTGTTATATATTGTCTACGTGATGTCAATAAATCTATATAAATAAAGCGATGCGTAAACTGTCCGTTAGTTTGTCTGTCTGTCTGTCTGTGTCTCGCGTAGCTCCGAAACGGGTGCTCGTAGACCTACCAAATTTTGTACGGAAATTCTCCAAGACGGGTCTCGACACACCTCGAAGCGATTTTTTCGAAATTCGAATTATTTTAGGAGATATCGATAAAAAACGTGTCGCAAAATGATCATTTTTGTTCTCGCCATTTCGCAATTGTAACCCTGCAGTGGAAAGAGGGAGAGTTTAGCTATCTAGGTTGCCATGTTTGGCGAGTTTATTAAATTATTCAGACTCTTGAAGTAAAAATAAAAGAATAACGATTTTTTTTGTTTACATTATTTGTAAGGTTATTTTTTAATTAAAACATCGTGTGCATGTGAAATCAGAGCAGGAATGAAATGTTTTATACTCAAAAGAAAAATATGATTTGGAAATTTTCCGAGACTAAAACGTGCAACTTTTTAATTTGGCAACAAATAAAATGGTTGATATACGATTTTGAGGAGATGTATGATTCTAGCGCCAAGCGCTATTTATCGTCTGCTTCTGCTACTTGAATTATGAATACACCTGAATGAGTTTTTAAACTTTATTTCAGTTCGAATTGTGCATTTTTCTGCACAGCTTTTCCCATCTATTTCTAATGTATTACATCCAGAAAAAGGATAGAAATATCAATTTTAGTTGTGTTTAATCACACTCATGAATAATGATATACTTTCCAACTTAATGGAATAAGGAAAGAAAATAGGGAAGACCCATGGATTATAATACGCTTTTAATACATAGCGCTTTAGTGCGTATTTAAAATCTGAAAATGTTTCAGATTTTCTTAGTTTTTTTTCCTTTCCATTTTTGATAAAGGCCAATACATCCAGAAGCTCTTCAGAATTAATATAAGACGAAAATAATTTGTTCCTTTTAGCAGGTTTTCATCATTTAACCATCTTATTTTTGTAATCAGGGGCGGCCCGACCCAGTAAGCAACGCATCTGGGCGCCGGCTTCGAAGGGGTGTCATTTCGAACTCAAAAACTAAGTAGCATAAAAGGGGGCGTCTTTTTTAATTTAGCAGGGACGACAGTTACCGTAGGGCCGTCCCTGTTTGTAACCATCTTAATTTTAAATTCCATTCAGAATCTAAGAGATTTGAGTGCCAAGGAAGCCGGTGAAGAACAGGAGTACGCCGGTTGCCTCTCACTCCTGTACACTGTAAAGCCCGATTACTGTGGTGCCGGGCTCGATCAACGTGGAACTGCGCTGACTGAGCAAGCATAGTCTTTGAAGAATACTGTTTATAACTGCGCGGCAACAGCAGACATGTCTGGCGTCAACAGCAGACGCTTCTGGAGACGTTCAGGGCAGAGGGGGGATCATACCCCGACTATCGCACGCCAGACAGGCCCACAGCAAGGTGTTATGGTCTGGGGTATCATCTATTTTAATAGCCGTACCCCTTTGATAATCTTTTCTGACACATTGATAGCAGGGCGGTACGTTGACCACATCCTACGACCGGTTGTGCTACCGTTCCTTTTGAGACACCCTGGACTTACTTTTCATCCCGATATAATGCCCGGTCGCATATGGCACATGTTGCTATGAATTTTCTTGAAGCTTTCCCAGCACGTCCTTGACCAGCTAGGTCGCCTGATCTCTCTCCCATAGAGCACATTTGGGACGTTATGGGAAGGAAATTGCAATCATCTCAAAATGATGCTGATTTAGCCCAACAGTAGGTGACAATTTCGTAAAAAGTTCCGCAGGACACGAACGAGGTTTATCAGTCTGTGCCATGCCGGCTGAGAGCTTGCATCGAGGCTACAGGTGGACACGCCTTATTGGCTTCCTCCCTCTGTAATGGTCAAACTCTAGAATA
This sequence comes from Cheiracanthium punctorium, assembly GCA_038373885.1. Classification (NCBI taxonomy): domain Eukaryota; kingdom Metazoa; phylum Arthropoda; class Arachnida; order Araneae; family Cheiracanthiidae; genus Cheiracanthium; species Cheiracanthium punctorium. The sequence continues at coordinate 1,032,724 of JAWZYV010012697.1, read as the reverse complement.
AATCATTCAATTTTTCGGAAATTTTAATCGTTGGCTTTTTATGTATGTTCTTTACATACACCAATTTTTATCGCAATCTGACAATTCCTTCTTGGTGCTTCTTTTTTTTTTGTTATAGAGTGTGTTAAAAGTATTATATCACTAATGCGTATTAAATATATTCACTAAATACAGCTCTACAATTCAACTGTCTCTGTTTATTATCTTGTTACTTATTGTTACTGAAGCATTGCAAATATATATATATATATATATATATATATATATATATATATATATATATATATATATATATATATATATTATATATATATATATATATATATATATAAAATTAAATAGAAAACACCCCCAAGCCAGTCATTGTTAAAACAAAAAAAAATGTAAAATGCATTGTCCTCTTCAGAGGGGAAATGCACAATAGTACACCATCGGTTTCGAACTCACAGCCTGAGATTTTGCCAAGGTAATGTATTGTATTCAAGACTGTAGTTTGGAAAGATTGATTTAAAAGTATTAAAACAGTTTAGATATATTTATAAAAGTGTACAATATTAATTCGAGATATAAACTGTAACAGGCAAATCTCAGAGGTGTGTTTATTAAACGCATGTTTTCTTTTATGCTGCTTTTTTAAGCGCTGGATAGCATGTGAAACAACTATAATTTTGTTGTAATTTTAATTAAAGTTCAACTATATATATATATATATATATATATATATAATATGTATGTCCAGAGGCGTAGCCAAGGGGGGGTTAGGGGGGGTCATAACCCCCCATGGGGAATTTTTTGCCATACAAAATGTATATTCTTCACTACATTATCACACACACGTATACATATATATGAGTTGTAGTAGTCGTAACCCCCCCCGCGAAAAATTTCTGGCTACGCCCCTGTCTATGTCTCTTTCTTTCATGTAAATGCGTAGTGAATTTAAGTTTTTAATTTTTTTTCCATCGGGCGAGCACTTCCCGTTTAGGCACTGTCCACTTCAACCGCCCAAAGGAATAGTTATTATAGTGCAGCCAGTGGGTGGCCAGCATTACTCCTTAAGCTGCTGATTGTGATGGTACTAATAAATACAGGATTTAAAAATGGGGCCATAAGTTGTTAAGATAACCATCTTAATCGTTCCCTTCAAGGGTTTATATGCCTAATGCATAACTATGAGTTATTATTTCGACATTTATTCCGACTTGGACGGAGACGCACTTTGACCGCCAGAGTTCAGTGGACTTATTGCTAAACAATTAGAGTACTGTTAACAAAAACCTTTGATAAATTTTCGTCCGAGCTTAGCTTCTGTTCTCCCAGAAGTTGATGTGGAAAAAGTTCACATCAAAGATACCTATATGAAATTGGACAAGCAGTATCTTCTGGTACATGTATTTTCAGTTTAATTAACGCACATTTTGGATATTTATCCTACTCAAGGTCACTCACAACAGCGAATTTATTTTTTTTTCTTTCTTTACAGGGCAGTCACTTGACCATCAGTCATTCGCCTCTACTAAGGCCCGAAGTACTGGTATCTTTGTTTTGGAGGCACCTAATAGGTGGACCACCATTGCCCCCTATGAAGGGACGGACGTAATGGCATGCAAGCCCATACCGCGAATCGAATGCGGACTTACGGTATGATAGGATGATTCTCTAACTAATACAACACAACTCGCCAAAACTCCATTAAAAATTCCTTTTCCCCCATCTTAATTCCTTTTTTTTTTTCTTCTGGTAGAGCCCTCAAGTTTTATTTTACTTGGAAAAAGTTTTATATTATTTTATTTGTGTTGTATAGGAGCAACTTTTAAGCAGTATTACTTTTCTTTATTTTAATTTTAATATTTTTGCATGCATTAACGGCCCACCCTAATGGATGCTCTATATATAAAGGCTGAAAACGAGGAATGCTCAGAAAATAAAAAGAAACTTTTTTTATTAAAAAAATACTTCACTAAGTGCTAATAAGTGACGCCGACAACGTGTGGCCGTTCATTCGATTGAGCACAAATTGGTTATGTATATAAAAGGTCACGGTTACATGATCTGCACAGATTTTGATGCGTGTAGAGTTGAGAGTTTCTTCTCGGTGTTGCAAAAAATAATTCTTATACATTACGGACTATGGACGCAAATCATTTAAAATGAGCTAGAGTTTAAATGGTACATTCTAAGAAGTTGAAATTGACTATGCATATTACAGGTCACCGTCACACAACATGTATAGATTTTGCTATGGATAGGACTTATAGTTTTTTGACAGGGCAACAGATGACTGTTCTTTTACATTATGGTCAATGGACGGAATTTCTTGAGAGTGTGCTATTGTCTATAGAGAGCATTCGATTGAGCGCAAATTAGGTATGTATATTATAGGCAACGTTTTAATTTTAATATTTTTGCATACATTTTGGTGCAATCTGCACAGATTTTGGTGTGTGAAGGGGTGACAGTTTGGGAGGGAAGAAGGGGTGAGAGAAGGGGTGACAGTCTCGGGCTAAACACGCAAATCGTTCAAGGCGAACTAGAGTTTAAATGGCTCATTCCATTGACATCAAATTAGTTATGCATATTATAAGTCATTATATTACATTCAGCATAAATTTTAGCGAGTGCACACCCTACAATTTTTTTACAGGGCTACAAAAATGTATTCTTATACACTGCGGCCTATACACTCAATTCATATTAAGTGCACTAGTGCCTGAATACAAGGTTCGATTGAGTAGAATGAAATTTATTTAAACGCTTGGTAAATATCAAGTGTTTGGAAAGTCGAGTGGAGTAACTGACGATTTTTAAAATTTATTGCTAACAAAATTAGTTATGAATAATATTTTCCGATATCTGAAAAAGAAAAAAAATATTTTAACATGCAGAGTATTTTTAATTAATTCAAAAGACTGCAGCTAGTGATGAATATGAATGAATGGAAATATTCAAATTAATCGATTATTAAATGCAATGGAGATAATCGAGTTTCAAAAATCCATTCTATTGCTCATCACGTAGCATTTGAATAACCCGTGGCATTTGAAATTTTGATTACTTTTCGAATCCTGAAACTGGAAATATTTTTCGAATAACGAAATCTCGAATACTATTCGAATAGGGAAAACAGAAATACTATTTGAGTAGTGAAAATTGCGAATATTCACTATTCAATTAACCGATTGTTGATTCTATTCCAAAAGTTATAATCGATTATAAAAATCATTCGAATGGGACATCACTAACTCAAACCCCAAAACCAAAACCGACTAAATATTCCTTTTAAGAGCATTTTAGCTTTAAGTACGTACATTACGCCATTTGTCCAAAAAATTCCCATTAGGTTAACGTCCAAAATTTTGTGATACTCATACAAGCCATTAAATAACCCTAATTCTGACACACCCAGTAAGCGACATGAAACGATATCGACAGATCCGGATAACATCGAGACAAGACGGTATGCCGGAAAAGTAATACCAGTTCTATTACCGGAATTGAACGTTATTAATTTCATGTTATCACGATTTGTCGAGCATACATTATCGGAAATCTGTTTCCCGTAAACGGCACTTGCTCGGAAAAATGTTTTAAGAAAACGGTTACCTTTTTTATTTCAATTGGAACACGTGAAGAGACAAGGCAATTTAAAGAAGGAAGATGATAAATGCTGCAAATGGTCAACTGAGTAAAGAAACCATTATGTTAGCATTAAAACTCAGTATTGTTATCGATTGAGCTTGAAAACGATGAATGTTTCAGTAAAGATCACACAGAAAATGTAATATGCAAATTATGACACGCATTTTATTAAAGGAACATTGCAGTTTTATACTTAACTTACGACTATTCGTAAGAATGAAGTGGCACTAATCAGGAGTGTTTAGTTCTTTTAAATTACTTAGAAGTAAGTACAGCGGCAAGTAACACGCAAACCAGTTAAAATCTGTTCCACAGTGTTCTTAATTTCAGGATTAACAAACGTTTTCGGTAGTTAAAACAAAATTATTTATAAAGGACGTAAATGTGATCATAAAAATGTTCGAAAAGCATACTCTGAAACATTTAAGATGTATGCTTCACATTGCTATAGATATATATATATACACTATCTGGTCAAAAGTATCGGGACGACTAGTGGTATGAGCTTGGAGCACCGTGATGCACATACTAATATGATGTTAGTCCCCCTTTTGCATCGATGACAGCCTGTACACGTCTGGGAAAACCTTCCACCAGTTTTGATAGGTGGCCATAGGAATTGACTTCCAGGAGTCCATCACAGCTGAAGTGAGTGCTTGCAGTGAGGATGGTCGATTTAGATGGCTACGTAATTTGCGCTCTAATTAGTCCCAAAGGTGTTCTATGGATTTAGATCGAGGCTCTGAGAAGGCCACTCCAGTTTTTGAACACCCATTTCGTCAAAACACGTCTGTGCAAGCCTCGATGTGTGAATGGAGCAGTTATCCTGCTGGAAGAGGAATGGGCTTTCCCCGAAATATTGCCACAGAGTTGGGAGTGCAGCATTGTCCATAATGTCCACATACATTCTAGGGTTCATGTTTCCAACCACAGAAACTAACAAGTCTATGAGAAATGGCCCCACCATTATACTGCAACCACCAAACTTAACAGTCCACACAATTCAGTCACGCAAAAAAAGTTCGCCGGGCATCCGCCAAACTCAGACATTTTCCTCCGACTGCCAGACTGTGAAGCGAGATTCATTACTCCAAAGAGCAGTTTTCCACATGTCCACAGTCAACTGCCCAGTGGATCTCTGCCCCATTGCAATCAATGCTTCACATTCTGTGGAATGTTTGGCTTGTGAGCGGCTGTACGACCATGGAATCCCAAGTTGTTTAACTCTCAACGAACAGTCCTGCTGCTTACACTAACGCCTGATGAACTTTGTAAACTCCTGATAAATTTCCACCAACGAGGACTTGCAATTGTTTTTCACTACCCTTTTCAGAGTTCTATGGCTGCGTTCACTAAGTTATTCGGCCTGCTACAAAGTTTTTCTGCACTTTCACTGCCTCGACGTTTCCAATTCACAGTTCCATCACTCACAGTGGATTTAGGCTTCTGTAGAATGTCCGCAATCTCACAAACTGATTTACTACAAAGGTGACATCCCACTATACTGCCATGATCGAACTGACTAATCTCGTTTGACTTACCCATTGCTTCACAAACGCATACGCACAACCTGAAGAACCACTACCAACACTTTTATAGATTCGGATTACCAATCAAATTGTTTCACCTGCCAAAACCACGTTTTTAGTGAGTGCCCGGATATTTTTGGCCAGATAGTGTATTACATAAGGTATTACCATTACTATTTTTCAGTGAAACCTTTCATTCAGTTTTAAAAATCCTAAGTGTTATCTAATGTACGCACATCGTTTGAGATTTGGACTCTTATTTCGTCAGATATAGCAGTTGAATACATCTACTTCCAAAACCAGAATTTACTGCTCTGAAAAGTGAATCCATTTCTCTTCGAAACTTGATTTTAAGGTAAATCGTCCTCTTTTTAATGAGAAAGTGAGTCAGTCGAAAGGAATAGCACTGAAAGATCTGGTAAACACTGTGAAAAATTGAAGCACGATCTTGTAAAATATGAAGAACATTTGCAAAAAAGGAAAAGAAAGGTATAAGACTAGGAGTGCAGAAAATAATAATTTATTTTTATTTGACCACGAAAGCTGCAAAAAAGCATTAAAAATCATAGGACAGAAGCAAACTTAAAGGGAAAGAAATTGATGACAATAATGTCGGTTAAGGTTTCTGTGAGATGAGCACTTTTGAAACATTACCAACATACTTTTTATGAAATTGCTTGCATAAAAAAATGTTTTACATACATGTTTTCCTAGTAAGTTAAAAATCATTACCTTTTAAGCTTTGATATGAATGTGTCCACAGTCATTGGGAGACAGACACTAAAAATGTAAAAAATATGGAGTGACTCCACTGGACTTTCCGAACACTTAAAATTAAGATCATTACGAGCATTTAAATAAATTTTAATCGATGAATAATTCAAACATGTATTCCAAATTGAAGCTCAATCGAATGCGGCGTTTAAACGCTAGCGCACTTACAAGAATTTCTCCCCATACGCCATAATGTAATAGAAATATTTGTCGTAGCCCAGTAGAAAAACTATAATTCCTATACACATCAAAATCAATACCGGTCTTACTATGGTGGGTTGTAACCTATATACCCAATTTGAGCTCAATCGAATGCCCTGTTTAAACGCTAGCGCACTTTCAAGAATTTCCACCCATATGCCATAATGTAAAAGAAATCTTTGTCGTAGCCCTGTAGAAAAACTATAAGTGCTATACACACCAAAATCAATACCGGTTTTGCGACGGTGGTTTATAACATATATACCCAATTTGAGCTCAATTGAATGCCGCGTTTTGGCGCTATCGTTTTCACTCACATACATACACACACGCACATACATCTCGTAAAAATGGCATAAATTAATTCAGAAGACCTCAAAACGTGTAAATACACCAAAATCTCGAAGTTGAATTTTTTCATGATTAGAATACTTTCCTTGCATGGTACATGTTTGGAAAGTAAAAATGCAAATATACCAGTTACATAATATTCTGAAAAAATTCCCAAAATATCGATGGCAAGATGCATAAACTCGAAAACACAAATAAACAAAGAAACAACAAGTTCGGTTGAGGTGGAGTGGGTTAAATTTTAAATTCATTCAATTTCAGGTTTTCGTCAGAAATTTCAGGAATTGTTTATGAAATTTCAGGAATTGTAATGTAGACTCTGATAGAGGCTAAAATCTTTGACCAAAATAAGTTTTTCCGCTGTTCATTTTTTTCTTTAATGTTCTTTCACAACAGCAAGTAAAATGTTTTCCCCTCCCTGAACTATAAGAAGAGACAAAATACATTATAAACGAGAAGTTGTAAGAAATGACTTCGAAGGGCATGTACAGTACCTTCAACGAGAGAGCTTCGATAAATTTACTTAAATCTATCTAGCATTCATACGTATACCTAATGGAACGTTAATCACGTAGTCAAAAAGGACGTTTGTACAGAGCGTGAACATTTACCCTTTCAATTAGTTGACTTTGAAAATTGTGTTTACACTGGATATAGTCATGGAGGTGGTTAAAGACAAACAAAAATCTCGATCTAAGAATTTGGAAATTTTGAACATCTTTCAACACACAGATGTGAAAAAAACAAATCCAAATAAGTTAATTTATTAATTTTCATAGCATATGCATTCGTATATAATTTTGTTTAAATAAGGTATAACCGTAACAAATAAATGAAATTTCTTTCTATATTATATTTGTGATTAACTCAACCATTTTCTTTGAATAAATATTTTTGTGTGTTTCCTGATCTGTAAACAACAACAGATATTTATGAAAAAAGTGCTATTATGTTTTTTAGACGATATAATCTCGAACTGAACATTTTGTTCAATACATCTGTTTTTTTCAAAAAAAGTTATTACTATTTAAAAAATAAAATTATTTATTTTGCATTTATTCTTGTAATAGAAAGAGAAGGAGTGTGAGTTAATATAGAAATTAATTTCACATTTAGTCAAGAAATTGAAAAAATAATTTAAAAATCCTATACTGTACACGCATGTGAAATAATTTAAATATTTGACAGTTCGTTAGTTAATTTCCTATTAAAAGAAAAGAAAATGTTTTATATGGGCTATATTTCTCGAATGAAAGAAATTCATACAAAAATAAGCTTAAAAATGTTTACAGTAGCCGTACTGTAAATATAACGAAGCTTTAGGAACATGCATTACGCCATGCAAATAAAAAATAATGAATTAATGAACTCTGGTACCCCTAAAAAGACAACAAATTAAATTATACGACTGAAGAAATATGTTTTTATGCATTAAAAAAAATTCTGTAAATATTTTCTTCAACTATTATAATGAATGAAACGAATTTATTTTTATAGCTAGAATGATGCTCTCTCTAATTATCTAGGAAAACTTATAACAGTACGTCTCTCATGAAAAAAAAAGAGTAACTTTATGTTTTCTCTAATTATTAAAGAAAATATTTAACTTAATTCCAAGAGAAATCTAAATAAGTAAAAAATAAATAAACAATACTGCATTCCTTGAACACGAAGGTTAATTAGCACAGTCCAATGTCATGCAAAAACACTACTAATTAAATTATCCAAAATAAATATCATACTTTCACGCAAAACTTTATTAATAAATTCGCAATAAACTGTAATGACCTACTTACCATCAGTTTTTTAAAATGTTATCATTATATTATTTGAAAATATCTTAAAACAATCACATTCAAATTAATGTATGGGATTTACATAAGTGATTCTAGAATCCACTTTTCATATATTTTATAAATGAAAAATAATTATGTCCGCTTTAGTTATTACAGCAAAAATTCTATTATCCGAAGTATTTATTACGCTTCCAGAAAATTCGAATTTTTAAATAATCAGGAAAACTTTCTTTTTAAATTAATAACAATATTTTAAGCTAATTTTATATTTTTAAAAGCTTTATAACATCAAATCTATAACAAAACAGAAACAAAAGTAAATCACTACACTAGTGTTATAATACACAGATGAATTTTACATAAAGCGCAGAGTTACAAATAATGTGTTTGGTTTAGCACTTTTTCGATTGTTACTCCTTTATCCGATATTCGTTATAGAAAAAGAGATGTTTAAATACAAAATATGATTGTGTAAAAAGGGTTGTTATTTTTTAGAGTAAATGGTAGGTATCAATGGTAAACATTGAAATTAAATTGATGATCAATTTTACTGCTTAAGACTAATACTGTAATATACTGGAAGAACTAATCTATTCATTAATGCTGCTTTCGCTGGACCTAAACAACTACTCTTATAAATGAAAGATACAATTAAGAGCCGTTGCAAAAGCAAATCGGGCAGGTCAATAGAAAAAAATTCCCATCACCATCTCAGAGTTTCCTGATTTTCTTTTATTATGTTGCCTTACCCTAGGAAAGAACAAATCTGAAATATTTTTGAATTACCTCTTTTAGTTTTGGAGTTATGGGGGGTCAAAATACCCCAGAGGAGCAACGTCGAATTAATTTAGGGCCATTTTTGCCACTTTATTGTCTCGACTGTGACTGGCTCAGAGGTGCTTCAGAGCATATTTTCATTTTAAACTATAATATACCTTGTATATTAACATCTCAAATTAAAAATTCATTCTAAAATTCTCAGAGCCCCAAATTAGGGCCCCCCAAAATACCCTCAATTTCATAAAAAATATAGTTTTAAGAATGCTTTAAATCTTGGCTCTGACGTGACACAGAAAAAATTTTTGCACAATGCGGTTATACATCTTCGTATAAACTGAATCCAATGTTAAAAATTTTTGAAGGCCCCCAGGGCCCCACGGTGCGGGGCCCCAAACATGGTCCTTAGCGCTAACTTACACAATTTCGAAGCATTGGTGCAGCTGAAGCCGACTTCCCACAGGAAAACTATTGGCATGGAAATGTAGTATCAACATAGTAGTTTGATATTATGAAAACACATTTCTTGAAGGTACAACTGTTTCCAAGAAAACTCCCAAAAAGTACCTCCCTATTTGGGGCATTACACTGGCACGCATGGGGGCATTTCGGCGTTACTTTTAGAAGTTTAATCGACAGTGGCAATATTGAAAATTAACTTATTCTTCATATATCACAAATATATCACAAATTATCTTACAGGGGCACTCATAAGAATTATATTACGCTGAATGGGGATCTCTGCAACTAGTGAACCGATTCGAAAAAAATTTTCACTGATAGAAAGCTACACTAATCCTGAGTAGTATAAGCTACATTTCAGCATGTAGCATAACTAGTTCTTTTTACAGGGACACTCAAAAGAATTCCAGCACATGAAGCTATATGGACATCTCTGTAACTACTGAACCGATTCTAAAGATCTTTTCACTGAAAGCTACACTATTCCTGAGTAACATACCTTAAAATTCTTGTACGTAGCATCATTTACAGGAACACTCAAAATGATTCGTAAACATTGTCATAACTATCTCTATTCGCCACTCAAATTTATTCAAATTTTATTAAACTCCATTCAAATTTTTGAACAGTGCAGTTATACATCTTCATATAAAGTGAATCCAATGTTAAATATTTTTGAAAGCCTCCAGCTTTGCGGCCTCTACTTTCCAGTCATTTTAAGAGGCATCGCAAGAGCAAATCAGTATAAAAAAAGAAGAAAGTTTCAATCACCATCTCAGAATCTCATGATTTTTGTTTTTTTGTGTGTGTGTTGCCTTACCCAAGGAAAGAACACATCTGAAATATTTTTGATTTAGCTCTTTTAGTTTTGGAGTTATGGGGGGTCAAAGTATCTCAAAGGAGTAACGAATTTTGGGCCATTTTTGCCATTTTACTCTCTCGACTGTGATTTGCTCTGAGATCCCTAGTAGCAATTTCCCCTTGGCCAGCGTATCCCCTTGGCCAGCAATTTCCCCTTGGCCGCGTAGCGAATCGCCAGTGAATACGCATCGGGCCGGGCATGGTGAAAGTGCATGGATACATCCACTTTATGTCATCTTGGACTCGCCGCCAGCCAAGGTATCAGTACCCAATGAGTTTTCGCCGCGCCGCGATGGATTCAGAGGGATTGGCCCATTCACTTTAAGTGTTATAATGGGCCAAATGCCGTGTATTGTATTACTTGTCATTATGTTTTCATCGCGTCTAGATGGGTTCAAAGGGACTGGCCCATTCACTTAATTTTATGTCACGATGGGCGAAGCGCCTCGGACGTATCAGTTGCTAATTTATTTTTATTGAACTGATAATATACCTTTAATATTAACATCTAAAAACGGAAATTCATTTGAAAATAGGCAGAGCCCCCAAACAAGCCCCCCCCAAATATCCCCAATTTCTTAAAAAATACACTTTTAAAGAATGTTTTAAATCTTGGCTCTCACGTGATATAGAAAAAATAAAAATTGCCCCTCGATACGGGGCCCCAAACGTGGTCCTTAGCGCTAATTTATGCAATTTCGAAGCATAGGTACAGCCGGCTCTGACTTCGCACATGAGAACTATTAGCATGGAATTGTAGTTTTAACATAGTAGTTTCATATTATGAAAAGATGTATTTTTTTTATTACTGTGTTAAATTTTTCTTGAAAACGGTGATGTTTTCAAAAAATATACCGCGGGGCCCTGGGGGCCTTCAAAAATTTGTAACATTGGATTCACTTTATATGAAGATGTATAATTGCATTGTTCAAAAAATTGAATGGAGTTTAATAAAAGTTGAATAAATTTAAGTGGCGAATGGAGACAGTTACTACAATGTTTAAGAATTATTTTGGGTGTTCCTGTAAATTATGCTACATTCATGAATTTTAGCCTATATAACTCATGAATACAGGAATAGTGTAGCTTTCAGTGAAAAGATCTTTAGAATCGGCTCAGTAGTTACAGAGATGCCCATATAGCGTCATGTGCTGGAATTCTTTTGAGTGTCCCGGTAAAAAGAACTAGTTATGCTACATGCTGAAATGTAGCTTATAATACTCAGGAATAGTGTAGCTTTCTATCAGTGAAAAATATTTCGAATCGGTTCACTAGTTGCAGAGATCCCCATTCAGCGTAATGTAATTCTTATGAGTGCCCCTGTAAAATAACTATTTGTGATATATGAAAGATATATTTGAGATATATGAAGAATAAGTTAATTTTCAATATTGCCACTGTCGATTAAACTTCTAAAAGTAACGCCGAAATGCCCCCATGCGTGCCAGTGTAATGTTCCAAATAGGGAGGTACTTTTTCGGATTTTTCTTGGAAACAGTTGTACCTTCAAGAAATGTTTTTTCATAATATCAAACAGCTATGTTGATACTACATTTCCATGTCAATAGTTTTCCTGTGGGAAGTCAGCTTCAGCTGCACCAATGCTTCGAAATTGCGTAAATTAGTGCTAAGGACCATGTTTGGGGCCCCGTACCGTGGGGCCCTGGGAGCCTTCAAAAATTTTTAACATTGGATTCACTTTATATGAAGATATATAACTGCACTGTGCAAAAAATTTTTCTGTATCACGTCAGAGCCAAGATTTAAAGCATTCTTTAAACTGTATTTTTTATGAAATTGGGGGTATTTTGGCGGGCCCTAATTTGGGGCTCTGACAATTTTCGAATGAATTTTTATTGAGATGTTAATATACAAGGTATATTATAGGATAAAATGAAAAAATTCTCTGAAGCACCTCTGAGCCAGTCACAGTAGAGACATAAAGTGGCAAAAATGGCCCTAAATTAATTCGTCGTTGCTCCTCTGGGGTATTTTGACCCCCCATAACTCCAAAACTAAAAGAGGTAAATCAAAAATATTTCAGATTTGTTCTTTCCTAGGGTAAGGCAGCACAATAAAAGAAAATCATGAAATTATGAGATGGTGATGGGAACGACCTGCCCGATTTGCCTCTGCAATGCCTCTTAATGTTTTATGACTTCACAATTACATTTTAAAATAATTTTCTTCTAAAGAAATAGCGTATATATTATGCACCATGTGCAATAGACGATTTAAAAAATCTTGTTACATACATAAATGAAACTTTGTTTTCTAAATGAATGTTGAATCTTGAAAGAAAAATAGATTTATGTTTTCCTAAACTGAAATAAAATATTTGAAAGACTTTTGCATTTTTAAATAGTTCTTCCGATAAAATATATCAAATTACATGAAACTATATACATTTGTTTTTTTCGAATTTCAGTTTCCAGAACAGTCTTGAAGCCAACATCATATTCTATAGTCTCACAGTTGATCAGTAAAATACATGAACATTAATCAAACTCTCATCTTCGTTTCGAAAATAATAAATTCATTTTCAATAAATCACTAAAAAAATGCAAGTAATTCTTAAATATTTTGAATCATATTTATTTTTCAAATGCTATCGATTTTTCATTGTTTTATGTCAAAAACTTATTCCTCTTTGCAAAATCTGGATACTGAAATGAATTGGTTGGTGTTAAAAGAGCTAAAACTTTCTACTTAACCCATAGTATTTTATTTAATGTAGAGTAGGAGAATCCGTGGCGTGTTGAAACTGAGATCATTCGAAACTGTATAGATTTATTGGAACTTGAAACCGTTAGCTTGATGGCGGTAATATTGCAATTCAGCAGCTTCCCATAACCTCCAGCCTGCCAGCGTTTTTGACCCTAGGTGAGAGTTTTCGTCAATCAAGAACCGATGTCGAAAAAATCGTGAACAAGTAAATTTTGAACGTTTTATGAAAATACCAATATTTTGATAATGAGTTTGTATTTCAGTTAGTCTTTTTATATTTTGAAAGCTTATAAACTAACGATTCAAATAACAGCACTGGTACAGATAACATCTTTACGTTTTGTTTCTTGTATTTTATTTCATAAAAAATTGGAGGCAGACTGCTTAAACTCAATTCGCTTAAGTTTTCTATGGTTTCATTAAATGATTGCTCTAATTGCATAAATATGCTTCCTTACTATAAAAATCACGTACCACGTTATTCGTATATATCGTATAATCTACCAAATGGAAATAATTATTGGAAATTACATTTAGTCTTTATTAATCTATTACAATAACATCAAAAACAATTCGAATGCATTATGATCTATGGACAGTCATTCTTTTAAGCATCTTTTATAAATATTCCGCTATTTCAAACTTAAAAAAAATATAGCGTATGTTGTTTTGTTCCCCTGCAGCAGCATTCAAAATAATTAAAATGCAACGCCCTCAATCATCAAAATTTCAACTACGGCAAAACAGACGTCTGTGACAATTTATTCTTTATTTTTAAAATGTAAGTATACTTTAAGATTTTCTTTTTCAGCATCTGGAAAAAATAACATAAAAAATGATGTACACAGCTTTTTTGAGGTTACATCCAAAATCTACGCAAATTTGGCAAAACCATCACCAAATTTGGCGTAAAAATATTGTGTTGGGTAGTGTTTTATAATCGCTACATTGTGTCATGATTTGCCTCTCTTCTTCTTTTGTAATAAATGTTTGTGAAATCATCCTTAAACACTTAAATTTATAAAGAGGGAAAAATAATAGTAATTGTAGTACTTCTATAACTAACTGAAGTTTTATAATGAATACGTCTCTACGATTTAAATATGTAATAATTTTAATTATGTAACACCAACTTCTCTTTTTTTTCGTTAAAATTTTAAGGTAGATTTTTAATGAGAAGATGTGATTATTTTTTAAAGGATTTATATTAACATTAAAATTTGTTTAGTTCAGTACAAAAATATTGTTACGCGAAAACGAAGTTTTGGGCTGTCACCCTCCGGTACTCAAAGTGACGTAGATCTTTTTTTCACGATAGCTACCTTTCATATATAGATGGTTCATCACATGACTTACTAACAAATCGGGAGAGCTTTCTAGAGGCAAAAATTACGAAAAATCACTTAAAATTTGGAGAACAGGTGGATTGTGAGAGTTTTAAAGTTTAAAGAATTTAGCTGATATTTATTTATTTTGATTTTTTTTTTTTTTTTTTTACAGTTTTGAGTAAAATTTCAAGTCGATTTGTCAAACGTGCATTTATATAAGATATAGAGAAAAATTTTCCCTTTTATTTATAAGGAATGCAGGTTAATTTCAAAGTAACTAACTAAAAATGTAATCAATAAATTCACTTCAGCAATATAGTTAACCGATTATTTATTTAACTTACACATTGCAAGTAACTGATTTTCAATCAGAATTTTAAATTTAAACGAAATACCCGCATAGTCCTTTATTTTAATCACTTTTCTACGAATATTTTATGAAAAGATTCGGATGATTTTTAAACCTCTAATACATAGTCTAACTTACAACAGAAACGCACTTAATGCTTTTTGATAAATGAGTGTAAGCTTTTCAGGCACTTTATTTAAGCGAATGGTAAAGTTTTCGTGGAAACTTTTTTTCTATTTCTGTGACAAGTCCCATTACCTGAGACTGATAGATGTACCTCTGGGAAGAAAAAGATGTAGATTTCGAAAGTCGATAAGTATCAGATTTCAAAACTGTTTTATTTTTTTATTTTTTTCAAACTTTAAAAGTCTGTAGAAATCTGATTTCCAGAAATGTTGGGACATAAAGTCGAAGGTTTTTCGGAACGCTTGGAAACAGCTGCATTTTTTTTTGTTTAAATATTCAGTAGAGTCAAAAAGACTTTGTAGTTAGTAATATTTTGTAGAATTTGATATATGTATTTCAGATCTTCAACATGTTTTGGTATTTGAAGAACTTTGTGGAATGAATTCAATATTTTGAAGATAGATATAAACGTTTAAAGAATTTCATTTTTTAAAAATGTGTATTGAAATGTGGTGTCAGTTTTTAATTTACACTTTCATGTCTTCTAAGCCAGTTCTACACATTTTTGCTTAGTAAATGAAACAAATGTCATAAATATATGAGTTTTTTCGAAGTGTCGTTTTATATGAGAGAATTTACAAAACATTTTTCTAGGGATAATATATTCTTGCAAGAAGTAAATTTGACAAGTTTTAATGAGTGTTTTTCATTTATGAAACTCAACTATCAAATCACGTGTATCGGTATATAGTGCAATATAAGTGTGCCATACAAGAATAACTCAAGTTTTCAAATCAAATTATGTGAGGTAAGATGATAAATGGCAACTAAACAAGATGATAAATTGCAACGCAACACAAAATAAAGTCGAAATAAGCAGGGTGTCGTGGGATTGTCGGAGTTGGTAATACATAAATTCTGAGTTTTAAAAAAATGGCATGAATAATCCGCGTGATGTTAAATCCAGGTGTCAGCGTAATAGGTTTAGGTGCATCACTTAGTCAATAAAATGATTTAATTTTTTCCACCCGTGTTCTTTTCACAAAAAAAATAACTAGCCTTCTGCAACGTCGTTAGTATCTACTTAGATACTAACGACTGGCTAATATGTCAAACCCGCTTTTACGTTCTCAATTCGACGGGACTACAGCTATCCCATTAAATATGCCCGACCGAAAGTCGGCTCTTGGAATGTCAATTTTTTCAAGAATTCTTTACAAATTCCTATGTATATATTTTTCCAAATTCCTATGCATTCAAAACTGACGTTTTTTTTAAGGCTTTCCTTCCCATGAGTAACTTTTTGTTTGTAGGAGGGGAACTTACTTATCTGACGAAGAAATAACTGTTCTTTCCATACTTCCTCTGAAAATTTAAATAGCAGAGCAATATGGCTGTTTACAAGTGTTCATTTCTAAAAAAAATGGGATAAAAAAAATCTTGATTTTGCTAAATTATTTGCATGATTCCTTTTTTTTTTTCCACAAGTCGTGCTGAAAAAAATTAGGATTCGTAGGAAAGATCTACATTCTCCCTCTTGTGATTGGCGAAACCACGATTAAACCAGTTATAAACAGTCGACCACTCAGTATATAACGAATGACTGAGTGATTCTACTGAAGACAACTCTCTTTGGAAACTTGCCAAGAGAATCAAAAAAGTCACTAATCCTCTTCCTCCTATCCGGCGAGATAATTTCTTCGCGTACACTGACAGCGAGAAAGCTGATACGATTGCTGATCACCTTGACTCTCAATACCAATTAAATAATATACGAGATGAGGACACTGAAACAGAAGTCAATAACACTGTTGATACCTTCCTAGCTCAATCACCCCCTACTCCTAATATTAATATTTCTGTGATTGAACTAATCAATAAATTTAAATTCATCAATAATCATAAATCCCCCGGTATCAGCGGCATTACTAATATGGCACTTAAAAATCTAAATCTGGCTTACATCATTAAAATCACTAATCTAATTAATGTCATTATCAAATTTTCCTATTTCCCCAGGGACTGGAAGACAGCCATCATTATTCCAATTCAGAAACCGAAAAAACCTCCTGACATTGCCAGCTCATACAGACCCATTAGCCTTTTAAGTTCAATTAGCAAGATTGCAGAACACTTTATTCTCGAACTAGTAAAAATCCATATTGAAGAAAATAATATAATTGTCCCGCACCAGTTTGGCTTTCGCCCCCACCTCTCTGCCTCTCACCAAGCCTTTAGACTAGTCGAGAAAATTACTACTGACAAAATCCAAAAACTTCACACCCCTGCTGTCTTCCTTGATGTAGCGCCAGCGTATGATAAGGTCTGGATCAAAGGATTAATATTTAAACTCATAAATTATAATTTCCCCAATCATCTAATCCACCTAATTAGTACCTATGTGGAAAATCGTAACTACACTGTTAGAGTAAGAGATGCAAGATCTCACATTCACTATTGTATGAGTGGTCTTCCCCAAGGCTCAGTTCTCTACCCTACTCTTTTCAACATTTTTATTAATGATTTCCCAACTCACTCTCACACCAATACTGATTTTTTTGCTGACGATGCTGCGATTTTTTACTCCAACAAGAACATAAAATATGCCATCTCTTCCCTCAACAAACATCTGAAACTAATCAATCCATGGCTCAAAAAATGGAAAATCGCAGTAAACATAGAGAAAACAGAAGCAGTACTCTTCTCTAATGTTACCCCCAACACTAGAAACAAACATAGCATTAATTTTAATAACACCCCTCTTCCTTGGTCTGACTCATGTAAATCATCCTTGATTCAAAATTAATGTTTAAGCATCATATTAATTATGTCATTACCAAATTCCGAGCTGCTAAATATTCTCTTTACCCCTTATTAGCTCGGAATAGTGCGTTATCCATAAAAAACAAGTGTCTCATTTACAATTCCTTTCTAAGACCTATTCTTACGTATGGTAGTCAAGCTTGGTCGTGTGCGGCAAAAACTAATTTAATTAAGCTGTGCAGAGCCCAAAATGTGTCTATTCGTCAATTTATGGACATACCTTACTACATTAATAATAATCAAATTTATAAGGAAATCCCGATACCCCCTCTTGCTAACTTCATTGAAGAATTAAATAAAAATTTCATTAATAACATCCCCACTATTAATAACGCTGCTTTAAATGAACTACCTGAGTACGACGCCCAAGACTTGACTAACAGACGTAGACCCCGTGCTGGCACCGTAATCACTAGTTATATTTAATTTTTATTCCTCTTTGTGTTCTTAATTTAATCTTTAATCATGTTGTATTCCTAACTTTCGCTCTTAATACAATCTCTGCTACTTTGCTTCATACTCGCCCCTGATTGGACAGTACAAAACCTTACTCCCAATCCTAATTTGCATATTGTAGCAGTAATCGCTGTGTCCAGAACTTGTGAGAGTCCACTAGTTCTTCAATTTTTAGCTGCTCCTATCACTCACAGCAACCAGCTTCCTCATTGGCCGAGACCATCTCGCTCCAGCCCCTCCTCCCACAAAGTGAAATAGCAACCGCTATAGCCACTTTTTTGAGCGGGTCCTTCTTTTTGAAGGCCCAGTAGGGACTTTGTCGTTTTTTCTTCCACCAGATACTATTAATTTTACATTAACGCTGATTTCTCGGGTTCTAATTAACCTTTTTGAGTAATTCAAATTTTAATGTAATGTTCACTGGCCCACCATCATTAACTAACTTTTCTTTTTACCTTGTTGAGCTCCGATAATTTTTATTAAATTTTAAACTTTAATTCCAAACCAGCCCGGAGTCTGGTCTCTGATTGGTCGGGGCTAGCCCCACCTCTCAGTTCTTCTATTTACTCATACTTTGCCAGCACTTAGTGTATTTTATTGTGTGTGTATCCCAGTTTTTCTCAAAGTCTTCTTAGAGGGAAAAAAAAATTAAGACTACTTTTTTCTCCAATTATTGTTCCATCATCTCTCGATCTCAGATTTGATCTGATTTCATTTTTCATAGAGAAAAAAAAAATAAGAATCATTTATTGAATTGCATTACTGCTTAAAATGTATTCATATCTTTTTTCTGAAGCCATTAAGACTTCTAAATTGTATCTTATTGTGTACAGGGACTCAAGAACCTATTTAATCTTATTTCATGTTTATCATAGTACATACTTTTTCTCCCCCCCCCACTGTTATGTATGCTTCATGGACTGTAGCTATTTATGTTGTATTGACCAATAGTATAGCTTCTTCGAGGGGAAGTCGAGGGCCATTTTGGGCCCAGGCACTTCCGAACAAATTAGAAGAGAAGAGGCAGGGAGAAAGCTCTTAGCTTCTCGATAGTTATCTGCTTAGATTTCCTGTATATATTCTTTCAACTGGTTATTAGAAGGATATGAAGGGTCCAAGGGAAGAACGATGAGAGTTCACATTTCGTCAATGTTGAGGTTTCTACTGTATTCTGTTGTTCATTAGTGGTACTATTAATATCCGAACCCATAAGGGGAAAGAATGATGAGAATACACTGAGAAAATAGCCCAAAGATACAGTTTACTGGGGAAAAACGTGGAAAGTCCCGAGCGCTTTTCGATTTTTTGGAAAATCAGCTGTATTGGACTCTCATCGTTCTTCCCGTGGACCCTTCATATTCAATTTTCTTTGATTGATTGAATTGAAATTAATCTTGTTAATTGAATAATCGATACTCCTATTCTTTATATTTTCGCGTGTGATATTTTAAGTACTAGTTTTGTATCCCTATATCAAAAAAGAGGCATTAACAAAACATATTCACAATCTAAGGGAATACGTAGCACTCATTAGTGTCCGTTTTTGCCAAACTTAAGCCATGCTAAAAGGCAAAAGAGGCTAAATCAAATCAATTCCCTCAAAATTTTTGCATTCCAGATTGAAACAATATGGCATGACATTTGAAGTATAATTAACATCAACGGACATATTTTATATCAATTTCATTTGCAAGTTAAAACATACGCACTTGTAAACGCTATTTGTAAGTTTTTCCATCTTTTTAATCTGAGATTGTATCTCAGTAGAGATTTAAAATATACTCTATATATTACATGTTAAAATATACTCTATATAGTACATGAACTAAGGAAATTCACCACTTACGCGGCATGACGCCTTATTATAAGAAATGAGTGACTCCAAATTCGCGCCAGTGTTAATATTTTTGCACCGAATGACATGGTATTATTATACCTGTCTTGCTTTTTTCATAGGTCAAAGCACTTGGTGATGTAAACAGACTCAATTGTTATTAAATGATTCATAAAATACATACATTTTTATCTACCCCAGTTTTGACTGGTAATATAAATGGAATCTTAAAGCACAATGTCGTAACTTACCATTTATTCAGCATGTATTGCTTTCCATTGATTGTGTTAGCGTTGTCGGAACGCGTATGGGAATTATCGCTATTTCAAACAGGGTTAGTCCAACATTTCATGCTTATTGGCCATTTTTGTATCTTTACAAGTTGTACATTTTCCCGCCGATTTTACAATTATTGAATTTAAACGCAGCTGCAGTAGTGTAGAAGTTTATTGAAAATGCACATAAATATGGTGATTAATATATTCATATTTTGCATAGACTCATGTAAATAAAAGTGCAATATCCATTAGACTTGTCCTTATCATCTAAATGCTGAGTAGAAATGTTCTTAAAACTAACTATACGTAATTATGTCATCATATCTAATATATAAAATTCTCCTGTCCCAGTGTTAGTCACCTAACTCCTCCGAAACCACTTGACCAATTTTAATAAAATTTTCTATGTATATTCTTTAGGTCATAGAATAGGTTTTTAACTATGTCTCATACCCCTAAGTCATAAGGGCGGTCCACCCCAAAATGTTTAGCCCCCGAGTGCTATTCATTTCAATCAGGATTTCTGTGTAGACATTAGCGTGTCGAGTCACTTTTCAAATGTGTTTGCCAGATAATGTGGAGAGGGGGGGGGAAGTTAATAAAATGTTGAAAGTCGCACAAGGTTTGCAATTTTTGATAATTCATCGCTAAATGTGGTGCCAAAACGCGACAATTTATTATAAATATATTTCGCGTATAGTTAGAAATCGCCTGGCGTATATTGTAAAAGAGTTTTATTAGGCGATTTTAATATAGATTTCTATTCCGAAGAAGTTCTCTGTGGAACAAGAAAGGAAAACACGGTACACTCGTGGATTATGATGCCCATTCCAAACAGCATTTAAAATGTCTTTGCGGTATAGTTGGAATATGCCTACAGGAAGAATATGCCTGGCGAAGATTGTTAAACAATCTCAGTTGGCGATTTTAAGATAGATTTCCATTCCAAAGATGCGTTTTATGGTACAAGAAAGAGTTGATTCCTATTTTAACATCCCCACTCTCGCCAACCTAAAAAATCTCCGTACTTTGGCGAGCTTTGCAGTCATGGGTCTCTGGGAGTTATGAACAAGATTTAACGGTACTTACGTATTATCCCGGCGGTCCGGCGAGACAAGCAATTTTTCACCAAGATAAATGCCGGACACATGAAATTGTTGATGGTTTGGAATACGATTGTACGATACGGTAAGTATCAAGTTAGGTTAGTTAAGGTAAGTAAGTTTCAACGCTCCCAAAAGAACCAGATAAAAACTAAAGTAAACAAACTAGCGATAAACGCACCAGTTAAGGAATCTGAAGACACTTAATTATTAAAACTACATCAATTGGCAATTCAAAATAAATAAAAATGTAACGGCATGCTTTACTTACATGTTGTTCCAAATCGCCATTTTATTTCTAAATTACGATTGCCACATTAATGCAAAAAATCGTCATGGTAACTGCATATGTTTAATGATCGCCACATTGGCGAGAGTCGAGGCGTTAAAGTAGGAATCAACCCAAGAAAGACAAACCGGTACATTCATGGATTATGATGCACATTCGAAACAATATATAAAACGGTGAAGTATATTTGTAATATACTTGGCGAAGATTGTAAAATAGTTTTAGTAGGCGATTTTAAGATAGATTTCGATTCCAAAGATGGGTTTTACGAAACAAGCAAGAAAAATACAGCACAGTCATGAATAATGATACACTTTTGAAACTTAATGGAATAAGTAAGAAAAATAGGGACAACGTATAACTAATGATACGATTTTAATATATAGCACTATAGTGTGTATTTAAAACCTGAAAGTGTTTCCGATTTTCATCCTTTTTTCTTTCCGAACATGTACCCTGTAAGGAAAGTATTGTAATCATGAAAAAATTCGACTTCGAGATTTTGATATATTAACACGTTTTGAGGTCTTCTGAATTCATTTATGCTATTTTTACGAGATGTATGTTTGTGTGTGTGTGTGTGTGTGTGTGTGTGTGTGTGTTTGTGTGTGTGTGTGTGTGTGTGTGTGTGTGTGTGTGTGTGTGTGTGTGTGTGTGTGTGTGTGTGTGTGTGTGTGTTTGTGTGTATGTGAGTGAACACGATAGCTCCTAACCGGGGCATTCGATTGAGCTCAAATTGGGTATATATGTTATAAACCACCATCGTAAGACCGACATTGATTTTGATGTGTATAGAACTTATAGTTTTTCTACTGGGCTACTACAAAGATTTCTTTTACATTATGGCTTATGGGGGGGAAATTCTTGAAAGTGCTCTAGCGTTTAAACGGTACATTCGATTGAACTCATATTGGGTATATCTAATAAATAAAATTCTCATGTCACAGTGTTAGTTACCATACTTCTCCAAAACGGCTCGACCGATTTTAAAGAAATTTTATATGTATATTCGTTAGGTCTGCGAATATGATTTTGTCTCATACCCCTAAGTCACAAGGGCGGTCCACCTCAAAATTTTTAGCACCAGAGTGCTAATAAGTTCAATCAGGATTTTTGTCTAGGCATTAGCGCATCGAGTCCCTTTTCAAATGTGTTTGCCAGATAACGTGGAGAGGGGGGGGGGCGTTAATAAAATGTTGAAAGTCGCACAAGGATTTGCAATTTTTGATAATGGATCGCTAAATGGGGAGCCAAAACGTGACAATCTAATATATAAAATTCTCCTGTCCCAGTGTTAGTCACCTAACTCCTCCGAAACCACTCGACCAATTTTAATGAAATTTTCTATGTATATTCGTTAGGTCATAGAATATGTTTTTAACTATGTCTCATACCCCTAAGTCATAAGGGCGGTCCACCCCAAAATGTTTAGCCCCGGAGTGCTATTCAGTGCAATCAGGATTTCTGTGTAGACATTAGCGTGTCGAGTCACTTTTCAAATGTGTTTGCCAGATAATGTGGAGAGGGGGGGGGGAAGTTAATAAAATGTTGAAAGTCGCACAAAGTTTGCAATTTTTGATAATTGATCGCTAAATGTGGTGCCAAAACGCGACAATTTATTATAAATATATTTCGCGTATAGTTAGAAAACGCCTGGCGTATATTGTAAAAGAGTTTTATTAGGCGATTTTAATATAGATTTCTATTTCTAAGAAGTTCTCTGTGGACAAGAAAGGAAAACAAGGTACACTCGTGGATTATGATGCCCATTCCAAACAGCATTTAAAATGTCTTTGCGGTATAGTTGGAATATGCCTACAGGAAGAATATGCCTGGCGAAGATTGTAAAACAATCTCAGTAGGCGATTTTAAGATAGATTTCGATTCCAAAGATGCGTTTTATGGTACAAGAAAGAGTTGATTCCTATTTTAACATGCCCACTCTCGCCAACCTAAAAAATCCCCGTACTTTGGCGAGCTTTGCAGTCATGGGTCTCTGGGAGTTATGCACAAGTTTTAACGGTACTTACGTATTATCCCGGCGGTCCGGCAAGACAAGCAATTTTTCACCAAGATAAATGCCGGGCACAAGAAATTGTTGATGGTTTGGAATACGATTGTACGATACGGTAAGTACCGTTTAAACGCTCCCAAAAGAACCAGATGAAAACTAAAGTAAACAAACTAGCGATAAACGCACCAGTTAAGGAATCTGAAGACACTTAATTATTAAAACTACATTAATTGGCAATTCAAAATAAATAAAAATGTAACGGCATGCTTTACTTACATGTTGTTCCAAATCGCCATTTTATTTCTAAATTACGATTGCCACATTAATGCAAAAAATCGTCATCGTAACTGCATATGTTTAATGATCGCCACCTTGGCGAGAGTCGAGGCGTTAAAGTAGGAATCAACCCAAGAAAGACAAACCGGTACATTCATGGATTATGATGCACATTCGAAACAATATATAAAACGATGAAGTATATTTGTAATATACTTGGCGAAGATTGTAAAATAGTTTTAGTAGGCGATTTTAAGATAGATTTCGATTCCAAAGATGGGTTTTACGAAACAAGCAAGAAAAATACAGCACAGTCATGAATAATGATACACTTTTGAAACTTAATGGAATAAGTAAGAAAAATAGGGACAACGTATAACTAATAATACGATTTTAATATATAGCACTATAGTGTGTATTTAAAACCTGAAAGTGTTTCAGATTTTCATCCTTTTTTCTTTCCGAACATGTACCCTGTAAGGAAAGTATTGTAATCATGAAAAAATTCGACTTCGAGATTTTGATGTATTAACACGTTTTGAGGTCTTCTGAATTCATTTATGCTATTTTTACGAGATGTATGTTTGTGTGTGTGTGTGTGTGTGTGTGTGTGTGTGTGAACACGATAGCTCCTAAACGGGGCATTCGATTGAGCTCAAATTGGGTATATATGTTATAAACCACCATCGTAAGACCGACATTGATTTTGATGTGTATAGAACTTATAGTTTTTCTACTGGGCCTACTACAAAGATTTCTTTTACATTATGGCTTATGGGGGGGGGGAAATTTTTGAAAGTGCTCTAGCGTTTAAACGGTACATTCGATTGAACTCATATTGGGTATATCTAATAAATAAAATTCTCATGTCACAGTGTTACTTACCATACTCCTCCAAAATGGCTCGACCGATATTAAAGAAATTTTATATGTAGATTTGTTAGGTCTGCGAACATGATTTTGTCTCATACCCCAAAGTCACAAGGGCGGTCCACCTCAAAATTTTTAGCACCAGAGTGCTAATAAGTTCAATCAGGATTTTTGTCTAGGCATTAGCGCATCGCGTCCCTTTTCAAATGTGTTTGCCAGATAACGTGGAGAGGGGGAGGGCGTTAATAAAATGTTGAAAGTCGCACAAGGATTTGCAATTTTTGATAATGGATCGCTAAATGGGGAGCCAAAACGTGACAATTTATTATAAATATATATCGAGTATAGTTAGAAAACGCCTGGCGTATATTGTAACACAGTTTTATTAGGAGATTTTAATATTGATTTCTATTCTGAAGAAGTGCTTTGTGGAACAAGAAAGGAAAACACTGTACACTCATGGATTATGATTCTCATTTCATGTCTTTGCGGCATAGTTGGAATATGCCTATAGGACGAATATGCCTGGCGAAGATTGTAAAACAGTTTCAGTAGGCGATTTTAAGATAGATTTCGATTCCAAAGATGTGTTTTATGGTACAAGAAAGAGTTGATTCCTATTTTAACGCCCCCCACTCTCGCCAACCTAAAAAATCCCCGTACATTGGCGAGCTTTGCAGTCATGGGTCTCTGGGAGTAATGCACAAGTTTCAACGGTACTTACGTATTATCCCGGCGGTCCTTCAAGACAAGCAATTTTCACCAAGATAAATGCCGGGCTCATGAAATTGTTGATGGTTTGGAATACGATTGGCAATAATTTGCCAGCAAATTTGACGAATAAGTAGTTTGGCGGAAGTGACCGCCGGCATAATACGAACGTACCGTTTCGGCGCTCCCAAAAGAACTAGATGAAAACTAAAGTAAACAAATTAGCGATAAACGCAGCAGTTAAGGAACTTGAAGACACTTTATTATTACAACTACATTAATTGGCAATCCAAAATAAATAAAAATGTAACGGCATGCTGTGCTTACATGTTGTTCTTAATCGCCATTTTAATTCTAAATTATGATTGCCACATAAATGCAAAAAATTGTCATTGTAACTGCATATGTTTAATGATCGCCACCTTGGCGAGAGTCGAGACGTTAAAGTAGGAATCAACCCAAGAAAGACATACATGGTATACGCATGTATTATGATGCGCATTCGAAACAATATATAGAACGATGAAGTGTAGTTGTAATATACTTGGCGAATATTGTAAAATAGTTTTAGTAGACGATTTTAAGATAGATTTCGATTCCAAAGATGGGTTTTACGAAACAAGAAAAAAAATACAGCACAGTCATGAATAATATAAACTTTCCAACTTAATGGAATATGAGAGAAAAATAGGGACGACGCATAAATTATGATACGATTTTAATATATAGCGCTATAGTGCGTATTTAAAATCTGAAAATGTTTCAGATTTTCATCCTTTTATTATTATTTTTTTTTTGACAAAATTTTTTATGGAATGACTATGAATAAGTCTCGAGGCCAAGCTATGTTTGTTTGTGGCTTAGATTTGAGCACGCCATGTTTTTCACACGGACAATTGTACGTGGCGTGATCTCGAGTGGGCAAACCATGCAGTTTGTTTGTGTTAGCTAAAAATATTGTTCACTCTATTCCGTTAAGGGTTTGGCATTATTTTTTAGTAAAATTATTTTAATTAGCGATATATATAAATGTAAAGAATAAATTACAATGAATTAAAAATATAAATGTGTGGTATTGTGTTATTTTTATAGTCCAGCATGGTTCACAGCGCTCCATGCCTCTTCCACTCATATACCACATCCTCACACACTTACAATAAGTTAGTCATTTCTTTCTACTAAAATAATCCTAGGAATAATTTATATGACAAAACAACGTTTGCCGGGTCAGCTAGTTTATTATAAATATATTTTGAGTATAGTTAGAAAACGCGTGGCGTATATTGTAACACGGTTTTATTAGGCGATTTTAATATTGATTTCTATTCTGAAGAAGTGCTTTGTGGAACAAGAAAGGAAAACACTGTACACTCATGGATTATGATTCCCATTTCATGTCTTTGCGGCATAGTAGGAATATGCCTATAGTACGAATATGCCTGGCGAAGATTGTAAAACAGTTTCAGAAGGCGATTTTAAGATAGATTTCGATTCCAAAGATGTGTTTTATGGTACAAGAAAGAGTTGATTCCTATTTTAACGCCCCCCACTCTCGCCAACCTAAAAAATCCCCGTACTTTGGCGAGCTTTGCAGTCATGGGTCTCTGGGAGTAATGCACAAGTTTCAACGGTACTTACGTATTATCCCGGCGGTCCTTCAAGACAAGCAATTTTCACCAAGATAAATGCCGGGCTCATGAAATTGTTGATGGTTTGGAATACGATTGGCAATAGTTTGAGAGCAAATTTGACGAAAAAGTAGTTTGGCGGAAGTGACCGTCGGCATAATACGTACGTACCGTTTCGGCGCTCCCAAAAGAAGCAGATGAAAACGAAAGTAAACAAATTAGCGATAAACGCACCAGTTAAGGAATTTGAAGACACTTTATTATTACAACTACATTAATTGGCAATCCAAAATAAATAAAAATGTAACGGCATGCTGTGCTTACATGTTGTTCCAAATCGCCATTTTAATTCTAAATTATGATTGCCACATAAATGCAAAAAGTTTTCATTGTAACTGCATGTGTTTAATGATCGCCACCTTGGCGAGAGTAGAGGCGTTAAAGTAGGAATCAACCCAAGAAAGACATACATGGTATACGCATGTATTATGATGCGCATTCGAAACAATATATAGAACGATGAAGTGTAGTTGTAATATACATGGCGAATATTGTAAAATAGTTTTAGTAGACGATTTTAAGATAGATTTCGATTCCAAAGATGGGTTTTACGAAACAAGAAAAAAAATACAGCACAGTCATGAATAATATACACTTTCAAACTTAATGGAATATGAGAGAAAAATAGGGACGACGCATAAATTATGATACGATTTTAATATATAGCGCTATAGTGCGTAGTTAAAATCTGAAAATGTTTCAGATTTTCATCCTTTTATTATTATTTTTTTTGGACAAAATTTTTTATGGAATGACTATGAATAAGTCTCAAGGCCAAACTATGTTTGTTTGTGGCTTAGATTTGATCACGCCATGTTTGTTCACTCTATTCCGTTAAGGGATTGATATTATTTTTTAGTAAAATTATTGGAATTAGCGATATATATAAATGTAAAGAATAAATTACAATGAATTAAAAATATAAATGTTTGGTATTGTGTTATTTTTATGTTCCAGCGTTGTTCACAGCGCTCCATGTCTCTTCCACTCATATACCACACCCTCACACACTTACAATAAGTTAGTCATTTCTTTCTACTAAAATAATCCTAGGAATAATTTATATGGCAAAACAACGTTTGCCGGGTCAGCTAGTAATTTTATATGATATAGTTTGGAAACTATCCATCTTCTATATTTTAATAACGGCAAGTTACAGATTCCCCCTTTATATAGATAAGAATGTATTTATTTAAAACATGGAATAACAACATTTCACAAATTTTATAGAACAACTTTCTTGAGGCCGTAAACATGCGCTTACGTTCACAAACTCAACTATACTATATAAATAAGCTCAGCTGGAGAGGTGAACTCTAACATATTCCGCAATTCTTGTCATTGGCAGTACACTTTATTCTGTTAAAAACATAATTAGATGGTAAAACAAATAAAACCCTATTCCACCTTCCACCATGAAATTGCTAATGCTCACTTATTGACTCTATGGACCACACTGAATAGCTTTAGTTTCGTCGTACAATGGTCTCTAATACATTCTATTCAATTCTTGTATGCACAAAAAAATTGCTCCTCACTTTTATTAATTATCTGTGCCACAGCAATGAAGTTACAGTTAAAGGAATAAATGTTAGTTTAATCTAGAAGGCAATAAAAATGGACATGTGTATTTTTCCAAATGTTTATTTTAGTTCAAAAACTGGTTTACATAAATTTACCGACGTAGTTTTACACGTAATAAGGTTACTTTCATCTAAGAAAACTAACACTAGATTTCCATTTTCATGTATTTCAGGTAGAAAATTAATTACCAAATTTTTACATTAAGAGAATATTTGTTTGCATCCTTCGAGATAAAATGACTTTTATTGGCGATCAAAAATAATTTTAAAAAATCCACACTAATTTAATAACTGATAGCATAAACTTTTCCATTAGCTGCAGCATTTTATACTGATTAAAATTTCCAAAGTCATGATTATAAATCTAAAAGCATCGTAGTACATTATGTGATCAACTAAATGCCAAGTATTTATTTTTATATTTTTCTGATGGAATGGAATTGTAGTTTAAAACATCCACAGTATTCTTAAAATTTAAAGCTTTGCATGGAAGTATATTTTCAACTACGTTATTCACTTTCTTAGTTAGAACTTTAAACAAAAGTCTCAAAGGGATCGTGGAAATACATCAGCAACAAATTAATTGAAATATTTTTCAAAATAAAACTTAGTGTCAAAGTGCAATGTTAATCTCTTTCTCCTGCTTTTAGAAGTATCTTATTTTGACTAACTTAGCGTGTCAAAAACGTATTCATTAAATGCAGGTGAAAAGTAAAGAGGCAAACTATTTTTCAAAAATACGTTTACCAATTCATTAAGTTTTCAAACACAGAAGATTAAGAATCCTCCATAGAACTATCGTTTATTTGCGAAAATAATTATAAAAGCTTTCAGAAACTGTTTGGAATAATATTAATGATTATCAAGCTCACCTTTATTGCTTTTAAATGGCATGAATTGCACGTATTATAATTTATCAAACTACTGAAACGACAAACTATCTTAGACATCACTAATGTTAGATAAGCAAATTTACACGTTTTAAAACTGATAGCTTATATTTATAGATAAATACTTGCACACACATATACAGAGTGAATCTAAACTCTTGGGCAAAACTTTATGGAGTGATAAGGCACATAATAAGGAATCAGAATCACATAGCAATGTTGGGTCGGCAACGTCGTCTTCGTATAGCTGTTAATAATCACTTCGGAAAAAGTGCTGCAACAACAGTGCACTTGCAGACCATTGTTCGTCAGAAACTAATGTATTTTTCTCCGAAAACAGAAGACTAAAATGGATAGTTTAAAAAGATTATTTTATTTCATGGATGAAATTATCGAAGACGAGCCAATTGCTTATGACACTTGGTTTAAGAAATTAGACGTTCACTTCAATGCTTTTCCAAAAGTGATTATTACCGGGTACTTTAAAAATGCGTTTCATCCCAGATTGCTATGTGATTACGATTCGTTATTCTGTGCCCCATCACCCCTTAAAGTTTTACCCAAGAGTTTAGATTCACACCGTAGATAGAAAGAGAGAGAGAGAGATATATTGAAACAATAATGACGAACAAAGCATATCATAAATGTTACTGCAAAAAACAGGCATAGCACTGAGTGTGCTCATAAAGATTTGTTATAAATGATGTACAAAAATACGGGAAATTTACGACTGGTAGCTGATTTTCGAGGGGGACCCCTGAAGCGGAGACCTGATAAATGATACTTTTATAGATTATCATAAATATAACGAATTTTAGGATAGTGGATTTTAATGGAGCCCAAACACAGCGGTGCATACTATAGTAACAGTGACGTCTCATTGACGTCCATATGTACACTCTCAGAAAAATTCGTCTTTAGTGACTAACTTTTTCCTCATTTTTCAACGAATAATTTCAGTACTCCTTGGAAACTTAATATTCCCGTGAATTCTTCTCGAAAATCAAGAGGAGGTCTGAAGAAGAGGAAAAAAATTCTGAAGAAGATTCTTCAATTGACAAGAGATCTAAGAAACGGTTATTCGTCAAATAACGAAAATATTCCGGCAGCACTGATTGCTGAAAACTTTCCGTGATTCGAAAAAAAATAATTTTTGAGAGTTTACCACATAGGAGGCAGTTCGCTTGTAACTTCACTGTGATATGTTGTCTCTAACGCTCTCCTTGCATTGTCACCAAAACATAACCAATTTACTTTGAAAAATTCATTTTATGACTTTAGGGTGACGTGAGTGACGTGGTGAATTACCGTGGTAACGATTTCGCAGCAGGACATTTGAACGCCTAGTATTGTATTGTATTGCATATATTAAGGAAAAGCTACTCGAGGGCTTTCTGCCTGAGGAAAGGTGCCTTGGTTGGAGGGCTTTTGCGGGTTATAACGCGTATTCACTTTACGTCTGGGGAAAACTGCTCAAAACTTCAGATCGTTATTTCGGTAGCCTTGTGATAGGTTCGAACCCGAGACTTCAGTCATCCGCCTTTTTCAGTTAAACATCTAGGAGTGTGATGCATCTATGTATGTTGATTATCGCCCCTTTTATTCCTAATTTTAAATGGTTATGGCAAGCCAAAGTTTCTACTTCCCATACGCGCTGTCTGAGTTTATTAGTCTGCCTTTAACGACTTTTTACTTGCCGAAAATGTACCATATAGGGAAAGTATTGTAGCCATGAAAAAAGTCTGCAAGTTGACTGAGAAATAATTAATTAACAGTTATTGCATACGGGAAAAGTGAAGTAATGAAAAATGAGAACAGAAATAAAAGCTAAACCTTCTGATTTTGAATAAACTAAATTTAACAAAATAAAAACAAATAAAAATTAATATTATATATGTGATGTATATCACACCATGATTTCTTATTATAGTCTGCCTTTAACGACATTTTACTTTCCGAACATGTACCATATAAGGAAAGTATTGTAGTCATGAAAAAATTCGACTTTAGAATTTTATTTTTGTACATGTTTTGAGGACTTTTGATTTTAATTATGCTATTTTCACGAGATGCATGTATGTTTGAGTGTGTCTGTGTGAACGCGATTCTGTGTGAATTAAATTTAAGAAAATGAAAACAACTAATTTATATTATATATGTGATGTATATCACACTATGATTTCTTTATTACCTTACATTCATAGCGTAAATTGGAGGCTGGATTAAAAACATGTAATTTTATGCGCCTAAGAAATTATTTTTTCTGATGCAATGCCACTAAATTGTACGTTGCGGATTCACTCGGCAACATTCCATGTCATACGGATTGCTTTATTTCTGTCTAAATTATTGATTTTTTTGTGTTTTTCCCTTAATTTTTGGAAACCCCTGCATGTCGGTATTGCTAAAAATACTGCAAATTTTGTTGGCAATCATTTCAATTCGAATTAATTTTACAATTACTTTTTTTTCAAGGTTTTGAACTACAATTTGAATTGTATTATTTCTGACTTTACATCAGAACTGACATACTTTCTGACTTTTCATCTGACTTTTCTTTCTACATACTTTCTGACTTTTCATCTTGACATCCTAATCCCAATGGCAGATCAACCAGAAAATATTCTCCCACTATCAGATTAAATATGCATAAAGGTGAATGTCTGTAATTATCTCCATCTGGGCTAGAGGGCGTGAGTGCGCAATGAATTGCGACATGATATTAGTGGACTGATTCAAATAGTTTGATATATATTTAAAACAAAAATAAAGGAATTTCATAACATATTCTGAATAAATTTTCCTGTGAAATATTATAATTTTTAGTATTATTATTTTTGCCAAATTAAGTAAAAAGATCGAATTTGTAAGAATTTATATCTTCATACTAGTTACTATAAAATACAGAAATAATATTGCTCAATTTTAAATTAAAGTTATATGCTAATTTGGGAGGCATTTCTAATGCCCACGTTCTAGTCGTCCAATTTAATCAATTAATTATTTTAATTTAATTTATTTGTTGCTGTAAATGCTTCAAGTGTAAATGATTTTTAACTTTGATTCGGATACGCCTTTTTTCATTTGTCATGGATATCTCACATAATATAGCTTTCATTGTTTTTCATTATATTGTTGATAAAATCATTTTCATCTTAAATTGGTCTAAAAAAGGGTGCCTTTTCAAATGAATAATAATGCCTATAACAAAATTTCTCAAACCTTTCTGGCAACTTCTCGCTCCACTTTTTTTCGTTTTTAACATTAAAAAAGCAATTAAAATGTGTGTGTTTGTGTGAAGCAATTTTCTTAAATTCATCTGGAAGAAAAAAAATATACAATATGCATTTAAATCCTAGAAAATATTCGCTTCCTTTAATTCCTCACTCAAGAAAAGAGAAAAAGATTTATACGAACGCTTCGCTTCCCAGTTTGCTTACTTTTGAATTTCTTATGCCCCAATGGTCTATTCACAAGGACTTAACAATGAATTTGAGGTTTTAAATATGTTTTACGATGTGTTGTCTGAAATTATATTAATACTACTTTGCAATGCAATGAAATTGACATTTTACATGATCCATACAATCCCGCAGCGGCCTAGTTGTAGGCTTATCCAGTGCTTGGGAGGATGGAAACCTCTACTGGCTGGGTGGCTTTGTAACAATGTACACTCATGGGAGTTAGCGCACGTAAAATCTGTTTGTGGCTTTTATTCTCTCCATGTTCAAACGATACCTCTAGAGTGTGCCGATATCTGTTGGTAGGTCTGTCATCTGAAATTGGTTCAAAATTAGGAGCCCGCATAATGAAATGTCCAGCATCTGCTGCCCTCCTTGTGGTCAAGCCACTAGTAGGCCAGTGACCTAGTCATTAGAAAAAAAAAACTTCCGTACACCCATACAGTAAAATAAAATTTTCTGAAATTTAAGGAGGTTAAGAATTTTAAGACCGATTCTGAACATAGACAGATTCTGAACTGCAAACATAGATAGAGGTTGTATAATCTTATTTATATTATTCTATAAAATTATGATAAGCATCGATTTACAAGAAAAAATATGCAATCAAACCTTGATAGAGAAGGAAATCTGAAACACGCTTCTAACGTAAAAAATTAAGGAATTCAAATTTTTATTTTAACCTCACTGAAGAGCAAAACATATTAAGCGAAAATATTTAAATATTCTTTATCATAAAGAACGAATTTAAATAAACTCCATAATTCAGAATACTAAAGAAACTATTTGAGAGGAATCCTTAATCTCATTACGTATTTATGAGATCTAATGACTTTTTCATTCAAGTTAAACTACCAGTTTATGATAATAACCACTCTTTATACAAAAGAATTATTTCATATTCATATTTTTAAGAAAATGTTTGGTTTTTAATGTTTCATTGATTATTCAAATTCTTAAATGAATTTATACCATGCAGACTTCAATTCACTTTAAATCAGGTGGTTAAATTCTAAAAAGAAGTTCCTTTGTTTTGGAAATGAAATACAATCTTTTCAACACGGATAAGATTTCATTTTATTTATTGAAACAAAAATCAGATGAACATAATTACTGAGCATTGTACTTTAATGGCATTCCAAAATTTAATAAATTCTATCAATGTTGTTGTCAATGTTATAGATGAATGTTACAGATCATGTTCAGATGAGATTATTAGTGTAGCTAAAAAATACTATGTTAACTTCAAGTAGACATGCATGCGTATTGCCTACATTGTACGCACCTTACACACAACAATATATATTATTTCCACGTTACATGGTTATTTTTAGTTTGGCAGGATGTATTTTTTTCTCAATTAAGTCTTCAAAAATTTGATTAGACACGCAATTCATTGAGTGTACTACTCTAGAGTGAAATTGCTGGATCATGGTAGCAAACATTAAGTTTTCAATAAGCAGCTGATGTTCATTAAAGATATCATTTTCTTTTTTTTTTCTTACAAAAGAGAAGTAACTTGGAATGTTTTCTGTATTTTACTGTGGTTCCTTAAACTAAAATATATTTGAACTTATGTATTTGAATAAAAGGCCGTTTTAAAGCTACCTAAGTATTCCCAAAATATATCTGCTTCCCAAACATAAACTCTAAACATAAAAACACTCAAATTCAAATATTAGAAGCAGAACAGAACATTATCAACAAAGGTTACTAAAAAACGTAAAATAGCGATGATTTCTTTTTGTTGGTTTCAAAACATACTAGTTTTAACATATAATGTTGAAACACATTTGTACAAAAAACAGTTTGTTCAATTTTTGCTGAAAAATATTATGGCAATTTTCTAGAAAATGAATATGTCCTTGAGTACTTAAAATCTAGAAATTAAGTATTTTTGCCACTGCTTGAAATGCAGTTACTACTAACTTTACTACTTCATAACTTTGCATTCGGTTGTTGTCAGTATCCTGTGTGAAAATAGACACCTCACTGTTTCATTTTAAATTAGAATTATCATTGTTGTTATCTCCATGATTAGATAAAATTGTACCAAAGGCGGTCCCCATAGCCTTGGTGATATCGAGGCAGTTATAAAGGTCAGCATGGGCATTCTCGGTTACCAGCTATAATATCGGCAAAATGGCAGGACAAGCTAAAACATGTTCAGTGTTCAGTTCAATGAGAGAACAATTCTGCATCTCTTGTAAGTTCCGGTTCTTTCCGAATTTACATCCATCTATGGTATTTCGTTCTGAGCCTAGTCAAAGTCTTTTAAGTTTGCGTTCAATTTGCAAATTTGATAGTTAACCTTTATGGTTCTTTCAGATTATTTCTGTTTTTGCAACCGAGTTTATATCACCGAGGGTGATTTAAGAGTGTAATTCTTTCTTGAGATTTCCTCCTTTGTTAAAGTCGGCGACTTCATTTTCGTCAATACGAAAATGAGCTGTTAGAATTGTTATACACATAGTATAACACATTCCTACGAGTAGTAAATCTTTTCTGACGCAAAAAGCTTGGCAGTTTTTATCGCAGGAAGCTTTTCCGGTATAGCACATTATAATATCGTTTAATTTTATTTAAAACACTGAAAAACATCGATATTTTAGAGCACCTTAAGCGCAAATAATTAAGATAAATGTATTTATTCTGTACAAAGATTTTTAACACAACTTTAATTATCGAAAAGCAGGCAATTGAAAAACTGAGGAAGCTTTTGATAAATAACAAATCAATACTCTAACACATGTCTTATAACTTTTATCGTTTAAACTTCTACTTTACGACTTCATATATCAAGTTCTTTTCATTTATAGTCCCTTTTTCAGTCTTCGAATAAAAAATAACTCTTCACTTTCATCAATGATATCGATTTATTCTTCAAAAAAAGAATCTTTTTAGGATGGGAAAAAAAGTTAACATTAAACAGATTACTTCATGAAACAAATTCTCTTGAGTAAAGGCAGATTTCATTTATATTTGTTTCCAAAAGGTGCTACAGAAAGTGTAATTTTTTTCTACCTGCCTTAAGAAAGTGATTAGCAGAAGAAAGGAATAAAAATATTTGTGTCCCGCTTGAAAAATCGATCAAAGTTTAATTTTTTTCTAAGCTCATTCAGGAACTGCTACATGCACAGAGTCTTAAGTAAGTGAAAGTACATAGAAATTATCTTGGCAATTGTTTACGATTAATTCACACATTTTCCTTCTATTTAAATATTTAACCAGAAAAATTGAGGGAGCAATATTTATTCGAACTATTACATTTTAAAGGGAAATAAATTCACTGTTGACTAAATAAAAACCGAAAATGTGACTTCTACTTCTACAGGAAATGAAATGCAAAAATTTACATTTACAACAAGTAGTAGAACTATAAACTAGTTTCTTATATTCATTTTTCTCACAATTATGCGATCTTTTTTTTAAAATACAAACCAAGCTCATAAGATTTACCAGAAATTTATCTTTTACAATGATTTGTTATTATTAAAAAAAACAGAAAACTAACTATTGATTACAGTTTTGTCTAGGCAAAAGACAGTTGCTGTCAAGTATGTTTACAGGTGCCCTTCAATAGGTTAAAGCAAAATACATGTATTGTAAGATTACTGACCTATATGCATTTGATTACAAGAATGTATATCGCTTACTCACAATTTTAGAAAGATTATGATCGGCCTGTGTGATCGGATGTGACTCCAATTGATCGCTATCAAGCGTGCAGTCTATGTTTCGTAATTTATCAGAAATTTTTGTAGCACTGTATAAAAACTACAAGTCCAACACACAATAAAATCTATGCTCGTTGTCTGACGCTGATACATATTATGCAAACACAATTTGACCTTATTCAAAATGCACCTTTCAGAAGCTAGCTCGCTTTTAAGAATTTGCGTATAGATGCAAATGTATAAGAATTACTTTTAATAGTTTTCATCATAATAAAATGACTTACAGTTGTGGACTTATTTTGAAAAATGACCATTTTACACTAAAAACTGCTTGCAACTCTTGTATATGCTCTTTTTTAAAAGTCGCTGGAAATAAGTTTAGTCCACTCAATAAAAGATGAAATGCCATAAAGAGCCGGCCCATGGGGGGTGCGAATGTAGGCGATCGCCTAAGGCCCTGTCGCTTATAGAGGCCCCGCTCCTGGGCTATTTTATTGCTATCTCATAACACATGATAGAGAAGAGGCCCCGCTCTTGCGCTTCGCCTGGGCCCCCGCACGCCCTTCGGGCCTTCTCTGCATAAAGTAAAAGAGAATTATCGATCCTTCAACAAAATCCTTCATACTTTATGGCATTACCCTTTTCACGTCACTTTTCATTAAAAAATAAGGGGTATTAAAGTTTAATTACTTATTTTATGCTATACCAGATCTTATTGTGTTCACTCTCACAGCAGACTTAGAGCGGAAACTTCTAAAATGCACTTTGCAAGTTTCTGCCCGTAATTCACTATGTTAAATCACTTCAGATTAGTAATTTCGCCTTTATATTTTGGAACACAATTCACATATTTTTTTCATTTCATTTTAAAATTCCTAATATAAACAATTACTATTTTTAACATATTCTATTTATTTAGCATCGTTTTCAAAATAAATAAGAATTCTAATAATTTCCTTCAGCAAATCTTCAAGTTCTACTATCGCAGTTCAATTACTATTATTGCAGTGAAACTATATACACTTTGAGTCATACTTTTAAAATTGCATTTGATGTCATAGTTGTGCAGCAAATTCTTCATCTGTGAAACAATTTTACAGTTTTTAAGAATCAATGTCTCTTTACTTAAACGTGGTAATTTTAAAGGAAGATGCTCACATTCTCTAATGTGAATAAGCGGTATTGTTATATAGAAATTTTAAAAACTAAAACTTAAATCTGAAAAGTTATTTTTTTATGAGAAGTTATACCTTAAAGTGCATGTTATGTATTTATTTTATTGTAATATTTTTGAGTGGTTTTAATCCATTCATTATTAGTTCGATATTTTATCTGTTTCAGCATACTCTTGATCTGAATATAAAATTTGTTAAATCATCTAAACTTACGAAATAGATTTTAAAAGTGTAAAATGAACTAAAAAATAGAACTTAAAGTAATTAAAAATTTCTCAATAAGCCCGTATTTACACTTAATGTAAGACACGTACAAATATAAAAGAGAATGAACATTTTCACAAATGCAATTTTCACAGTAAACGATTGAAATATCTTTTTATTAAAGCTCGTAATTGAATATTAAATTTTAAATCAAGTAAATCCACAGCAGGATTTAAATTTGTAAGAGTTATTTTTATCAAATATATATATTTTTTCATTTCAGGTATCTAAAATTTCACATTTCATAAATACAATGCACATTCAAAAGTGCATTGTATTTATTCTTTTCAAAACGTATTTCTGATTATTCAAATAACCCAAATTTATGTCACGCATTTTAGTGTTGACTAATAAAATATAATAGGATTATCTTCGTCTCGAAATCTTTTTTTAAATTT
Organism: Cheiracanthium punctorium; assembly: GCA_038373885.1. Classification (NCBI taxonomy): domain Eukaryota; kingdom Metazoa; phylum Arthropoda; class Arachnida; order Araneae; family Cheiracanthiidae; genus Cheiracanthium; species Cheiracanthium punctorium. The sequence goes on along the minus strand of JAWZYV010012697.1, from coordinate 994,014 downwards.
TAATTTTGTTCTAAAACCATCTTTTGTAAATGGTGTACTGTTTCTTCCACAATTAAAATTTTCTACAAAATGTTAATTCTTCAATTCTTTCTTTTTTCAAATTACATTATTAGTGAAAGATTCTTCTTTAACGTAAAAATGAATTATAAATATACAGATTTACAATTATTTTTTCTCGTGAAATATTTATTATAACTATTGCTAAAATATCTAAAAGATATTCATTGTAGTACCTTTCGGTCAAAAGTTCCCAATATAGTTTCCAACGAAATATTTTGTTACTGATTTTGCATAAAAATACAAACGTTATACATACTTATACCAATGCTGATAAATCACAAAGCGTGTTAAAATTCTAATTAAATCTGAGAACTCAAAATATAACAGCTTTTTTAATTAATCATAAAAATAAGTTTCTCCAAGTATACTTTTTAAAATAAATTGCAAGAAATATAATTTAATTCAGATAAGATTCATTTTATACATGGAACTTTTTCAAAGTACAAGCGCAACAAAACTTAAACTATTCCGATAGCCATCAGTTTTCGTAATGAATAGAAATCTTTTTTAGTGAATCTGGTTGAGAGATCGATAATTCCCTTTTATTGAATATCAATATATACTTTGCACTTGTCTGACACTGAAAAAAGGCAATTTAAAAATTTGTCCATATCTCCAAAAGGTTTCCGTTTTATGTAAGCTGGGAAGGAAAGTAATATCAGAATTCGATCACTGAAAAACTTGTTTGGTTTAATCGAATTGAATAGCACTGTGTCATAAATCACTGTCTAATATTTTACATTAAGATTTTCATGGAACTCTTAATTGCATATTTTAAATTCGGTTAAAGTTTATAGTAAAAAAACTTCCGTTAACACCAAAACCTATGAGTAATGCGAATGTGGTACAATTTCACGACTTCATTTTAACCTTCCAAGCGTTTGTGATGCGAAATTCCGTTACTAAAATGACATTTCAAAGCGGTTGTGACGCATTTTTCCGACCAGATAAAGATCTCTTAAAAACCTTACGGACATAATATTCCTTCTCTTTAAAACTACAAAATCGGTTCAGATATAAAATCCCGTCTCTGCTACCCCTCATTAGGCCAGCAATAAAGGCCAACACTTGCGAGGCTTTGATAAATGATAAAACTACAAAATCGGTTCAGATATAAAATCCCGTCTCTGCTACCCCTTATTAGGCCAGCAATAAAGGCCAAAACTTGCGAGGCTTTGATAGATGATTTCCAGAAGAGGGAGATTTAGCAATGTCCAAGGCAATCATGCAGTAATTTGACTTATGACCAACCCCTACAACCCACAAAATGATTACGATGTGAGCAAAGCTGTCACATCACACTTTTTTTTAAATTACGGAGTTCCCTTGACCATCATTTTCGAAAACTTCCGATGAGGGGGAAGCAGATTTTACTCAGCACTTTTCAATGCAAGCACAACAAAATAAGATTTTCCCCCAACACTTTACGAGTGCTTTAGATGGGACATTCTTTGGATTACACCAGAAACTATAAGTCACTCGAAGATGGGGTACAACTTCACGACTTCACTTTTAGTCACTCACAGACACTAAACCGAGTGCTTTGGAATAGTCGCGATGTAACCGCTAAAGCCCGATATCTTACGTGAAGGTAATGACAGAACTCTGAGAAATTCATTCGGCGTTGCAATGCTTATTTCAAGAAGGCCTTAATTTTTTTTCAAGAATCTGAAACCTGAGACAATGTTAATTTCTTAATTTTAAGAGGGAAATAAATCAGAGTTGAAATATTTATTACGTCAAGTGCTGCAATCAGTAGTATATTGTTCTGCACTTTTCATCTGTACTTTTGCATTTATGAAATAAAGGATGGAGATGCAAAAGTCAATCTCCACTTGACCTTCGTATTTTATTGCGCTTTTCTAATACCAACATGATATATATGAACATTTTTAGCGCGATATATTTGCTGCCACAATAACTTCTTGCACGCAGTCTTAAGCATGTAAAAGGTCTGGTGAAAGCCGAATTTAAATATAGAAAATTTTACAATTTTTTTTTGTCGGTAATGTTAGTTATAAACTAACAATAGTTATGAATTTGAAGCAAGGAGAACAAAAAAAAAAAAAAAAAAAAAAAAAAAGAATGTTGAGAACTAATGTTCAGACAGTGTTACTACAGACATAAAACTCTACCCCCAAAGATTCGAGTTTCTTTGTTATTCTTTTAGAACAACCAAGTGATTTAAAGGAAATAGCCCCCCCCCCCCATGATCCTTTACAAACCTCTTTGATCGTTTGAATTTGGACAGTAAGTTTCGCTGCTAAACAATTGCTGGGGTAATCCGAGTTATGCTTCGAAAGCAGATTTTTCAGCATTTTTTTCAGCCTTAATGTGCTCATAATGATCCAAATCATTGCAGCCGTATTTGCCTTAAAAAACGAACAATCGTGTGAGTAACAGAGTACCTTAAGAAAGCAGACCTGCACCCATTCAATCAATCGTACCGACTGTTCGCGTGATAAGTAAGACTTGCAGCTGTCTACAGTTAAACGAGGAAAATAATATACCTAATTTAAAAGAAAACTTCACAATGCATTGCTCCTGAAATAAGGCATTTTGATTTTAGCTGCATAAAATAGTTGATAGGCAATAAAATACTTATTCAAGTATGCATGTTTCATGGAAACTTGCGACTACGTGCAATTCTAGGAGGATTCGTAAGGGTTAAATAATTTGGCAAAACTGATTTTCTGAAAGACTATCCTATTTGAAATACCCGAGAGAACTTCCTGTATTGTGTGTGTGTGTGGGGGGGGGGGGCGAGGACGCTTAAAATACCAAACCATTATACGACATTATTTTAAAAAGTTTGGATTTTAGCAAATTCAAGATCTGTGCGAAACCTGTCTATACATACTTATTAAGCATGCAAATTATTTGAAGAGAGGAAAGTAAATGTCTCATATCAACACTTTTCTTAGTCAAAAATATTTATGATTAAATTTGTATAAAATTGGTAAAGATGGCTCTCGATAAGAGAATTTTCGAAAATTCTTGATCTCTGGGAGGAGAACTTTGGGGGGGGGGGTAAACTGTGTCACATATCCTATGTCTACAGGAAATGTCCACAGTATTCTTTTAAAATTGAGCACGAACGAATACCTGCATTTCACAACCTTCCAAAATTCATTTTTCACATCGTAAAAATAAAAAACTTTTTACTTTAAAATGGAACAGAAATGAATTTAGGCACAACTTTTTTTGACAATAAAACTTTGCAAAGCCTGTAGAAAGGTAAACTGCATAACATTTCGATTCGGCCAACAGCATTTCACTTTTGTAACATTCCTGGTGTACAACAATGCTAATAGTTTTCCTTCGCGGACAGACTGCGTACAGCATGTCCGCAAAAAGTAACTAATTCTTTAGTTATAAAGGGACGAGTCGCCAGAGTAATTAAAAAATTCAAAATAAGGTAGGGGGGGGGAAACCAGGTCAACCCTTTTCTTGGAACAGTACGAGTTTGTACATTGAAGCCTATTTTCAATACCGCCTGTTACTACTCGTAATACTACCGAGTGTATTATCCAATAAAGTACTAAAGTTACACTTCAAATCCTCTATATTTTTTTAAGTGCGACGCATCAAACCATACTGTGCGCTAAGGACAGGGTTGAGTAAGAAGTCTTCTCGTTAATTATCAAGAAGTAGCTTTAAATTTGTATACGGCCCGCGGCCAAAAAATTCGGAATTCGTAAATTGCGCCCCCACACAAATGGTTAAAAATTTGAGATTTCCTAGAAAGTATCAGAAATATGAAGATAAATGTATGCCGATTCAAACCACTTTAAATGGCTCCAAAGGAAAAAAAATAAGGTCAGGTGATTGCATTTCAGGGATCGTACACAAATTATGAAGGAAAGCAATGTTTTGTAACGTTAATAAACGTTTGCATTCGAAATCGTGTATAAGCACACATCTTTTTGTTTAAAGATTTTCAAGACCTTCTTGAGAAGGTTGAAATTCGGTACATCACCTTGGTAATGTATGAGGTGCATGTTGCATTTTATACATAACAAGAGTCTTTTTTTTGACGGAATCTTTCTTCCTGCCTTATTTTAAACTTTTTAAAAAGCACATTGCAGGCGTATCTGTAACAGATAATTCGCTTTAATTCTTTACCCCTTATTGGAACCTGTATGAACAAAGAAAAAAAAAAAAAAAAAAAAAAAAACAAGAATTGCAAATTGAGACTTTGTAGTTAAAATTTTGAAATTCCGAGTGAATCTAAAACAATAAACAAAAAGCCGGAGTCTGAAAATTGTGAATTCAACTGAAAAAGTAATCTTAAAATAATGATAAACAGTAATGATAAAAACTAAAGTAATGAGTAATGATACTTAAGTAATGATAAAAACTACGACTATCATGGCCGTAAATTTTCAGCGAGGGAGGCCATTTACTCGACTGACAAGTGCTACCCATATACTTTCACTTATGTAAAACTAAACTTTCTGCGCGTGTTCTAATAGGAAGTTTTTTCGAATTTGCATATGGCAATCAAAATAGACTATAATATCTGCAAATCACTAGATATTTTCTGTAAAGCTATGTCAAATGTGCTTACTGTGCCATTTCTCATTCAGGTAAAAAAATTAATGCAAAATACCGGATTCCGGAAATAAATGTATGTCGACCTAAACCACTTTAATGGTTCTCTAAAGGGGGAAAAAAAGTAAGGTCAAATGATTGCATTTCAGGGGTCGTACAGAAATTGACTTTTCTCTCCACCCCCGCATGCAAACTCAAGAATGAATGTCATGGAAGAAAAATATAACACAATAGCAAGTCAAAATTTTATTATATAAAAACCCATTATTCATATACTAGTGTCATTATACAATAAAATCATTTTCTTAACGCGTTTAAGCGACAAATCCGTTAACAGCACTTAGAAAAATTGACATGTTCAACACAATATTAATACACTTTAAAAGACAACTTCAAAACCTACGTTTTACAAAAATATTGCAACTTTGAACATATCGTACACACAACAAAAAGAACTGTACAGCGATAACACCTCAGTTAAAGTTTTATTATAAAACCAAAAAGCAAAGAAATAGATATATGATCTTATAAAATGAAGGCTCAAATTTTTCTTACTAAGACATTAAACTTTTTTTTGCATAATACTATTTTCTTTGTAGCTTTGATTATAAAGATAGCTCTGATTATGAGGGGTAGCTTTGATTGTAAAGATACCTTTAAAGTAGTTTATTGTCAAAGCTATATGAAGGGCATCTGCCTGAGGCGGCGGGTTGGCCTGGGCGGATTGCTTGTTACGCGGATCTAACGCGCATTCGCTTCACAAAGGAAACCGTTTGGAACTGCAGGCCTTTAGATCATCCGCTCGTAGTAGGCCAGAAACCTGGACCTTAACACTTCACCCATCTACCTATCTTTAGTTTCTTATACACTTTATTGATCGGGATTTAATTTAATAACTTTCAAACAAATTAAAAAGCTGCCCAGTGCCCTTAAAATGTTAACAAAAAAGACGAGCTTTCATAAACACTTTGTATTGGAAAACTGTGCTGTCCGAATGATCAAGTCTTCAAATCCTCCAGTTCTTAAAATTAAAACAATTATCAAAATTTAATTTCCCTAAAATCTTAAGATTATTTAAATTCAACTTAACATTCATATTTCGCCAAAAAAAAAAAAAAAAAAAAAAAAAAAAGACACTAGGACGGATAGTTTTAATTTTGAAAAACACTTTTCGAAGCATCATTTATACATCAATAAACAGAAAACCGCCGATTATAAATGCTTATGGGAAAAATATAGCAGTACAATAGAAACTAACATTTAGAACAAGCCAGTGATGCCATAGAATTTTACAGAAATTTGGTAATTAAATGAAATAGATCCAGTACCTTATAAATTGTTAGTAACTTTTTGACCCATCTGGAATAGTTTCTATCGCGCCAAACAATTACTTGACATTCACTAAGCAAGTATCAAGTATTTAATTCATTCCAAATAAAATTGGTCTATCAAATGTATACAAAGTTAAATTTAACTGAAAAAATTTAAGACTCGGTACTATCAAACTTCCTCTTAAATTAAAAAAAAAAACGAAACTTCGGCTTCAATAGCATTAGAAATTTCAAATAGAATTAAGCATTCTTTGCAGGGAAACGGTCGCTTATGTTTTAAATTTAACATTTTCCATAACTTCCATAGAAATTTAACATTTCATTGAAAAATATCCAGTTTCCGGACCTATGCACAGGGTTTACAAGATTTAAAAAATAAAAGGTCATTTTCACCATCTCCGTAATTTTTCCTTATAACAATTACCAACACTAAATGCAGAATAAGACAAAGTGAAAATTAATATTTTTTTGATGACTGATTTATTTTCGATTCCTTAGATTTCAAGAAAAAAGTAGTTTATCGCAATTTTATTGTTATGCCCAAAATACTTAACATTCATATTTTTCCACAAAACAAAAGGGCAAACACAGGTTTAATTCTGAAAAATAGTTCTCGAAGCATCATTTATACATTAATTAACAGATAATAAAATTTTATAAATGCTTATGAGAAAGAACATGTCACAACACCAGAAACACTAAATTAACTTTTAGAACAAGCCAGTGATGACCTAGAATTTTTCCCAAATCCGGAAATTAAAGCAATGCCAGTACCTTATGCATTGTGTTGCACATTTTTTGGCATATCAGGAAAATTTTCTAGAGCGCCAAGGAATTTCTAGCCATGGGCCGAGTGCGTCATGAGTACAAGTTATATTTCAAATTAATTCCACATGAAATTCAGCTATGACATGTATGCCGACTTCAGAAATTTTAATTTATAAAATTTAAGCATTCGAATACAATGCCCTTTTAAATTTAAAAACAAAACTTTTGCTTCAGTAACAGTAGAAATTTTCGATACAATTAAGCAATTGTTTCCCTGAAAATAATGTTTTAAATATTAGTCAGTCCCATAGAAACTTGGCATTTCACTAGCAACTATCCAATTTCCGACTATGCATTGGGTTTTAGATTTAAAAATTAAGGGCTCTTTTCACCATTTCGATAATTTTTCTTTCTTAATAAATTTACCAACACCAAAGGCAGAATAAGAAAGTGTAAATGAATTTTTAGAATGGCATGTTTATTTTTGGATCTCTGATTAAGCAAAAAAAAAAAAAATGCAATTTTTTTGTATCCTGATTAAATTTAAAAGTCCCTTAAGTTTTGTTAATGCTATTTAAATATCACAAATTATTTACTGGTAAATATATTTGTCAAGAATTTTTACTTATGAATTATTTTAACAGCAATTGATTACGCATTCTTGCAGGGAAGCTTCACCGTAATTTCTAAATATGTTTTATGTAGCTTTGTCATTCCAGAAGATACCATTTTACTGTATTAAAGTTATTTACAGCTAGTTTTGAATACCTGCAAATACTTGTCACGCTAAAAATACTGTTTCGAAAGAAACAATTTAAACTATAATACGGTGCCTCACAACGCAACACAAGAATGTGATAATTTATCAGCGTACAAAACTCGAAATTTTCATGGCCATGCAATATTCTCGGAAAGAACACCAACACAGGTACTTTCACAAGAAATTATACTAATCAAAATTTGGATTTGCAATAGAATTTTTTTAATTATTTCACTAAGCTATTCTTAAAAATACGTCAGCTTTGTTAAACATTAGGCTTTACGAATCGTCTAGTAATTTTTAACGTATAAATTCACAATTTTATGTTCTTAGATATTTACAATTCTTTGAAAGTTTCTTGATTCCATTTAAATTTAGACAGAAAATATACCATTAATTTTTTTTTAAATGCATCCCCTGAATCACCGAGATTGACAAGCTTTTATAAAACAAAGCACTATTCTGATATACCTTTGTATTTCATAAGTATCCATGTCCAAGTTACATTAATTAAGAAAAAATACCTGCCTGTCGTTTATGTAAAAGCTAAGCTGTGCATCTTTGGAAATTTAAAAAAAAATCTATCCATTAAAAATTTTGGAATAACCGTTCAATAAATTTAGCTATTAGACAGACCCATTGTATTTCAATACTTGCTTTAATTTCTACTTTTATTTTACGAAAAATAAGTTTTCCTTTCACTGCAGCTTTTTTCACGCAATGTTCAATGAATACATCATGGCCAGACAAACAAGCATTTTATACCCAAAATTCATAGCTGCCTTAGAGCACGAAGTGGATCAATACGTAAATATTTGCTTAGAAGAAATTCGCCGATAACGTTAGAGCTCGTGTAGGCCAAATTACGTATCGGGCATCCTTATTAAAGTACAATAAGTTTTAATCTCTTCCCCCCTTTACCTTCACATTTATATAACAAAACCCAATTTTACAGAAGCAATACCTAAACTGCCGATAACAATTATGGGTGAATCATTGAAACAGACCTGCACAAATATATTTTTGTAGGCGCCAATACAGGTACATGCTTCAATGTTTCAGCCATTTTAAGGTAAATTTTAAGCATCATTAATGTGTTATTCTAAATAAGATAACAATATTAATCCATTTCGTGGAAAAAGGAAGCCATGAACTTTGTGAAGTATTTCTGACAGCAAATTTTCCTTCGAACATCGTACTAAAATTGACGTGAGTGAAATAATGTTGATGGTTGGATATTAAACTTTAGGTACTGATTTTTCCTTTCTTAAACCAAGATTTGGCAAATATTTGCTAAATCAATAATTGATGATACTAGTAATCAAATTTATTTGAATATGATAAGAGTTTTTCTTCCAGAATTTATATCTGTAGTTTTGGAAAGGCCATGAAAATTTTCAAGAGAATCTTAGCAGTCTAATAAAATACCAAGTCATTTGTTAAACATGACAAGGCAGATTGTTCTAACTGAAGCACTGTAATTTAAAAGTTCGGATTTTTTAAATCAGAAACTAAGTTAAGGAGATTCATCGGATGAAGTCCAAAATTTTGTAGCATTGTTAAGAATAAATTTTAATAAGAAGCTGCTCCAATATTCCGGTGTTAAAAGCATTTACTTACATATTAACTTATACTCCAAAAGTTGGCCGAAAATAGGATTTTTAATTCACCATGTCAATTTACTTCATAGAACGCGTACAAGTTAGTCTTCTGTTAGTGCCCAGTTTGTAGTGATGCTGTGACTACAATCTTTGGCAGAATAGTAACTAAATTCTTTAATTATGCCAATGCCTACTTCAACCTTTTAACGCCGAGCGATCTATTTTTAGACTGTCGCAAATATATTTAAGCATTAATTTATTTTCTTGTTTAAATTTCTCGAATAATAAATCCGATTGCCACAAAATGCTCAGCGATGAAAAAGTAAAATTAAATCTTTCACTGCCTCATATTTTAGAAAAGTTTCGTTCTTCATTCAACACAAACGTCGGAAGTTAACCACTTATGGCATCAACGTAAACTGGAGAATGTGCTGAAAAAAAATCATGCACTAATGGGTTAAGATGTTTCATATGAAAAAGGTTTTAACCGTTCCGCGAGACTTTTGCACCGGAAAAAAATTAGTAAAATTTCTAAGTATGCTACACTAATAATAAAATTAAAGTCATTTATATTTTAGATGTCCTTCGATATGGATTAATTTAGTCAAATCCTAGTCGTCACACCCATAATTTATTTATTTAATATTTAGGTACGCTGATCAAAATTCTCCCAGGCAGAGTTCTCTGGTTTAAATAGTGAATACAACTGGTTTCCAGTATTACCAGAATTCAGCAAAATTGATTTTGTCAATTTTTTTTTAATTTAATATATCCAAGTCCTCATATAAGTTGAGAAAATTTGTGACGAAAATATTTTTAGAACGAGATTACTCCAATTTTCTAATTTCGGTAAACACTGAAGAATAAAACACTGGCTTGTTCACAAAAAGGAGACATTAACCTCCTCAGACCCAAGACCAACTTTGAATCATAAATTTTAAAATTATTTGTATTGAATTATTTTAAATACATGGAAAAGCACTCTCAATAAAAAGTGTCTATTTCAGCTCTGCCATCTAGTAACAAGAAAAGTAACCATTTACAAGTAACATTGAAGCATTTTATTTAACTTGGTGGCATTTTTTGTAAGTGTTGTTTAGTGTCTCCTACAGGCGACACCAGGACTGAGGAGGTTAATGCTCTTGTGCAAGCAAGAACTTATTGCAAATCAAGACATTTAATATAAAAATTTCATTTAATGTCACATTGCAGCACAAATGTTCAAACCCCATTTTTTAACAAAAATGAAGCTGCTAATTTTTTACATTGGGTGCATTTCTCTAAAAGAAATTACAATTTCATGAAATTAGTCTACTGCAATGTTGAAATTCAAAGATTTTCTATTTAACAATTCAAGTTATTTAAGATTAACAGTTAAAATACATATATTCTTTTCCGATGAGAAAATCCAAACTTGAACATATGATATGCTCATGGCAAGTAGCTTACACAATTTTTAATCGAACATTTAAGATACGATTGGCAATTTAATACTGGAATTAAAATAGCATTATGCAAATTGAATACTAAAAGAATACAAAGAGTTCATTCAAGACAATCGTCTCGTAACATACATATTAGATATACTTAAATGACCATTGCAGCTCAGTTTCAAGGAATGAGTAAGACCAGGGTTGCCAGATGTGCAGTTGGTTATAAGATGTCTGCTAATAATCATTTTAGATACGCATTTTGATCATTAATTTATATCGTCTAAAATGAAGTTGCCAAAAATTTCTTTATATTTGAAAACTTTGTTCAGATACACTTCTCAAATAACTTATGCATGTTTATTATGTTGAACATTTTTCTGGATTTTTAGAAGTGTAAAACAATTTTAAATAGGAAAGAATTTTGGGTAAAAATAGAGTTTAATTCTTGACTGCTGCTGCAGCAGTACTGAACTAATCATCTAGGTAATATTGTTGATTTTGCAACGCTTTAAAGAATCAGCTTCCACAGAACGAAAGGTGACTGCCTTGACATCACTGCAACAGTGCAATTTTAACGCAAGACTCAAAAATTTGTTATGTTGTAGGATCTCCAAGATGGATTTCTCGATTAAATTGACTAAAATTATTGTGTCAATGGTTCGCTAAATTTTCTATATAATCTTCGAAAAAAATGCTGTTGTTTATCTGGCAATCCTGAACACGAACATTTTGTAACAGAAAATAAATAGCCTTATGGATCATTCTTTCATCAGTAAGGCAAAATAAAACTGGGATATAAACATTGTTAAAGTGCATACCTAAACATTACTGAAACATTATCTGCAGAAAAACAAAATTTATAAATTACAAAAAATTAAACTTTGTATTGAATGAGGTGGGGTAAGGGCACTGCTTAAAATATATAGTGCAGCTTTGTTCAAGTATGTAGAATTAGAAAAAGGAAGTTCGAGCAAATCCTTTTTTATTATAAACAAAGTATGATAAAAGCTGTTGATGCAATTCTCGTTGCCTTAGTGCAAATAAGCAATTCAGAACCTGCGTATGTCCTTACCGCACCTCACCCCGTACCATATGCAAATTGCTTTTAATCAAAGCATTACGAGTTTAGAATTCATTGTTTGAACAGTTTGTTCCATTTCATTTAAGAAAGGGAAACATAAGATTTTGACAATAGCATAACAGTGTCCGCTTTTATAATGTTTATCTTCCACGTGCATATTTTGAATCAATTTCTCGCTATCCTCAATTAACTTAACGAGAGCTCAAGTTTTTAAAAACTTCCATTTAATTTTACATTAATATTACGCGATCAAAACACTAATACAATTAGACTGAATCCTGCTTTCTCTAAAGAGAGATGTTTGCTTGTTCTGAAGTAAAGAGATAACTTACGCACCGTTCTACAGAGTGGCAATAAACCTGTTCAAAGTAGTATGCTATATCGGACTTGTGTTAACCCTTCAGTGCATACTATAGCCAATACGCTACATCAATTTTTCCGTAACAAACAGAAAATTTTGTAGTTTTTAATCGGAAATATGCGTTCAATAGAAGACCATATGTAAATATTTTTACTTTAAGAATGTATGGCAATATTTTTTTAAGCAAACATACATGAATTCATAGCGTGTGTATCCAGTTACCTGAACTAATTTTTCATCGATTTTTCGATTGTTTCTAATTTTTATTGTTTAACGAAAAATATATAATCCCAATACTATTAAAGTTTCGTAAAGTAGAATTGGGCTATATTAATTTGTTATTTAGCTACAGGGGTGCACATCCTACTTTTTCGAATATAAATATTTTTCTGGACGACTGCATGCTGCAATCTTTCAAAATATTTTACTAGTATTAGGAAACCTCATTCTAAAGATCGTACATGTTAGGGTTAATTCACTTGGCACGGTTTGCTGTTTTATTATTTCTATGGCAGTTAAATTTGAAATTTCTATTAAAATCCTAAATATATTTTCACGTATATATATTAAGAGTGCTTCAACATCGCAATCGTTAACGTAGAACGTCAAAATCCACCGTTCTAAAAGTTGCTTAGACAGGATGATAGCACTTTTTTTTAAACATTTTAAGCAATGCACAGACAAGTGTTCGCCCCTCACACTTTTAAAAGGCCAAAAAATATCTAATCTAATTTACTTAGATGAGATTTTAAAAAGTATGTGTGCTGAGATAAAGATCAGAAACACGGCTCCTGTAACAAATCGATTTTTATAGGGCCCAATACATTCACCGTGTTTGCTGATCAATTTCCCTTTGAAGTAAAATATTTACTAAATGCCACTTTTAAATAAAGAATGATGCCAGATGCAATATAGTAATGAAATAAGACTTGCCTGTATAACGCTTGTTCAAGTATGTAATATTTACCCACAATAATTATATTATAAATTAATTAACTTCATTAAGGCATATTTATGCTAGGAAAATTTTTAATTTCAGAATGTAGTTTGCCAGAAAAAAAATGGATTCTAAAAATTAAAATATCCCCCTACATTTCTCATAAAAACAAAAGAAAGTAATGCACTCTAATTTTACTTTAGTCCCAATACTATTTAACAGTTTGTATGTTTCACGTAGCAAAAAAAATTGGAAACAATCAAAATCTCGGGAAAATTTTTGTTCAGGGAAATGGGTGCAGATGCTATGAATTCATGCTTGTTCGCTCACAAAATAAATGTTCCCATACATTTTAAAAACTGAAAATTTCAATAATGGTCTTTTATTTAATTGCATATAGCAGACAAAAACTTCGAAATTTTTATTACGTAAATATGAGAGTAGCCAATTCACTGCAGTGTGCACCGTAGGGTTAATATGCACGAGAAGCACCAAGATAGCTTTATAAAGAACTTACGGCTAGTTTAAGCCAAAGAATTACGCAAATATTGTGGATATAACTTGTGTAATTTAGAAAGGTTGATAAGCTAATAATTACTCAAACTGACCCGAGTTTAATGTTACAGTTCAATGAAGAGACTTCTAGAAATAAAAATATATTCAAAATATGCACGAGAAACTACAAAATATTACCTTAGCTTTATAAAAACTAATTTTAAGAAAATTACATCTAGTAACAGAGCACATTCGTAACATTTTAATTAATATCTCTAATTTAGAATTTGTGATAAGCAGATTGAAACATACATTTCCAGACACTGAAATTTCAATAAGGTGCAAGACTGATATTGCACCATTTTCTATACTGCAACTTAAATTTAATAAAACTAACATACAACTTAACCCACTACCCTTCAATCGTATTACTTCTTTCCAAGCCACATTAAAATTAGTTTAACAGCCATTTCAGGCATTTAATACTTAGTCAATGTAAATCTATTAAACATTAAATTAAAATCACGAGAAATTTCTTCTCAAAATCAAATAAGAAAACCTTTTGGAAATTTGCCAATACTGTTTAAAACCATCCTACAGAATAACTGCCTTTTGACTAACCGTACTAGGCTGAAATGTTACTATGACCTACAAAATAATGACAACCCAAAACTAGGACAAATATTTGATAAAATTTTATCAGCAACTGTTCAAGCAAATCTTTTTCTAAATTTAGCTTTATAAATTAAACTTTCAAGTGATTGAGTTCTGCTGCTTTGATATTGTATTATCGATGGGTAGTGGGGTCCAAGATCATTGCAAAGAGAAAAGCTCCAATAAAACAGTATTTGAGTATAATCGTACAACACTTGCAACATCCTTAGGTGTGGACACTTCAACAAAACACATTTGTCGAAAGATTAAACAATTTTCAAACAGCCCAATAAAAGAGGAGGGATTCAGGTTCCCCTTCTCCCCACCCCTAGGGAGTTAAGTTAGAAATCGGATGTGGTTGAACGTTAAGACTTTCAGGTCAAACATAAGTATTGTCAATATGTTTTGTTTAATTACTTTTTGAACATTTTAAGGTGTTTGAGTTAATTTTTATTTAATGTTCACTTACTTCAAAATAGACAGATCGATGGTTAATAAGATTAAATAAGAATTTGTTTAACAATAGAAATAAAGTTTCATGCCTGAATTGTACATTTTTTTAAAACAACCAAGCTGAATAAGGTTCTCAAAAAAACTCTTTGCACATACTAAAATATTGGCCAATTTCGTAAGTTTCGATATTACAGCATTCAAGGAACAGTTTAAAACTGTCAAACTTCATTTCTGTTTGTATTGCATTAATTTATGCAAGTTTCTTGCAAAAATAATCGGTTAAAACGCATACGTTCATTTAGATAGTTCACGTTAAATTCGTCCATCCATTTTCAACATGAGCTTCTGGGCAGAGTGATAAAGTAGATTGTCACTCATATGACTTACTTGCAAAGTCACCTTGACATGCTCTTAGTCCATATGAAAGTTCAGTGTTCATGGGGGGGGGGAAGTACATACTGCCAGTAGTCTTTAGAACTTCCACCAGTAACTCAGTAGGGAGCTCGCAGATTGAAATATCATAATTCTTGCCAGCTAAGGTTCCCATTTATTTAGTTCCTCTACTTCGATCACTACGATGGTATCCAGGCAGCAAGGTGACAAAGCAGGTGTTCGGAAGCCTAGAATATGAGATTGGGAAAATTAGCGGCTTGAAGCAGAAAGCACATTCAGAGACTGAAGATATCGGTTGAGAAGATTTCAAAAACTTTATTTCGACTGTTATTTCGCACCCTTGCTTTCAAAGTCTTATCCCCACCCCTTTCAACTATCGAACATTTTCCTTGGCTATTTTATTAGTCGTTTATTTGCTCTACAGAAACTATTGCATACGTTTATAAGAACCATGCGATTTATGATTTTAGTTTTTGAAACATCGGCGAAACTAAGAACTCCAATAAGACATACAATTCAATTCGCGCCACTTAGATTTGTATGAAGTTTTGTGATGTAATATGGCCTGCACTGAATATTTCAGAGTACTAATCTTTATTGCAAAACTTGCATATGTTTGCAGCCAGCAATAAACAGAAATTTGACAGTTTGGCATAATATGAAACCGCGCTATTCATCTAAAATCTATTCAGAAAAAAGGTTTCCTAAAGCAAAATTGATATTCCAAAGTCCTATACTTACTATCTGACACTCTTAACGGAAACTTAACCGAGAAGGGGGCGGGGGGTACAGGAGCTCGTAATGACAGTGCGATTGTTAGTGTTAATATAAAAATCTGCTAAGTTTTCCCGTGGCTAGGAATTTGAAGTTGTAAATATTCTTACTTTCCGAAATCTTTAAAAACTTGTTACAATTAAGATAAACTTATCGATAAATAGCCGATTCAAACAATGTAAAATACTGACCCAGAAAATTCATTTTTTAAACATGTCAATATTTAAGTCATGCGAGTACTTTTATTCTCTATTTTTATATGAACCAAAATATTAAGTTTATAAGCAATAAAAACTTTTCATCGGTTAACAGTGTACATATTTCATCTTCAGCTAATTATATTTAATCAGATAACTGAATTTAAATAATCAGAATAAAAATGCCAATAGTAAAGAAATTGTAAACCTTTCTGTAGTGCCAGACTGCGAATTTGGACTATGATACAGTGGAAAGAACTTCAGAAGAAATTGCATCTCGTGATAACCTTGATTCTCGTATTCGTACTGAAAACCACGTCTTTTAGGTGACGATCTTTTGTTCACGTATCAGCTTGACGACGACACGAACCATAGAAATCTTGATCAACTTGAAGGCAAATAACATTACTGGGATTCAAAGTTACTTGAAGGCCAGGTAGTTGAATCTGAAACCATATTTAATCAGATAACTAAATGTAAGTTATGAAACTAAAAATGCTAATATTAAAGAAGTCTCAAACCTTTCCTAAAGTGCCAGTCAGCGAAGTTAGATTTCGTGGTACACACCTTCAGAAGAAATTGCATCCGATAACCACAATTCTTTCATAATCGTACTGTAAGCCACGTCTTTTAGATGACTATCAATCTTTCGCCGATCCGCTTCACGGCGACACTAGTTTGAGATAATGTGGTCAACTTTAGTGTACGGTCATAGCGACATCAATCCATTTCAAAGTTCCATGAAGGCTACTTAGTTGCCACTCAAGTAAGAAGAGCTCAAAAGGAGATGTTTATTCACCTAAAGTCTAAAACTAAAGTCGAACACACAAGTCTTCACAAGTCTCAAACTAAAGTAAGTTTTTAAGGAATTCAAGAAACGACATTTGGCGTGTGTTGCGCAAAGTGCCCTTGGCATTTCATCGGATGATAACCACACAATTCTCTTTTATACACTTACTGGAAACCACGTATTTTAAATTACAATCTTCCATTCGTCAATCAGCTTGACGACGACACGAATCATAGAAGTCTATCAGCTTGAAAGTAAGAAACATCAGTCCAGTTCAAAGTTCCTTGAAGGCCAGGAAATTAAATAAACTATCTAGGCGTAAGTCCTAGGGAAGAAATCTCAACTGGGTCTCGCATGCGTTGTATCCCGAATGCCAAGTTTATTTCTTAAAGACGAAATTTCATGCTTATGTTTCATACACGGCTTAACTATGTTTCATGCCCTGCGACTTCGGCTAGTCCATGGGAAGCATTCGAACAGAACTGGGTTGTAAAGAGCCTTTTAAAAACTGAAGAGTACATCAAAGGGCAACTTGTGAGGAAAAAAATATTGTCATTTTACTTCGTAGATTATATTCCAAGTGATGTGCATTGTGGCGCTTCCAACTTTATAGGAATAGAATTTTTTCTAAATTAACTACTTGTAAAGATGTTCTCTCCTAAACTAAACTACATCAGTAGGAAAAGTGAATTTTATCTTTTAGAAATGCATCTAATCTTATTAAAACCTCGAGATATTTAAAATAATTCTTTATAAAAAGTCATGATTTCAATAAATACATTTGAAAATACTGTTAAGGTAAAACAAGTTTATGGACGGGACATTCATGGTCTCTGGCAAAATTTCATGAAATCGAAAGAATTATTGTTCTTATTCTTCCACTTATACTCCAAAACTGCTCATTTCAGTCACGTGAATAAATTTACGTTTTTAACACTTAGTTACTATTTCTTATTGAAGTCAGAGTGAAAAATCAAAATCCAGTAATCCGAAATTACCGTTCATCTCAATTTGTATTCATGATCAGAGAATTTCCAGTCATTGAAATAATCAAGATTATACTGTTTATTAACAAACTACTCCGTTTAATGCACGGCGGGTTACTCAAAAGCCATAGTGATAAACGAAATCTATTAAAATCTGCTAATTGACAACATGTCTCCAATTTCAACCATTTGCTTTGGCTTTTCAAGACATTTGCGTCTGCTTAAATATCCAGGCCGACTTTGGCTCCAATCCTAAGTTAATGAATCGGGAATATAATACTTCGCAGTTGTTTATAGGCATCGAGCTTCCTAAACCCCTGATCTACTTTGTGCAGTTTTAATTAAAGGACTTCTTTGCTACCATAATTTTGCGTATTGGAAATGTCAATCTTGGGTAAACATAAAATTTTAAATGAAGAGCTTTGAAATTTTTCCTACTTCTTAAATAACAAGCTAAAACTCTATAGCCTCTATTTTTGCACAACTTTATTCTAAGAATTTTTTTGAATGAGTAATTAAAAAAAGTGAGAGCAGTTTATCTGTCATAGATTAACATTTTATCTTTACTAAAAGCAGTTTAGTTCTCCCATAGCTTCATACTTAAATTACCAACACTCAAATATCGAATTTGATTAAACTATCCGAATGTTTTTGTCAATCAGCCCGAAACTAATTCGGTCCATGTCGATGGCATTTAAAGGTATTTAAAAAATTCGCATTTTTAATCACATGTGTCCAAATATAAGAAACCCAAAGTATTTAAAATGTTTACATTAAAAGCCACATACCTCAATTTTTATTTGCCTTATTTTCAGTATCAGCACATTGAGTATAAATTTAAAATCTGCATATAGTCACATTGTGCAGGCAATCATAGCAAGAGATTGTGTGGCTTGATAAGCTACCGTAATCTATTCTAAATTTATTACTAATGATACTACGAATTAATCGTAGCTAACCAATTTTAGCAAATCAAATATTGTTATACTTTAAATTTAAATGACGCAAATTATAAATTGTAGATACTCTAATTTTCCCGAATTGCCATTTTTTTAAAGATTGTAATAAACTAAACTACATCCAATGAGCCTACAACTTCGGATTATATCATTAGTTTGACAATATTTTACGCAAAATGTTAAGTTTTGAGGCCTATACAATAAACTGAACAAGCTCAAAAGTCTTCCTGGGGCATAGAGATGTGTCAGCTAGATTTAGCGTCTGGTTTCAGTAGAGTGAGCGAGTTTAAACCTTTCTCCTGAAAGATTGTGCCGTGTCACGGCAAAGCTACGCGAGGGCCATCTGCTTAAGGAAAGACTATGGGTTTCTAACGCATATTCACGTTGCATCTGAAGGAAACCGACCAGAACACTAGACTGTTAGATGGACAGCAACGGGGTAGGACTAGAACCCCGAACCTCATATTTCAGCCATCTACCATGTTCAGTGTTATCTACTCTGTCATGGTTATGTCCATCTCCATTCAACTTTTTAGTTCAGTAGAACAACCGTATGCCTTCACCGAATTTTTATATTTAGCTACTTTTCAGGCAATTTTAAATAACTTATTTAACTCCTCATGCCTGGCTCTTGGGTCAGTCAAATTTTATGATGTTCATGCGTTAACTTTCGTTTAACTCTAAACTTTGAAATTTTCAAACATACACGAATCTGATAGTGCAACACTAAAATTCGGCTATAGCGTGAATAGTGCTCGTACACCAGCGCGCAAAAGTAACCTTTTTAGACCCTGCGCGTTCACAATCGAGGACAAATTACCAATTGAATATTTATCCCGTGGGTTGATAATTGGCACATGAAAAGAAAACAATTTTCTTAGAACATTTAATCGGTAAAATTAAAACTTTTCCCCACTATCAAAAGAAAACTTGTCTAATTTAAAGAAATTTAATCGGATCTGAAAGGGATAATATACTGAAATTTGCCGTGCGTAAAAGTATTCTTGAATTGAATTTTTACTGAAGCGAAGCATCTCCTTAATTTGGTACTGTGTGGAAGATCTATAGAGAGTAAGTAGTACGTAGTAATTTTTGCCAAATTCTTAATCGCCAATTCAGCTTAAATTTTGCACACTTGAGAAAACAAAAAAGTACAATGAAAATGGCTTTCTATCAGTTTTATACTATTTTATCCCTATATAATTTCGCAGCCTGGACATCTGGCGAAGCAGATGATTGCTGACACGTGGTGCCGATGTCTATTCATTACGAAATTTCAACAGTAATTTTTTACAACTAATTTGACTTTGTAGTTTTATAAAAACGTTGAGCATGAATTAAATGATAAATTGTGTCAAATGTTATAAATTCATAGAAGTAACTAGTTAGGAAAATGAAATAAATATTCGAACCAAAACCATGCCTAAGTTTGATTATCAGCGCACCACTCCGCGATGATTGGTCAAATTTAACTCCCGGCTTGGGCTTTCTTAAGTTGTCCTTTCATCGAAGGTAGCGTTTCCCGTTTACTAGATGGTACCGCTCATCTAAGTGGCCAACATTTCCTTGATTAATGCGTAGCTAGAAAAAAATTCAACTAAAATTGAACATTTCAAAATGATAAAATACCGAAGAGCATTCAGTTGCTCAGAATAATTAAAGCAAAAGAACTCATTTAAGCCGATGTTTCAATTTCGTATTGCAAAAAGGATTTTAAATCTTATTGGAAAGTGAAAGCAATGCTTTAAGTATAAAGGTATAAAGTAAAAGTATATAGTTTTCTAAGAAAGGCAAGTTAAGCTGAGGAATGTATTTGTGGTTAAGAATTTTACGGTATCGCAAACTCGTTCAAAGCAGAAAATTGAAAAATAGCTACAACATTTGTAAAACCTTATTCGTAAAACCTTTAAAACCAGATAGTCTTACATAATTTTTTGACTAACCAAAATTTCAGTTCAATTCAGTCGACAATGAATTTATACATCACAATTTAAGAACATTTAACATTAAAAGGTTTAGTAAATTTACCTAGCAGTTGGCAGTTAATTGAAATATTAAAACATTGTATTTGCATAATCGATTTTTATAGGGCCCTATGCAAGTTTATGTTTTAATATTCCATAGCCTTTGAAGTCAAATTTCAGAAAAAGCTTTATATGCCAAATTGGACAATCTTACAAAAAATACTCCGTCATACCGATTCAACTGAAATCTTGCTCAGATTTAAGAAGTCGAAAGACTAAAAAATTTAGTTTATGATTTGAAAATTTAATGAAAAATCGTTAATTTTCTAAACTCCATTAGATAAATCAGCTAAACCTTTTTGGCCAGCTATTAGATTGCCAGGACTAGGAAAACATTTTTTGAAAACTCAGTTCTCCGGTTCAACATAGGGCAACGTTTTGTTCCGAATATTCATATCATTTTCTAGCACACTTTCATGAAATTCTAATTTTGCTCAATTTATCCATTAATTTGTTGTCCCAATATTTAGAAACCAAAATAAATTTGCAAAAATTTCCTAATGATTAAATATCAGTATGTGTGTCAGCAATCAGCATCAAAGATTGCAGGCCACGAGATTATATAGGGATAAAATTGTTAAAAACTGATATAGAACCATTCTCTTGACCAAATTAACATTTTTCAGCTGACTAGAAATGAAATCCATCCCTAGAAAATATGTAAACATAAAACTATTTACATCTCGAATCGCGCAAGTCGAAATATCAAAAACAAATACCGTTATCGCACAAATTGTGTTTAACAAATTTATACGAAATGTTTCTGAAACAAAATTTCTAACCACTCATTTAATTACTATAATATTCAGGCTGAAGTAAGAGAGATTAGAAAATAAAAAGGTAAAGAGCAATGCTCTTAACTTCAGAATTACTTTAGCACTTCAAAATGGTCATACCTTTCATGTTAAGAGCTACATTTTCCTTTCCAACAGTGATAATTTCGTGCCGCACTGATCAGCATTCGATTGCGAACTTGACTTCGCAAGATGTGCGATTGCGCAAACTAAGCATTCTGCTTTTGGTTACGGCAAAAAGCTACAGAAATACTACCTGCGTAAGTGGGGGATGAATTTTGTGGAAGAGGGGTTTCTAAAGCATTTTCGCATTACATCTGGAAGAAACCTCCCTAATCTCAGGACAGCTAAATCGACAGTCGAGCGAGAGGCCAAAACCCTAGATCGGCGCACTTCAGCCATCTTTTAATGATCGGTGTTTTAGCCACAGACAACTATGTAGGCGGGCCAATGGCAGAATCTGTGCTGAGCACATTAGTACAGCAGTTATTAAAAAACTAGTAAGTGTTGAAAGCGAGCATATAACGATAATATGAAGCACGTACTCGAAAATTCAAAATATTTAACTTACTCTTTCGCGAGGAATACCGAAGTGTACATATTTGCATTTGCGCTCTCAAATTCAACTTAAATTTAATAAATTACTTTTTAACTTACTACCTTTGTGAAATAACTTTTCAATCTTTTTTTGTGTGTGGATTAAGGCCGTTTGACTGGACTAGGGTCCTAGGCCTGTAGATTGAATGCCCTCCGAGTGGGACTTTCTAAGGGATCATAGCCTGTTTTCAAGCTAGTTTTCAATCTGGAGATTCAGCTTTTGAAAAATATGGGAAACACAAATTGCATTTTCACTATCACTTCACTACGTTATGGATTTTTTTAATCTTCCAATCCACCCATTTTTAAAAATAAGCGTAAGTTCCCGGCTACAATTATGAAATTATACCATATTCATGTTATAATATTAGCCTCCCACATGCTATGGATTGGCTCTTCTCTAACAACTGTGCTGTAAGATGTCTGAGCGAGATTCGGCCCGTCTTTTGTAGAGCATAGGTTCGAACCATTCTGACACAAGGTTTGCCTAGAGTTCATTTTAGCAATTGAAAAGATTAACTTCAACATATTTGATAGATACAACATACTTCAACATATATGATGGTTGAACACCTTATTGCCAACTAGCTTGACGCTTTCAGCTTATCGCGGAATAAAATTGAAGATGCCACACAAGACAATTTAACCTTAACGCCAGCATAAAGTAAACATTTTCCCGGCTGATGCAAAGCCACAGTACATAAGAGATTCCTTTTTATTAATATGAGATGCTAATGTGCGAGTCACACATTAATAAATTGTGCTCTTTATCTTAAGACGCTCTGATCAAAATTTAACATCAATTATAAATTGAAGCAATACTTATTTATATTTGTGTAATCGATGATGAATAACTTATCTTTGAAACCATGACAATGCATTAGTTTTGTCAAATGATGCTCTTTAAAACTGAAAATTTTATACCCATTGTTTTTTGTGGAAAATGTAAATCCTACCAAAATTTTAGGCATGCCTTTATGTCTCAAACAGACCAAATCTGTTAAGATTGGGTTCAGGATAGTGTATGTTTTGACTGGACACAGTGCCTGAATAGAAAAGTTAATTTAACTCCCTCTAAAAATTTACGCAGGATATAACCAGGACTAGGAGCCAAAGCAGAGCCTGGATTTATGTTTAAATCGCATGTCTAGAAACGACTCATTTAAATTAAGGGCACATGATCGATAATATAACATTTATAATCTAATAAGCATAATACTTATTTAAAACCAGTATAGTGTTTAACTGCATAAGAGTTACTGATAAAATGGATCGGATTTGAAGACTGCAGAGGTCGTCAAAAGGCCCCAAAGGGATTAACACTAGATGACTGAAGGTAACACGAAGTTGCCAGAAACACGCTGGGCTGTATGCTGAAGGGGCTTCATCCAAAACTGAAGAAGACAGCAGGATGATCCGGCTGGGAGAAGTCCACAACACATGCGTAGCTGAGGATTACACCAACAATCCATAGATCCATTTCGTATGTACCATCGTCTTGGTCATAGATATCCGTTCAAACATCTCCATGATGTAGACCTACATTAGAAGAAAATGATTTAGTTTTTAGCCTTTGGCTCCCCTAAACACAGTGAGCTATGACAGTGGTAAGAACTTTTAGTCTAGGCATTTGCGGTTTCACATGGGAGGAGTAATGGGGATAATTGCCCCTCCCAGGATTTTGAAAACTAAAGTT
This sequence comes from Cheiracanthium punctorium, assembly GCA_038373885.1. NCBI lineage: Eukaryota > Metazoa > Arthropoda > Arachnida > Araneae > Cheiracanthiidae > Cheiracanthium > Cheiracanthium punctorium. Next base: position 970,316 of record JAWZYV010012697.1, on the reverse strand, counting down.
AAAATAATTCTGCATAGGAAATTCACAATCGCAAATTCCAGAGCCCGATTCAGTCTCATTTTGGAGGGGATGGGAGAAACAATTTTTATCAATGGTGTCGAAGATGCAATATTATTTTCGGTATTCACATACTTCATCAATTATAAGATTAAACATTTATTTCACATTTGATGATTGATTAAACATTTTATTCACATATGAAGTGTATTGTGCAGTCCAAGGTATCTCCTTTCCTCTGTGCGCTCCCCGGTAGCCACTTCTCTGAGGCACCGAGTTTATATAAAATTATAAAATACCATTACCCCTCCCAGACTGCAACTCTAGAACCACCCTCTCAACTAGGTGGACCTTACTTTCTAGTAGTTTCGATGTTTTGTATTGCAATATCGCATTTTAAAAATTGTGCAAGTTACGCAAAATACTCTAAATTTACTGGCACGACTTTCAGATAAACAATTAAAAAGGATTTTGCTCTAATTTCTATTTAGAGACTTTACCAACTTAATTTTCTTATAACAAATAAGTTCGGAATTTTCTGTTGCAGTAGGCTAGTAAAGGTCTCTTCGACCAATCACTTATTGTAACGGTGATCTACGAAAAACCGTGTTTTAACAATCAATTTTGCGACTGATTAAGGAAACATGTTTGAGTTCACTTAATACAAAAGCTTCAAGTGGGAAGGTAACACTAATTCCACTTAAACTAAGACTACATCAAAAGGCAGAGACACACATAGGTTTTTCGTACGTCAGTTTTTCACTTTAATGAAACTTCTGAAGCTAATACGGAATTTGGCAGGATAATTTAACATTACGGTCTACAGCGTTTTCCGAAATTCGTAACCTATATTAGTGGGGGGGGGGCAAGATATTTCGCAAAATTCGGTACTATTCTAAATTCCGTGAAAAATACAACTCCCAATAATCAATTTCAGGGCAATTTTATAACCATCCTCTTAGAAGGATAAACCGGCCCTCCCCCTCCTTCTTGAAAGAAATTGAGTTCTTGCTTCAAACTTTACAATGCATCTTATGGTTATGCACAGCTTTTCTGTAATTAAATGCATTCAAAGTTTTAAATGTTTAGAAACACTACTTTCCGTTAAACACATTAAAAAGAAATCTGAATGGTGTGCGAAAGGTGTGGCGAGAAGAAACAGTTCAAAAATTGTTTGTTTACCAGAATAAATTCATTTTTAAAAAGCGTATCTTGTGAATGTCAGCGTAAGACACCTGAAAACAGTGGTCTAGCAAATCATTGCAACCTCAGAAAAACCATACACAGGGTATCCCAAAAAGGTGGTAACTCATTTCACAGATACAAGTGGACAATGTATGTGAAAGAATATTCAAAATAAGATCGGAAACATGACGCCGTTAAAAAAAAAAAACCTCGTTAATTTAAAAAAAAAAATTAGCTTTGTAGATGACCTCCGTACAAGAAAAATTTAAGTACGCAAAATGTGCCCCATATACTAATGCCCCGAAAAAATTCAGTCTTTCATCATAGAAAGCTTCAGAGATTACAAAAAAAGGACGATCGGGGGGCTAAACATGAATTCAAATTAACTAGAACTCCTCTTTTTGCTAGAGTGGAAAAAATGATTTCTTTCGTATTTTCTGAGCCATTCCTGAAATGCGATCATTTTCCTTCGAGAGCCATTGAAAAGTGGTTGAAGTCTGCCTGTTTTAATCTTCATATCTCTGACACTTTAAAATATAATTCTCAAATTTTGTACAGTACCTCACAAGTGTACGAGGCACAGTTTACTAGCTGGGATTTTTTTTTCATTTTTTTTAAATAGGGATGTCTTATAGAAATCTAAAGTAACTTTTTGAAAATTAAGGGGAAGAATTCTAAACGAAGTCTTATATCGGACCTTATTTTGAACTTTGTCAATTTAAATTGCCCAATTAATATCTAAAAACATTATAGCCCATTACCACCTTTTTGGGACACCCTATGAAAATATTAGTTTTCTACATGAGTACATAAACGGCTCAGTTCCATAATATTTATGATCACCCTCTTCCGTCATAAAAATGCAGGACTACAGCAGCCAATCATTACAATTTTTTATAGTTAAATTAAAAATCTGTGGTTATAAGGTTTTCTCAAAGTCAAACGTACTTCTGCCAAGTTACTTTGAAATTAATTGTTTTACACTAGCGCTCCTGACGATGTCGCGTCCGAAACAGACGTCTGTTAACAGCTATCACCTAAATAATACAATAATTCCTACAATAATTCCATAACTTACATATTAAAGTCGGGAAAAAAGGAACTTCTGAAGACCATGAATTCCGAAAATGAGAATAAAAGTATCTTCACGAATACATTAGAGTACAGTTTAGCAACTGGTAAATTAAGTTTATCTAGAAAATATTAAATATTTTAGGAACTTTTTAAAAGCATGATTTGTTTCAGATTAGACATTTATAGACTAAACTTCAGCTTTCCATCGAGTTAAAAAATGTCCCTATTGCGAAATTAAAAGAACATTAAAATACAAATTTCACTAGTTAATCGCAGAATTCTCAAAATATTCTGAGAATAACAATAAGAAATTATTTTTAGGAGTTCCCTTACCGTTCAAACCAATTACTAACACCAGCCCACCACGCTCTCCAGCGCAGAGCAGTCCATGCACAAGCTAGAATGGCCAGCTTGCTCACGCGGCTTTTCTTAAATAACATTCCATGTGCTGAGATACAAGAGGAAGGATTACATAATCGGAAATATCTCTATTACTTATAAGTATATTGGCGCTCCAATGCAAGATTCTTCCCGATTCAGATCATTGACGGCACACCAGTGACACGGGAAAGAGATCCTCGGGTAAAATAGTGACATGATGGCTGAATGTCTAAAGTTTGGCGGGGTAGGGGACTACGGCTTGAATATTAAAAGGCCAAAATACTGTAAACCCATCCTCGGTGTTATTTTTTCTTGAAACACAGGCTGCATTCGTAACCGACAAACTCGTTGCACGAGTTTTCGTAAGAAAATTGGAATGCGTGTATTTAGTTCTGTCAGTGGATATCAGTTTCTTTTGATTTTACGATCGACTTCAGTTTATTTAGTTTCGTCGCCTAGGAGACGTGTTTGTTCACAATTCGCGAATGCGTTAATTTTGCTGAGGAGAGTATTTAGTACATACTCAATATAAAATCAACAGAATTTTTAAAAGAAAAAGTGGCCATAATTGAAGTGCACAAATCAAAATTTAGAAATTTCAACTTAAACTTCATTTTTTCAAAAGTATTTAGCAAGAGAAGTTCAAATTTCGCTAATAACGGATTAAATCAATTTCAATCTCAACACTAAAACACACATTTTTGAATTTACTAAAATGAAAAATAAAAGAAAATTATTACCTTTGGAAAATTATGTACCTTCGTAGCATTTTCTAACGTACGCATGAATTTCCTCATCGAAAAAATAATATTTGCAGCTTTGGCAAACGTAAAATGCTTTTTACAACAACATACTTTTCCATAACAACGGACGCCATTTGAAAACAACAACAACGTTCAGGACGTGTATCTTCTAAAGAACTGACGAAACCTTTGCAAAGATCGGTTTATTTCGTTTGAAACTAATCGCACTCAGTTTTGTATACGAACGCTCTAATTTAAAAACTGTTTGCACTCAGTTTCCTTTACGAACGCCCTAGATGGAAACTCATTGCACAAGTGTAACTCGTTTGGCATATACGAATGCAGCCACAAACAGGACAACTACTCAGACATAACAAACTTGATCAGAACTTGTCGATACCCGAAACCAATAATATGAACGCACCACTGACTTGTCCATAAATTGTCCATGTCTTTATCTTTCCTTATAGGAAAAACAGCTATCACTTGCCAGATAGGTTTCCTAACCTCTGAAATCTCACGTGTGTTCTTAAAAGTGGCAGCTATCGTCAAGGTTTTAAACTCAGTAACTATTGTTACTATTCGTAAACTGAACATACGGCACATAACGATTTCCATACTGATATTTTCTCGGAAAGTTGTGGATATCCATACGGACAAGTTCTGTTCAAGTTCCAGATAGGCTTTTCCCTTTTCAGTCAATATTATAGATTTAGGAATACCTAGATTGCTCATCCTATGTTCCTAATCGTGTGCTTTTTGTTGCCAAAAACGCACCCTATTTCTGCCACTATCATGGCTGCCGTCGATGTAAAAAGAACATTCATTGCATTACTTCAGAAAAATAAATAATTTCGAGGGAAAATATTTCAGTACGAGTACTTTTTAAAATACAGATCGTTCTAAAATGATTGAAAATACCATTATAATTTAAGTTAGTGCAATTCTGCGCATGCGCATACCACTATCATGGATACCGTTTGGAGGCAACAAGTTTTCTCTCATTATGCTCAATTTCGAGATTCCTATATCTATGGTCAATATAGAAACATAAATAGAATGCTTATACAGGGTGTTCCATAATGATTGGAAGAAACTTTTAAGGGGAGGTAGGTCTCATAGTAAGGATTCGGAATTACATGTACCGTATTACATGCGAATACGGGGTCGGAAACATCGTCCTATGTAGCTGTTAACAATCACGTTGGAACAAGTGCTGAAATAATAGTGAACTTTCCGACCATTGCTTGTCGAAAACTAATCCACATTTACAGAAAATACGTTATTAAAGAAAGTTCGCGTAATTATGCAAAAAATGAGCACAAGAATGATTGCTTTTATTTATACATTTTTTGCGCTAAAAAGCGTGTGCAAACAGCAGTTAGTTTTCCGATTTCGATTTTGCGAATAATTAATTTATTTTCCTGCAAAATTTATTCTATGACATTTCTATGACATTTGTTTATGGCATTTGTTATGACATTTGTTAATTCTATGACATTTATTTTTTCAACTTTCATATGCGATATTCAGGGAAAAAGTATGAATTAAACGCAAAAAGAGGGGCAGAAAATTCCCAATTTCTTCCGACTTTCTGCGCATAAAAGATCTAAAATAACATGTGAAAGAGACTCTGCCGGGTATTGAAATATCCTAAAATATTTCTGAAAGATAAACTATATATTAAAATAAATTGAGTAAAAATTGAAACCTTTCTTATCGAATTCTTCAAGATATCGACAGCGACAAACGAACAGCCAACAGTGCTCCTCTTTCGACTCTAAATGAGATGGAGGGCGGGGGACTTGTTGGCAGCGAAGGTTTGCGCACCAGTCGCTGCGATCCGTTTTTGCACGGTGAGGTCCCGCGTTCGAATCCCACTAGCCCATGGTTATTTCCCTATTTTCTTTCCTTATTCCATTCAGTTGGAAAGTGTTTTATTATTCAAGAGTGTCTGGTATTTTTCTCCATAAAACCCAATATTTGAAATCAAAATCTATCTTAAAATCGCCTAATGAAGCTATTTTACAATCTTCGCCAAGTCTCGTCCAACTATACACTGTCTACCAATAAGTACTTGAAAACCTGTGATAGAAAAGAAAAACTAACTTTATTCAAAATCAATAGTTGGTAGAGCCTCCACGAGAGGCAATTACAGCGTGAACCCTCCGGAGCATATTTTCCACAAGTCTTTGTATAACAGCTAGTGGTATTGTCTTCCACTCGGCTTGGAGAAGATACAGAAGTTCCTTCACCTATTTTGGACGGTTAGTGCACCCCTTAATTCGGCGATCCAACTCGTCCCAGAGGTTCTCGATATGGTTCATATCTGGGCTCTGGGCAGGCCAGTACGTTCGATGAACTCCATTGGCACAATACCAAGCCTTGGTTAACCTCGAAACATGACAACTGGCATTGTCATCCTGAAAGTAACAGGGTTACAACCCGTAAAACTGCCACAACGTAGGAAGCACATCTTCATCCAAAATAGTGCAGTAGGCATCGGCGTTGAGCTTACCATGAATGGGGACCAAGGGTCCCAGTCCATACCAGGAGAAACACACCCAAGGCCATAATTCCACCTCCGCCGAACTTGACTGTTGGCACAATGCATTCTGGCAGCAGACGCCAGACCCAGACCCTGCACCTAACGGTAAAGGGTGAACCTTGATTCGTCGCTCCAAAGAACCCGTTTCCACTGATCTACGATCCAATTTCGATGTGCTTTGCACCACATTAACCGAGCAGTGCGGTTGGACTTTGTCATCAACGGCTTATGGGCAGCAGCACGGCCATGAAAACCAAGCAGATGGGCTTCCTTACGAATGGTATTCAATGAAATAATACTCCCGGATGCCTCTTGGAACTCCTCGCGGGTGAGGGCTATCAGTTGGGTGCGGTTCTTCCGAATTTCTCTGGACAGCACTCGTCGGTCTCTATCTCCCAGTTTATTTGGTCTGCCGACACGGGGCACATTTCGACAATCACCCCTCACCTTCCACCTTCTTAATCACATAGGCCACTGCCAATTTTGGGTATTTAAGATCACTAGATATGTCCCTTAAGGATCGGCCGCATTTGTGATACCCGATAATTATACCTTTCTCGAAATCAGAGAGCTCCGAACTGCGCGGCATCTTGCATGCGACTAATGCTCTTTCCTACACGATATATACCGGTGGAGGCCGTGACGTACCTCAGGACCGCAGATATTGTCATTTGCATAGGTGTCCAAATACTTAGGGGTAGACAGTGTACTTCACACTTTTAAACACTGTTTGGAATGAGTATTATAATCCTTGAGCGTGCCGTGTTTGTCTTTCTTGGGTACATTTCTTCTTTAACGCCCCGACTCTGGCCAGGGTGGCGATCATTAAACATGTGTAGTTAATGAGACCATTTTTTGTATTTATGTGGCAACCGTAGTTTAGAATTAAAATAGTCATTTGAAACAACATGTAAGTACAGCACATTCCATTAATTATTTATTCATTTTGGGTTGCCAATTAATGTATTTTTAATAATTAAGTGTCTTCAAATTCCGTAAATCAATATTTTTTGAAAAAATTGACTCGCACTTTTTGAAACTGCGAGTCAAATTTGACTCGCAAAATTTCAGCCAGACATGATAACGACGTTTGCCCTCTCGCTTTCAGGATTTTTCTAGATCTCTTTCCGAATTTTCTATATTAGCCAGCTGTGCTCTCATAATTCCGCTTACCAGTGCTTGTTGTGAACGAGTATTCAGGGTCCAAAACAGGATTAAAAACTGCTACAGAACTGCATTGAAAGATGAAAATCTGTCTAATTTAATGACTCTAAGTTTAAATACCACACCATTAACAGAATTTCCTTTTGGAGAAAGCATTAAAAATTTTGAATATATAAAACAGAGAAAAAGAGTTGGTAAACAATAAATTATTCATAATTTAATGCAATTTCTTTGTAAAATATTTTATTAGAAATCTAAATACGACTTAATTATTCTTAAGTAGTTAACAGGACTTTGAAATTTCATTGTGTATGGGAGAAAAGTAAATGGAAATAACAAGTAATGTGCATTTTATGCACGAATACAATTTTATATATTTTTTTATTTCCTTCTTTTTCTGTCGATTTTTCATCACTGTTTTAACATTTGCATTTGAAAATATTATGCTACTCATGTCTGTAATATAGTTTATATTAATCGTGCATTGTGGAGAAATCAATATGTAGGTGAAAATCAATAGTTACGTGCGAAGAAAGGGACGTCTTTATTTTCTCTTTCTTCGATTAAAAAAAAAAAAAAACTATTTTTTTGACTTTGACTCGCAGTTTTCAAAAATTGACTCTGACTTTTATTGACTGCGAGTCAACATGACTCGCAGATTTTGAAGTCTAGCGCGAGCCATGGTGTTCACTTTAGTTGGTTGATTCATACATTAACCCCCAATCTCGCCAATGTGGCGATAACTATACATATTCAATTACCATGACGACTTACTTATGTGGCAAACGTAATATTAAAATATTGGTTCGGAACAACATGTATATGATACCCGTACTGCCTTTGCCCTTCATGTTGTCCAAAAATGTGAATCACTATGACAAAACGATGCTGTACAAACACTTCGTAAGTCCCACGGCTGCCTACACCGCCCCACACTGGGCCTATGCTGTCAGATCCAACATTGATCGACTCGAAGACAAGCAAAGTGCTCTACTCAGAAAGATCAGAAACGGTCATCACTTACTGCCAAACTCAACTATTAGAAGATACCTCAACGTACCAACAATGGGAGAATTTATCCTCAAACTGTCCTCAAACTTCTATGGGAATCTTTACGATCTTTGTCCTGTGAAGCCCAACCGGGGAGGATCAAGTTTCCACCTCCAAGGACCACCTCCATCAATGACCAAGTTTCATCTTCTACTCCACGATTTCTTAGTTAGCTTGATCTTATTAAATAATACGGGCATTCAAAAAGTAAGTTACACTAGAACAATGCAGGTCAAAAAAACACTTTATTGGTGAGTGTACTACGATGCAATATGACACACATACAGTACACTATTTCGCTGCATAATCTCCCAGTCGCTGCAGACATTTGTCGGAACAGCTGTCTGAACCTGGCCATTGTAGGAAAATTGCCTTTCATCCAAATTTTCTTTGTGTTTTCCGAACACTTGAAATTCACCGGGCGCCAGGTCGGGACTGAACGGTGGATGCTGCCAGACCTCACATCCAAACCTGCGAACCAAATCCTGTGTTGTGCCTGACTTGTGAGGTCTTGCATTGTAATGCAAAAGGAAAATGCCTTTGCTTGAAGCTTTTTGCCCACAAAAAACGTACTGTCTCGCGTACTTCAACGTTGGAATAAGCTTCCATTTTATGCGCAATTCCCTACTTGTACTACGCTCCAACGGTTGTCACTATCCGAAAGAAATTGCTACCGTTGGAAGCCGTGCAGCTGAACTATCGTCTGCGCAAGCTTCGGTCTTGTTTCGCAATATTGCCATTGTGCAATATTGTAACTTACTTTTTGAATGCCCCTTGTAAATTTTATTTTGATATCTACTTTGACCTCATTTTTCCTCCAGTGTAGGGGCTCTTTCTTCTTTTTTTTATAGAACACGTTTTCACCTACATGAGCCTTAATGCTCTTACTGGAGATAGACTTTATCGCGCAGGCGCTTCTTAAAATTCATATTATCTGTCATTCACGGTGCATTTTTGAATCGTTATGTCTGCTTTAATGTAGCTGCCTACGTGCGGAGCACTCTTTTATAAAAATGCATTATTTTTATGTGGTTCGTGCATTTTTATCTGAAAAGCCATAAAACATGACAGAAACAATAATTTATTTTACAAAAGTTTCATAACTTTTTCAAAAAGTGGCATTTTTGAAGAAAAATTTAGCAAAATTTCATACTTACACCAACTACTGTACACTGCATTCATCTCAATATTCAGTAACTTAATTCGCACAGTATATTCCTATAACACTTTTCTGGCTTTTGTTACAAAAGTTTTTTTGTATTTTAAAAATTCACTGAAAAATGACCAATTATGTACAAAAACGTTGAAATTGTTGAGAGAAAATTCAACTTTGCGTCTAAAAGTAACTGTAAATTTTTTTATTTCATACGTATAACTTAACTTTTGCTACAATACACACTTTAATATCAATAGAATGTTTATGTGAAATTTCATTAAGATATCTCTAAAACTTTTAGAGTAGTTACAGTTATCGTGACGCAATATAATAAAAAACGCAGTTTTATAGAAAACGCATTTAAATATTTTATTTTAGCATCGATGTTCAACTGGAAGTGACATGCAAACAGCTGTATCTTCCTTTCTATTTATCGTAGAAACAAAACTAAAACAGTTTTGGAATCTTAAGATTAAGGTCTTTCAAATAAAACAATAAAACAAGAATCGATTTTTTTTAAAATGGCATTTTAGACGTAGTCAGATACCTTAACTATCAAGTACCTGTGATGTCAGCTCTCTGAAACCTAACTCCACGTCCATGGACACTTAACTGTAAATCGCAAGCGAAAACGAAAACATTAGGTAATGCCCGTTGTGTTAGTGAGCTAATCCAGAAGAGACCGCGATGTGCGGTAGAATGTAACCTAAATATAATACCGAATGTACTATATAAATATATGTGTTTGGTATTATGAATGCCTCTTTACTTCGCTAATTCACGTCTAGACGCACGGCACCTCGTACAGCACCGACCGCTTGGTCTGATAAGAAATCAGAATGTACACATCTCTCTCCGTTTTCCCACAAAATGATAACACTAATTTCAGATACTGATTAGCTTAAGTAGTATTACTTATTTTTTGATATCCATCATAGCAGTCCTTCAACCGTTCTCAAAATATGTGACCCTCCCATTATTTAATTTATTTTTGGGTTAGTTTTAAGCCATAAATTGCAAATTATAATTTTGTAATGTTCCATTTTTATGTTAGTAGCACTGTTTATATTTTAAAATTTTCATAAAATAAATTATTCATAATATATGATTGTATAACATATTTTATTTCATTATATATAGTCATACTTACTTTTATATCTTTTTTTTGACTGATTAAAATTAATTTATAATTATTTTCAAAGGAAGGATCATTTTGCCCTATGGTTGAGGATAAAATGATCCTCTGGACACTTTCTCAAAATTCCATTTTTTCATTACTCAGTGTGCTTTTAAATAATATTAAAGTATATATGATGCGAAATATAGTGGAAAATATGACAGCAAATATGATAATTTTAGGTCATTTCCTCCAATATACATGAGTGTTTGTTAATAAGTAAAATAAAATAATTAATTCGATTATAGATTGAACAATGAAAATGGGGAAGCAAAGAAAAAGTTTTCGATTTCCCACTTACAATAACTCTCAGAAACATGATATATATTCTTACTTATAGTGAAAATGTTTCAAGTATCTGTGAAGTTATTTTTATTGATTGCCAATACAAATTTTGCGAAATGTAGAAACTAAAAGAGAGGCATTGAAAATTCTGCTGTACTGAGAAAATCTTTCCACTTTGAACTTCTTGAAATGTGATGTTATAAATTTCGCTAATCGAAATTATCCTAACTTACGTTTTTAAGATTCGGAAAACTTTCAAACTGAACTAGATGAAGGGGGAAAAATAGTGTCTCATACAAAAGTAGGAACTGAGTTCCCATTATTCTGTGAGACTTTGCTCTGAGATGAAAAAGACCGAATATTTTATCGGTCGATAAAATCGCACTGATTAAGATAAGTACCTTGTTATTTGTGTTATTTGACGAAGTTTTATTTATATCATCTTTTAACAACAGCTTTTTAAGTGTTTTTTTTTGTTTGTTTGTTGTATACAGGGTAATTATCAATTATAATTAAGGTTTCAAAATGATATGAGGAAGGAACACTGATCAGAATAACGTCAAATTTGAACAGCATGTGATTGAAGAAGGGAAAAAAAACAGTTCCAAATTTTGCAACGGATAGTTCTATAAGCATTATGCGTTAAAAGGTCCGACTAGAAGACTACAATTGACGAATGCATCGTAAAACAATCGCTTAAGTAACACGTTAAACCAACTGTATTGTACAGCGTGCATGACTGTTCAGATGTGATACGGTAAGTTTCGTAAACCCATCTTGTACAGCATGGTCAAATAGAATCGGGAGGGAAAAATCTGTTTTTGATTGTCCTGAAACCAAAAACTGCATAAAAACCAGCAATCGAATCGGTTTTTGAATTTCGTCAGACACAACATGTTCAATATGCGGTCCTCCGTTTTCTGCAAAAAGTTGAAATCGACAAACAAGTTGTTCCACAGCTGATCGAAGTGTCTCCTGGGTCACGTTCTAAATATTTTACGAAGTGCGCGCCTTCAATTCAGCCAAGTTCACAATTGGAGCACTTAACACAACACCTTTCGGATACCGCCATTGCCAAAAATTACACACATTAAGATCAGGTGATCAGGACGGCCAGGCTGTAACAAAAGACAGATGGTAATTCTGGCACTTCCGAATTGCTGCTTCAGCAGCTGTTTCACTGGAATTTCAATATGCGGAGGAGCAGCAAAAGACACTCCGTGATTGCACGACCATATCCAGTGACTGAAATGAGACAGTGCAATACAGTCACAATAGAGTTACAAACAGCTACAGGGACTCCGCTGTGGGATGACAACTACGGTCCCTATGTCCACACGAGGAGTTTGCAAAATGTGACCCCCCCACACAGCGTAGTTACAATACGCCCCTACCGCAACTACGGAAAAATTCCATCGAAAAAACATTTCCGAATACAGTAGACGACAGCACCAAATCTGTTACGGAGGATAGGAGAACTTCGCAGTATCGAACCCCTGAAAAATCGGTTGCTATCCCAACACGCTAAAATCTGAGCCGTGCTCCACCTGCTGAAATTGCTTTAAAAAGTAAACTGACTGCAAAAGTTAGCAGTGAAAACTGAACTTTTTGTGCAGTACTTCATAAATGGAAAAAAAAAATTCCGTTTTTGGTAAATATAAATTAAAAATCTTTATATTACATAAAATAATTTTTAAGCGATAATGTACCGTTTTATTTAATTATTGATTGGGAAAGGCGACTAATTTAGTTTTTTTTCTCCTATTAAGGAATTAGCTTATAAAGCATGGCGTATTTACTGGATTTCATATATTACATATATGGGCCATTCTTCCAATTCGGGCACTTTAATGAAACTCAAGAATGTTAACAATTCTATTAACAGAATATCGATGTCACGAATTCTGCTATGCAGTGTTAGATGGATACTATTAAATCCCCCATAATTGGAAACATTTTTAAAATTCTTTTTGTGAGATAAAATTTCAAATATGTGAGAAAAGTCAACTCCATGGACTACAACCAGTCCATGTATATTTAACCCTCTCGTCACCGAATTATGAAGAAACAGAGAAAAAAAATCTGTCTAGCATTTAATGCATCGTCAATACTATTATAAATCATGAAAAAATATTTTTTTCTAATTTCGATTAATATTAGATTTTTCTAATATTAATTTCTGAATTTTCGAAGCATTTTGTTGTGCTAAAATTAATTTAAAAGATGTACATATTAGGTAAAGGTTGAGGAATAAGAAAAAAAAAACGGTAAACAAGCAGCGTAAATATTTTCTTAATTTTTCTTCTGAAACAACGAAGCGAAAACTGTAAAAATGATCTAAATTGACTAGTACTGCAATCTAGGCACGATTTATGCATCTAGTTAAGAGCCTCATATACTTTCTACATGAATTAAGGATATTGATATCACTGAAAGAAAAAAATACTAAATTTAATTGTTTTCTCTCTAAATATTGCTATTTGAAGTAGGAGCCTCATATGAGGTTCAGAGTGACGAGAGGGTTAAAGAAATAGACTTATTATTAAAACTGCATAAAATATTATTTCTTATTTAAGTTAAATTAATTAAATATGTAATGAAAAATATTTTTGCTTGTTGAAATCTTAATAAAGCTGGTAAATTTAGAAAGCTTTGATCAACTAAAGTTTGCAACCAGGTTGAAGCATCACCTCCATGGACAGATTTATTTTTAAAAAGTTTCTTTGAAATGGCAAAACTGCTCTTTTCTTTCAAGTGGTGTTTTAGACAGGCAGTCATTTGTGTGCATCTCCATTGAGAACACATGTGAATTAAGCTTTGCATGTAGAATTAAAAAAGGGGCAGTTTCAATTCTAGGTGAGTATGTGTATTCGTTGTCAACTCCATGGCTTCTGTAAAACCTATAAAATGTGAACTGTTGTCAGTTTTTTTTTTTTTTTTTTAAATCATGATTGGTGTTCATAAAGAAAATGCATGAAAAACTTTAATTCCATTTTATATCATTAAAACTACACTTTACCTTGCACTAAAAATGTGATTTCGTCACCTCCATGGTCATCATCTCCATGGTCACCCTTTCCCATGGACACGCTTTAAATTTCTTTTTATAGTAGTAAAATTAGTAGTAACTGTAGTAAAAGTAGTAAATGTAGTATGACAAGTGTATGTTTGTTGGCAACCAATTCTTTTGTTTTTCACATAAATTAAGTTACATTGCATTTTCTGTCTGATAGTATTATATAACCATCATTATATGACATATAAGCAAACAAAATAGATTTCCATTTCATTGATGTGATTCCACCATATTTTTTTTAAATGCTAGATGTGCTAAATATGAGCCTTGTCTAAACTTGGTAATAATGAATGATGCTTAGTTTCATTTTTCAATCCTAAATGTCAACAATATTACGTTGTGTGTCAACTCCATGTTCCGATATGTCAATCCGTGGGAAATGGAAACATAAATATTTATTTTTTCTTGAAAAATATTCATCAGTGATCTCGATCATGGGCTGGGATGTATTAAGAATCATGTGGGGATTACATAAAATAATAATAATAATTTTTAAAAATTAAAAATTGGCATCTGAAAGTACCTCATTTCTGGAGAATGACCCATATATTTCGTATACAACAAGTTACAAAGAGCAGTCGCGTGGTCGATATATATGCAGGGTGGTTATAATTAAAGCTATCCTGACAAAATTCTATAGATGAAACGGGTGAGCCAATTGCCACTAAATTTGGCACGCGGACTGTACACGAGATGCGCTCAAGGAAGTTTTTTAAATATATTAATTCAAAAAATGCCCATCTGGTGGCGCTTTGCATGAAGAAATCAGCTTTAAAATGTACCAAATAAATTGCATATCGAATTAGCCATTTATGTTTTTAAAATTGCTGTTTTTCATACAAAGCGCCCCTTAGTGGACAATTTTTGAACAAATTCTTTTTTTTTCCGAATTCCGTGAGTGCACCTCCTGTATAGTCCAAATGTAAAATTTCGCTGCATTCCGTTCATCCGTTTGCGCTGTAGGATGCTACACTGCTGGCCATCGTAAATGCAACACCCTGAAGGAAGCATGCAAATAATATGAAATTTACAACATGCATTAGCTGAGGTGAGATATGCAAATGATTAGAATTTCAGCGCAGACGCACATCAAGCGCGCCTGTGGCGCCACCTCAAAGCGCTATTTAAGGCTTGGAGATTTCGACGGTTTCAAGTACAGCAATTGTGTTTTTCTTGCTTTTTTTTCAAAAAAACGATAAATTATGCCTCGTAGGAAACAACGATCATCTTTTGATCAAGTATCCGAGTTTGACAGAGGAAGGATAGTGGCATACCGAGATTGTGGGTTATCTTTCAGGGAAATCGGTCGTCGTATTGGACGAAACCAAACAACTGTGATGCGGATATGTGATCGTTGGGTGCAGGAGGGTACGACGGACAGACGTGATCGACCGCATCGACCTCAGTGCACCACGTCCCGTGATGACAGGCAGATTGTACGCATGGCAGTGACGGACCGCTCAGTCACATCACGAACCATATCACAGCAGATTCAGTCTGTAACGCATCATCCAGTGTCTGCGCGTACCATTCGACGTCGTTTACAGCAGAATGGTCTGTCCGCAAGACGTCCGTTGCTTTGTCTACCTCTGACGCGGAACCACAGACGTCTCCGCCGCCAATGGTGCGATGAAAGAAGGATGTGGACGACAGAATGGAATGAAATTCTCTTTACTGACGAGTCACGCTTCTGTATGCAACACCACGACGGTCGGATTCGAGTCTGGAGACACCGTGGAGAGAGGATGCTGAACAGCTGCATTATGCACCGTCACACTGGTCCTGCACCGGGTATTATGGTATGGGGCGGTATCGGATATCTCTCTCGCACTCCTCTAGTACGCATTGCCGGTACTTTAACCAGCCAGCGCTACATCTCCGAGGTGTTGGAGCCAGTTGTCCTTTCTTACCTTCAGGGCTTGCCAACAGCCATATTTCAGCAGGATAATGCACGGCCACACGTGGCATGCATTGTCCAAGGGTTCTTCGTCAATCACCAGATTGAATTGCTTCCCTGGCCGGCGCGCTCTCCGGATCTTTCGCCGATAGAAAACATGTGGTCCATGGTTGCTCAACGACTGACCCAGAGTTCATCCCCAGCTGTCACACCAGATCAACTTTGGCAACGTGTGGAAGCTGCTTGGTCTGCTGTACCCCAAGAACACATTCAAAGTCTCTTTGAATCAATGCCGAGGCGTGTGGCAGCTGTGATCTCCAACAACGGCGGCTACTCTGGGTACTGATTTTGGCAGGAACCACGCTTCATAGAATGCTGTAAATTTAATCATTTGTTACTTGGTCAACATGTTATCTACACAATAAATTTTGTTGTGATATCTCTTGTTTTTCTTGGTGTTGCAATTTGGGTGGCCAGCAGTGTATTTCTCTACTATTTTGAGATTTATCTAAATTTTGTATGATACGGGACAGCTGTAATAAATGCATTATCAATAATAAGCACATATAAATTGTTCACAGTTTGCAAAACAAAAATGCATTCACAATTATAACAATAAATGATTGAATTACCCATCTTAGATTCTAGAGGCATAGCTGACAAAAATCCGTTCTGTGTAATGTTAAATTCCGTAGTTTTTCTTGATAATGTCGACATTTTGAATGTGAATTCTGAGGGTAGTACAAAAATGTATTAAATAGCTGATATTTTATTTCACATTCATTAATTGTCACAAAAGTATAAAGGTACCATAAATAATTATGCATTCCATTTTTACCCACGAAAGGAGATAAGTAGATATTGTTGATCAACATCGAGGAAGAATATTCTATATTGTACGTGCAAATTACCATTAAAAGTTTATTTGGAGAGATACTGAAATTTATATTAAATTCAGTATTATTCAAACCTAATACAAATTTTATGCATATATTACAGAAAATTTCTCTTTTATGTGAACTCATAACTGGCAAGCTTAGCATATTTTATGAAATGACCCTTTAATGGTATGATATATTTGTATTTCTTTCAGCACGGAATATTGTATCAATACAAGAGAAAAATATATATTGAAAAGTTATGTCAGACTGGGGCATTTGGCTTTAAACTTTTATTGACACTTGAATTTAAAAATATGCTTAGTTTTTTAATCAGCTTGAAAATTAGCTTTTAATACTTGCTTTTGCTACAAAAGTTACATAAAGTTTATTAATTTCTTCATATTTAGCTCCATCTGGTCCACCAAGAGAATTATCAGGGTCACAATTGTCACAGGACAAGAGCAGGGTCACAATTGTCACAGGACTGTCACATACTAGTCACATTGTGACTTGTGAGTAATGTGACTCTACTGTGTGGTCACTGTGAGGTTTATTTGTGACCAGTCACCAGGTGACGTCGCCGTGAAGTCACCATGTGACTAGGATGTGATCGGTCGCTAAGTGACTCCACTGTGAAGTCACTGCGTGACTGTTTTGAGACTGATTTTTTTGGACTTTAAAATGACGTCACACTGGCCGCTTTTGCGACACTGGAAACAGACTCATTGTTTCTAATATTTTGGGGCAATTTGTTCGTTAAAAATTTAATAAATAAATTCGAAAATAGTAATTCAATAAAATCTCGCATTTATGTAGTAATGGAATTTAGTTTATTTTTATTAATTTTTAAATTATTTCGTTTAAGCAAGACAATATTATTTATAAAAAAAAAAATATATTATTCTTAAAAAATATTAGAGTTGAGAGTTTCTAATCACAATGGTGAAAAACTAAGTATCTGTGAGTAAAATTAACACTTTCTTTCATATCCCCATGTCATATATGTTTCGATAGCGTATGCAGTTTTAAATTTCGGATGGGGGGGAAACTATACAGTATTTTATACCTTATTTTTTACTAGAGTAAATACAAAATGTCTCAAAATATCTGTTTTTTAATAATTGCTTTGAGTTTTTCAGATGGGGTCCGGGATCCCTCCCCCCCCCCCCTCTTTAAATACGTCCCTGGTATGTTTGAAAGTTCCACTAGGAAATTTTTGAGGTAAAAACTATGGGTCTAAGTCAAAACATACTTTATTTATTTTATCTAATCCATGTTTTTTCCAATTAATTTTATTTATTTTTTATATGAAATCCCTTTTAGGCAAAAATACAGCAAAAAATATAAATCTTATCCCTCATACCTTAATATATATCAAAACCCCACATGTCGCACATTACAAAAATTTATTTCATTACCGAATAAAAAAATTTCGATAAATCATTAGTTTTTTTCGGATGAATACTCAAATAAAAACAGCACATTATCTCCTGAAAAATAATTTATGTGGAAAAGAAAAGATTTCCAAGATTTTTTAATTTATATTTTATGTATTAATTATGGTACTTTCCCTCCATTTATAAAAACACTCCAGAAAAAATTTTAAATTTTCCAAAATAAGCCATGCCAGAAACTAGCTTTTGCAGCAGTCAGTTTTACTTTTAAAGCAACCTGAGCGAGGTAAATCACAGCGTTGAGGTAAGACGCTGGCCTACGAACCAGTGTGTTGAGGGTTTCAATACTGGACCTGAGCGTTTTCCTTGCCTGAGAGTTTTGGTGCTGCCATCTAGTGCATGTTCTCGGTAACTCTTTTTCTCCGCATTTTTTTCGCTGTCGCAAAAACTGTCCCAAAGCGACTTCTCTGAAGGGTCGCAATGTGGACTACACAGCGAGAGGACATAGGGACTCTGGGGTGACTTTGCTGCGGAGTCGCGGCGACTGTTTTGTAAACTCTATTGTGACAGTATTTTGTGGTCGCATTTCAGTCACAGGGGACGGTTGTGCTATTAGGGTAGACATATAGATACATATGTTTTTTTTTTTTTTTTTTTTGCCTAAAAGTGATTGGATATAAAAATAAATAAAAATAAATTGAAAAAACATGCTTTATATTAAATGTATATATATACTTTTTGGGTATATAATTTTTTTGGTATACACAAATAGCTTAACATCATATTTTTTCGAGGGGAACTTTCTAATGCAGTATGGAGATATGAAGGGGAATTTTTTAGTTTATTCATGAATATGCATTTTTATCCATTATCGTTAAATTTCTCAACTCAGAATTTTTAGAATAATAATTTTTTATAAATACTACTGTTTTGTTTATACGAAATAATGTGTTTTTAAAATAATTAAATTCGACTAAGTTCCATTACTTCGCAACCAATAAATCTTACTCAATTACTCATTATTATTTTCGGATTTATTGAAATTACTGAAAACGTTAGCAAAAATAAGTTTGTTTCCAAAGCCGGAACAATGGGCTATTGTGATGTCATTTTTAAGTCCCAACAATCAGTAGTAACAAAATAGTTACACAGTGACTTCACAGTGGAATCACTAAACGATTAGTCACAAGGTTACTTCATAGCGACGTCACCAGGAGGCTGGTTACAATAAAACTGCCACACTAACCACACAGTGGAGTGGCATCTCCCACGAGTCGCAATGAGACTACTTTGTGACAGTCCTGTGAGGACTGCGACCCTTTGTGGCATCACAGCGGCTCTTTTGTGACCATCTGCGATATTAGGGCCCATACTGCTTACCAGTGACGATACAGGTAACAGGACCGAAATCATCTATCTCCTCAAAAAAAAAAATATGACCCTATGATAAATGAAGCTGTAAACCAGCACCATACAGTGGAAACCGTGGTGAGTGACAAACCTATGAACCCAGTAACCATCGGTGCGTAAGTAGAGATGAGTTCGGGCTCATTTTTTGAAGCCCGAGCCCGAGAATTTTTAATCCGAGTCCGCCCGAGCCCGAGCAATATTATTTAAGTCGGAGCCCGAGCCCGAAATTTCAACTAAAATTTAAAAAAAAAATCAATTACTTCATTGATAGAATACTATAAATTTTGCTGTTTGTGCAAATTAACACAAATATAGTTGCAAAGTCTCAATGCACTTTCTAATTCTTTATATCCATGTTTATCAAATAATGTCCGATCTGATGACTAACTAAGCAATATAAGCCGTCTTTCTGAAATCCCAAAGAGCTTCTAGCACGTTCTAGGCGCCCGTGCCGCTATTTTTTTTTTTTAATAAGTACTTTTATTTTCCTCGTGAATCATTTTTTAAAAGCTGTTTCAAAAAGTATGTTCAATACATGAGAAATTTTTCAAGAGCCCGAACCCGTCCGAATGCAATCGGGAATTACAGAGCCCGAGTCCGGTTCGGGCTCGGGCTCGAGCTCGGGCTGAGCCCGTCTCATCTCTAGCGTGAAGCTCCTCACCGCACCTTCACTCAAAGTATATAGTGATAATAGTGATTTACAAATAGTACTACTTAGCTGCTAAGGATGAAGTGGTACTGGTTGATTTGCGAGTTTATTTTCTGCTACCTATATTTGCCAATTAAATTCTTTAAGATGGAAATGATATTCGTCTGTCCAGAAAATGTTCCTTGGCAATCATTGTCCACTTCCATCAGAGAAAGAAATTCAAAAGCAAAATCTATCTCACTGGCAGGTCAGCAGGAAGCAACTCCTGCAGATGGGAAATTTTGTATGGATGGCAATGCAGAATGTTTCGTAGAACTAATGTTGATAACCATTCTTTCATTAAGTATATAAGATAGCCATTTACTTATTTATTGCATCTTTATTTTCAATATCGCCTTCCGTAAGCGTTTTAACCGGAAAAATGTTTAAGCTCACCTATGTGCGATCGACATTGTGAAACGTAACTACTCATACGTCTATACAGAGCCTCTTTCTCAGACAATTACAATTTAAAATATTAATGACTAGGTCATTTTATCTCTCATCCCTTTATTGAAAGTTGTCCGAAAAATGTGTCCCAAAAAGGCGGCATAAAATTGCGACATAATTTTGCATATATTTAAATACTATTAGTATACAACAGCTTTAATCTATTGTTGCAATATTTCGTAAGCTGTAGAATGTGCATCACATGTATTTTTTCTACAAAATAGGTTACAATCATAAAAATTTCAACATACTGTTACCAGGCGAATTACACGAAAGATGAGCGATAATATGACATAGTCAGCTAATATCGTTTTAATATGGCAATAATGAAACTAAAATATTAGGGGGGTTCAGGGGGGGTTTCCCCTTGACGAGGCTCGAACAGCCGAGTTTTCTTTATATAATTTAATATCATTAAAATATGCTATAATTATCAAAATATCTTTATATAAGAGTTGTTTTCTTACTATGTACAAATGATTCTGATTGCAAAACAGGAATCTGAAATCGATTTTCAATAATTTATTCACAATAACTTTTTCGATGCATTTTTGTACATATGACTGATATAATTATGAGATGAAACATTCAATATGAAATAGATTCAATACAATCTGTTAGAAAATAATGTTAATTTACAAATGATATTGGCAAGATAATGCCATCATAAGTGATGAGCACGTCCTGCGATTTTATGTAGACAGCTTGCTGTTAAGAGAAGTAAATCAAAGCTGAAGATAAAATTCATTTCCTTTCTGTAGTGTTTATAGATTCTTTTCACGTTTATACAAGTTTTTTCGTTTATTTCCAGGATTGGCTATAGATGTTTCCTTATACTTAAAATCCTATGAAAATCCTGTAAGAGAAGAAAAGCCATGAATTAGAACAACAAAATGTTTTATGTATGAATGTATATTATGTACAAAAATGTGATAGTTATTAATGAGAAAGTGCCGATTTTCAATGCGTTTATTATGGCTGCTAAATATATTGGGTTTAGTAATAAGTTTTAAAGTGCGTGTCAAATAAATGAATATGCAAATTGTAACTTTTAATAATACCTTTATAGTCAAAGAAATCTCCATTATTTTTTAAGCTTTCCGCCATCGGTTAGATAGTGCTTAGATGCCAGCATCTTAGAAGGATACATCTTTCGATGCGATGGAGTAATCAATAGATTTAAGTACTTTGTCCACTGTGAGTGCACAGTAGTCAAGGCAGTGTTCAATGATCAAAAATGATGATAGTCCGAAGGGGCTATGCCAGGGCTATACTACATTTTCAGTAAAGCAATTGAATTTTATGTGTGAGGTAACAGAGGATCAAAACTTTAAAGTTATCAAAGGTAAATATGCAAACCACACATCCGCGGTAAGTTAAAAGGTAAAATTTCTGTTGAAATATGGAAGACATTAAACTACTATCACAATTCGGTACTTACGCATTGTACCGTCGAACATATACGCCCAGTGTTCTAAAAAGTCAGGCGAAACTTTACTAAAATGCCCCTGGTCGGTTTTGCAACATAAGGCCTTTTGATGGAGATCACATATCTAATTGGTTTTCTGTAATGTAATCTATCCAAAATCATGTATTCTAAATGACTTCTGTTTTCATTTTCTGCCATTTCGGCTTTTAAATCTGTATATTTGCTTTTCCCCTATGCACTATTCCTTTTGGTTTGTCTCTCGAAATGAGACTTGGTGGCGTCGTTATGAGCTAAAAATAGATTATATTGCGTCCGTTTGCAAAATCAACGTACTTTCTGCTTTCCCTCTTGGCATCCTGCTGGCGTAAGTTATTTTTTTGTTGCCCTGCCCCGTCCTCAAAATTATTTGCTCACGATTACGTCATTGTAATTTTATTGGATAAACTGTCAGGGTTGCTCTGGAATTCGCGTTATTGATTTCAGCCAAGTGTTTGTTCTCGCCAATGTGTAATTCTGTGCTGGCGTAATTTTTAAGTCATTCCATCTTAATTTCACTGTCCATATAAGAAGTCATTTTATTTTCGCTGAGTCACCACCGCCCGTTATAATAATGTTTCAATAGTATATCTTTAATTAAATAGTTTTTCAGTATTTAATGCCTTTTTATTTTATTGCAACTAAGTGCATCGCACCTGGATTTTTCATGTATTCACAACGCAGTCTTGAAATTTAAAACAGCCTAACTAAATTAACCTTCTTTACAGGCCTCGCATTATTTTTGGAACAAACTGAAGCGCTGCAAATCTTTGTTAGCGATTTGTATCGATTTCCTGTTTCAGTCGCAACAATTGTTGTTTATAGCTTTCAGCAGTTACAATTTCACTTCGCTTCGGTAGTTTGTAGTACGGTAAGCCATTCATACCCCATCCGATAATGGAATACTTCATGTTACAAAGCAGGTGAAAGACAATTTAGTAAAATTAGTAAAATTAGTAAAATTTGGCTGGAATGTTTCGGAATCCCCGGAGTAAAGTTCTGGCATGGACCTTAGGACTATTACGTATTTCGGTAATTGAACAATGCCAATGTGGGGTACAGAATAATGTTCACTTTCCCACAGTGGACGAAGTACGAAAATCTGTTGATGACCTTCATCACATCAAAAGAAGAATTCTGATATGCTGCTCCCATCCGTGCATTATCTCAGCGATGTCAGAAAGTGGTGAAAAATAATAGGGATTACTTTGGCGGATTCCACTTGGCGAATATTCATTTCACTGACAAGCGCTTTAAAACTTATTAGACTCAATATATTTAGTAACCCTAATAAACATATTGAAAACAATACTTACTATATTATTTTTCAGTATGTTTACTATGTTTACTGATAAAATTGTGCAGTCCATATGAATATTACAGTACAAATATATATTGTAATACACCGTTAATAGAAGTAGTTACACGTTTCACCATACAATGGAGCTAAATTAGCTGCATCCTTTCTATGAAGAAACGTTTCATCATGACTTGGTTTCATAGATCAGTTTAAGCACCAAATCATGATGAAACGTTTCTCATTGAAAGGATGCAGCTAACTCAGCACCATTTTATGGTGAAATGTTAACTACTTCTATTTACAGTGTAGTGTCTACCACTTTACCTTTGATATTAAGCGCATATTGTTTTACAAGCATTTCTTTATAGTATATTAAATTACAATAATACAAATTATAGTTAGTTTATTAGTTAATTAATTAATTCTTATTTTCTTTAATATTTATGTCTTTAATATTTAAAATTTTGGAGGATTTAAAAAAAAGGGGAAAAAATGCACGTTTGTTTATAAACCATACTTGAAACAAGAAACGGCAAAGCATTTACACAAATGAATATTTTTCTCTTTCTACGTTTATTCTGATAAATAAAATATGTTTTATAAGTGATATTGGCTGATATTGATAAATATCTTATGCTTCATTTAAAACATTTTGGAGGCTAAATGAATTCTTTCATTTTTAGTAACATATTTTTAACACATATGTACATATACAAACCTTATCATAAACATAAAACTACGTGAAAATGACAGAATAATTTCACGTCAGTAATACTTAAAATAGGCATGCATATACATAGAAAAAAATAATACTAGAAAGCTTTCAAGATAAGAGTGTCTTCCTCTATAAATCAGATCATAATCATTTTTGAGAATGTAGAATTCTCGTATAAATAAGGTGAATAGGGTGTGTTTGGTCAGGTCAGATATTATTTTTGTCATTTATTATTTTCAAAATTTGGAAGTATAATATTATTTATCGCAGCTATTATGTTTTAAATGGTTTAATAAGAAAAATTAGCGAGAAATGCTTTATGAGATAGGCTATGACGTATAGCAGATAATTTAAATCCGGGGATATCAAAGAGCATCTAGTTTTATAGAGAAGTTTGAAATATCATATAAAATAAAATAATATAAAATGTAGAGGTGTTATCGAAAAATGTTCTATTATTTTAATGGAGAAAAAATGTCGAATAAAATTATTTGGTGATTTATTGAATACATAGATGAAGTAGAGTTTACCAAAAAATATTTTCTTTTACTTATTTATTTTTTACCTGGCGCCCTGTTTGAAGTCTTAACATTGCACTCATTCCTATAATACGTTGTATCATTAGAAAAATCCAGTGTATTTAAATTTTAAGATTCCCGTTCAAAGGATTATGTTATCAACGATCAACTTGAGATAAGAATCACTACCTGCGACGTTTAATGATCGCTTGATGAAGCAAGAAGTGCAGAAGCAATTTGTACATCAAGTAATCAAAACTATCTGGAAAAATTTACTCATCTACCAAAAATAATTTTTTAGAAATTTCCAAATAAATTCGGAAAGTATCAAACCATTAAATTTCAAGCATTTTACTTCTCGTGGCATTATAAACATTGCTGAGAAACTTGTAATTGTAAAAACTATAACATAAATTATATTATTTGACGTATAAAATCTTGACCTCGTTTATTCAGTAGTAATTAAAGTCTAAAATTCCTAATATATTTTGCTTTCTAATTCCTCATTCGCAAAATGTTATTAAAGCTTAAAAACTACCACCCATTTTTTTATCATCTTTCTACATACCAAATAGAAATAAATTTTTGTGAATTGAAAACATTTTTTCGAATCAGGAAATGAAAAATTTCTTTGCCTTTACAAAAATTAGAATTTCTCTATATTTTATATTTATGAACAAACAATACTCTCATGATGAAATTCCCAGTATCAAAGTTGTCTTATAGAGATTGGTTTCTTTCCAGCGTCTAAACAGGATGAAAATTTTCGACTCAGAAATTGAACACGCATGCGCAGCAGTAAGGCAAGTGGGAACTTAGTCATTTTTTGCAGAGATTGGAGAAAAGTGACCGTCTATTTAGTTGCAAGTGTATCTTTATGTAGAGAACACGAAGTTATCACAAAATGAGCAGGCATGCGCAGTGATTCCAACTTTTCAACAGGACAAAATTTGTTTACGCTCGTTGCAAATACGCCGGTATTTAATGAGATCGAAAAAATATAAAAAGAAAAAAATTGTAATTGAATTAATGGCGTTTAATTAATTACGATAAACCAACAGCATTCAATGCTTAAATAATACCAATGGCAAAAATGTAAAAATGCATGAATATTTTCATTAATTAAACTTTGAAAAATCTATTATGTAAAATCTCATCATTATATTAAAGAAATGAGCTAAATAATTACATTAATCTGCACCAATTATTTACGGTAAGTAATTACAATTTATTTTATAATTATGGCTTAGTTACCTTGCTTTTATTAGAAATAGAGGCATAGAATGCAATTGCTAAAAACATTACGCAAAACACTTAGATTAATGAACTCTAATTCGTGAATTACATTATATAACGTCTAAATAATACTTGTTTAACATCTGCGTGTTAAATTAATTACTTAATAAAAATTCTACTAATATATAAATGTAAATGTTTGCATGTATGTTTGTTACTCTTTAACCCCTTAACCTTCGCTCCCGTCAAAATCACGGGCTAAGCTTTCTCCCTCTATTTCTCGTGCCCGTCAAATTTCCGGGCAATACTGTTCAAATAAATGCGCCAGAAAGATAAGAGCGTTCCAATTCTGATGCACGGATTTTTTTGTAATACATAATTTTACATAACAGATGAAAATACCAGAGTATTTTTAACTTAATTCGGAGATAGTTTATTTTTAAATACATGATAGCAGTACTCAAACACACGCGTATTTGTGATATGCATTATGCAATCTTAGCTTACTTTTTTTTATTTATTTATGTTCAAAGAAAATTTTAGAAATGTTTACTTATTTTACGTAGTAAGTTTAATAAAATTTTCTAGTGTTTAAAACATACATTTTTAATGATTCCCTGCTTACTACAAAACTCACATTCAGTCACAATGACCCTGAATGTTGGCTTTTCCTAAAAATTATTTTTTTTCTCTAGTGCTTAAAATGTCTAAAACCTTAAAACGAAAAAATATACTATATATGCACTTGTTTTATACAATTTTCTGGAATGAAAGAAATAAGCACTTTTATGACCGTTTTCTTGAAAATAATACGACGGTTAAGGGGTTAACGCTGAAATAGTGTGGAGAATTTCTATAAAATTAGGAATAAAGACAATTAAAGTTCTGGATTAACATAGGTTACTTTTTATCGCGAAAAAAATTCCACTTCCTATAATATAGAAAAAAAACTATCATTTATCAAAGGGAAAAAAAGAATATAATTAATTTTTATTGTAGAGAGTTCTCGACAAATGGCTCTAACTTATAAAATATCGTTAAATAATGTTAAAATCATGACTAAACGCCATTTTATCGTCTGCTACGCCTGACTTGTATAAAGAATACACCTGAATAAATTTTTGAAACTTTCATTCACTTCGAAGTGTGCATTTCTCTGCGCAGCCTTTTTCCGTTCTATTTCTATTGCATTACATCTTCAAAAGGATGCTAGAAATATATAGGGGGACTTGGGACCCGTTGGACATAGGGGCAGAGTGGAGAAGGCTCAATTATTTTTTAAAATCATTTTATTTTATTTCATTTTATTATCAACAAATGTACCTAGTAGTTGCACAAATCATATTAAGAAACTACATGTTAAAGTGAAAAGAAGCCATTTTTATTTCAGTGAGGTGTATTATAGCACTGCTGAGTAATTTTCAGGAGTCTGATACTTCGTTTTCTAAATTTGCATAAAGTCCCTTAAAAACGCGCAAAAATAATTCGCACTATCTCCGGAAATTATCGTAGAAAATTAGTGAAAATTAATATTTAGGGCCCTTATACAAATTAAATTAAAAGTAAATTAAAGTATGCGTTATTTGCAAACGAATGGTAAATATAACTTTGCTGTACGACGAACGACGGCGAAATAAAGAGCAAATGGGTCTTTTTTTCCGCAGCTGTAGATAACAACGACAAAAAAAAAAAAAAACTTTGGTAAAATTAAAGTTTAACAAAACGGGGGGGGATCCTCTCGAATTGTTGCTGATACACCTGTTTAGAAGATGAAGCAAATTAAAGGATTGAAAATTTAAAAAAGACAAGAGTCTGCAGATTTGAGATGGAAAAAATGAAAACTTTTAAAAGAATTAGAAGAAATTAATTCTAGTAGCTGTAGTGGATCTGATAAAGACTCAAATTTTACTGAATTTATTGAAAGTGAAATTGTAGATGGTTATGATATAAATAACTACGAATTAAAGTTGGTATTCTGTTGGTAAATACGTAGTTATAAGATTTGCCACCAAGAAAGCAATAATTCATTCTGTAGGATTAGTTTTTACAAAACTACATAAATCAGATTATGAGATTCTGTATATAATGAAGACAATAATATATTCCGATAAAAGTTGGTGATGCAAAAATCCACAAATCTCGTTCCTCATATCCTTTGCTAATTTCAACATATATTAAACTTTATTTTAAATTATGAATGATAAATCCCAATTTTTTTTTTCAGTATTTACCAAATAACTTTCCTAAGAGTGATTGCTTTTTACTTTTTTTTCAATTCATAATTTATTTTGCTGATAAAAATTAATTTAACTGGATCTACTAATCCAAAAAAGTAATATATTTGATTATATAAAGAAAATGTAACAATTAATTTACAATATTGGATAATATTTATTCTCAAGCATTACTAGAACTAAAAATGCTGGGATAGCATGGTCCAATGTGCCCAAAGGAAACATCAATGTTTTGCATAAGGTGGGCCAAGGTACCCCAGAGTTCAGGTACCTTGGTCAACTCTCCAAGCTTCTTTTGAAAAATAAATATTAAAAAAAAAGATTATACACAGAATATTTTGAGAAAAATCTTGGATGCTGAGAAATGTGTAATGACTCGTATGAAAAAAAAGAACGAAATGTATAGTTAATTTTTTGATGAGATAAAAAATGAAAAGCAGAAAAGTGGACCACTGTGCCCCAACTCCCCCTATTAGCACCAGAGTGCTATTAATTTCTCCCTGGTTTTTTGTGTAGACGCTTTTTCCTACAATTAGCGCGTCGAGTCACTTTTCAAATGTGTTTGCCAGATAACGTGGAGTGGGTGGGGAGGCGTTAATAAAATGTTCAAAGTCGCACAAGGTTTGCAATTTTTGATAAATGATCACTAAACCGGGTGCCAAAACACGAGAATTTATTATAAATATGTATCGAGTATAGTTAGAAAACTCCTGGTGATTTCGATTCGGAAGATGTGTTCTACGGAACAGAGAAGACAAATACGGTACACTTATAGATTATTATTTATGCTAATAAATTCGAAATGGTAAAAATAATTTCGAATAAAAATTAATTCGAAATGGTATTTATAAAGGTGAAGTACAGTTTGACTATGCCTGTCGAAGATAGTTAAACTGTTTGGTACGCGATTTAGAATAGATTTGAATTTCAAAGCAACTGTTTTCTGGAACAAGGAAGGAAAGCACGGCACATTCATGGATTATGATGCCCATTCCAATCAGCATTTACGATGGTCGAAGATAGTTGGAATATGCTTAGCGAAGATTGTAAAACAGTTTCAGTAGGCGATTTTAAGATAAATTTCGATTCCAAAGATGTGTCTCATGGAGCAAGAAAGAGTTAGTTCCTATTTTAACCCATCCACTCGCACCAACCTAAAAAATCGCCTCACTTTGGCGAGCTTTGCAGTCATGGGTCTCTAGGAGTTATGCACGTTTCAACGCTCCCAAAAGAACTACTAAATGAAAACTAAAGTGAACATATTAGCGATAAACGCACCAGTTAAGGAATTTGAAGACAATTAATTATTAAAACTGCATTAATTGGTAACCGAAAATAAATGAAAATGGAAGGGCATGCTTTACTTACATGTTGTTCGAAATCGCTATTTTAATTCTAAATTACGATTGCCACATAGATACAAAAAATCGTCGTGGTAGATCCATATGTTTAATGATGGCCAGGTTGTCGATAGTCGGGGCATTTCAGTAGGAATCAACCCACGAAAGACAAACACAGGCGCACTCATGGATTATAATGCATATTAGAAACAATTTTTAAGACGGTGAAGTATAGTAGTAATATACT
Organism: Cheiracanthium punctorium; assembly: GCA_038373885.1. Lineage (NCBI taxonomy): Eukaryota > Metazoa > Arthropoda > Arachnida > Araneae > Cheiracanthiidae > Cheiracanthium > Cheiracanthium punctorium. The sequence goes on along the minus strand of JAWZYV010012697.1, from coordinate 940,705 downwards.
TGACGAAGATTATAAAATAGTTTTAAAAGGCAATTTTAAGATAGATTTCGATTCCAAAGATGGGTTTTATGAATCAAGGAATAAAAATACTGCTGCTCACTCTGAAAAATGATACACTTTCCAACTTTATGGAATAATGAAGAAAATAGGGACGACGCATAAATTATGATACGCTTTTAATATATACCACTTTGGTGCGTATTTAAAATCGGAAAGGGTTTCAGATTTTCTTCATTTTTTAAAAAATTTGTTTAATCACACTCATGAATAATGATGCATGAAAGACTCATGTATTATGATACGATTTTAATATATAGAGCTTTGGCGAATATTTAAAATCTGAAAGTGTTTCAATTTTCTATAGTGAGTGGATAATACGTCAAACAAGTAACCGAGTTCGACCCACCACTTAAGACCACCGTGCACATGCGGTGTACGTGCACGTTAAATCCGTGTTTCCGAAAGTCTTTTGGACTGTCGCTAGCAGTTTCCAAGGGATGCAAATATTCAGAAGTCCCTCATATTTTGAAGAGTAAATTATATTGGAAAATGCAAGTTGCTTCAAACGACACATTTCAGTGTTTTTCTCTGTCCTGGAAAACAAGCAAGAAATATTGAAAATAAAATAAAGAACATATATTCTTATGGCCATCATTGACGTATATAAGCAAGGGTTGCGAAAAATAATTCTTCCTGACTGGGTTCTGCTGAGTTGTGGGAAGGGGGGGGGCGACTAAGCCTTTCCTACAAAAATTTCAGCCCATTCTAGAAAAATTTACATTGCAAGAGTATGAGATGGAGGGGTTCAAATCACATTTCTCGAAATTAAAAAAAAAAAAAAAAAAAAAAAAAAAAAAAAAAATTCATTTAGCTAACAATAATACTAACTTTAAGTGGAACTATACACATAATTTTGTTGAATGTAAGGGAAAAAGGGTACCAATATGAGAGGAAATTAATCTAAGTAGAAAGCAATATTTTCGAATCCTTTTAAAATTTTATTAGTCCTCCTTTGTTTTTCAAAACTGGCTGCACGTGCTATGTCAAGCAATTTATGTGTGGTCTTAAGATCTCATTTATGATTACCATACATAAATGACAAATTATTATTTTTGTTTATTGTAATTTATTCTTCCGTATGATATTTACCTTTTTAAAAATTTTGAAAATTAAAAGAAAAGAAAGAAGAATGAAAGGACACAAACGTAAAATGGACACTATTAGTAAAGTGAATTAATAACCAAACAATAAAACTAACACACTGATTGTGTGTTAAAAAATAAATTGCTCATAAAATTAGAAAATAACAAAGAAAGTATATTTTATACGATTTAAAATTTTATAACTGATGCCCTAAAGTAAAATGACTAGAAACTGTAAACATATATATAAGACCGTAAAAATAGGGAGACATGGTGGGGTAAATAGAAAAATGGTAAGTTCTGAAAATTTTTGAGCTAAATCTTTTTTAAAAACTGTTTTAACAAGACATTTTTTTAATGTTGAAGAGATCGTGTGACTATAGTATTAATTTCCAACTTGTGCCTCTGAAAACACGTACTGTGTTCCTATTCCCCAAAGCGCCGGCCTCGTCAAAATGTAATTAGCGATTTTCGAAACTGCCCCATCACCGTTCGTGGGAATGTTAAAAAGAAGTATCGCCGTGTCACAGCATGTGGTGTCCACCTGGTTTTTTAAGAAAAGGGGACAGGCTCTCGGAGATCCCAATATAGATCCATTTTCTCAAAGCGGCATCATTCTGCTGTGAGTCTGGCGGAGAGGATCGGTCTGCTCTGCTCTACTATATTCACCCATATAAAGTAAGTTAACTTTACACTTTTTTTAGCTACATAAATATCTTGCAGTAATACTTTTTATGAGAATGTTTTTCATTATCAGAGCCTGATCATAGGTGGACGGGGCCCCGGGGCAAGAGGTTATTTTGGGCCCCCTATACTGTCACGAGTATTTTAACTTATTTTTGTTTGCTGTTGCATTTTCCCGACATAAAAATAAAACATTTTTAAAGAATACTAAAATTGAATTAAAAATTACCTATTTATTTATACTTATTTAGAACAAGACTATGCATTTAAAAGTGATTTTAATATTTTTCTTAGCCCGTTTGTATTATTAGGTGCGATCATTCAAGGAATGGCAATTACGAGGCACGGGAGCAAAGTTCCTCACTCCAAAAATTTTTCTTCATACACCAAAAAGTTCGAAATTTTCTTTACTTCACCATGAAATAAAAAATGTTAACAGATGGATATTTTGTAATAAGCATATATATATATATATATATATATATATATATGGCCATACCATACGTTTCCAAAAACTCCTAACAATTGTTCATGGATCCATGAGTCTTAAAGACCATTGAACATTGAATTAGAAGAACAGTAAATAAATCCCTAAGTCCATTTATTGTCAAAAATTATGCTATAGATATTACAAAGGAAATTTAGTTGCAAAAATTTTATTATTGCAGTATTTATGAATATGTAATAAATCATGATAACAATAACTCGGGAGATTTGGGTGCCCTTATTTTTCGGGGGCCCAGGGCTATAGTCCCGCATGCCCGTGTAATAATCAGGCTCTGTTCATTATACTAAAAAATTTCTCAATTTCAGCTGTAAAATTATGTTTTATTAGCAAATCATTCTATTTTTAATACTGATGGTTGGCTTATATATAAGAAGGCTATTTCACTTTATAAAAAATTCCTTTGGTTCCAAAATCACATAAAGAATATATTTCATCTGAAATTTAGAATTCTTAAATGTTATTGATGTATACTAAAATATTAACTTTTTAATAATGTAGATAATTGATCATTTTATTTATTACTTTGTTCATGCAGCTAAGTGCCTAATACCTTAAATATTAAATGAAGTTAGTAAGCTGTACATTTTTATTTGATTATTTGGCTTATTTTCAGAAATAATTTGTAGTGTATTGCTTTTAAAAATTACCCAGTTGATTTTTTTTTTTTTAATTTTCTCATGCACTTGAATTGCTAAGCTACAAATTTAAAGTCAAATTTTAATGTCTGGTAAAGTAAATGGAATTTTAAGAAGTGTGCAACTCTAAATCTTAACGAATAAATTATAAAGAGATTACTATTTGGTCTTCACTAAAAAAGATTTTTTTTAAATAATAATTTTTTTAAAAATAATTATTGATGTAGACCAAAATCTGAGGTCAAAGTTTTTGATGACTAATTTCAATCTTTTCCATTCCTTCTTCAGAATAAATATTTTTTCTTTAGCATTGTTTTTTTTTTAACCTACAATCCGACGAGAGTGAAAATTTATACCTACTTTAATTATAAATTAATTTTTTAACCTTATCCCACCCCACCCCCCAAAAAATCATTTAATTTTTTCATTTCGAGTACAGATTTGGACATGATTGAAAAAAAAAAGCAAAGGAATTAAAAGTTGAAACAAAGAATACTCTGATTAGTTTTAAAATGTTTATGAAAGCAAACAAGAAATAAACTTAACATTCTAGAATTTAAAAAAATAAATAAAAGCTTTGCAATTACTCACAGAACCTTTAAAAATTTTCACCTTTCTTTAAAAAAATATTCTAGATATTGTAACTGCTTTTCAGATATTCTGCTCTTCTCTATGGCAAAGTTGCTTTTTTTTTGGGGGGGGGGACAACTAATGTATTTAGAATCGTATAACATATTTTCTTAATATTTATATATTTTCATCATATGAAAGTTACTTTATTAAGCTTTCCGTTTAGAAATATGTATTTAGTTTAACATATTTTAATAATATTAAGGTGTAATTTACATTTATGAGCCCTAATCTCAGTATGCTTTAATACATCTGCTTAAAATATCCTGTGTTGTAAGTTTTCAATGTTATTTAGGTGTTTTATGTTTGAACATAAAATATTTTTGACATTCTTTTATGTTTTCGTATCCATAAGTCATAATTGCGTAACTGTTTTGAATAACAATTGCAATGTTTCGTAAGATTTCATTTTTCTGCATAATTCCTTAAAGGAAAAAAAGAATTAAAACAATTCTACTATGAATGTGTGTCAGTGGCGTAGCCAAGGGGTGGGGGATAGGGGGTCACAACCTTCCCCCCCCCTGTGAGGAATTTTTTGCCATATAAAATGTATATTCTTGTATAGTATTGCCATACAAAATGTATATCTTCCTGGAAAAATATGTTATTTAGATATTCATTTTTAATATTCATGCAACAGGTTTATTGGAAAACTTTTGAAACATTTGCCATTTTTATGCAATATATAAATGTTGTAATCAGTGTTTGTTATATTACATAGTTGTGATATAACACTAATTTCAATGTAAGAAATTTTCTGCATTGTATTATGGATTAATTATATATAATTATTATTTTAAATTACTTTTCGAATAATTATCAATAATGTCGCAAACTTTACGCCTCGCATAATTTCATATACATTGCTATTTTTTGATTCACATGTGATTTCGTCTTTTTCTGGTTTTCTTGAAAGGCATCCCTGTTTAGGCTTGCCATATATTTCTAAGGCCAAACGAGGACAAAACATATTTTTGTGGGGTCTCTAGTATAATTTTATTACAACGAATTTAAAGGGAAAATTGAACTGGTAATTCTGGAAAGTTCATTAAAGGGAAATTTCATTTATTTAATTAGTTCTAATGATTTTCTTTAATAAAAATATTTATTCGTTAATCGGCAATATTCATAAAAATTTAGTTTATTCTAATGAGATTTTACAGTATTTTTAAAATTATTTTATAAAGTAAATTAAAAATCTTACCTTACTGGAATATTCAACTTTATTTATTTAGTTGTATTTTTCATTAGACATGACTGTTTGTTATGATGACATCATAAAAGTTACAACACGAAAGTTCAGAAATAATTTTGACGTTTAGAAGATGCTTAACATTACATACTGAAGGTCTATCCCCTTTCTGCAGAAAAATATTCCCCGTTACAGATGTCCCAGGCAAAGACACCCTAAACTATTTTGAACAATTTAGAACAAACTATTTAGAATGTTGCGACATGTAGTATCAGTCTTCTGTAGAGCTTTGAAAAATAGCTCTCCACTTCTCTTCAGGCCCCACAATGGTCCATTGCATAAAGTATTGGAAATGATAGATGCCTGAAGTGGTTCTCTGGCTAACCGCATGGCTGTTGAAATAATGCTCTGGAGTTTCTGGTGGTTTTCTCCATATGTCACATGAATTAACATAAGCATCGCAAGCTGCTGATTATTGTGGAGGGGAGGGGGGTGGAGAACAAAACATTCTCTTTTTTCTCCATTAAAATTTTATCATTAGTAAGGCAAAATATTGGAGGGATGTGTCCCCTCGCCCATGAGCATTAGAACCCTTTAAAAAGTCCTCTTCCCAAGGCACCCCACCTTCTGCAGATACCTGATGTGGAGGTTTTCCCTAAACACACTACACTCTACATTACACACTTTTCTTCAATGGTGTCTGGAACCTCTGAATTTGAACCACCCTCAATAATCCCGGATTTTCTCAAATCCCAGGCATTATCCCTCTATAGCACAAAAAAAGACTATAATCCCAGACATCTCCTAAGCCTATCCCTCTTTAAAAACAATTGTTTATAAAATGGTCCCTTTTTCGTCAGAAATGCTCCTTTTTCCCCTTTTCTAGATAGAAAATTTAGTGGAATTCCTGTAATATTATAGAACCCTCTAAAATGCCCTCCGCCCGAATCATCGCCTTTTGGCAGATAGCCCTCGAGTACCTTTGCTATAAACCCACACACACATTTTTTTATTTTTTTATTTAGCAGTCCTTTTATATTCCTGAAAAACAGATGGACTATTATTTAGATTGCCAAAGTAAGTTATTTGACAGATTAAATTTGATGCTTACTTTTTATATCGCTAAAGTAATATAATCGTGTTGTATGAACTTAAAACTTACATAATAGCTGATGACTGTATGTTTAATAAAGTAAATGAGTATAACCAGGGGCGAAGCCAGAAATTTTTCATGGGGGGGGGGGGTTACGACTACTGCAACTCACATATATGCATACATGTGTGTGATAAGGGAGTGAAGAATATGCATTTTGTAAGGCAAAAAATTCCTCATGGGGGGGGGGTTATGACCCCCTAACCCTCCCTTTGGCTACGCCCCTGAGTATAACACTTGATTCACATGGTACCTTGTTACCATACATTTTGAAGCACAAATTCTGTATAGTGTCTTCGTGATACGGGTTAAGTACTCAAAAGATACAAACAAGTTCAGCTGATTTACAGAGAGAAAACCGAGCGCTAACTTTTTAGGAATTTGTGTGAGTAAATGTGATCGTTTCCCCTGTGGACTATTAACAAGTTATTTGTAGCTTATTAGGGCCAATCAGCCCAAAACTTGGTAGTTATCAACTTGAGAAAAATAAAGTTGTTTATTTATAAATTTGTTTATTCACTTTCAGATTTATAAATTTCATATAAAATTTATTGTATTCGTTCTAACAAAACATTAATTTTAATTAAATATTTATTTCATTCAGGTGGTTCAATTTTTGCAGCAAGCGACTTCATCATTTTCATGGACAAGGTTCCAGTAAAGCGGACAAAAAATTTCGTCGGTGCTGTTTCAAGAATACCCCTATAATTGGAATTTATGCAACGGTAAATGGTGCCTTTTTCCTTTCTTTTCCTTTTATATATTCATCATAAATGTAGTTTGTGTAATTTTCTATGCTTAGTAGTATGCATATCACATGGATATTTTACAGCATGAATAAGTTAATTTGTTGCCCTAAATGTACACTGGAAGCATGGATTGACAACATCAAGATTATTTTTTCATATGCGTTATTACTCCATTTATTATTACTATTATTCTTTTTTTAATTTACCCCCTTTTTTCCTAGCACGATAGCATTCATTTGTAGAATAATTAACTTATTATTTAGCTTTCAACTATCTGATACCATGAATACTAATTAATTCCTGTATTAATCTCATTCGTTTTCTGAAAATTAATAAACACGTCACTGCAATTTTTTACAAAGTATTGTATATTAAAATACGAAATTTAATTTTTATGTGGTCCCTCTTTTCCTATCACTAATATTTAGAATATGTTGCTTAGTGTCTAAGAACCCAAATTAAAAAGAAAAAATCATATCTCTAAGTGTAAGTTTCGGTAAGTAAAATTTTAATTTCACGAATTTGAAGGCGTTTAATTGTCATTTTCACAGAAATAGATCATTATTTAACTTTTTACAGTTTGTCCTCTAAGTTTAAAGAAACGTTATTCTTCTTTTTCACTTTGCAGTATAATGAATTTATTGCTTTATTGTGATTTAAAATTACTTAATTTACACCAATTAATAAGGCAAACGTATTTCCATGTATATTTTTATTTTATGTAATTACTCTGTTTAAAAATTAAGAAACAAATCATTATATAGGGTGTGTCAAAAAGATTGAAACACGCTTTATTTTTTTACCAATAAAAGTAAGTGGTGTAAATTACAAAAATGTTTAAATTAAGGTAGAAAATAAAGTAATAAGTTTACAAAATTGTAATTATAACGCTCATCAATCTTCAAAATGTTGCACTTTTTGAATTAGAAAAATATTATTCGACTCACATAAGTATGATTTTAAAAACCGCACATCTGTATTTTTAAAACTGAAGAAGTTATGTTTGTCCAACACTTTGAGTCCCTAATACTGTGAATGGGGACCATCTATCACAGGGGAAATGATATTTTTTGACGTATCACAAAAAAAGATAGAACTGGATGGTATTAGCCATATGCAGCTCACGGGCCCCATAAGGAGTACGACTGCTTTATATGATCTCTGTGCCATACTTCATTTAGATTCATGTGGTAAAAATTGTCGACACACATTAGCATATTTTTTATCATAAAAATTTTACCGTTTTAATATTTTAAAGATACAGTTATACAGATATGTGGTTTTTTTAATGATATCTCAATTAAACACAACAATTTTCTGATTGACGAAATTTGTGTAAGAGCCAAAATTAAAATTTGTAACTTTTTGAAAATGAATGAGAAGAATATTTCATTAAAGTAACCTTAATTCCTACTCTATTTTAAACATTTTTTTTTTCAATTAACACCGATCACTTATCTTTAACAAGAATAAAAGTAAAGAGCGTTTCAATCTTTTTGGGACGTCTGTAGATGTGGCAGTCATTTCGCTAAACAATTTTCTCTAAATTTAACACAGTTACAAAAAATTACTCTAAATTTTTTTAAGTTCTTGAAATTAAAATTTGCCTTTGAGATCAATATAACCATGAGTTTAAAATCAATATACTAATATTGTTCAGTAATTTTAATTTAAACTCATCATAAAGATATATCTACGTTTGAGTAACTTTTATTAAATGCATTGGAATTACGCTATATGAAATGTATTTAAGTACAGTCAACAGTATTATTTCAAGTACAGTCAGAATCTATAACCACATTACAACATATATATATCAGATAATAATGTACTTATAAGAGAGATACTACTGCTGTTTTAATTTTATTTGTAATTGAAGTGTATAATATTTTTTTCACCTTGAAATTTAAGATATTTTTTCTTTTGCAGATCCTTAGCGTATATAAATCCTGATAGAGGAACGAAGTATGAAAAGAAAAAACTAAAAATGCTGTGAACCCCAAAAATTTAAACCTTAGTAATTTAATCCAATATAAAATCTTAAAATTGTAATTTCTTGTTATTTAATAATGTCTTACAATAAATTTCTATTATTTTGAATTGTATGTTTACTCTCTGATTTTTTTTCTCATGATGGATTTTTTTTATGACAGTAGATTTGTCAGCACAACATTTTTATAAAATAATACAATTCGCATTAAGTCAATTTATTATTCGGAATTGTTTTTGTGTGCATGCTACAAGTTTAATAATTGCATTATATACACTATCATTTTAGAGAAAAATATATAGTACCAAAAAAAGATTTTTAAAATTAAATATTTGATGTTTTTTGTTAATGTGCTTAAAATTTAGATATTAGAAAGCAATTTATATCAGTAGACATGACTTAATTATTATTAATGTATTATGACATAACTTAACAAAAAAATAAATTAAAACATTTTTTTAAAAAAGCATGTTGTATAACTTTAATATTTTTTTTTCTCTCTTTTTTTAGCATTGCATGAATGTTTATTTATAATCTTTGGTTCTAGAAAATTATAAATTTTCTTGGATTCTAAAAAATTTTTGGAAGAGAAAAAGGAACATTGTCTAGTTGAGCCTAATATTTTGTTTAAAAAAAATGTATATGGTCTGATAAACATATAGTAGCACGATTAAAAAAAGTAAACCATTGGTTGATGCATAAAAAAATAATACGGTTAATTTCAAAAAGAGCTTTCCTTCTTAAATTCATCAAATATTTTCTTAAAAACAAAATAATTTGCTAATTAGGTATTTTTAATAAATTTAGTCCTAGTGGTGTAAAGTCATTTATATAATAATAATTATTATTATTTTAATTTGTTGATTAATACTTTAGAGAACTAACTACGGAGCTAATTAGGGTATTTTGGTAATCAATAAGGTGCTGGCCGGTTTTCGATATTTTGTCGTTGCCGATACCACACCAAAAACGTAATGGCTTTGGTTCAAAAGTGGCACAGGGCTGGGCCGACGCCGTTATCGTTTTTGCCGACACCGAACCAGAACCACCCCATCCTTTCGGCCCGACACACGCCCAGGCGGACGCAATTTTGTCGTTTTTGGTACCGCGTGAGCGATGTCGCCCCGGCACATTCTGCGCCGGCATGCCAGTGTCGGCCCAAAACTTATCCGATAGGGCTGTGTTTGCTGGGTAATTCAATTCTAAATTGTGAGTATTTCCTTACAAAAGAAAAAAATACCGATAAATTATTTATTGCATATTTATAAAAAGAAAAAAAACACTGCTTTATAATGAGCAATATCTAAGGACTTGCATGCACACATTCAGGTACTGAAAATACATGCAAATGTTTAAATTAATAGAGATTTTATAATCGCAATACATACATACAAGCACACACATATTGTATGTTAGTCAACGATTCATTCATTCATTCATTTATTTATTTATTATGATTATTATTTTGTAGACGTGAGCGGGCGGATAGTGGAGCAAATGTTAATAAAGTGTAAAAAAAAAAAAAAAAGGAACACTTTTAGATTTTAAATGACTACTAAAGTGACTTATATTAAAAGCGTATCATAATTTATGCGACGTCTCTATTTATATTCCTTATTCCATTAAGTTGAAAGTGTATCATTATTCATGAGTGTGCCGTATTTTTCTTCCTTGTTCCCTAAAATCCATCTTTGGAATCGAAATCTATCTAAATCGACTACTAAAACTATTTTACAATCTTCGCCAATTATACTCCAGCTATACTTCACCGTTTTAAATAATGCTTTGAATGTGCATCACAATCCATGAGTATACGGCGTTTGTCTTTCTTGGTTTGATTCCTACTTCCCACTTTCGTCTATGTGGCGATAATTAAACATACGCGGTTACTAAGACGACTCTTTGTATTTATGTGTTAACCGTAATTTAGAATTAAAATGGTAATTATGAACAACATGTAAGTACAGTATTCCATTACTTATTTATTTATTTTGGGTTGGCAATTAACGCAGTTTTAATAATTAAGAGTCTTCAAATTCCTTAAGTCGTGCGTTTACAGCTAGTTTGTTCCCTTTAGATTTCATCTAGTTCTTTTGGGAGCAAAATTTCGACTATAAAAACGATTTTGACTACCTCTAAATCTAATTTTAAGAATTTTTGCATTGCATCTCATCGTACGCTAGCATGCACATTCATATAAATGCATGTACAACCCATTTTGACCGACCGCGAGTCTATTTCGACCAGTTTTTTCATGCCGTCTGTACGTACCTACGTGTGTATGTAAGTACGCATGTTTGTAAGTAACTCGCATATCTCAAAATCTACGTATTGGTCGTAGAATGTTGAATGGAATATTTAGGATTATTTCAACATCTACTTTCGTTCCCCTTCGACAGGATAGTTTATCTACAAGGCTGCCCAAAAGATTGTAAATACATTACGCTCTATGGGCCGAAATTCATTAAACTCGCATCAATGAATTTCTACGACCAAAACTATTGGTCGTACAATGTTGAAACTTTATATTTAGGATTGTTGTAGCATCTAGGTAGTTGTGCAAGTTTCCTTTTGTTCCCAATCGACTGGATAGTTTATGTACAGGGCCGCCCAAAAGATTTTAAATATATTATGTTCTATGGGCCGAAATTCATTAAAGCGTATTTTAGAGGTTTTAATTTATTTCAAACGACTCAGTTGTCATATATGTTGTTAAGGGTTACAAAATGAGTTTCTCTATCCAAATTAGTGTTTTTATCATTTATAGTTCTTCTACAGGAACACTCAAAAGATTTCCAACACATTACGGTCAATTCCAGTTTTAGGGGCACTCATCCATTTCAAGCACAACACCGTCCTACCACATAGATAGGTAAACATGCGACTACGGTAGCGTGCCTCCCTCAAAAATTACAGCAAAAGTCGCCAAGGTTGGCGACTTTTGGTGTAGGTATGCATGTATTTTAACTCTCATATCTCAAAAACTATTAGTCGTAGAGCGTTTAAATTGCATGTATAATAAGCTGTTAACATCTAGCTGTGCATTTCAGTTTTTGGTTCCAATATTCTGGAGAGTTTATTTACAATACCCAATATCCAACACCGAAAAGAATTTCATTTTATTAATGCCTACGCACATGTTCAATATATTACGCCTATAGTCAGCCATTGTTTGGTCCATGCCCAAAATCTCTTCATTTGATATCGATCTTGGCGAGTTTGCCGAAATTTCGCCAAATTTGGCGTGAAAAATAATTTCGTATTTCACACAATTCTAAAATTTTTAACTATAGAATTTTGAAATTTTGTATTCAGAACTATTAACATCTAACTGCACCTATTTTTTGACTGAAATTGACTGGGTAATTTATTTACATGCTCTCTCAAATGACTTTAAATACGTTGCGAACTAGTCTATGGATACATTCAATTCATTGAAAATCTGTGGTCAATTACTACTTTGGCTATCACAAAATCTTAATTACCATTTCAAGATTGTCGGCTTTTGGTGAAATATCGCGAAATTAAGTATCAAAAACAAATCGCTCAATTTAAATCCACGTTGGCGATTTCGGAAATATTTGGCTAGAAATCGCAAAATCTTAGTATTACTGCAGTATTTTATCTCTTTCAAACAAAATAAATTTAGATGAAGTGCGCCGAAAATATTTTTGATTTAATAGACGTCCAAGGAAGTCGTGTGTTGTCCACATCAGATTTTTTAGGTTGGCGAGAGTAGGGGCATTAAAATTGGAATCAACTCTTTCTTCTACCATAAAGCGCATCTATGGAACCGAAATCCACTATAAAATTACCTACTAAAACTTTTTTACAACCTTCGCCCAGCATAATCCAACTGTCCTCTACCATTTTAAATGTTTGGAAAGTGTACCAAAATGTATGAGTGTACCATGTTTTCCTTCCTTCTTCCATAAAACACATCTTTGGAATTGAAATCTATATTTAAATTGCCAACTAAACTATTTTACAATATTCGCAAGGCATTTTCTAACTATACTCGTAATATATTTATAAAAAATTGTCGTGTTTTGGCACCAAATTCAGCGATCAATTATCAAAAATTGCAAACCTTGTGTGACTTTAAACATTTTATTAACGACCCCCCCTGCACGTTTTCTGGCAAACACATTTGAAAAGATTTTCACAGTGACAGTTAAAACCTACAAATTCTGTCTACAAGACAGGATAGACAAAATTCTGAAATCGAGCGAAGTAACACCCTTTTGCTAATAACATAATCTTCTAAATATATCAAATAGATCTCTTGTTTGTTCACTGTAGTCGATAAGACCAATCGTCCAATCTGGGAAGGTTATAGGCTACTTAGAACTTAAGATTTTTAATTACTTTTTTAATTATTAATTAAAAACTGTTTTTACGTTGCCATGTTTGGCGAGTTTCGACCGTATCAAATGATTCATGTTTTGAGCAAACGAGAATGCTATTACTTCAATGAAGAAGCGCGTGCATCTGAAAAACATTAAATACCGCGGAAATTATGCCAGTTTTATGCCAAATCTATCGATCTATAATAATAAAAGTGAATGTTCTCCAGACAAATCTACAGAAAGCAGAGCTTTGAAAATTTGAGCACATAAGCACATGACTTCGGTAAAAAGCGCCTGAGGCTCAGAATTTCGAAATTTTAATTACTTTTCTAATTATTAATTAAAAACCGTTTTATCGCCCACACAAAATGATTTATGCTTTACATGCATTTGAAAAACATGAAATGTTATGGAATTTATGTTGATTTTACGTTAAAAAAAACAAAGCATTAGAAAGAAAAGTCCAAATGTGTTTCTTAAAGTCCATAAATTTCCCAATCCTACAAGAATATAACTGTGTACGTTTGTGTGTTTAGATGTTTTTGACTGAATAGCACGCAAATGGTAGAACGGATTTAGAAAAATTTCCAGAAGAGCATGAAATTCGATTTTAGTATATAATACAAATTCAATATGAAGCTGTTTATTTTTAAGTCGGAAAAGATTAAATATATTGAGTGTAGATATATTTTTGTTAAATGCTTTTTCTACCGACCGTTGTAATTGCCTCCACAACAGGTTTTATCTTCTAGTTCACAACGTGAATAAATAAAATTTAGATAAACTTCTGATTTTTAATTTTGTGTTTGGAATATAAAAGTTAGAAAAATTTACAAAACCAAAATTTTTCTGTCCTTTTTTATTTTTTCTGTGCAAATCTTCACAAAAGAAAGAAAGAAGAAAAAAAAGAGAGAGAGAGAGAACGACTAAAACAATGTGGGTCATGCTATATCACAAAAATCTTCACAAGCAAACACTAAAGACAGAAAAATTTTACACTTTGAATTAACACAATGTCACCCACATGCTCAACTAAAAGATTTACGGCGTAGCTGGTTTGCGATACATAAAAATAAAATACACGAAGCGTAAAGTTCAGTTTAGCGCATCACTAATTACGATTAAAACCGAAATGTATCCGATGCTAAATAACATCCACGGTGCATTTTTCGAAGCTCTTTGGAAGCATAACGATAAAATGAAAAATACTTTGATTCAACAAGAAAATACCCTGAGCGAAAAAGCAAGAGAAAAAAACAGAATTTTTAATCATTTCTAAAAAAAAGAAGAAAACGCATATTGCACATGGCACGCAAACGATAATAATATTAATTTAGCCGTAAATTGAATTTTACTTAAGCATAAAAAGTAATTGCATATTTGGAAACTGAAATATTTATTTTCATTTGAACTATTAAAAGCGTGTTTAAAACGTTATTTTCTTAATGATCATTTTGTATAATTGTTCCAGTGATAAACTTCAAAAAAATAATACAAAATTACTTTTCTCGATAATTTAAATCAGCACAATGATTCTGTATCTAAATAAAAGAAGGATCTTATTAATAACAAAAATATCATTTAACAGCGTATTAAAAAAAAAGTCTAAAATGAAAAAAAAATAGTCTGAATACACACACGAAAAATATTTGAATCTTATGTAATAAATAGGTACAGTACTGAATTATTGATGGGCCACCTACCAAAAAAACTTTTTTTCAATATATAATATGTATCTTTTTTTTTTAATTTCTCAACATAATGCTTAAATTCTTTCACGTATTTGTTCATCCATTTCTCTTATAAATGAAATACTGAAATTAACATATATATCAGTAAAAATTATTTTTAATGCATTTATATTGAAATATTTAGCTTTTAACAGAGTTGTTTATTGTTTTTAGATACAGGGTGTGGCATAAAAACTCGTACAAAGTTAGTGCATCATAGAATAGTAGTTAACTAATTTCTTTTTAATTCGGGTGCATTTCTTTTTTCTGCCTCTTTAATTATAAAATATTTCATAACATAGGGTAATTCTGGGAGAGTCACCGCACCCGAGACAGATGCCGCACCCCTTGTATTTCTGGTAATTGCCGATAGATAACAGTCACTCGCGCAGTATAGGTGTGCAGTGAGATTTTATTAGGTGCATGAATCCCGTTCGATGCTGTAGCTGTAACTATAAAATTTTATTTTGAGATAAGCGCACGATTTCACTATCCAAACTTTTAAACGGATTACGCTTAAGTGTTTCTTTTTATGCTAGTTATTGAATACATGCATGATTTCGAAGTCGAAACTAAGAGTAGCACCTGTATAGTGTATTGTGTGTATGGTTACTCCGTTTTCCGTATCAGTAAAAATTACGAAGACAGCAATTGTGATGCATTACGTATATACCGTTCAAAAAATGGGGCACATTCCTTACTGCTATTCTGGTAAACATGCCGCTGTTTATTTTCTACGAGATGCCGCTTTTAGTAAAAATATCATTTATTTGTTTTATATCTGTAATTTTTTTACTGAATTTATGTTATAGAATTATATTTGCTATATTTAACTATACGTGTTATTAACTTTTTCATTTTGCACAGACTCACTAAGTTGGGCAAGCTATTAGTCGTCAATTATAATTGTAATGATTTTGCATTTTAACGTTCTGTCTTAAATGCCCTATTGATCTTAAAAAGGAAATTAATTTTAAATTTATTTACAGATTTTAGTAGAATCGACCGCATTTTATAAAAGAATCAAACAATGTATAAAAACAAAAGAATAAAACAATTTTAAAACAATTGAAACAAAAAATAAGCATTAATTTACTATTCCCCCACCCTCTCAAATATACTTATGTTACGTTGTTTATGATATAACAGTTAAAATTCATTAAAAAATAATTGTTTAACTTTAGTAGTGAATTATGTTGGCAGACTAATCCAGATTGAAACCTACTAATACCACTCTTTGTACTCATTTAGTTTCTTTTTGTTTTACGTAGGTAATTATAGTCCAGATATGAATATTTATTTTAGTATTTTTTTATTTAATATTTCATTAACTTCTTATGACAAGCGCGGCATACTCCCGCAGAAGAGTGGTGTCTCCCTGCAGTGTAATGTTCTAGAAAAAATTCTTAAAACTTCTTAATTATTTTTATATTCCTTTTTTTGTCTCAATACACATATTTTATATTCTACATTGAATAGCACAGCATGATGTATTTTATTGTGTGCAACCTGGGATTTTTTACACTAATTCAAAATAAAAATAAAAAAAGTCCCGAATTTACCGTATCTCATGTTTACGTATTGTGTTTTATGCGTTTTTACAATGCCACTCAAAAGATCTGATATTTTAGGCAAGATAAATGACAGAATGAAATAGTTCGTTTTCTTAATGTGCCTCGGCAAACAGTGTCTGATTCAATCTGCTATTTTAAAGAGCATGGCAATGATGGTATCAGCCAGGAAGTGGATGAAAACTTAAGTTGAACATTTCCAAGAATCGTATGTCCATTAAAAAAAGCGAGTTTGAAATCCAAAGGTTTCCATGAGAAAGATCGCTCATGACATGGGATTAACCCTCTGACTGATCATGCCGCGATTTCCACGGGCAACTCAATTGTAGCAAAATTTGCTCATCCCGCGATTTTGCGGGCTGGTGTTTTTATTAGTGTATTGAGGAGAGCAGCCCACGTTTTCACCGTTTAACCAGTGAAATAAATTAGTTAAATGTTAGATTCTCATGATAAAATTCTATATAAAAAATCTTTTCTAGAAAGAAAAAATGCACAATTCAATTCTCCAATGTATATAGATTCGAAATATGAAAAAAAAAAATTAAATAATTTTGGAAGCGATTTTGGTCTACAAATTGAACACTGAGAGGGTTAAGTGACCGATTGGTGCGGCGAATAACAAAAACAGAGCTTGGACAGAAGTCTTGCAATATACAAAAACGTTCAGCTTATCACTGAAGAAAACAGACTCGTGCAGCTGCAGAGATGCTCCCAAGGCATTTCATCGATGTAAACTGGACGTTTCAACAAGACTCAGCACCAGCTCACAAGGCAAATAAAAAAAAAATAAGAAGAACGGTACAATTTGCATTTACCGGACATGATATCGCTTGCAGAGTGGCCTTCCTTCTCGGCACATGTGAATCCCATGAATTACGATGTAGGGTCTATTTTGGAGTGTAAGACCTGCACTAAACCACACAAAAATTTGACCTCTCTAAAACAATCGCTTCTGCGGGAATGGGATAAATTGAAGGTAGAAGACTTGCAAGCCATTGCTGAAAACTGCAATCAACGTTGTAGCCCCAGCATCGCTGCAAAAGGCAGCCATTTTGAAACCAATTAAGTTTATTTATTAATAAAAGTACACTCTTAAATATTATGTTTTATACTTTTTAATTTACGTAACCTGTACAAATTTTATACAGAAATTCAGAAACAGTAATTACAATAATTCCTAACAGATAGTGGTTTATACAGACTACCTTTAAGGGGAGAGGGGAATATGGACGTAATCTTAACATTACATGAGGCAATCTTTCTGTTGAAATATAAAAATGTATGGAATTTATGTTAAAAAAATTTTGACAATGGGGGGATTGCCCCTGTAGCTCTCCCTTGCCTACGCAACTGCTAACACACAGCAATGCACCTCAACATCGATCAACGATCTCCATTAATAAACTCATTTTCTGCAAGCGGTCAGACCACAAACTTTTAAAAAATTCATCGTTCGGCATACGGAGATATCTCACACGAATAATGAAATTCGCCATCACAGATTTTAATCTTTTAATGGAATTAAATACATACAACGCACAAACCGATGATTAAAGCTTTTCCAGAGTCTAGGGATAGTTCTGGCAAACAGTGTCTTCAATATGCTCCATACAAAGTTGTCACAAGAAGTCAGGTCGGAAAAACATGGAGACCTGGGATTACAGTGCGATTTGTTAGCTATTTCAGTAATTACTATTTCAAAGCTTCTGTATAAAAATTTTATAGTATACATTGTAAACATACCGTTTGCTGCACCCTTCTATTGATCTTCCTTTTTGAGAATTATATCTTTGAAACCAGAATGTTCTTTGCGGGACACTCTCTAAATATCATGTTAAATATCATTGTGTACAGTATGCAAAATATAATGATGTGAAAAATTGACCTTAAACAAGAAACCTAATTCAATTTAAGTAAAATATTGAATGTCAAAAATTGTATAATAAAACGGCCAATAAATATTCACAAATAATTTGATATTTAGTAAAATTATTTTATATTTATTGCTGTTGGTAACCGAAGGAGAAACGGAGCTTAGTGATTGTATTTTGCGACAGTTGCTAAATCCTCCGAGAAAACCTATTTGATGTCCATCAAATTTGACAGTGATCGGTCATGCCGTTGAGGAATAATCAAGGAAAGTATTTTCCTCTTAGTTAGACTTAATACTGTCCCATTCTTTTACATAGTTGATTTACCGCGTGGTATTATTATTCATTCTTTGTTTTAATCTGCATAAATAATTCTTGATTTATCTAAGAGAAAAAGCAAGAAATGCAGTTCTGCTAAGTTCATCTACGCACCGATGTCAGAACTCCTAGTAACACTCAATTAAAATTTAATACAAATACATATGTAAGTGAAAGTCGTAAGTCATAGCTACTTTTATTTTTTGACAGTAAATTTCATTTAAGGAAGCATTCATTAAATTTAAGCACATAATTTCGAAATTTCTTTCTTATAGTATTGCGAATTGGCAGATGAAACAAGAAAAACAAAAGTCAGTCATTAAAGATCTCCTGTCGACCAGTTCCTGTTAAGATTCGTCCATTGCTGAAAATTGACAAAATAATGTATATAAATGATTAAGACTACCTCAGGAAAATGAATAAAAACGGGAGAATAGGTGCGTTGCTTTTTTATTTAATCACTTGTTTATTTACTCATTTGAATTAGCAAAATTAAAAAAAAAAATCGCTTTATTGAACCTGTTGACTGGCGCTTGCAAATGGACAAATTTGACGACCTTGAAATCTCTTTTGCTCTAAACAAATTACTCCTCGTTACATTGGTGCAAGCCCACTTCTCTATTCAAAAAGTTTCTGTAATTTGGGAAAAACAATTTATCAATATGCATGGCTCTTTTCAGGCCTTCATATCAATTGTTCTCAGTAGAAGATCACCTGGATTTCAAAGTGGAATTTTACATTACAATATTTGGACAAGCACAAAATATCCATGCGCTATTGGGATTTGCGCTATCGGGATTGCGCTCAGACTGCGGCCGGTAGCGACAGGTGCGCAAACCTGTGCAGCCGTTAAGTCCCTAGTTTTTGTGGTTTAGAATATGAGGTATTGCTCTTAAACCGATGAGACAAAGGTTTCCACTTTCAACTGAAGGATTTTTCTGTTAATCCTTTGACAGGATGACTGACTCATCCTGGTGTTTTATTGGAAAACTTTTCAGGGGTCAGAAATGGGCATTTTGGTGTGTATTCAAAGAGTTTAGATTTTGTGTTTTTCGGGCAATGCGAAGAACTTTTCCGCCAAAACTGGATGGAACTGCGCTCGTCATGAAATCTTTCTTTAATTATATTTCGCTTTATCAATTGTTGTTGCCTTAAAAAGAGAGGCAGCCTTGTCCACATACACACACGTAAAGGCGTATAATCATTCTCGTCCACCCTTCTCGGTAAGTGTTATTGCCGAATGGAGTTGCGCAATAATCATGCTAACTTTAACGTCACGTATTCAGTATTCACTTACCATCAAAAACATTGGCCCTACTTTACAAGCTGCTGCGTGCACAAAACATGTTAGCTTCCATGGTAGAAATTTGTAATGTTAAGTAGTTTCGTTTCCAAAGAGAAAAGTTTTTTCTGTAGTTACATAGGTGATCCTAGTTGTCTGATTGAAAAATCACCTAGATGGGCCTACCATTACAACGAACTAACCCTGAATGAAATCGCATATAAGTATGCTTGTCCTAGCTAGGATTTTTGTAACTGTTCCTTGTCTGTTTGTTTATCTGGGGATTAAGGCCGATTGACTGCACTAGTATCCTAGGCCTTAAGAGGGGGGGGGCGTTAAAGTCGTAAAACGCTCTGCGGTCAGCTCCCCCGGAGGGTGTTCCCAGTTTCCTAGGTATAAGGGGGGATTGCCCTCCGTGGGGGAATTTCTAAGGGATCCCGGCCTGTATTTACGCGAGGTTTCAGAGAAAACCACAGAAAACTACGTGCAGCTAGGTCGACAAGCGCGACCGGGGTTTGAACCTGGCATTTTCCGCTTTCCAGTTTGGAGAGCCTCTCAGCCACTGGTGGGGACATAGTTCCATGGAAGGGAGACTCTAGATTAATAAATTCAGTATAAGCTACTGTATTTGTAGTAAATTTACTAAATAGAAAGGATAAGATAACTTTGTTGAATTAAGGGGCATATCAGAAGCATAAACTGGAACTACGGAACGAGAAATTTAACTGGCACTAGCGATGATCCTTGATCAGACTGGATATAATCCGAAGCTCTACTTTATGGTATAGGTGAACTATCGCAGCCTACCTTTAAAAAAAAAGCTACACATCCCATTAGCTTGCATGTGGTTTAGTGAAAAACAGCCAACACAAATAATTTACTTAAAGCTTGAATAAACAGGAATTTGATATCAAAATGTACATTGTTGTATTTGATTTTTAAAAAAAATCCTTGATTTGAACTCTGGTATTTCACATGCGCTCATCAATAAAATTTACAATTGAAAAATCGGGGTAATTACACCTACAACTGTACGAGTTTTTCAAACTTGTCGGAGTGTTAATATGGTCATCAAGAGAAACGTAATCTCCTAATGCCGTGCTAAAATGCAAGAACACATAACGTAACAGAGAGAGTGCAACGCTTTGATTGCTCTTTCGATAAAACATTACGAGAAAAATAAATTGAGTTAATAATACAATGTATATAATGAAACTTCTTTTGATCATGAAAAAAAATACTTGGAATTTCTTAATTATCTGCTCCCCAAAACTTCTAGCAAAATAATTCGAATTAAATGGGATTGCATCCATTTGCAGGCTTTGCATTCATTAACCGCCATCTTTTAATTTCATTTATAAAAAGAACGTATAAATCCAAGATAATTACTTCTCTACTAACAACTTACTCTAGTCTGAATATTGCATTTCTGTCTTTATGTACATGAATATTAGATTGTTTACCGTTTTACGCTTCCCACTAATTTATAGGGAATGCGAGCCTATTTATAACTGTGAAATATTAAGGAAGATCTTGAACAACTGTGTTCACTTTCCTTAAAATATCAAAAACATTGCCTCTCACGACAGGCTACATATTAAGGAATAAATGAAGTGTCCTTATCTGGGCACTAGAGACCGCCTTGCAGTGACATATTAATAAATGATTTAGGAACTTTGTTTATTTTAAGCAAGGGGGATCAGGTAAAAATTTAGGAAAGCCCTGTGCAATTATAAAGGTATTTTTTCCGACGGCTGTATCAGTAATAGCAAATGAATGAAATATTTGCACTGGGAGAAAGAACTGTGCACAGTAATACCTCAACTATTTTACCCCGATTTACACGAACCCGGAGTTACGCGATTTTTTAATCTCGTCGGTACGTTTTTTGTTTACTTAAAAGTAACCTCGCTTTACGATTTTAATAATACAATTAGATATCCATGGTATATACAATACAGTATGCAATAGGTAAGATTTTATTAAACACATTTTTTTAAATTATTGTTTCTTTAATTATTGTTTCTTCTCCGATTCGAAAGTAATTTGCATATAAATATTTTTATGTGAATTTATATACCGACTTACCCGAATTCGACTGACGCTCTTATCGCTCAGTCCCACCTATCGTGCAGGTTCGGAATATTACCGTGTAATACAAATTTATGCTAAGTACATAAAATATAGCTGCAGATGTTTTCCGACGTACAAAATGGATATATTAGCAGACCGGAAAATAATGTTATATTTTTAGATAAAATGCAAAGAAATAAAGCATTTTTAAAACTATAAAGAAGTTGTGCATAACATAAGATTTATGGATGTAACATTTTGAAGTAAGAATTTTGATGGTAATTATTTTTTCATGAAATTCGGTCCCGTTTTTCACGTATACCCTCCTTGAAGAACGATATTGAAAGCATCATTAAATTGATATAAATGTTTTCACTAGATTTTATTTACAGCAAGAATTTTGTGGATGTCTCTTTTTCTTCTTTGAGATACCGCTGAATAAATCAAAATAACCCTATCGTTCCTACCCCGCCAACATTCTTTAAAAATTTTGAAAAATGCTATGACGTCTGAAAAATTTGAAAAGTGACGTAGATTGTGTGAAAATGAAAAGTGACGTGCATTGCAAATTTTATCAGGTTGTAACGAAAGTTTTCGCCAACAAAAAGTTCCTAACAAAGTTAGAAAAAGAACCTGAAATGAATACCTTTAATGCGGGTAGTAATCACCACCCACATCTATCATTTTCTACCAACATTTTGGTAGTTTTTCAGTTTTCGGCCCAGAAGTATGGGGGGGGGGGCGCGAGACCAAAAACATAACTTTCAAATGCCAAAAATCTTTTGACAAAATATGAGGAAACACGCCAAAGCGAACTGCTTGCCGAGATCAAATATGCTGTGGCGGGAAACTTTCGTTACAACCTAATACTTCAGTTGTTTTAACTAAACGGAATACTGACTTACGAAAGAACGATATTATACTCAGGTCCCCCTAACAATTAAACTGCATCATTGTTAATTTGTTTGAAAATCCAAAAAATGAATGTAAATACATAGTAATATGTTAAATTTCAAGGCTTGTATTAATTTTTACGATATTTATATCATATGCATAATGTTTAATTCTTCAATTTATAAAATGCTAACATTTTAAGAGATAAAAGCTCATTGTACATAAACGTAGAGCCTGATGAAATCCTAAATTCTAAAATAACTGCTTATTCTAATCAGGTAAAAAGTAACACAAATATAATTTAAACAGAATAAATCTAAACCTACAAATAATAATTTAAGCAGGATGCACTTCATTTTCTTTCTATTAAAATATTTATATCGTGCGTATATAGCAATTTATATTTTCAATTTGTCAGCTTTTAAAATCTTAACACTTTAAAATATCAATGCTCATAACACATAGAAATACAGAAATTGCTAAATTAAAAACAGGAGAATGTGTTTTAATTTTGATTTACGTAGATAAATGCAACGGAATTGTGATTTAGAAAATAAAAATTATAATAATTAAATAATAATAATAATAATAATAATCTTTTAACTAAATCCACGGTGCGAGGAAAGTAAGTGAAAGTAATTCCATTTATTTTGTTCATAAAATGTAAACAAATAAATTAAATTCTTAAATTTAACCAATTCTAATAGAATAAAATTGAAATTTTAAGGTGTGCATTTTATATTTATCAAATATATTTTCAATAGTGTTACTATGAATAATGCATGATTTAAAATTGTACAACATTATTTTTAGATATAATACTTAAGTTCGAAAAAAATCATGTGATTCTCCATAAATAGAAATAAATGTATTATGCCAGGTATTTGAAATATTTCGGAAATCTCCTTACTACACAATAGTTTATACAAATGAAACATTTGCACATTGATCACATTTTGGAATGCTTTGCATAAAAATTCCATGTTTAATTATCTTTTCTCATCTTTATCTTGAAAATTTCTTTTACCGAGAATTTTTCCGAGTGCTGAATCTAAGAAATTTCAAGCTTGTCTTCAAGATTCTTGAAGTATGACTAAGATATTTTGCAGTGCATTCTTAACTTAATAACTATTTCACTTTGAATATAACATGTAATTCATCAAAGGCGAACCTACTACAGGAATGAAAATATAATATATTCATTTTAATGCATATGTATAATGTGTGATTAATAATATTTAAGTATATGATTTGCTAAATGTCAGAAAGCTATCAAAAAACACGAACTTTTTGAAAACATACTTACTATGGATATAAAATATTACAATTTCAGAAGTAGTTGTACTGTAATGCTTATTAAAAAAAAAGTGATATGGAAACCACATGTATTCCTCTATGTCTGTTAAATTCTAGTATTTTTTAAAGCAATTCGTGTAAAGTTGTTGAAATTTCAAATGATACACAAAATTCAGTAATAATAAGGTATTTAGCAATTTCTCACTAAAAATAGGCGATATCGCTAAACTGGGTTCAGTTTCAGAAAATTCTTTCTGGTGCCAAACATTGTGATATTTTACCAAAAATTGCGAAGATCGATGACAGATGGAGATACGGCCGTGGTAGCCCAGTGGTTAAGGTGTTGGACTCGTAACCGGAAGGTTGTGGGTTCGATACCGGTATACCACTAAATACCACCGTGTACATGCGGTGAACGTGCACGTCCTCTCGGCTGTCGTTAGCAGTTTCCGAGGGATGCCAATATTCAGAAGTCCCCCACCTTCTGATGAGGTTCCAAATTGTGGCGGGAGGGACGAATATGTAGCTCTAAGCGACACATTCAGTGACGTGAGCTCTCCTCTCCTGGCAAAGAAAAACAAACAGGTGGAGATATTTCGGGACTGTACAGTTTGTATTGTCCAAATTTTTCAGTCTATTTGAAGTCCATTGTGTGGTCCATCCTGCGTAAAATACAACGTCGATTGCATTCAAAAATAAATCTATAGAACCATATATTACAATAGCTCTAAGCTCTAAAATTCATTTGTATGAATTCTGCTACTAATCGTTTTGAAATTATGAGAAATGTTTACATTTACGTACAGCCATGAACTCAAAGCGAATTAAATAGACTCACGGTTGGTCAAAATGGATCGTGCAAGCATACGTATGTGCTTGCATAAAGACGTCACGCAATAACTGGGAAAAAGTTAATTCTGGGATCGTGAAAATAGGAATTTTGAATGTTTTCGTCAATACAATAAATATTTTACTTCGTACAGAATTGTAAAGAATTAAAAATTAATATTATTAACCGACTTTCAGAATTATTCTATTTTATATTGCGCCATACAACAAAAAATTTGTTAGTACATTATAATTTATTACATTTTAAGAAAATAAAATAACACGTATACGTATTTTTCTTTTATGTATCCGATAATTTCTATTGAAGGTAAAATTTATAATCAAAATGTCAAGTTGAATTTTTAACTCATAAACATTTCCCATATCAAAATCAGTAGCAAGAAAGTCCCTTCTGTCTTCCACTCTTACTTGTATACTATTATACAGAGTAATTAACACACTTTGCGCCATGCTATTCTTATAAATATTTTAAAACCTTTCAGTGCTAATAATCAACTTTTGTTTTCAAACCACAAAATCGAAAACTACGAAGTTTCCAGGAACACAGATCGTAAGTGCGGAGGTCATCCTAAGCCCCATAATGGTTCTCCTTTCAAGCTCGGCGCATGACTCAATTCAAGAGCAATTTAGAAAATTGCGTCTTAATGGTTGTGGTGTTTAACGACAAAGCTGAAAATAGAGGCCGACGCGAACAATTTATTTATTTTTTTCTGTTGATATTAAGTCGTAGTCAGCCGTAAAAAAACGCTTATCTTTCACCGATAAAAATGAAATCAATATTGGACGTAATTATTGCAGAAAAATAAAAATACGACTAAAAAAAGAGTTGGAATATTTCCTTGCAATGCATTAACCGTCGTTTAAAGACAAAAATGGCCCTAGTTTAAATGAAACCAATGAATATTTTATGAAACATGGTTACTCAAACATGGTTGCAAGATATTGAAGCACGAATTATTATAGCAACTTTTACTATAATGTTTAATTGAATTACTAATAATTGTCAATACTGTTTTGCTTTCTGTCTCGGAGACATGCACCCTAAAGAACCAAAATTAGCGTAGAATACAGGCGACGGAAATAAGACGTCTAAGATCAATAAAGGTATGACGATTATTAACGGTAAGATCCGAACGAAGACATGAGGAATGAACTGAAGGTATGATAGAATACAAAAATACCGTAATCATTGGAAGGGCCGTGTACAGCGCATGGCAGTCACAAGTCTGCCTGTGACTACCCTCAACTTCACCCAAAAAGGCCGAACAGACTGCAGGCAACCGATAAAACGGTGGTCAGACTGTAGCATCTGACTATCAATCTTCACCAGTGTTTGTGTACCAGTTCAACTGGACCTCGAGAAATGACAGAGCCGCAATATAGGCCCAGAGTGCAGAGAATGTACTTACAGAGGTGTCTTCCCGTGTTCCTGGTACTTGAGGACTCGAGCCGAGCGCCAAATCACTTGCACTACTGAGCAGGCAATATGCAAATACTGTGTCTGGAGAGTATAAAAAGCTCGTAAGCACTGCACTCGCATCAACATTATAATTTTTGTCAGCTCCATTATTTTTATTCGCCAGCGTAATTGGGTCATTTTCAAATTCGGTGCCATTTGCTGTCAGCGTGTAAAATATGTTTTTACAAGTTATAAGAAAATTTAAATGATTTTTCTTTTCATCATGTTTTATCAGTTATCAGTTACCATTTTATCAGTTACCAGTACGGAAACAATAGATTAAAAAACATACTATTTAATAATAAAAAAAAAAGAAATGAGTAGAGAAGATACTGAAGTATTGTTGTCCGATTCATGGAGCATAAAACGTGTTATGCAGAATTATTGCCCGAAAACTGAAATTTCTGCCTTGACATGCGAAATAGATTTTAAATTATATTATGAAAGGGTTTTTAAGGTTTTAAGAAAAATACAAGATTTTTGATGATAAAACACAGCTGTCCGGACGTTGATATCACGTTTGTTACCATTCACTAATTTCAACTTTTTAAACAACAAAATTGAAATTTGAGAATAGCAAACCCTGTTTACCATTAGAATGTGGTCAAGAAAGAATGCGCAGACATCTTGTGTTTTGGGCATTTGACTGTAAAAGCAAAAGACTATTTATGATAAATATTTCTATGGCATGTCATGTCTTTTATCTTAATTGTATAAAATGTGTTAATTTAATTAATTCATTTTATTTATTTAAATTATTAGTTTTTTAGTCTAAATTAATGTCTCTTTTCATTATCTTGTGATATTATTTAGGCTCATGAATTTTTGTTCTTTGAAATGTCATGTGTGTTATTATAATAAGTAACAGAGTGACAACCTTAAAAAAAAAGAAAAATATTTTTATGGACAAAAGAACTGTATTGTATATTTATGTAATATATCACTTTTCATTATTTTGTGATAATTGTGCAAATTTATAAGAAAATGTGCAAAATAAATAAATAAATAAATAAAAGAAAAAATGCATGAATAATACTCAAATAATGTCCGGAAATAAGGTATGTTTTAGATGATGGAAAAAGCTACTTATTTTTGGAAATTATACTTTATTTTTCTTAAATTTCCAAATGGCACCCGATTTTTAAAATGACGCAGCCCGCATTTAGGCGACTGTTGGACTTGAAGAATTATACTTCAAAAAATGTTAATCCTTGTTTTTATTAATTATTAAAAGTTAAATTAGCTATTGTTTTTTTTGTGTTTTAATGAAACTGGTGCGACACTTAAACGTTAAAAAACTTCTGATATCGTTTAGGATAAGCTTCCGTTTCGTCAAATTAGGGAGCCCCTCAATAAAACGGGAACAAGTATTTTGATGACTCCTTGGAGTAGATGATGATACTGATGGTAGTGTATACAACGAAAAAGAAACTACCACGAACTTCACATGTTTTATCATCTTTGTATACAACACTCCTGAACTAATTTGTAGTTCAATAAGTTTGTTTATGTCATTGTCTACTTTACTGTTCTATTTTTTTACTTGTTTATCCGTCTTATTATTATTATTATTACGATGCGTTTCTTTATTTTCGTTCAATTTATTACTTAATTTAATTTACTTGTCATTATTTTTTAACTATCTCACTTCCCAACGTCCGAGAATGCTGCAACATTTTTGGAAGCAAAGAAAGAACGGACTGAAACTATCGTATTGCACTATTTTTTATTTATATATTTTATTTATAAAATTCTTAATTAATTTTAACTTGTATTTTATTCTGACAAGGATACTTTATACATACATTCATGCGTGATATACGCAGATACACATATACACATATGTACGTAATACATGTACATACACATACGTATACACAAAACACATTAGAGAATACAATTTGAATTCCACAATAATCTCACTTTAAAGACAAAGAAATGTTGAAACGTATTGTAGTTCAACATTCTTCCGGAATAATAGCAGACAACAGCTAAAGAATATAAAATATTAGTTATTGAAACAATTGTGAAGTATCCTTCTTGAATAACAAAGAAATTACTTACGAAGGAAAGAACATGTAAAAAAATGAATGAAAGATTTTCCGTTCAACAACTTTTGCCGTCTTAAAATGGCATATGAACAAATGACTTTAGATAAAAATTCCGACTGGGAAGAGGGGCCAACGAAAAATTGAGTATGGGTGAATCATGCTCTAAATAAATTATTTATGGGTTTTTCTGCTTCTTAATCAGAAAAACAAGAGACTGATGACTAGTATACGGAAAAGAATGCACATGATTATGAAGCATTGTTTATATATCGGTGTATTCTGTTAAATGATTAATTAATGTAGAAACACGCACGGTGAAAAAACTAATACATTTATATCTATTCAATAAATTCATTCCAAAATTAAACAAACAAAATAAAGAAAAATCTAATTGGTCAATAAAATTGCAGACCAGTTTCAGTATTTGAGACTCCCAAATACAAAACTCGTTAAATCCAAAAAATAATAATCTGATATTTTTAACACCCTTTTTTTCTTTAAATGAGCCTTTGTGCATTCCCACAGATAAAACTTTAGAGAAAAAATGTAAACCTTTGAAATAAGCTCCGAAAATCCTACTGCAAAACTCTGTAAATTCATCATGCTGACTACCGCATAATTTGTTATATTCATTTGATTCGACCCGCATGAAAACTCGTTGAATACCCAACTGCTCATATTCAGTACATGTTCTTTCGCTGTAAAGCTCGTTAAATTCCAGACTTTTTCGCCATTCTTCTTTTTATTTTTACCATTATTATATCGATATAATTCGTGCATTTTGTGCTTTTCTGTATTTTACTGTGATTACGTTAATTTTTATAATCTTTTGGCTATTTTTAAACATAATTTTCCTTTATAATCATTTTATTATTCGACTGCCATAAACATTTTCCTTTAGGAAGGCACCGGATCAGGCAGCTTATTGATGGCAAGCTTACATCTGCATCTTTACAATCGGTGTTGGACATTACGAAGTCCGACTGTCAAGGAAAACACTTTTTGCTATGCATGGACAGAAAATAAGCATCTCAAGGAATCAATTGAGATAGCATCAACTTTGTACAAAATTGGCATAAGCCAAATTTCTGCTGTTCGTCTGGTATATGATGACTGTTGGGGTTAAAATAAATGAATTTGAACTTTAATGATAAGTCCGTACTGATTCAAAACTTTAATTTTTTTACATAGAATAAAACTCTGTAAATCCAAATCATTTAGTTAAATAACATAAAAACTACATAAATTCAGGAAAAGCAATAATGACATTGGATTCAAAACGAAATTTTGCACTAAAATCCTGAATTTTAAGAAATAGCACGAAAAATAAACTCTGCAGAATTTTTTTTCTCTTCCTGTAAGAAAATCTGAATGGCTCTTGAAGAGTTTTGGAACTGGCCAACTCAAGTGTGATTCCTTAAGTTCATGCTGATTCCTTAAGTGTAAGATGCTAATGCACGAGTTCAAAATTTCTCAATTTTAAGTGTAGGAACACGAATCATATATTAAATCCCGTTCCGCTAAAATTATTTCTGAAATCTTCTAAACTTTTTTGTTTGTTCGGCCTCTACTTCGGAGTTATCCATTGCTGCCTCGTCGTATTCTACCTATTATAGCTATTTTAAATATTGACTCTAATAAACTTGGATTTTAAAACACTCTTGAATTTAAAATAATAAAAATAGTTGTAAAATAACGCCATACAGTCTACTTCAACGGCCAGACAGCTATTTCTTGCGAAAACTTTTTTTTGCCATTCCTCAGTGACAATCACCTGAGGAACGGCAAAAAAATTTTTGCTCGAAACCTCTTTCTGGCCATTCAAGTAAACGTTATTATTTTACAAAGTTTTTGCATTATTTTATGTTTTGAACACAAGTTATTTTGAGTGATTTTATTACTCTTGCATTTACTTAAATATGCGGAAATTTCAACATCTTCATTTTCTCACTGAAATTGGTAGCTTATACGTCACTGAAAATGATTTTTATCTATTTTTGAATTTATTATGTAATTCCCTAGTAAATATAATATGTATTGCACTTTATTGCTGTTTTTCTGACATGTTCGGTATTAAAGTTTGCGTAATCAAGTAATCCATTTTGTTAAAATTAACATATACACTGGTGTAAGAAATTAAGAGAATTTGCAGACTTGGTTGGTTGTCTTTAGAACTACGGCACCGATTTTAATGAAATTTGATATGTCCATACATTGATACGATACAAAACAATAACCATCCAATAGTTGTAATACACAATCATGATCGTGCGTAACACGTCGTAGTCGCAAGGTATGAAACAGCGGGTGCAGAATAAACAAAAAAAAAGGGTTAATAGATGGGTTAAAAGGGAGTATGGGCCCCTCTTGCAGATATACAGGTCTCTCAGCTTGATTTCATACTTGAAGTAAGACGGTTTATCATTTCCTGTGGCAATTGGTCCCACTCGTTCAGCAACGCTGTGTTCATTCCCTGGACGGATCTCGTAAGGGGGATTGCGAGTTGTAATTGCCCTCCGCAGAGCGTCCCAGACATGCTTTATAGGTTTAAGGTCTGAAGATTTGGCTGGCCAAGCCATCCGGCAAATATTCTTACTCTCTAGGTACTATTCGTCGACCAGAAGAGCTCTGTGTGGCCTCGGGTT
The DNA here is from genome assembly GCA_038373885.1 of Cheiracanthium punctorium. Taxonomy (NCBI): domain Eukaryota; kingdom Metazoa; phylum Arthropoda; class Arachnida; order Araneae; family Cheiracanthiidae; genus Cheiracanthium; species Cheiracanthium punctorium. The sequence goes on along the minus strand of JAWZYV010012697.1, from coordinate 909,634 downwards.
ATCGTCCATTAAAATAAGCTCAGAGCCAATTGCACCCCTGATAACGCAAACATAGGGCTCCAAAACCTCATCCCTATACCTCACACCAGTCACAGTGCCTTTTTCAGACATGGAAAGGTGTGCAGCCATCCAGCATGATGTCTGCTCAGACCATAAACCTTCTCTGCCTAATGGTCGATTTCGTGGACATTGGAGGGTAGGTATAGCGAGTCCCTGGTCTGGTTCTCTCCATATGAACGTACGGCGAGAATCGGAATTTACTCTGAACCGGGACTCATCAGTCAATAGAAAACTGTCGTCCATTGATCCATACTTCAATCTGTGTACTCTTTGCACCATGCTGAACGGATTCTCCTGTTCGTAAAAGTTTGCCGGACGCAAACAGCAGGTCTTCTGGCAAACAACCCTCTCTCATGAAGTCTTTTGGAAACAGTCACCCTTCCGATGCGGGTTCCTGTGGCGGGATACAAGTCACGAGAGAGCTGAGAAGCTGCAGCACTCCTGTTACGCTTCGCCATAATGGACAAATCTTGATCGTCTCTGGCCATCGTGGATCTTGGACGACCTTGCTCAGGCTTCCTCTCGATAGATCCGGTATCCTGGAACTATTTCCATAAAAATGCACATGGCGCTGGGTGTTAAATTGAACTATCTAGAAATCTGGACTTGAGATTGGTCTGCTTCTGGTCTCCCTACAATTCACCACCTCATTCCATCATCTAAAGGTTGGCGGATGCTCATTTTTAGTGTTGAAATTTGAAATTAGTTCATTACTGCAAAAAAACACCAAGAAATTCGCCAAGGTGTGTTAGCGAACGAAATGCGTCTTAACTTACGCTCTCTTATAAAGCCTGTTTTTTTACTAGCTCCATCTACACACACGTGTGCGCTTAGGTATTTGACGAACAAGATTTGAATTTTTGTCTAGAAGCAGTGCTTTTACATTCAGTTCAGTTCTTTTCATGAAATTCGATAAAATATGCAAAATTCTCTTAATTTATTTCACTAATGCATTACAGTCCCAATAAACAGGCTGACATACAGTTATGGCAGACATTCACTGGAGAAAACCGACTAAAACTCCAGACCATTAGACTGACAGCCGCACGGTACGCTTGAATGCTGGACCTTTACACTTCAGCCGTCTGTCATGGTCAGTGTCTTACAGTTGCAAGGTGGATATGTTTCCTCCTTGAAGATATGCAGACACTGTTTTAAGCCTGTACTTCCTTCCTTGTTTTCTAAAAATATTTCATATATTTTGAAGATGTAATAAAAATGAAGCCAGTTTCGGTCGAAAATACCTTTACAAAATCATCGTATTACTGAGTTAAAACTTTTGTGAAATGATTAGACTAGTGTTACAGAGAAGGACCAAATCATGACTTTAAATTACTTCTTCATGGTTTACGGAAGCAAAAATAATAATGATCTTAGAGCTTTCCTTGGATTGTAACTACATTTTCAACTTAATGACCAAGTTACAAAAGCTTTCATAAGTTTGGAAAGTAGATAAAAGAGCATGCTGTTCATAAACATACATCAGAATGTTACATAAACAGCAATGACATTTATTTTCCGTCATATGACTAACAAATTAAAGAAGTTTTTGCAAATTGAGCGTTCACTCGATGCTATCAACAATCTATTCAAATCAAAAATACCAATTACTTTTTAAACATAAATCTTTATACTACTTTGAAAACTTGAATTATTAAATTGTGTAACTGTGTTATTCTGAGTAGGTTAACAACTTGTTCGGTTTTAGATTATGGCAAGTAAGAATCTCGTAATGTGGATGATAGTATTTTTAATAAATAATTCAGTACTCTTTGATAATGTCTCTTACCTTTTCTTAAAAATAAATATTTTGATTACAATTAAACAAGTTTTTATTTGTATTGTCTGGTAAAATTAAGTATTTTTCAAGATTCAGCTTCAAAACAAAATTTAAGAGTTACTTTTACTGTCGTTTACATCGACTGAAGTTTCCGTAATCCCTTCAAAAAACACTTCTTGAAGTTGTTATTCAAAATGGCTTTTCTCATTTTCAGCTCATTTTTTATTTTTTAAATTACATCTTAAAAAATAAAAAGATTGAGTTTTTCTTGTGAACTTCAATGGAATATTGCAAAAATTAGCAATAAAACATACATAAAATTGCACTAATTACATTTTGACAGACAGTCGTTTAAAGTGTAATAAAGTGTAAGACGTGCAATCAATGGGCATCTTATCCATAATGAGTAGTGGGAAGGGTAAAAAATAGTATTTATACAGCATTAGAGCTACTCAGCTGGCAGTGCCATCTCGTATTTAAAAAAAATGAAATATTTTGTGAATGATATCCAAACGCAGCACGGGCCCTGTTAAAGAAGAGGCACTTCAGGCAAATATGATAAATGTGCCATTTTTAGAAAAATAAATATGCTCAGTAATATTTATACAAATGTTTTAACCACATTTACATTTAGTATAGTTATTCTCATTTTCCTGCTATTATAATATCACAATAGAAAACTACATATATTGCCATCTTTCAAATATAAGACCTTTTTTAAATCAGCACAAAGGCATTTTAAAAGACTTTTATGAAATTTATCTCATCGACAATCTGCACTTTTTGACTTTACATGCACTTTTTCGAATAAAATTTCGATCGTAGCATAATTACATTTTGCCTAACCCATTATATTGGATTGAACATTTTATAGAAAGAGAGAATTTTAAAAATGGCTTTGTCAAAATTTATTTCTGACACGGGAAGATGATTGATCGAGACCAAATAATACCTGAACTTCTAAATTCAGCTTAAGTATGATGTCTCATTTTATGAATTAGTCTAATACATGAGGGCAGCAGAAATTAGTTTTGTGCTTTTATTAAGGTAATCATTCAACTAAATCTTAAAAAATTACTTTTCGTTTAAAATAATTTGCTTGAAATTAGATTTTCTATGCTATTCATTGAAAGTGACTACTTGATATAAGTGAAAGATTTAATGACCAAATTGAAATATCCTATATTTTTTGGAATTACATAGGAAATACATATAAGAACTTAGCAGGATATTTCATGCAAAATTTTAAAAATTACATCGAAAATAGTTATTCTTCTTTAAAACATTTGATAAAAATTTCATTCAAGTTTACATAATTTAATGCGTGGATATATTTACAGATAGATACGTTAAATGCTAAATAGTAGTATTCATGTTTTCACTAAGTCTCGATTCTTTTTTCTGTGTCTTAAATAAAACATAAGTGATGATATTAGTGATTAGTGGTATGTGAATAATAATTTTAAAAATAATAACAAAATATTTTAATAGAAAATCATTTTTTTTATTTCTGCTCTATGTCTGGTACACTGAGGCTTAACTATAATTTTTTGACATTTATTTTGAAATTTTAGTACTCAAATCATTTCTTGATGTGACGAACTCTTACGTACAATTATTTTTTCCTAGTCAAAACTCTTTGCTACCTGCTTTTTGTTCACTTTCTAAAATAAACAAATCACAAACGCAAATATTGCAGTTTAAATTTCAATCAATTTTGACAGTAATGGGAACAGCAATGACATCTACACACAATGGACAGAATTGTATATTTTCTATATAATTGCGCTTAAAAATCGATAGATGTCTATTTTAGCATTTTATAGACGTGGAATAATAACTAAAAGAGATGTTTGTGTGTAACTATGGTACCAAGTGTCTTGTAGATTTTAAATTTACATTTTCAGAACATGTTGCAGAATTTTTTTTTTTTTTTTTTTTTTTTTTTTTTTTGTGTGTGTGTGTCTTGATCTACTCCAAGTTAAGTTTCAATGGCAATTTTAAAAGCCGTTATCGTGTAAATAGAAAATAATAAATGCGCCTATTCATTATTAAAACTTAAAACAGTTTGCTGCATTTGCAGTGTTTCGTTGAAATGACGTCAAAATCTATAAGCAACAAAGAATGTAATTCCAGCTTATTAAAAAAAAGGAAAAAAGAATAAAAAGAAAAGAGGTTTTAAAATATCAATAAAATAAAACTTTAATCTAGATCGGGTAGTAGGAGATCTAGGTAATCTAGATCTAGTAGGAGATCTTTAAAAATCATAGAAAATTTACTACCTCAAATTTACTACCTCAACTTCTTTTTCCTTGCATATTTTTCTTTTCATTTACTAAATATGTAACACTCAAGCAATGTTCATTCAGCTAAAATATTACACCATCACATTTAATTAAAATATAGTTTGGTTGAAAAAAATGTCTTTTTTTTCTGTGTACATTATTCTTATTTGAAAATAAATTATGTGTAGCTTTAAAGCTATACATGCAGAAATCTAGACTAATTTATTTTTCAGTTTCAAATTCAAACAAAGAGCAAATTTTAAAGTTATAAGTTAATTAGAATTCTTTTTAAGGTGCATTTACGCAGTAATAATAATTCTAATGCATATTATTATCACTTATTAGCAAGTTTGGGTTCCGGGTATTCGATTTAAAAAAGAGATTTACTTAAGCATTTGCTTTTTCCCACATGTTTTAAGGAGAAATTACTAGATGCTTTGTTATTTGAATTGAGTTTTATCACTACTTTATATTTAAATTTTGTTTTCTAATAAAAAAAATTGTTTAATCAATTTCATGATTATAACTTAAAGAGCACAATGGAAATCTGAAACGAATTTACTAAGTTTAAATTCAGATAGTACAATAGTTAATTTCGTCCATCAGCAACAAGACAAGCATTTCAGTACATTAAAACACACTTCACTAAGAAGAACTTTTGCATAGAGATATATGTTTACAAGATAAAAATATCCCCATGTAAGAAAAAATAAAAACCAAGTCGATTTTACGAAAAAACTGAGTCAGTCTGATTTAAGATTTCTCATCAGGCACTTATTGGTACGAACAGTCACATGTAAAAGCAACACTCCGATAAGAAAGGTGAGCTAATGATGTCTCCCAACATCATTTGTCACATAGTCTAAAATAACCTGATAAATGATTGTCAAAAACGGAACTGATGAGTTGGAATGAGAGATGATAATTTGGAGTGAGAATAACATTGAATTATTCCTGATACTGTTATTAATAGGTTATAGGAGCAGAAACTGCGAAGTCATAAGCTGCGCCAATGCGATAGTTAATCAAGAGGACATCTTAAACGCTCAAATTCATTGCTGAGTGTTACTTTTGACTTTTACTAAAGTCGCAACGCGTGTAGCTATTTTTGCCATACCTAGACTCAGATGGTTTTCGGATAAAAAAGGACAGTTTTATAATTGGTATTGTTACTATTTAATAGATTCCGCATCACTGGGTTTGATTCGAATTCTTATGTTATTGTATATTGTGTATTAATATATGTAAGGAAAATGTTATTTTGCTACCGTGCGGAAAACGGGTACGCAGCTAGTTATTATTATTAAAAGAAGAGTATATGAGACAGTGTGATTAAAAATACATGATTAGATGCAATATTTTTGGTATTATGCAAATTCAAACTGGATTCACATACACACACATGCACACACATCTGCAAGAAAGGTAGCTTATTTAAAGAAAAAAATGTATATATATTCAGTTAAATAAATTGGATATCGTAAATGAAGTATATTTAATTTTTATCCGGTTACAATTTAGAAATTGTACCAATCAACAATACTCAAATATACTTTTGTTGTAGTCAGTAACACCTTTTACCGTTTTTTCTCCCCATTATAATAAGACAGGGACATAGCCAGGGAAAACTAGGTACATAGCCCGAGTCCTGCTGATTTTAACCAATTTTTTTTTAAAGTTATCAATCTGTTTTTTTTGAATGGCTCTTTTTCACTGGAAGAGACACATCAGGGGTGGGCTCATATTAATTTGGTCAAGGTCTTATTGTACTATCTATCTGAAACTCGGGGAAAAATCATACTTTTAAACCATGGCCTGAAAGCTTGTCAGAAAAGACGTGGTAGTTCTATGTAAGTCAAAAGTTAGCAAACTTTTGGTGGTTTATCGCCACGTTTGGTGCCGAAAAATAAATTCCTAAATCTGAATCCAGCAAAATCGTCATTTTCCTCGAAAAGAAAAAAAAAATATTTTTAACAAAAACACTCAAATGAAACTGGTGTTTAAAAAAAAGAAATAATTAAATATTTAGAAAATAACGCCAAAAAAAGATACTTATCAATCAGGACACGTCTTTCGGGCGTAAAATTTTCTTCCTTCTTCAGCTGAAGCCTCACCTCAGAAAAGTGAGTACTGAAAAAATGAACGAAAACAAAAGCGAAGAGAGAGTTGACAACCAGAAGAAGGGTAAAGCAAGAAACCAGTGAGAGTAAAAGAAGAGGGGGGGAAAATAAAAACGAGGGGTTTTGTATGTTTCTATTCTGTGTTTTTTTCTTTTTTCTTTTGTATAGTTTATTTTATTTATATTTATATTTTATTTTTATCTACTTTCCTGTTTTTGCTAATCTCTTTCTTCCTCACCCTCTCGTTTCCCCCCTTTTTTATTCTCCCTGGTTGTTTACTTTTCCTTCATTCGATTGGAAACTTGCTCTTCTCTTTTGTTTTTGTTTACTTTTTCAGTTCCCTTCCGTCTGTGGTTACTATGTATGAATTCTACATGAAGAATCCCGAAAACTTTTCGCCCGAAACGCCCATCCCGATTCATAAGTACATTGTATGTTTGTTATTTTACAAAGTTTTAATTATTTCAAACTTGTTTCGAGAGTTACGTACCTAAAATTAAATACAATCCGCCGTTATCATTACGAATTTCAAACAACCTGACTAATGACTTCCAAAACTGGAACTGTTGATTTGAAATACAATGATTTGGATATATAATGTTTCACTTAAGATAACTTTATGTTACTGAAGACGAAATTGCAAAATTATAATATTTGTATGTGCAATAAACAATTATGAGGACACTTCAAACACTAGCATTTATTTGTAAGTGTACTCTGCACATTTAGCATGGCTGTGAAGTGTTTAAGTCACAAATTTACCTATTTTTTATGACTAGATTAGTTTTTATTAATTTCGTATAAAAAAATAAGGGAAAGAACAAAATTTAGAAATAATACCAATATTGTATTAAGTAAAATAGAAACTTAAAATTCTTGAATTTATAAAATCGTAAATAACTCTAACTTTTATCAATATCTTCGGCCTTCAGTAGCACGATTAAAAATATTTTAGTTCATCATAAAACACAAATATATAAATTGAACTTTAATATACAGGGTGTTCATAATTAAACTTGAAATTTGCAAGATGTCTGTAGCAAAAACTATGCAGCGGAATAGCATGAAAATAGGGAAATTGCGAATGAAATGATGGGAATTTTATCGTGAAAAAAACAACAACTAGTTTTGAAAACCACCCCCAGGTGGCGTATTATAGTTTTATTAAGAACATATAAATAATCTATAAAAGTTTGCAAAACATGCTCGATAGAATGTCCACCATTGTCTGCTACCATCTGGAAGCGTAAAATCGCATGTTCGAGTGTGCTTCTCCAAACATCCCCCATGGTGTGAAACAAGTGCTCCGCCGCGATTTCGGTGACGACAGATTCATCAGCTGGCAATTTCCTACAGCTTGGCCGCCTATGTCCCCCGCCTTGAATCCTTGCGACTTTTGGATGTGGGGATACACCTTGGTCTACCATGATCGCATCACATCTCACTCCGACCTTAAAAAAAAACACATAGAATGCCATGTGCGTAGCATTCCCCAGTTCATGTTGATTTCAACAGTCGAACATGAGATTTTATGCGTTCAGATCATAGCACACGATGGAGGACATCGTATCGAGCATGTTTTGAAAACTTTCGTAGATATTTATATGTTCTCAATTAAGCTGTGATACGCCATCTAGGGGTGGTTTTTGAAACTCATTTTTTTTTTCCCTCGATAAAGTTCCCATCCTTTCAGTATGCCATTACCCATTTTCATGCAATTCCGCTGCATGTTTTTGCCACAAACTACTTGCACATTTCACGTTTAATTATGGTCACCCTGTAGATAAATTTATATGAATTAATAAAAGGCACGCCATATAAGCAAAAAAAAAGATGTCAAACATCGTTTACAGAAGACTGCCAGTCCGACATAAGACTCTTCTTTCGAAAATTATTAGTACTAGTAGTCGCCCAGTGGTCGACATTCGACCCCGTAATATATTAAACATCTATATAAGCATTGCTTATAACTCAATAAACATTTCTTATAACGTTTTTTTTTTTTTTTTTTTGCTCTATTACATCAGCTGCGAGCTTGTACAAATACGTCACTATGCATTAATTTTTCAGTAAATTGAAAAATGTGAACAATAAGAGAAATGAGGTACAATTTTGCTAAGTCATATTTAAAAGGCTGGAATGCATTTTTTGACATTTCCCTGTTTATTTTATTTACTTTATTATGCATTTATTTATTTTATTGCTATACTGGCCACCTTTTGTCAAGGCCACACAGTTATTTCGCCTGTCTTTTTAAAGTATATAAAATTTAAATTAAAAATTAATATAAAATCTCAAAATATCGAATGATCGAACAGTGCTTTTCTGCAACGTACAACTGAAAAACTGGCTGCCTCATTAATGTTCCAATTATTTCGAATGTTTGTCCTTTCGAATAGCGACATACTTATTGTCATCGCAAATGCAGGATGTGGACAATTGTTCCTTTTGAGAGATAAGTGAATGACGAAATAGCTTAAGAATATGTTGTACATGGGTACGTAGAACTTTGTAAAAGGGAAAATAGAGTACATCTTCTTGGGTGTGATTAAAAAAATTAAGAGAATTTGTAATTTATATATATTGACGTTTCACGTACAAGGCTCCTGGATTTTCGTTAAAAAAACTTATTATTCGTTAAATCTATTTTTATTTAAATTATTCTTATTCTAAAGTGTATAAAGTAATATTTTTATTTTCAGAATAAAGTTATTCCATAAAAAAGAATTATTTGTATCTCGGAAAAAATATTTTAAAAATATTCTAGACGATCGATATCTTTTGAAATATCAAATACGGTGTTATTGCTGCTGACAAACATACGAAAACATTGTACTAAATGCTATAACTACATTTATTTGGAAAAAAATATATAAATTTACCTGTTTTATAAGCAGATGACATTGAACCCGACCTAGGTGGAGCACGTTTTATAGTAGCAAAACTTCCTTCATCTGTACGCTGGTGAATAGAAAATACAATTAAAAATCTCAAATGCACAATACAATGGAATTTATTCCAATTTCCATACGTAATATGAATTTTTATAAAATGAACTTTATAAATAAAATAAAATTTAAGTGAATATTTTTTACCCAAAAGATTTATTAGTTAATTGAAATCGTCAAACAAAAATGTACATTCCTCTACAGTTTGAGGCTTTGAATTTTTTTCGTTTGTATCCTTCCAATATTGTACGACTCCCGATCGATCCAATTTGTCTTCGTTGTTTCATTAAGTTGAAAAGTGTGCCGTAATACATGTGTCAGTCCTATTCGTCTTCCTTGTTCCGGAAACATTTTTTTCAGAATTGAAATCTATGTTGAAACAACCAACTAAAACTGTTTTATAATATTTCTCAGACATGCTCTAATAAGCATAACAGGCAAAATATAACAATTTTTATAAATACTGTTTAAAAAGTACATCATTATCCGTGAGTTTTCCTTATTTGCACTTCTTGTTTCGTAAAAACGCTTCGTCAGAATTGAAATCTGTATTAAAATTGCGTATCAAAACTGTTTTACAGACATATTCATCTTTAAGGTAAAAACATTAGTATTTGACCATGAAGCAGTAATGAATCACTTACTACATTTGCACATAACGACCGTCAATAGATTCGACTAATGTAACTTATTTAATGCTTAACTTTAAGTGGTCAAATATGGGTTCGTGATCAACTAATTGAGCCCTTACCTTACTTACAAAAAAACTGACACTTTTAAGGACACTAATTAATTTCCCCATAAACAGCAACTGTAATCTAAACAGTAGGTTTTCGCAATTTCTCCCCGAATAAGGTAGATACAGCCAAGCTTGGTTTAGTCTTGGGTACATATTTTTCTACGCCACACTAGACTTACATTGCCGAAAATGGCCAAGTTTGGCGACTCTTGACTTAAAACTGCCACTTTCTGGCAACCCTTTAAAAATGTGATTATCTGTTGTTTTTTGAATGGACAAAAATTGCTGTCTGAAATTAATAGCACTTAAGTGCTTATTAAAGTTTAGACCGGTATAATCATGAGCATATTTACTAAACAAAAAATCTGAAACACTTTCATTTTTTAAATATTCACTAATCCATTCGTCTGAACTATTTGTCTTTACTGCTTCATTACGTTAGAAAGTGCATCAATATTTATCCGTTGGCCCTATTGCTTTCCTTGCTACATTATGTTGGAAAGTGTATCATAATCCATGAGTGTGCAGTACTTTTCTTCCCTGTCCCATAAAACACTTCCCTAACTGAAATTTATATTAAAATCGCCCCGTAAATCTATTTTACAATCTTTATCTGGCGTATTCTAAACTATGCATTACCTTTATTTACACCTATATCGATACATTTATAGATTTTAATTAATATCCCCATTAATAGTAACACTAGCACATTAAACAGAATCGTTTACATAAGTTCTCGCCAAATATAGAGGATACCGTCAAGCTGAATTCAGTTTTGCCGACTTATTTTTCAGCGACAGGCTTGTTGATAAATCGTCAAAAATGGCCAACCATGGCAACTTTAGACATTTCATTATGTACCTCTAACTGGCAACTCTTGAAAAGTAATTTGCCGTTAATTCAGTTGGCAAAAATCCGTATCTGAAATAACTGAATATTTGTTTACTAATTTCTAATTTACTTATTTTTTGATCACTCAAGTGCTTAAAGAAAATAAAAAGTTACTTTTACAATGAATTTTGAATCAATTGTTTTAGTTTCGATCATTGATTTTAAACCCGGGTTAACCTACAGACCATTACTAACAAACGCTACTACAGATAAAACTCAAACTTTGCAGAATGTGCCCTGGGAAGCAATTCGAAGAATAAGTGCTGTGAAATATGTTTTAATGAAGTTGCCATTCTGGATGATCTGCTTGATGCTTGTTTGTTAAAGGAAATAAATAAAAATAATAAAAAGAAGTCAACTTATAATTTGCAGTCACGATTACAGTAAAATTTCGTAAATAATCCCCAAAACGTCGAAATGTATGAAAAAAAAGACGAACATTCTATTTTTTTTAATAGAATAGAACACATAATGTATTGCTGCCTCTAGCCGTCGCTTGACCTTAGGAAAACGTTTCCACAGGGCCCCTACTTCAAATTTTTATTTTATTTCACATAAATAACAAATGACATATACATTATTTTCATTTATACCAATTTAATAGCAAACTAATTGTCAACTTGATATTTCAGCCTCAGTAATTATAACTGAGGGAAATTCCAGGAGAGTCGCCACATCCGGGACATCCGCAACCCCTGTACTTATTGTAATTGTCGACAGATAGCAGTCAAATAAGTGTGCAATAAATTTTATTATTCATTCTTTTTTTTTATTAATTCCCTGGGTTTTTTTTCGTCATTGATTAATCCATCACCAACTTTTTATCTTTGATTTGTCACAAAGATATATATATATATATATATATATATATATATATATATGTATAGTATATATGTGTGTGTATATATCGAATTAATCTGAATCATTTTAATAAATTGTAAATAATCCAACTTGATATTCTTGCACAGCACGAAACGTTTAAGCAGCCCACAAATAATCAAGTGTATTCTAAAAAAACAATTACAGTTGAAACAATATAATTTTCATGCATGTTTTACTGTTCAATAGTTTTGCTGTGGCATTCATTCGTTGTATCATAAGTAATTATCTCAGTTGTTTTCCAATTGTTAAATAACCTCTCTTTAACTACCCTGGCTTTAATCAATATTTCTAATTTCCCTCACTGGCATTTTGTGTGACAACGAAACTTTTCTGCGAGGTTATGATTTAAATTAATCATTTACATTTAAAATTACAACAAGAGCTCTTTAAATTTTGATTTGAAATGTTATGTTTCAAGAATTTTATATTTAACATTATGCGTTTAATTTATGCATTATCTTTGATTCAGAAGGAATAAAACATAAATATTTACCATTATAACTAATGAATATTTCGGAAATGGAAATATTAAAACAAGCTGTATTGAATTTATTATCTCGCAGAGACTTCATATATATGAATGTACAGTGACCATTAATATAAACTTAATTGCCGATTAAATTAATTGCTTTTTAGTTTAAAAAATGCAAATTGTCAATAAAACAGAAGCTTCCTTTTATTTATTAAGTAAAATTTTAAGACTCGCGAATAAGAGAAAATCCTGTTTATTAAGCTTCTGTTCATTTTTTTTCTTTCGTAATTTTTTTGATAAATTTATTTTTTTTTTTTTGAAAACATAAATTTAATAGGTAGAATATTACTTTAGATTCATCTTAAATACGGGATATACTGATGATTTTCATTTTCTCAATTAGATTATAGTATAACATAGTCTTAGATCCGGCTAGATTTTGTTCACAAATTTTCAATATTTTTGCCACTAGACACATTTCTTGACGTTATGATTATTCATGCCAAACAAATTTTAATCTCTATGTCGGCAGATCTCAGTTCGAGAAACTGAATCTTGTATAGTTTATCATTTTTAAAGCCTTTCGCCGCTGTTTTTATTAAAATGAAAATTAAATTTTCTTATCTGTAAATGCTCGCAAATATAAATTCTCATCCGCTGACCCCCCCAAAATAAAATCCATTTCTGGATACATTTTCTTAATCGATATGATCGCCATTCACTCCATGCTTTATATTGCATTCTCTTCCAACGTACTCTAAGCTTACGAAACCTTAAGAGGGCATGCTATTTCTTCTTCGATCTATTGGTCTTGACCATGACTAATAAACCATGGATTCTCAAAATTCCATAAACGACAGGAGGCGTAGCAAGTATATCCTCATGTAGTAGCTCGACGCAGGTGTCAGGAAAGACCTGTGCCGAAAAATGTTTAGTACACAATTGATGTTTTCTCTTCATGGACATACAAAGCCCCCCAATATGGCTCCGCATGAGTCTGCTAATTGTGACCTGGGCAGTAATGTCACCCTTACCTGCGAGGAGAATTTACAGGAAAATTTCCAGATTACCAGGAGTGCGTTGGAGGTATTCCGAATCTCTGATTGGTCACCTTTCATTTTGATTATAGTTCTTAAAGGGCGAGTTACACACCTGAAGCTGGCGGAGTGGGTGCGATCTTATTTCCATGTAGAGCTAGATTTATGTGGCGAAACCCACTGGAGGCAAATCCTATTTTGCTGTGAAATCGCCTTAAGACATCAAGTATCGACACACGTATGCTGCCATCCAGTATCGACACAGGTATGCTGTCCCCCATTCTATTTATTCAGGGGCTGAATGACAATGTGGCTATCTGTCGGTATCCAAATATTTACAGATGAGATTTCAGGCATTTAAGTCCTAAATTCATCTTTTATGGCAATGAGTTCAGCTCTAGAGACTAAACAAAAGTCGGCGATTCTTAGTTCGATTTTAACAGTGGGATGATGGCTTAATGTAGACAGTGCTGCCGCAAGCTTAATGACTATCTCTGATGGCATCAACTTAAACTTATATGTCCGAAAATGGAATAAATTAAGTGTAAAACACTCAAGCTGTTGATTATACAATCCTATTCGCTTAGCCAGTCTTCCTTTACCAACAGCGGATATGTATTGATGTGCAGTAGATAAATATTTTGCATTTTCTTCGATTTCTTAATTGCATACACAGAGACAAGTCACGTTACATTTACCCGCAAATTGTCTTGCAGAACAAGTATCAGTGCCATAACTCATTGGTTTTCTGTGTATGTCTTGCTTCATATTTTAATTCGTCATATATTTAATACGCAACGCTAATATATACAATTTAAAATAGCTGTTACCCATGAAATTTTAGATGCATGTATATTATTAAGGAATCATGTGAACGATAACTACCAGTACAAATGGACTTTTTAAAGTTTTATATTTTTACAAAAATATATTTACTCATAATACTTGTAAAATGAAAGAAATTCAAATTCATAATACGTGACAATTATAATAAAAACTTAATTTCTCTCGACGAATAAGTTTTTATGGCCGCAAAATATTTTGTACTAAATATAGTCAAAATACAAAGATGCGTAAGTAAAAAGTATCCTTGCATCATTTGTTCGCAAGCAATTACATATTTTTGAGTAAATCACATGTGATAACTTTTATGCACTTTGTAAAATTCTTAAGATTTTAATTTACTTTGTCTAAATTTAAAAAAGAAGGTTTAAAGAATATCCCACTTGCATTTTCAGTAAAACATTCATTCATGTTCTATTTCAAATTTATGCTAAAAAAACAGATGTTAGTGATTTTCTTTCAGGAATAATATTTTAAAAATACTATAAATAGTCATCACCTTTAAAAATAAAGGCATTAGTTATATCACAATTACCACGACTAATCGATACGGAATTTTTACATAATCACCTCAAAAATGTGCTCTAATTTAGCTTTAATAGTTCCCATAAAATACATTATCGTTCATTAATCGGTCAGAAAAGTTATTATTCATCGTTTAGAAAGGAAGTATGAAAAAAAAATTGGGTCTCGGAACTTTCAGAGGTCGTTTGAAAATTTCGATCTTTTCCTATTAATGCTTAATGCTCGCCATTACTTAACTGCAATTTAAATGCTCAGAATGGAACGAACGGAACATTACATATCAAAAGAACTTATATAGGAAGAACAATAATCGTTTAAGTATTGCCAAAACTTATATATTTATAATAATTTCGGCTCACTACATGATAAAAATGGCAGGAATTTTGAATTCATACAAATGTTGCGTGATTTTTTGCCGTTTTCCTCTGAAATGTTGTATTAAGGTTGTTCTTTAAAAAAAATGCAGCTTTTCAACAGGTTTTGTTTAGATTCTAGCTGATTCAATTACATAGAGTGAGCTTTAAGAGTTACGAAATATTCAGGAAAAAATCTTTAAAAAAAGACAAGGAATTTTTCAATAGTCCTCTAAACGGATAGCACTTCGGAAAATTTTTGATGACGATTTTTGTGAAGAATTTTTACCGAAAGTTTCATGAGAGATACAGGTTCACTAATAATATAGGGTGTTTCAAAAGTCCTTCGACATTTTCGGGAAAATAATTACCATACTATTAAACTAAGCTTTACAGACAATAGTACCAATAAACAGGGCTGCTATATTGGCATGACAAAACGAAAAATCAAAGACCGAGAAAAGGAACATCAAACTGACATTAAATTCAATAAAACCACTACTGCCCTCGCAAAAATAGCCCAGGAACACCCCATAGAAATCAACTTTAACAATAGCCAAAAACTCCCCAGTTACAAAAACAGTAATTATACCCTAAATATGGAAGCCCTACAGATTATAACCACAGATGGTGCTGTGAATGACATGACGCATGCGCAGTTCGATCCTGGGTGGAACGCCCTGGTGAGGAAGAGAGCTGGCCATTTGGAACCAAGACCTATGCTGAAGAACGTGGTGGCTGCCACCGATAGTGCTACATACGGATTTTAATGTGTTTTTACCTGTTTTTAAAATTACCACACTTTTTTGCAGTAATAATGATCCTTTGTTTTCTAAGCTGTTTAGGAAGTTTTCACAATACTGCAAATTTTTCTCAACCTCAATTAGAAGCTTATAAGATGAAAAGCCAGATTTCCAGCTAGATGATGCCCGACCACATTTCTCACGAATTGACGAAGACTACCTCTATGAACAATGCCGATAGGTGGGTTGGTCGCCGTTCACGCACAAAGGCTAAAATCAGTATCAGTATTTGTGAATTTTTAACACCATTTGTTTCTTTTTAAAGCTATTCAGAAGTCTAGCACGCCAACCGTTTTTTTATTTTTTTTTTTTTTTTTTTCAAACTAACAACCTTAACCTTTATTGTAGATAATTTGAAGTAAGTGCTGAGTAGCTTGGTCAATATGCTGTCTACTTATAAAAATGTTTGATATACATACGTATGTTAAACTGATTTCATACTTAGTTTTGCGAAATGCATTGCTCACATTGAAGGTATTAATTTTTTTAATTTCGTTTATATTCTTCCATAACGGTCCTATGTACAGATTTTGTTTTTGAGAGCCGTTATAAGTTTCAATATTACACCGTTAGAAAACTCATCGTGTGAACTGAGTGAAATAAATGAGCTACGAGAACGTTCATCTTGAACTTTTAAACATTTATTTAAGGGCACAGCCTACTTTTAAAATGCCCCAAAAATTGATTTTGAGATTTTTATCTCATTAAATAGTTTACTTTATTTTAAAAAGATTGATACCAACCATTTTTCTGTATGACAATTATTTATTGAGATAAAAAGGAAAATGTAAACGCAAGTTGGGCAGCATACTGTAGAAGCTGCAACTAATGTTGACACTAAAAGCATAAAAGAAATGTACAGAATTTAATTTAGAAACTCGAAGAGCCAGAAAAATGATCAACATTTCTCAGTTTGAGGCAATAAAAGAAAACGAAGGCAATGTGCATGAAAGCGGAAAATTTTAAATCGAAAAGTTCATAAAGTGAAATAAAGTCAAATTTTTATGTTACATAGTAAAAAAATATATACATGGATATAATTATTAAAATAACTTCAAATAATGTACTTTACCAATATTCGTGCCTTTATATCCTAAAACTGTATCTTTTGTTAAGGTATGTACATATTTTTTCATATTTACAATTGTCGAGCTTTTCTTTAGATTGATGTTTCTTAAGCCATATTAAAACATATTTTGGGTTAATCATTTTAAATACTCTATAAATTATTTTTAAATAGTAAATGTATCAAAAGAAAATGTTTTTAATTTTTAAAAATTAAATTTATGTTCCAAAACTACAATTTGAACTTTAATTGGCGTTTTCTCAAAACACTGTTTTTCAAGTTTGCGCGCATGATATTTTAAAAACTATTTAAGATATCAACTTGAAATTTTTCTCAGGCATTTATTCTAATATAATGTATAAAATGAACTAAAATGAAATGGTTGTGTTTCATAGAAAAAAAGTTATGATTGTAAAACTATCAAAATTTTTATGATAATTTAAACTTCTACATTAAATTTTTTTTAATTTAAATTATGAAAATAATTAAACCATTTTAGTTTAGATTGTTAAATATAATGTTTTGTTTAATTTAGAAAAAAATTATGAGGATCAAAGGAATTCTAATTGAGATATCTTGCGCTCAGTGGGAAAGTACCCTTGAATTGTTTTTACAATATTGTGTGCTAAAATTATATTTTTTAAATTATCACCTTTATAATAAACTACTATAATATTTTCAATCAATATAGTACTGTCATAGTAGTTAACTGAAAAAAAATTGTGTTTCTGCATGCATTCATTATTTTTTTTAATTATGAAAGTTGAACTAAAATTTCTACATTTTCCCATTCTTAAAAGTAGGCTGTCCCCTTAACGGAAGTCAGAATCGTGCTGTCATAAATTAAAAAAAAAATCGTTTAAGTCTGGATATACACCCTCGAGACGTTTCTGATGATGAATATGGAAAATGTAAACATTTAACATGAGATTTCCTTATGTATAGTTATTATTATTATTTTTGGATACTATCATTCAATTTTTTTAGTCATGACAATTGAATTAAAGCAAAATATACTGTATTTATAAATATTTTGTACATATTATTTTTCCCAGTGGGCAGGAATTTGCTCATCAAGCATTCGCCACTTCTAAGGTCCGAATTACTAGCCATTTTATCATGGAAGCACCAAGTGGGCAACCAGTGTTACCCCTATATTAAGGGACGGATAAGTTAACACTTAAGGCCAAGACTAAACCCAGCCCAAGGCGTAATGGAATGGTTCTGGCAACTGAAACTTTTACAGCTTTTTGCAAGACGAAGAAAAAAAATATCAATAACCTCATATAGTGGAAACTTATTAAAATTATTAAGATAGATTATGTTACTATCTGAGTGTATGTATATTTTTGCATTAACATTTATAAATTTGAATGGAACATTTTTGCTGTTGCGCTATAAATTTTGTGAAGTTTCTTATCTAAATGATGGTTTGGGATGATTGTAATTTCTTTTTTTTTAATATTAAACACAATTATTACAAAATATTTCTCTCTAAAATGAGGAATTCAATTTGATGATTTTGTATTATTTCTAAATTATTTTAATTATATACTGAATAAAGCTGTACATTAGACAAAGGAGAATAATTAAGATTATATATATATATATATATATATATATTATTAAGATTAGACACGTACAGGGAGTGTGACAATTCTCTCTTGGGTTTGGAAGCCTTATAAAAATATATATTACCGGTACAGCAACAAACTTGACTTTATTGGATAAAGAAAGGCTACACGTTTTGTTTCACAAATGTTCAGTATGCGAATCCTTCGTGATGAAGCAGATATCAAGACAAAAGTCCAATTATCCCCTCCACACACACATTTAACATGTCACGATCAATGGTAGCTTATGTGGTTGTGTTCCTTTAGCGTGAATCTCGTAATATAGTGCGCACAAACACACGAACTTTTATGTAACCCTATAAAAAAATCGCTTGGAGTTAGGTCCGTAGAGCGAGGTGGCCACGGAACAAGGCGATGGTCTTCCTCTGAACCTCGATCGATCCTACAACTAGGAAGCCAATTATTTGTGAAACAAAACTTGTAATGTTTCTTTCTCCAGTAAAATCAACTTTTTTGCTGTTTGGCGCTTAAAAATTTGGAGCTACATTTCACTCAAATATGGTACTAGAAAAATTGGCTCGATAAGATGGTAAAATCCTGTAACATCATTTTTGTCTCAGATTTATGTACATTTCACCATGTTTTGGTGAAATGTAGCTCCAATTTTTTAAGAATGTTGGTTATATATTATTTTTTATAAGCCTTTCTAAAACCCAGGCGGGAATTGTGACAACCCCGTATCTTGTACATATATAATATACATATATATATATATATATATATATATATATATATATATATATATATATATATATATATATATATATATGTATATATGTACACAGGAAGCTCGTTATTTGTGAAAAAAAAAAAAAAAAAAAAAAAAAAAAAAACATGTAATGTTAATTTCTCCAGTAAAGTCAACTTTGTTGCTGTATGGTAATATATTATTTTTTATAAGCCTTCCAAAACTGGGCGGGTATTGGGACACACCCTGTATATATATATTAATTAAGTTTTATAGTACCTGTGATTGGCATTATTTTAATTTTTTTCCTCATTCTATGAGTACAATCATAAGATTTTAAATTATCAAACGTGGTTTTTAACAGATAATAAATCCACAACAGCTTCGATTAAATTTAAAAAAAAGATTTGAATATATTTCCGAAATTACAAGATCAGGAATATGAAAAAAAATGAATAGTCAATAAAACATTTTAGAATTACTTCACTTAGTATTAATAGAGTTGTTACTTATGTGGAAGTATGTAACAAACACTTAGAGTTAATGTAATGTTTATTTATTTAATTTTTCTCACATTTATATAGTAGATATAGATGCATAAAAATGCATTTTCACAAAGTTCAAAGTTCCACCTACATCGTATTTGTTGACGTTTAGTTAAAAGAAAGACTCCACAAATTACCGAATATTCCGCTTTATGCAGTACATTTTACATAGAATATTTCTCCGTTCCTTGAACGACAAAATATATTTCAAACGCTTAGGAAGATAAAGCTGAAAGATGTGTTTATTGTAAATGTGTCTTTTAGTTTAACTAGAGCTGAAATTAGAACTTTTAGTGTGTAAAACATTACACTTTACATTCTATTTAAAATTAAATGCGTATAATTTCCTTTACGTACAGCACGTTCAAAATATTTCTATATACATCTTGTTTAACCGATATCTATAGTAACGTTCAACTTTTCAGCATTGTTGTATTTTAAAATATGCCTGCGGATATTTCTTTCAAAATCATGTTTCACAGTTTTATGATTGCGGTTACTGTTTAGAAATGGAGCATCTGTGTACAGTATACCCTTTCATGTATTTTGATCATTTAAAAGATCTATCTCTCTAGAGAGCGAGATGATTATTCAAAAAAGATTGAAAAAATTTTAAAAGCTGATAGTAGACACTAAAACAAACAATTTAAGTCATATAATGCATGGTCTATTATAAGAAAGAAACGTACTACAGGTTGCAAAAGTGTA
This sequence comes from Cheiracanthium punctorium, assembly GCA_038373885.1. Taxonomy (NCBI): domain Eukaryota; kingdom Metazoa; phylum Arthropoda; class Arachnida; order Araneae; family Cheiracanthiidae; genus Cheiracanthium; species Cheiracanthium punctorium. Next base: position 889,255 of record JAWZYV010012697.1, on the reverse strand, counting down.
AAAACGAGAATAGGAACACTAATATTAACGTATGCATTGAAAATGAGAATTGACTATTATTTGTTGTGATTGATCAACCGATCTGCCATATCATACCTTTTTTTTACGTTCTGACTTCAACTCAGACACCCCTTTCGTTCGACTTGTTCGTCTATTTCACTCAACTGGTTTGGATGGAAGAGGGTTACTGTTTAGTCGGGGTACTCAAACCAAGAGCTGAATTCTGTCGGTATTTATTTGTAGAAAGCATGTTGTGATGTTGGTGTATATAAATAGTCTTTAATGTCCAAGGAACTGGTCCTTTTGTGTTATCTGGGATATAAATTCAAGTTCCATTTCTGTAATCCATTCGAGATAAGGAATGCACGCCGCCAACTTGAAATGAGTGAATCTGCGATGTCATCGCAGCCTCTCCGTTTGCTTGGCTATGATTGTACCATCGCAAAAAAAGTTCAACGAATCGAACGAAATACCCAAATTTTCCTGGACTGGCTGAGAAAAATTGCTGATGCCGGACATACATATAAACAAGGCTTTTACTCTTGACGAAAGCTGTCGAACGAAAGGGTTGTCTAAGTTGAAGATCGAACATAACGACGAGATGTGATATGGACATAAGTGATATCAGAAGAACAACGGTGAAAGAAGAATTGACAAAATTTCTGAATTATCCAGGCATTTTGCGAGCGATGCAGTCGTAGCGAAAAGTTGTGCTGTTACGCCCTCTGCAGAGTCAAGAGGAATCTCGTATGCAAGATATTCAGATTTCTTCCCAAGGTTACATTTGCATGTCTGATGTTCTTTTCCACTCGATAAAACACAACATGAATGTCACTTTTAACATTTGCAAAACGGCCAGATCAAAACCCACTAGAAGGTTTGTGTTTCATCAGACCATGAATTTTTTTTAATTGTTAAATTTGTTTCTATTGATGTTACACTATCGACTGCTAAAAATTTTAACATCTTTTCTGAGACATCTGGTATTTGAATTTTCAACATGCAGATCTTTCTTTATCGCTCTTGCTTCCCCTCTTATTTTTTTTTCAAAATTAAAATTTTAATTAGCATCTCAATGCATTTTCTGTCTGGTAATTTAATGTAAAGGGAGAACAAAGAATTGAACATTCAAAAATGTATTGTGTGTGACTCCTTGACTTCTCAAATGCCTTTTTATCTGTTTTAAACTACTTCCAACATGGAAACAAAAAGCTGTAAGACAGTGACTACATTTACATTTATACACTACTTATTACATTGATCTTTACCTGCCTCGATGAGGGAAATGCAGTGTACGGTTCTGCATACTCATGTTGTTTGTCAGCTCCTGAAAGGTATTTATGCAATGTGAAAATATTGATAATACATTTTAAAAAGTCATGCTGAGATTAATGAAGTGAAAACATTTAAAATATAGTTAGAAAACCAACGATACTTTAAAATGGTATCCTTATGGCATTAGCAACACCTATATTAAACTGCTTCAATCCCATCGCCACTTGAAAAAAATGAAAGAAAAGGAAAAGGCCTTTTTTATATTTCAGAATCGGCTAATGAGCATGGTTACCGACCACAAGACTCTTAAGTTAAATTTTAAGAATATATATGAATCTGTGAGGATTCTTTTTAAATTCTTCTGCAAAGAGGTTTAGTAAAGTAATTAAAAAACTTTGTAAAAAACACACATAAGAAGTAAATTGAAAGAGGATACGCGTTTCGTTCAAAAATTGTTTTGAACTTCTTCAGTCCAAGCCCTTCGACGTAAAGAACACAGGGAACTGAAAAGAGAAAAACAAGCAAGATGTTGCCACAAGGGGCAAAGAAAAGTCGAACAAAACCACGGAGAGGGGAGAAAAAAAAATTAAAAAAGGGGGATAAAAAGGAAAGGAAAGAAGCACAAAAAATACAGAAATAAAAAAGGAATAAAGAAAAATAATAAAAAAGGGAACACACAAGTACAAACACACACACAAAAAAGAGAAAACAGAACAAACAAACAAAAAACAAATAGCACACGTTTTATTTTTATTTTTTTTTAATAAAAACCACGAACAGGACAGCACAATAAATATATATATAAATATTTTCTTTTTAATAAAAACGAAAAAGAAAGGCAGTAACACACGTACATACACATTAAAGAAACAGGGAAAAAAAAAGGGGGGGGGTAGACGAAGAAAGTGAAAAGAACCTTACAACAGCAACTTCCAAGCAGAATGAACGAAAGGAACGGAAGAACCATCGTTCACAAGACGATCTAAGTGCTGGGTAATGGAAAAACCTTCCAAAAAATCCAGATGGACAAAGACTGAGGAGTGCACAAAATCTTAGCCTTAGAAAACTGAAATCGATGATTGGAATTCCAGTTTTCTAAGGCTAAGATTTTGTGCACTCCTCAGTCTTTGTCCCATCTGGATTTTTTGGAAGGTTTTTCCATTACCCAGCACTTAGATCGTCTTGTGAACGATGGTTCTTACGTTCCTTTCGTTCATTCTGCTTGGAAGTTGCTGTTGTAAGGTTCTTTTCACTTTCTTCGTCTACCCCCCCCTTTTTTTTCCCTGTTTCTTTAATGTGTATGTACGTGTGTTACTGTCTTTCTTTTTCGTTTTTATTTAAAAAAAAATATTTATATATATATTTATTGTGCTGTCCTGTTCGTGGTTTTTATTTAGAAAAAAAAAATAAAAATAAAACGTGTGCTATTTGTTTTTTGTTTGTTTGTTCTGTTTTCTCTTTTTTGTGTGTGTGTTTGTACTTGTGTGTTCCCTTTTTATTATTTTTCTTTATTCCTTTTTTTATTTCTGTATTTTTTGTGCTTCTTTCCTTTCCTTTTTATCCCCATTTTTTAATTTTTTTTTCTCCCCTCTCCGTGGTTTTGTTCGACTTTTCTTTGCCCCTTGTGGCAACATCTTGCTTGTTTTTCTCTTTTCAGTTCCCTGTGTTCTTTACGTCGAAGGGCTTGGACTGAAGAAGTTCAAAACAATTTTTGAACGAAACGCGTATCCTCTTTCCTTTTACTTCTTATGTGTGTTTTTTACAAAGTTTTTTAATTACTTTATCGTTTAACACCAGTATTTTGAGTGTTTTTTCAGAGGTTTAGTAAGTTTAATAACTTTCTTTCCTTTTGTGAATAAATGAAAATTTTCATTTTAATAAGCATTTATTTTTTTACATTTTTTGCACAACTGTTAATTGAACAGATGAAAATTTATTTTCAACTACAAAATTCTTTTACATTGATTTTCAAATGTCGAACATTGAACATCTAGTTTTAGTTATAATATAAAATTTGCAAATGTCAAATTTTATTAAGATTCTTTCAGCGTAATTAAACTCTTAGATAATCAAGTCGCGTTGCATATAATTAACGTTATAGCTGTTTACGCGAAATGTATTTTTGAATTACGATGTGAAAATTAAAGCACAGAACACAGTTTCATAATCAAAGGGCTTTCTTATTAAATCAAATCAAAATTTTAAATGAGAAAATGCAGGAAGTCTTTTCCAAGAAAGATTGACGATATTTACTTATTTAATAATGCATTATTTTAGCTTTGAAATTGTAAAATTATTTCCAGCGCACTTATTTTGCATTCACAAACTTAGGCTTTGAACATCTTGTTTCCAGATTCATTAAGAGATCTGTGAAAGCGTTGAAAAATTATTTAATTAATTTTTCAAGCTTCTTTAAAAATTACCGCATTTTATCAATAGAGTTATTATTGCTTTTGTTGTTATTTTCGAAGAACTTTAAGAAATAGGGAATATGAGATAATTAAAATTTCCTAGAAATTTACCAGTATTTTTAAGAAACTGCAAGACTACATGCTTTTAGTTTGAAATATTAAACTCAATTGTTTATTATATTTTGAATTAAAAATATTCCAAAACACAACAAAAGCCTCGCAAGTTCAGCTTTTTATGTTTCACGTTTCAAAATATTTACTGGTTTTCCCTGTTTTCAATTTTTCATATTCTTTAAAATTATGTTTTGTAGTAATTTTTATTTTGCAATTATTTAAAAAATAGGAGATTCAGTGTTATTTTATTCTTAAGAAAATTTTACATACCTGCTCATTGTACAAATAAAGTAATTAGACTACTAGAGCAGGAGTGGACAAACCGTGGCACATGCGCAAGACTTGGCGCATTGGAAGATTTCGAATGGCGCATCGCATCTTTGTGTGTACTTATTGTTTTAAGACTTATACTTTCTATATAATTTTCTTCCAGGAAATACTTCATTCTTATAATTCATGATATTACGCCGAAAGGAAGTATCTGTACACCTGCGGAAAAAAAAGGCCCACTTGCTATTTATTTCGCCGTCGTCCATCGCAAAGAAAGTCATATATACCATTTGTTTAAAAATAGCGCATATTTTAATTAACTAATAATTTAATTTGTATAAGGGGCCGTCTTCATATTTAATTCTGCATCAACTTCGTTTTTCTCAATAGCAACACCACCGTGTTTTGACTTTATCAAACGAAATAAAACCTTAAAATTATCCTAAATATAAATTTTCCCCAAATTCTCTACGATAATTTCTTAAGATATTGAGAATTTGTTTTTGCGGGTTTTTAAGGGACTTTCTGCAAATTGAAAAACGCTATTTGTAGGTTAATTCTTATAATTTTACTGGATCTTTTATTCATTTCGCTCCCGAGAATTAAAAGAAATAAATATTTTTTTCAAGGAAAATATTGTTTCTATCTTTTAAAGTTTTTTGTACTGAGAATGTCAAGGGTAGAAATTAGAATATTTAGTCAGTGGTCCAAATGATCCGTAAGTTCGTAACTTCCTTGGTTCGTACACATGATTTAAAGGAAAATGCAAAACGAATGCTCACGATTTTGAAAATCTCCCTAATTTTAAAATCGTTATTGAGTATTTCCCTTGATGGTTCTCTTAGTCAGGTGAAATGTTGGCAGGAGTGAGAGGCGACTCTCTGCTCTTCTGACTACAAGCATGAATATTGCTCGACTCATCTATGGTCGAACTCAAAGAATGGTTTCATGATTGAAAATTTCTTTGTTTGAATTTCATGTAAAAAACGCAATTACCTTTTTGCCGACCCAATATTATCATTGTGTCTGTTATTTCACTTTCTTCATTTAATATTATCGTCTGCAATGTGCAATATTCTTAAAAGACTTTTGGCGGTATTTTAATTTATTGCCAGATGAAAATTTAGACAGACAAATTTCATCTTGAATGTTTTCTGAATGTTTGATAAAACATGGGGAAGTCCAAAGACCTAATGTTTCCAATATTAAAAAAGGTCAAATTCATGCCTGGAATGTTCAGGATGTTAGTTTTTCAGAAATAGGACGCTGTATAAGAAGACATACACCTACTGCATCAAATTCTGGGATTTTGGAAGCTCACAACTCATCCATTTTTAGTTCAAATTTATTGAAAATTGGTATCCGCGGTTAAAATGAGCTAAATTTTTGAAATATTAAGTGAAATCTAGGGTTTCCTATTGAGAAAAAAAAATTGGTGTGAATTTTAATATGTAGATGGACCTTTATGCAATTTTTATGCATAGCAAATTAAAATGTACTTCAATCGCAAACGATTGGTATCTGTAACTTTGCTGTACGACGAACGACGGCCGAAAAAAGTGCAAGTGGTCCTTTTTGTTTTCGCAGTTGTACATTCCAAAATACACTAACATCTAAAATCGAACAATCTCTGATTAGCTATAAACCATCCGAAAAGTTAATTCTAGAATTCTTTCGGGAAAAAAAAAGGTCCACTTGCTATTTATTTCCCCTTCGTCCATCGCACAGAAAGTCATATATACCATTCGTTTGAAAATAGCGCATACTTTAATTAACTAATAATTTAATTTGTATAAGGGGCCGTCTTCATATTTAATTCTGCATCAACTTCGTTTTTCTCAATAGCAACACCGTGTTTTGACTTTATCAAACGAAATAAAACCTTAAAAGTATCCTAAATAGGAATTTCCCCCAATTTTCTACAATAATTTCTTGAGATATTGCGAGTTTGTTTTCGCGGTTTTTAAGGGACATTCTGCAAATTGAAAAACGCTATTTACAGGTTAATTCTTATAATTTTACCAGACCTTTTATTCATTTCGCTCCTGAGAATTAAAAGAAATTAATATTATTTTCAAGGAAAATATTGTTTCCATCTTTTAAAGTTTTTTGTACTGAGAATGTCAAGGGTAGAAATTAGAATATTTAGTCAGTGGTCCAAATGATCCGTAAGTTCGTAACTTCCTTGGTTCGTACACATGATTTAAAGAAAATGCAAAACGAATGCTCACGATTTAGAAAATCTCCTTAATTTTAAAATTGTTATTGAGTATTTCCCTTGATGGTTCTCTTAGTCAGGTGAAATGTTGGCAGGAGAGAGAGGCGGCTCTCTGCTCTTCTGATTAAAAGCATGAATGTTACTCAGCTACGGTCGAACTAGAAGAGTGGTTTCATGTCTGGAAATTTATTTGTTTGAAATTCATGTAAAAAACGCAATTACTTTTTTGCCGACCCAATATTATCATTGTGTTTGTTATTTCACTTTCTTCATTTAATATTATCGTCTGCAATGTGCAATATTCTTAAAAGACTTTTGGCAGTATTTTAATTTATTGCCAGATGAAAATTTAGACAGACAAATTTGATCTTGAATGTTTTCTGAATGTCTGATAAAACATGGGGAAGTCCAAAGACCTGATGTTTCCAATATTAAAAAAGGTCAAATTCATGCCTGGAATGTTCAGGATGTTAGTTTTTCAGAAATAGGACGCTGTATTAGAAGACATACACCTACTGAATCAAATTCTGGGATTTTGGAAGCTCACAACTTATCCATTTTTAGTTCAAATTTATTGAAAATTGGTATCCGGGGTTAAAATGAGCTAAATTTTTGAAATATTAAGTGAAATCTAGGGTTTCCTATTGAGAAAAAAAAATGGTGTGAATTTTAATATGTAGAAGGACCTTTATGCAATTTTTATGCATAGCAAATTAAAATGTACTTCAATCGCAAACGATTGGTATCTGTAACTTTGCTGTACGACGAACGACGGCCGAAAAAAGTGCAAGTGGTCCTTTTTTTTTCGCAGTTGTACATTCCAAAATACACTAACATCTAAAATCGAACAATCTCTGATTAGCTATTAACCATCCGAAAAGTTAATTCTAGAATTCTTTCGGAAAAAAAAAGGTCCACTTGCTATTTATTTCCCCTTCGTCCATCGCACAGAAAGTCATATATACCATTCGTTTGAAAATAGCGCATACTTTAATTAACTAATAATTTAATTTGTATAAGGGGCCGTCTTCATATTTAATTCTGCATCAACTTCGTTTTTCTCAATAGCAACACCGTGTTTTGACTTTATCAAACGAAATAAAACCTTAAAAGTATCCTAAATATGAATTTCCCCCAATTTTCTACGATAATTTCTTGAGATATTGCGAGTTTGTTTTCGCGGTTTTTAAGGGACTTTCTGCAAATTGAAAAACGCTATTTACAGGTTAATTCTTATAATTTTACCAGACCTTTTATTCATTTCGCTCCTGAGAATAAAAAGAAATTAATATTATTTTCAAGGAAAATATTGTTTCCATCTTTTAAAGTTTTTTGTACTGAGAATATCAAGGGTAGAAATTAGAATATTTAGTCAGTGGTCCAAATGATCCGTAAGTTCGTAACTTCCTTGGTTCGTACACATGATTTAAAGAAAATGCAAAACGAATGCTCACGATTTAGAAGATCTCCTTAATTTTAAAATTGTTATTGAGTATTTCCCTTGATGGTTCTCTTAGTCAGGTGAAATGTTGGCAGGAGTGAGAGGCGGCTCTCTGCTCTTCTGATTAAAAGCATGAATGTTACTCAGCTACGGTCGAACTAGAAGAGTGGTTTCATGTCTGGAAATTTATTTGTTTGAAATTCATGTAAAAAACGCAATTACTTTTTTGCCGACCCAATATTATCATTGTGTTTGTTATTTCACTTTCTTCATTTAATATTATCGTCTGCAATGTGCGATATTCTTAAAAGACTTTTGGCGGTATTTTAATTTATTGCCAGATGAAAATTTAGACAGACAAATTTGATCTTGAATGTTTTCTGAATGTCTGATAAAACATGGGGAAGTCCAAAGACCTGATGTTTCCAATATTAAAAAAGGTCAAGTTCATGCCTGGAATGTTCAGGATGTTAGTTTTTCAGAAATAGGACGCTGTATTAGAAGACATACACCTACTGAATCAAATTCTGGGATTTTGGAAGCTCACAACTTATCCATTTTTAGTTCAAATTTATTGAAAATTGGTATCCGGGGTTAAAATGAGCTAAATTTTTGAAATATTAAGTGAAATCTAGGGTTTCCTATTGAGAAAAAAAATGGTGTGAATTTTAATATGTAGAAGGACCTTTATGCAATTTTTATGCATAGCAAATTAAAATGTACTTCAATCGCAAACGATTGGTATCTGTAACTTTGCTGTACGACGAACGACGGCCGAAAAAAGTACAAGTGGTCCTTTTATTTTTCGCAGTTGTACATTCCAAAATACACTAACATCTAAAATCGAACAATCTCTGATTAGCTATTAACCACCCGAAAAGATAATTCTAGAATTCTTTCTCTCAGAGCAACAATTTGAATATCGTGGACTCACATTATTACTGGTGTGATGTATGGCATATCTGACCTCGTCCAAGAAAAAAATCTGCGCATCATATGCGAAAGATTGGCCACATCTGGAAATTACATTCGGACTAAGAACTTTATTTCGATTTTCAGGGATCCAAAACAGACCACTTGCACTTCAGCACGACGCTTACATCGATCACAAAATTTGCTAAAAGAACGCTGCAAATCCTTAAGTAATGAGCTTTATTCCCCGTTCCTTGTGTTCGAAAAAATGCAATGGAAATCGCACAGAGAACATTCTTTTTATGCATCATTCTACTATGTTTCATACAGTCTAGAATTCAAAAATATGCTTTTGTAGTTATTTTTGAAGAGCTTTAATAAATAGGGAATATAAGATAATTAAAATTTCTGCCATTTTTAGGCTTCTCGTGATATTCGCGAGATGCCTAAAATCATTAAACTACAAATTCACAAACGCGACAAGTTTGTAGTATAGACAGCCCAAGCCACTCTTTTAACAGTTGTGTTCATGAAATAATTAGGTAGTTAACTTTTATACAACAGTTCATTAAAGTATGTAAAACATTGCTTTAAGCTTATGATTTATTTTAAGTATAAAATGTTAACTATGAATAATATGCCACATTACGCCCACATTTGAGAAAACTAAAATCAAAGATTTTTACCTGAAAGAAAAAAAAAATTTTTTTAGTATAAAACTTCACAAGACAAATAATTTTTAACGGAATCAACATTTATTCTGATTTTAAATTAGCGTGTATTTAAACTACGTTTTTCATTTGCTACGTTTTTCATTCTTAATGAATAACTGAAAAGTTATTCATTAAAAATTATAATAATAAATAAATATTTTATTCTCAACGTGACTTTTCTTTACAGCACACAATGAAGGAAATAATTCACATAAATCTACAGCATTATAATGGAGGAGATAGCAAGCTAAAGTTACTTTTTCAAATAATCTTTAAAAGTTACTTTTTTATATCAATGCAGTGAGAAAATCTCTTTTGCTTGCTACTCTTCATTTATAACCACACTCTATAAAGGAGTTATAATATAATAGAAAGGTTAATGTACCATGTCTTTAACCGTAAACTCTGAAATCATGATAAAAAGGTTTAAGGAAATTTTTGTACCAATTAGATTTCTATTTGCTTGGAATTGTCCCACAGTTATCGTGTAATTTTTCTATTTGACAACTTAAACAGTAAATATAGATTCTGTTATTGCAATTATAAAATTTTTAAAAATAGATAAAAAAAAATAACTGTTTATCTTTAAAATGAATGAAGTTATTAATTACTCTCATTTTCTGATTATTGAATTAAATCAGCCTTAATTTTACAACTTTAAAGTTTAATTGATTCTAGATATATTATTACATAAAGATAATGGATTTATTTCTTTGCCTTTTATCATTTCAAAAATATGAGTTATGGTTTAGTATATTAATAGGTGTAATATAAATATGCTTAATGTAAAAAAGCGAGATTTTAATCTTATCTATATAAACCTTAATTAATTAATTAATTTCGTTTAAAATCGAAATCTTCGTTATTCTAATTCACTTTTTATAAAGTATTCGAAAGTTAATGAGATTCTAATTTAATATATTTAAAAATATAAAGTCCCAACGTATAATATTAGTAAAAGTAATTTGAAATGCCAAAGGATAATTTGCATAATTAAAGGGCAATTGCTGAAATACTTATTACCAATAAAAATAATTAGCCTAACAATTTTCGTTTTTTATTGATGCTATCAGTGTGAGGTTTCAGTAATTAATTTCTTATAGATATCTAGCATTAAATATAATTAATAGTGCTATGTTTTTTTAAATCTCATTTTGCAAATTGTAAGTTGTGCACTGTAAGTTGTTGCTTCCTTATTTCCTCTTTCTTTAATTATTATTATTTTATGGTAATTGCATGCAGCTTGAACAGTCCTGTTTAACACGTAGAAATCTTTCCTAAGGTATTTTCTTTATTAACTGCTAAGATTAAATATTAGGAATAAACAGTTAAGTTATAGTAGTACTTTCCATCATACTTGCTTAAGTTTTCTCAAAATAACGAATGTTTCAGGGTACTACTAAATTTAAATTTTACGTACACAGAAAATATCGTAATGGTACATCGCATTTCATAGTTGAATATTATTGTTTTGAAAATAAAATTTTAGAGCCTTCCTCAGTCACATCACTTTTCGCGGATACTGTATGATTTTCTGCGGGTATGTTATAAGACAGAGCCTTATTTTGGTGCTAAATTAAGGTTTCTTTAAAAATTATGAAAATCTAAAAAAAGTTTTACATGTACATGATCCTACATTTACAAAAATAATTTGTCTATATGTAAGAAATTATGCATATCAAAATATTGGACCTTTCTGTTTACATTAATGTCTTCAAAATATTTCTAAGTTTTTCGGAAAGGGTGCCCATGTTCATTGATTAAAAGCAAACGTTTTTCACAAATGTTTCACTACGCGTACCCTCACATATACAAAAGTTGTTTTAAAGACTCAATATTCTTTTTACATAGACTCTTATAATACATAATTAAAATGACTTATTACTATATTGATATTACAAACATATCTACAGTAAAATAATACATTGACTTCTCACTTATGCGCCTTTCAGTTATACGCATCTCTTTTTTATACGGGGTTATTGGCAGGTCCAGTCACGAGGAATTGGAAAATTTTGTTATAGGTCTCTCACTTATAAGCGGCACTTTGAACTGTCTCTCTCAGTTATACGCTGAAATAAACATTATCATTCACATATCCAGTCACACAGATGCACTTTTCTCCATCGTCGTCCTCGAGGATACAATGTTTAAACTACGCAAATGCTGGGAATGGTGATAAAAATATAATATCACAAGTATACTAAGCCATCGAAACTGATGATAATGATGCAACTGACCATTCTGCCCCATCTTATGCTTTTGCTTTAGGAGCCCTAGAGAAATTTAGACGTAAACTGTAAAATTGTGACATAGCATCAAATACAATAACTTTTTTAATGAGTTAGATTATACTACATACGCGACCTAAACAAACGTAAAACTGCTGTACTGATGACATTTTGTTAAGAATGCTAGAACTATTAAAAATTCTGCAATGTAAAATGGAATTATACGTTCATTCATTTTTTTAATTAAAACTTAAACTAAATTCTACGCAGTTAAATATTTTAAAATATAACACAATTTTTTAACTGAAAAATTATTATTCAGTATTTGGTTCAAATATTTTGTCTCTCATAATTTAGATTAAGAGTTAGAAAATAAAACCCTTTCAGTTATACGCGGCTCTCAGTTATATGCGATTTCAATATCGGTTTCTTAAAAATCGTATAAGTGAGTGATCACTGTAATTAATTTTGCACTAATAAACAAATTAAATCATTTTCAAATTAAAAAATTTATAGATAATGTCGGGTATAAAAATAGGTCATTTTTATGGTGCATTATTAGAGTGTATATAGAAAACAAACCGTGTCTGTAAGATGATTTTATCGTGTGTTAAGCAGCGCATAGTGAACCACATAGTTGCTTTTAATCTGCTAAATTAGCGGTTCTCAACCTTTTAAGGTAGCGAGCCGTAACAAAGGCTAACTTACGGGGGCGCCCCCCCCCCTAAAATTTCTCAGCATACATTCAGTTTTTTAATATTTAACAAAAACATTTAGTCGAATTTTCTACAAAATAATTTTATCAGTAAAGTTTGAAAGGACATTTTAAACGGAAATGGATATATTTTTGAGTAAAAATGAGAATTATTAAGATGCTTTTTTTAAAAAACATGCATCACTACTTGCTCTTTGGTTTTTCTCACGCCTCTCTCGCAAACGCTCTGCGCCCCCCTTGGGGGGGCACGCCCCACAGGTTGAGAAACGCTGTGTTAAATTAAATTTCTTTTTAAATTGGGTAAAGCCAGTTAAGGCATAATTATTTACATCTAAATAAAATATTTATGTGAATATAGGATCATATATACGAAAGCACTTTTTTTGGATTTTCACTTTTAACCCCTGAACGGTCGTATTATTTATAAGAAAACGGTCATAAAAGCTACTATTTTTTTAATTCCGTAAAACCGTACAAAAATAAGTGCATATACAATATATGTATTCATTTTAAGGTTTGGATATATTTTAGCGCGGAAGAGAAAAAAAAAAATGTTACATTTCTAAGAAAAGCAGACATTCAGGGTTATTGTGACTGAATGTGTGTTTTGCAGTACACAGGGAATCATTAAAAATGTAAATTTTAAGCACTGAAGGAGATTTTTATTAAACGTATTTCGTAAAATAAATGAATATTTGTAAATGTTTCTTTGAGCATAAGTAAAAAAAAGTGAGCTAAGATTGCATAATGCATATCATAAATACACGTATTTGAGTACTGCTACCATCTACTTAAACGGACTACTTACTGATCGGAGAAAAAATACATCCGATTAAGTTAAAAATAGTCTCGTACTGCCATCTGTTGTGTAAAATGAGTTCTAAAAGTGTCCGTACATAATTGAAATGCTCCTATCTTTCTGTCGCATAACAATTGAACAGTATTGAACGCAAATGTGACGGGCACGAGAAATAGAGGTGGAAAGCTTAGTCCGTGATTTTGACGAGAGCCAGGCTTCGGGGATTAAAGAGTACAATACCCCTTTATATTATATAATCTGATTGCAACTTATTTCCTGCATTTAACCTTTCAAAAATGACTATCTCTCTAACTAGAATTTATTAAATTTCAAGTGCCCGCTACATCCGGCACACCTCGCAAACGAATAAGTTACAGAAAAAAAAGTTTATAAATTAGTTTATTAAACTTGCTAAAAGAACATACATATATTTGACAAGTTTCAAAACACGATTTACATTTGAAAAATTGTATCTTGTTTACAATACAAGAAAATTCTTTTTGGCCAACCTATTATAGTTGAAATTGAGTAATGTGTAACCCGTGGCGAGAAAGGCTACTGTGTCAGCATTTTGGTAACACCATTTTTCCAACTAAGAGTCTCGTGACTTAGAAGATGTGGCCACTTTAATCCCAGTTAGCCACTGTAAGATAGCCACACCCTCTAGGTCACATGACGCTTAGTTGGCAAAAGGGTGTGACCAAAATGTCAGCACCACAGCCTGTCTTTCTCGTCATCCGCGGTGCAACCGTACTGGTACCCGTTCAGTGTTGCCAGAATCATTCACTCGCTCACTCACTGACTGATTTTGAAACAGTTTTGATTGGTGCCACTTTAAAACAATTGTCAAGGCAATTAAGCTTGAAAAACCACATATTTCAACTGATCACTTTGAATTTTTATACAGAAATGTCAAACGATCTGGAAAAAAACCCAAAATACTTCAAAATTCTAAAAATCCCCCGTTCTCTGATTTTTAGCATTGTTTGGCAATTTTCATTATTTGAGAATTTCCTAATATCTGATGAAGCATTATTTTTTACGAAATTAATGTACCGCAATAAATTTCGACTTAAATTAATATTCTCTTAAGCAAAAAATTGCGTCACCTGCAAATTAATTTTGCTGTTATAATTCCATGTGGCTCATGTAATTTATTTATTGGTAATATCATGTAACTCAATAATATATATCATATAATCAATAATATCATAGTTAATATCATGTAATATGTCAATAATATGATGGTTAATATCATGTAACTCATGTAATTTATTTAGTTAGTTAATATCATGTAACTCATATAATAAATAAATTTTCCGTAATTCAATGGTCTTTTAAAAATCACGGACCGTGGATATAAATTGACAATCTCAGCTTTCAGAAGCTCAAGCTCGTTTCTAAGTTACAATTGGGATTACAACCGTCTCATCGCAGAACAGCAAATACGGTTGCGTGACAGGAAACAAGCCCCTCGGTTTCTTCTAAAAGTAGAGGTAAACTGAGCGAGTGTTTTTCAGAGTGTTTATGGATTTCTAATTTAACGGTCTTCATCGGGAATCAAATCAGCCTCCGCAGCATCCACGCTTGCCAGATATTACGGAATTTTTGCACAGCGGTTTTACTCACGGTAACGCTAACGTTAAATGCCATTGCACTGTACAGCGCATGCGCACGTATAAAGTCCGAAGCGTGGTTGGTCAAAAATACTCCAGATAGCGGATTGCTTAACATTAACGTAGGAAGAAACAGTATGCAAAATCTCCCTACTTACTCTGTCTTCCTCGTGCGCAAAGCTGTTCCCCGTTGTTCGGTTAGTTAAGATACGACTCGCCAATGATAGTCGGTATACTGCAAAAAAAGTCTGTCGAATTTTTAGAAAAAACTGTCAGCCAGGACGACAGTTTATTTCCGTCTTCATTCCAGAAGTCTTCCATGAATTTTAGATTCTCAGAAATTACTTACAGAAATCTTCCATTTAAGGGAAATAATTCGGAAGAATTCTGTAAAATATGCCGAAATAAACTGCCGTAGTAGCTGACAGTCTTTTTTTTCTGTCAGTTTAACAGACTTTTTTGCAGTATAGAACTTCACAGTTTTAAATACTAATACGAAAATGGCTATAAACATTTGTTAGCAGTTAAGAAAAATATTCAATCGTTTAAATGTCTTTTTTTTTTCTCCATTTCTTTATGATATATTCACCTTGGGTCGTACATAGCATCTGGACTTTTTTACAATATCAATTTTCGATTAGTTATCATATAAAGAAGTTGTAAATGGAAAATGGAAATTGAAGAAACTGAATAAATTTTAACAATTAGTAATTTCAATAACAAACAATTGATAAGTGAAAAACAAGGTGCGTTATTCGTATCTCATTCCTCATTTCTCCAATAGTCTGGCAAAGCATGCAATGACATGGAACTTCAATACCTATTACTCGCAAATTAAAATCATCAGAAATCAATATAAATTGTGGACAAAATTTCATTATTCTCATTGATTTAGTTTGATATTTTTATTCACAACCGATCAGAATTTTAAACACTGTCATTCGAGTAATAAAATAGTTAAATTTATTGAATAACTAATCCCTACTACCAGTTAAAACTTTTAAAATGAAATTCGAGTTAGTGTAAATCCTGAATTACTCTTAAGCAGCATGGTCTAATCAAATATATTAAAACAGAAATGTAAATTAAAACAGTTCTCTCTCATTTAACGAACGTTGTCAAGCTCTGGTTTTATTCCATGTAAAGCCGCTTGAATAATTTTATGCTATCAAATCATTTTAAATCTTTATGTAGTTCGAGCTAAATGACATAATCTATTTTAATCTCCGAAATTTTAGTCCACTAAATTGCATTCAGAGTACGTAGGAATCTCATTAGGAAGGGAACTCAACCTTAATGTTCTAGGAAACATTTGGTACTTTAGATATCGCTTAAATATATTTCTTCGTGTAATTGGTAGAATCTCAGCTGAGGAGTAAAAGATGCTTACCAATATACATTTAAATGAATAAATTTTAAGCTTCGGGAATTCATTTTGGCAAGTTTTCAGGAATGGCCTAGCGGTTGTCCATTGTGTATGAATGTAGATTTGTATTTTCACAGGATCATCAAACGGATGAAATGCATGTGTCAAATTGGACTAAAAGTGATTTTTTATTAAAGATGGTGGTTAATTAGAAAAAATTTTATAATCTTATTTTTGATTTGCGTTGCACTGTAAAATATGCATGAAGGCTCCTTGATAATATTTAGAGATTGCAATCCGGCACCACTCTCAATCCGGTCGAACGAAGATATCTCATCAATCCGGTCTGATTGGCCACGCCAAAACCATTTTTCTTTCATTCCAAAATTAACTACATAAAAGATGTTTAAGTGAGTGCATCATATAGTTTATAAAAAAGACAATTTATTTCTTAGGAAATCAACTTTATTATCAAATCTATTACGGTTAAGCAACAATTACGAATAAAATGAACAATGAAAATGTAGTATCTAGAGTAACTAGTTAAATTTTAAGCTTTATATTACATTATATAAGACTATAGATCTTTGTTATTATGTATTGTATTATGTATAATAATAATATTATTATCCATGTTCTTTGTCGATAAATTGTCAATAAATATTTTATATAATACAATAGCAAAAATGTATTTGTAATCAAAACAAAACAATGGACTTGAATGAAATAGTATTAGCGTTTTTATGTACTATATAATTATTCATGTATAATTATATTTAATTGCAAAGATAGTATTTACAATTATATTTATAAATACAATATTTAGTGTAATAGTTTGAGTTCAGGCTTTGCGGTCAGTTCTGAGTTTACAAATGTCACCCATGAAAATTAACTTCTTAATTTACGCCACATTATGTAAGGTTCTTATTTTACCTAAACCTAACTTAATCAACTGAGTTCACAATAATTACGTAATTTCGTTACGCTAATCAGTCTTTTAATAATGATGACAGTTATCCTAGATCTGTTTAAGGAATAGCACAATTATCACACAATATCGAGTATTTTTCAATAAACTTTCTTTAAATAATAATTTGGGGTATATCGATTATAAAAATTCAAGTTTGTGTTTGTAAAAAAGGATCTTAGGAAACAAATAGTCTAAGTATCAGCTGCCAATCGACTTTTTAGAGAGTTACAAATAGAACCAGCGGCTATGAAGGCCCTTTCAGCTTCTACACATGTTGGTTTTATTGTCAACAAATAGTCATGAATATAAAACAAGTATTGTCCTTCAACTCCTTCATTTTCATATGTAGTCTTTTTCTTTTTTGGTACTTTCCAGATCCGGTAAATTGGTACCGTATCCAGTAAACGTCTAATGGTGCCAGATCCGCTGGATGACCGGAACCAGTTTTCCGGATTGCAATCTCTATAAATAATGGGAAAACTCTCTAATTCCAGATAGAAAGTAAACATTTCCATCTGAAAAGTTCTTCGCTTACTTTAACTTATTCTCCTATGAATATTGATCTCATGATTCTCTTAAGGAAAATGTAATTCACATAAAAATGACCCATACTATTATAAAGAAAAAAACTAGGAACGTTTCTTAAAAAAGATGGACTACTGAGGTGCACTATAATTCTAAGAAACGCGTTGCATAAAATACGAGGGACTTTACTGAACAATTCAGTGCAATTTTCCTGAGTTGTTCAGTTGAGTTCCTAGTATTTTCCTGTAAAGGTCTTTGGAATTCTAGAGAACGCCATCTGCCCATTATTTTAAAGGCAAGCTTGAGTGCAATCGTAAAATGCATTCACGATTGGAACATCGATTATTTTTCAGAACGTATCTGTAAATACATACCATAATTCCATAAATTTGTTATATTATTCTTCACATTTCAATATGTTTATGAAATAAAAAGTATTTAAATCACTACTTAGAAATTCAAAGTCGAGAATTCAACAATAACAGCAACACATTAATTAGTTAAGTAACTTTAAAATAATTTTTATCAACAGTGGTAAAACCTACTACTAAAGCGGCAATACATTTTTCGCTCAAAATTATAATGCGTATTTATAACTGCCCCAAACTATTTTTCATGTCACAAGATTGTATCTTCCTAATAAATAAGCATTCATGTATTTTCATTTATGCATGGTGATTTTTTACGAATATAAAGCCAGATATTTTGAAAAAAAAAATCTTCGCCATCTGATTGCTCTCAAATTTCAATTAAGGTTATAATTTAAAAAAATTTAGATACATGTAATGTAAAATAGCTAAGCTTACAATACATGGAATCCAGTCACACACTAACCAATATGATCGATTATATCTTCAGTAAAACAAATTTACTAAAAATAGATAGAAAAGAAACAAAACCTTTACTAACAAAATATAGAATTACATGTCGTAACGCACCGACAAACCTCACATGAAAGAACCAAAGAATAAAATTTTAACTATTTGCAAATGTCCTATGTGTTTTTTTTTCCTTTCTATTCAACCATTGTATTGTTCAACGTGAAATTTTGGCAGGTTTGCTCTGGTTAACATTATAAGCTCTAAAAAGCAACATAATCAAAATTTGTACTAAACCGATGCAAATAGGTTCCAACAAATTTGCTTAGTACAGTTCTACTTTGCACTCTTTTAATTTTTTATTCACGATGTATGTTTTTATACTGGAGTGTCCTAGAGTGAAACATTTTTTATAAATAAATTTTTTATGAATAAATTCTGTTTACTTTTAAAACACTTCATTTAAACTTCAGAAAACGAGATTTATTATTCAATAAAATTAAATTTTGGTTATTTTTCGACGAAGATAGTCGATATCACTAAACTGTAAATTTTAGAAAATAATTTTTGGGACAGAAAGTGAAAATATTTCGTCAAAAATTTGCTAAGATTGGAGACAGTTGGCGAGATATTCAGTTATGGCTAAAGCAGTAACTGCCCATAGATTTTCGAATATTGTTTTTAGGTCACAATATAAATAAACTATATAATCGATTGTAACAAAAACGAACTTTGCTCAACTATATGTTACGACAGTTTTAAGTCCAAAATTTCTACATTCAGCTCCTAATAGTTTTTAAGTTACTGAGACATACATACAAACGTACAGACGTCAGGGAAAAACTTGTCGGAATACATTCACGGTCGGCTAAAATAGATCGTACATGCATAAATACGACAGACAGACGCCACGCTATAACTTGTCATCGTATTGAGTTGCTCGGAAAGTTCTTTAATTTTTAAGAGCACGTTACAAATGATCGTATATAGTCGAATTCAATAAATGTAACTTTTCAGAATCTCACTAATTGTTATTTGCTTGTTTTCATCCATTAATGCCTTTTTTGTGTCTTCATAAGCTTTAATTGTCCTTCCAGAACGTGGTGCGCTTCAACATCAAAATTTTGAAAACCAGTTTTGCACAGGCATTCACAAAAAAAAAAAAAAAAAAAAAAAAAAAAAAAAAAAACGAATTACTTTCCAACCTGATAGATTCAGGAATAATCAAAATCCATTTTTCCCTCTAAATCTGATTAACAAAAAAATCCGCTGTTTCACAAGCAGTTCCTCAACTTCGTTCAAGGAAGTACAAAATTCTTTTATTGTAGGTTCCGGTGGAGTCATTTATTGGAAAGCTTTATTCCAGTTCTTGGAAGTGTCTTTCAAATGCATTCTAGACAGTGTGGGCGTTTTTGAATGCATTGGCAACTGAATTGAAAGCAACTCAAACGCGAATGTGAATTTCCTCGTAAATATCCCTCGGCATCTAATCTTAGCACCGAAATTACAAACTTATGAAAATCGCTAGAACAACTTTCAAAGTGCTATTTCTGTTAGAATTATAATACTGCACAGGAAAGATATGTTATGCAAAATACTCTAGACACTGCATTATGTTGCATAATGTGAAATAACCAGACTAACGTACCCAAAGTTTTTAAGTTGAATGTATGAGATGTTTGAGTATGTGTTATGAATATATATTTTCATCATTGATATAATGCCCTGTGATTGAGTTTGCGTCATCACTTATAGAATTGAATGCTGATTCATGTTTTTTCTTTTAGATGTACGTAAACATTATCAAAAATGCCATATTTAACAGTACTAAAATTGCAGTTTCCAAATTATATCATAATAAAAAAACTCGGCTGTTCGAGCCTCGTCAGGGAGAGAACCCCCCTAATTTCTTAGTTTCATTGTTGCCATATTAAAACGATATTAATTGACTTTGTCATTTTATCTCTCATCGTTCGCGTATTTCACCTGGTAACCCTATGTTGAAAATTTTATGAGTGTAACCTATTTATAGAAAAATACATGTGATGCATATTCTACAGTTTACGAAATATTGTAACAGTAGATTAAAGCTGTTGTGAACTAATAGTATTTAAATATATGTAAAAAATACACGTGAAGCATATTCTACAGCTTAAGAAATATTGTAACAATAGATTAAAGCTGTTGTGAACTAATAGTATTTAAATACATGTAAAATTATGTCGCATACTTTTATGTCACTTTTTCATGTCGCATTTTTGGGACACATTTTTCAATAAAGGGTGTTGAGAAATAAAATGACATAGTCATTAAAGAGATGTCACAAATGATCTGGCATTTTAAATATCACCGCTTTTTTTTTTTTTTGCTTTTTTTTTTTTTCGATTGTTGACTGAGTGTTTTTGGCGAGCTTAATACTAATTTTTGACAATCGGCATCAGGAATCATTAAGATTTAATAATTTTTCGAACAACGCATGAAAAAAAAGGTGTGTGCGTGTAATCTTTACGCGCGATTGAAGTAAAACCTCTCTGACGTTTACGACACATATCACTGAAATGATTAAACTTTAACTTAGAAATATCATATTATAATTTAATTATATTTATTATTCATGTACTTTACAAAGATTATATAAATGTTACTAGCTGACCCGGCAAACGTTGTTTTGCCATATAAATTATTCCTAGGATTATTTTAGTAGAAAGAAACGACTAACTTATTGTAAGTGTGTGAGGATGTGGTATATGAGTGGAAGAGGCATGGAGAGCTGTGAACGATGCTGGAATATAAAAATAACACAATGCCAAACATTTATATTTTTAATTCATTGTAATTTATTCTTTAAATGTATATATATCGCTAATTACAATAATTTTACTAAAAAATAATATCAATCCCTTAACGCAATACAGTATACAATATTTTTTGTTATCCCATCTTTAGGTAACACAAACAAACTGGATTCCCACTGTATGGTTTGACCACTCGAGAGCATGCCACGTATGACTGTCCGTGTGAAAAACATGGTGTGCTCAAATCTAATCCACAAACAGACATAGTTTGGCCTTGAGACTTATTGCTAGTCATTCCATAAAAAATTTTGCCCCCCACCCCGAAAAAAAAGGATGAAAATCTGAGACACTTTCAGATTTTAAATACGCACTTTAGTTTTCTTAGCTAATTTATGCGTAGTCCCTATTTTTCGTCCTTATTAAGTTGGAAAGTGTTATCATTATTCATGACTGTGCTGTATTTTTCTTTCTTATTTCATAAACCCATCTTTGGAATCGAAATATCTATCTTAAAATCGCCTACTAAAACTACTTTACAACTTCTTTTCAACTACTTCACAACTAAAATTACAATCTTCGCCAAGTATATCACAACTATACTTCACCGTTTTATATATTGTTTCCTACTTTAATGCCT
Organism: Cheiracanthium punctorium; assembly: GCA_038373885.1. Classification (NCBI taxonomy): domain Eukaryota; kingdom Metazoa; phylum Arthropoda; class Arachnida; order Araneae; family Cheiracanthiidae; genus Cheiracanthium; species Cheiracanthium punctorium. Next base: position 867,429 of record JAWZYV010012697.1, on the reverse strand, counting down.
CGACTCTCGCCAAGGAGGCGATGATTAAACATATGCAGTTACCATGACGATTTTTTGCATTTATGTAGAAATCGTAACTTAGAATTAAAATGGCGATTTGGAACAACATGTAAGTACAGCATGCCGTTACATTTTTATTTATTTTGGATTACCAATTAATGTAGTTTTAATAATTAAATGTCTTCAAATTCCTTAACTGGCGCGTTTATCGCTAGTTTGTTTACTTTAGTTATCACCTAGTTCTTTTGGGTGCGTTGAAACGGTACTTACGTATTATCCCGGCGGTCACTTCCGCCAAACTACTTTTTCGTAGATTTTAAATACGTTGCCAATCGTATTCCAAACCATCAACAATCTCATGTGCCCGGCATTTATCTTGGTGAAAAAATGCTTGTCTTGGCGGACCGCCGGGATAATACGTAAGTACCGTTGAAACTTGTGCATAACTCCCAGAGACCCATGACTGCAAAGCTCGCCAAAGTACGGGGATTTTAGGTTGGCGAGAGTGAGGACGTTAAAATAGGAATCAACTCTTTCTTGTACCGCAAAAGACATCTTTGGAATCGAAATCTATCTTAAAATCGCCTACTGAAACTGTTTTACAATCTTCGCCAGGCATATTCTTCCTGAAGGCATATTCCAACTGTACCGCAAAGACATTTTAAATGCTGTTTGGAATGGGCATCATAATCCATGAGTGTACCGTGTTTTCCTTTCTTGTTCCACAGAGCACTTCTTCGGAATAGAAATCTATATTAAGATTGCCTAATAAAACTCTTTTACAATATACGTCAGGCGTTTTCTAACTATACACGAAATATATTTATAATAAATTGTCGCGTTTTGGCACCACATTTAGCGATCAATTATCAAAAATTGCAAACCTTGTGCGACTTTCAATATTTTATTAACTTTACCCCCCTCCTCTCCACATTATCTGGGAAACACATTTGAAAAGTGATTCGACACGCTAATGTCTACACAGAAATCCTGATTGAAATGAATAGCACTCGGGGGCTAAACATTTTGGGGTGGACCGCCCTTATGACTTAGGGGTATGAGACATAGTTAAAAACCTATTCTATGACCTAACGAATATACATAGAAAATTTCATTAAAATTGGTCGAGTGGTTTCGGAGGAGTTAGGTGACTAACACTGGGACAGGAGAATTTTATATATTAGATATTTATAGTATTCATTGGAAATAGGTACTTGAATGTCATCATAATTTTTTATGTATGAAATTATAGGTTTCTGGTAAGTGTAATGTGAAACATAAATTTTACTCTCTAAATTTGCTAATTTTCTTGAAAATACAGCATCTATCGTTGTACCGAAACGCGTTGCTGATTGAAGTCGAGAAGTATTCATAGTTAGATCAAATTTTTCTTTTAAAAAATCAACTGACGGCTGAGATTCTTGATAGCGAAAATTAACATTAAAATCTCCAGTAAGAATCATCGGTAATTCATGATAATTATTTAGAATCCAGGAAGTGTCCATGTTGTAGTATTATTCTTTAACTGTTTTCTTATACCATTGTTCCGTCTGGAGTTTGGGTTTGAATGGGGGAATGTCCATAGTCTAGTATTATACTTTAACTGTGTTCTTTAACTGATGTTTTCCTCTGTTTGTTGGGTTCGAATGCAGGTAGTGTAAATTTTTTTTTTTGTGTGTGTTTTTCTATCACAGTGTTCTTAAGCGTTGATTTCGTCTGCTGGTAGGTTTCGAATTATTATTCTGTATCCGTGTTTTTAAACTGCAGGTTCTGTCTATTGTTTGGGATTGATTGCAGCCAGGGTCCGTTTCTTTGTGGTGTTCCATCCCCGTGTTAAAGCGTTGCTCCGTCTTGAGGTTGGGTTAGAATCCACGGAGTGTCCATTTGTTATTCTTTTATTTTGTTCTTAAACCCTTTGCAGCCAGTGTTTGTTTCTTTGTGGTGTTACATACCCGTGTTCTTAAACCGTTGTTCCGTCTGGATATCGGGTTAGCATCCAGGAAGTGTCCGTGTTGAACTATTATTCTTTCACTGTTTTCTTAAAACGTTTTCCCGTAGGGTTTGAATCGAGAGAATGTCTATGTTGTGGTATTTTTCTTTAACTGTGTTCCTAAACTGGTGTTTTCTTCTGTCGGTTGGTATCGAATGCACGTAGGGTCTATTATTGCGTTTTTCTATGGCAGTGTTCTTAAACCTTTGTTTTCCTCTGCTGGTTTTGCTCGAAGTATTATTCTGTTTAAAAATTTACATTTGGCTCATTATTATAAATAACTCAAAAACACATGAGCAATATTAAAAGATTACATACTATTTAAGTACAGACAAACAATATTTATGTATCATGGCAACCAATCATGTCAAGTTTTAACTCATAATTCCATTAAATATTGTAATAATGCCATTGAAAACATGTGAGTAAAGCAACGGAGCTTGGACCACAGAATGCACCATTGTGCCACTTTCTGTATTCGGTGCGTAGGCCTTGTTTATCGGAGGTGACGGGTTGGGTCGCCGCCTGTAACAACAGTGAGAGACAGTCAGCAGGATCGCCGCCTGTTCAGCGAAAGGCTTCCCACAGTGGCTCTGACAAGAGCCGGTCCACTTATCCACTGAACAGAGTCATCAGACAAGATCTTGCTTCAAAACAGGTAGGGAGTAATGTCGACGCGCAGGGAGCACAGTCGACGTTCGCAGGAACGAAATCCCGAGAGCTGTTCCGCAAATGAAGAAGCAAAGGGGAAAAAGATACGTCACTTCCTTTATTGAGCGTTACTTCCGTCAGAAAAAAATCTGAGTTACTCCCTAGTTCCGCCTAAAGTTTTACTTCAAAAAAACACCCCTCCCGAGACGTATATTGCGTTACGGACATATGATTTGGACATCAAGATCATGTGAATTGACGACATTAGACATCAGTTTTGCAGATTTCTGAAGGGGTAATTGCATGCCACTGATACACAAACCATTTCAGAGCTCAAGGAGTAGTACGATAAAGGTTTACAATTAAATTTTATCGAAAAAGAAAATCTTCAAAAGAGTTAATGTGACTGTCATAGCATAGCGATTAAGGCACTGATCTCGTAAGCGGAAGGTTTGCAAACCCGATTCCGCCGTACCAGTAAAGATCACCGTGTGTGTATCCGTGGCTCCGAAAATCCTGTAGATGGTCGTTAGCAGTTTCCTAGAATTGCCAATATTCAGAAGGACCTCTTCTGATGAGGATTCAGATTGTTGCGTGAAACTTCATAAACGACGAATGCAGCACTAAACGACAGATTCGGTGACGTGCCCGTGTCAAATAAAGAGTCTTTTTCATGCGGAGTCGAGACTCCCATTTATCGGATAGTGTGTTCCGCCAACATGTAGTAAAATAATATTGTTCGTAATAAATAATGCTTCATTAATAAATTTAAATTTGATGTCTTCCATTGCGAAGGGAATATTATTGTCAACTGGGTCGTAAGCCTATATTCTTGAAATAAAGTAAAACTTTGTACAGAAGCAGTTTTAACAGGTCACTTAGAACATCTATGTACAAGTTTCATACAATATTTGATACTAATAGTTGAATGAAATCCTCTGCATTTTTCTTTATATTACCTAAATCAAATTTATTTATTTATTTACAGTTATTTAATCTTAGTTTTGATTAATACATATTTTCAATTCATACAAATTCAATACAAACACGTAGTAAAAGTTCCCTTATTATGATCTATCATTTGAAAGTGAAATGCATATCGAGACGGAATTGTTTTTTATTTGCATTTATTGGTTTAAACAAATAATTTAAACAGTTTTCTATGCGTATGTTATTGCAAAGAATCACTGACATTCTGTAGCTAATTCTAGCATTATAATAGTTCTCCATTTGACAGGCACAGATGTTGGTTAAAAAGTCAGTTATGATTCCCATTTGAAATTAAATGATTAATATTTAACCAACAACTAATAATTATTATTTATGCATTATTAGCAATTAAAAACTATTTATTCACATGTAACCACGCATAATGATTAAAAACTAACGATTATTTTATTAACAATAAAGTTTTTAGTCTGTAAGTACGACTAAACAATTCGTTAATCGTGATTACTGCTACAAATTTTCGAACTTCAATCGTTAATTATGATTAAATATTGACATTTAAGTGTGATTATTTTTTTTACAATTGACAATTGCATGCATGGCAACCTTGTAAATATCTATGTTGTAATTAGCCAAGCAGCATCCCTAAATAAATTACGAGCTCCAAGCAATCTTCTGATACACTCTCTAGTCACTTCTGAGAACGAAAAAAAAAAAAATAATAATAAACATATCTAAGTATATGTATATCGCAGTTTACTAAAAAAAACGGAAATTTTGTAAAATTTATTTTGAGTCCCCCAACAAAATATAGCAGAAAACAATTCAGCAATGGGAAGAGAGAAAATGCAACGAGAGGAAACTAGCATGTTGCAATCCATTTTCCGAAAAATTGAATTATTTATGATTCTTTTCTTTTACGTTGCTTATCGCGTTTCCCCTAAACGTTATGTTATTCTTCGAAAACAATTCAAATCGAAATGCTGACGAGGGAAAAGTTTCGATGTCTTATGAACATTGTTTTGTCGTTTTATGGAAGAAGGCTTCGGAAATTGTTCAGTTTGGTGAACGCTGCCAGGTAAAATACAACATTTACAGAGCTTTAAACTACATTTTTTTGTTTCTGTTTATGTTGCTTAATGTTGTTTCGGCAAAACTATTTTAAGAAAATGTATTTTAGTTTATAAACTAAAACTGAGTTGGGGGGAAAGGGGAAAGATATGCAGAATATCGTGTTTACGTGAATGTCATTTTGTATTCTGATTATGGGATTGCAAAACTTTTGAGTTTAGCGAGAATACTGATGACTTGAAAAAAAGAGCAATACTCGGAAATATTAACATACCTATATCTATATTTATATACATACTGATAGATAGACAGATAGACAGATACTATAAAAGTATACACTAAGTTTTCTTTCGAAAACTTAGTGTATATTTTCACTAAGTAAAGGTGTAATTGTTTGTCTGGTGTTTACTAGTGTAAGGTTTAAACTTTTAGCATTATCAATATCTCTGTTAAAATAGCTGTTCATTTTCTAATGTAGAAAGTAGAATGTTACTACTGCTTCAGTAATGAAAAATAATAATAAATAAAAAATAAAAAGCCGTAGTTTTACCATTGGCACAGTAGTATCTGAGAAAAGAGAATTTTCCTCTGTATAGAATCAAATCAACATTTCTTTGGTAATATTGTATCTCTATAATTTAATCAATTTTTTGACAAACTAATATTTAATGATGGTTTTCACTTCAGCAGATAACACTCTTTTTCATTAGCTTCTTTTGTTATTGTGCCATTTCAGTTAAAAATTTGATAATGAAATTTAATCTTTCTTCCTGCCGTCTAAACAAAAGAACCTAGACCATTTAGCACTTATGATCAGAATATTGGCCGTAAGATGTACATTATTGACTTTTCAAGGTGAATTTATACTTGGACATAGTTTTACGTGCACATACCTTACTAAAAGTCATTTAGTATGAGGATATTTCTGCTTTGTGTGGTTAATTAATGAGAGAAATTTCATACCCCAATTTTTGAAAAGTAAAATTTTTTATCGTGGTCGCACAGCGGTGAGTGCATGTAAACCGATCGAGGCGCAATGTGCTTATATTTTCAGTTAAAGAGATTTTTTAATCATTTTTCATGCAAAAAATGACTTTAAACTTGGCTTTATTAAAAACTTTTAACCAGTCATCCCATGTCATCAAGGTTAAAATTCATAATCTTTCCCCCATACGTGCAAGTTTTGAATCCCGGTGTTGGAATTTTTTTTTTCTTTCAGTATTCTTGAAAATGTTCTCATTCAGCATGCACAATAAGAATCTTTCAGTATTGCATTCTGAGAGATGGAAATTATTTATCAAATTATTATTGTCCTTAGATTATTATAACTTTAAGGAGAACAGCGCAACGTTTAATCGTTTCCGTGTGTTGACGATGGTGGGCCGAAAACTTACAGTATTTTAGCGGCGAAATTTCAAATCCTTCCAATTACGGGTTGAGTACTTTGTCTGTGTTTTACGTAAATCGTAAAGATCCCCATGGAAAATATGTTTTTTTTTAATTCTTTCTTTTATTTTTTTATTTTTATTTGTTTATTTTTAGTTATTCTGAGATCTAACGTTGAAGTAACCAAATAATTACGTAACGGCAAAAAAAAATATTAAATTAAACAAACAATTATAAGATTTGTTTCTTGTATCTCGTTTCCAGTTTTGCTGAAGTTGGAGATATGGGTACACTATTTATATTTTGTTCCCATTTTAAACTTTGGGAACTTTGGAACGAGGTCGACAATCATTTACTTCGCATATTTGGCTGTGCTTAGTTTCATATGATCCTACATCTGAAGATAAGTTAAATTGCATTTTAAATATGTGAAGTAGAGTAAAATGATCGCAATTTTCCAAATGTTCCTAAAATTCAATTTTTGTATTAAAATTTAATCTCCACTTTTCTCGCAGATTTTTTAATTTCCTGAAGAAAGTAGTTTTCTCTACAACGTTTTAATGTTTTAAAATGTACTATCCTGAAACCGTGAATCAAATCAAACAGCTGAGTGATCATGACAATCAATATATTCAAACTGGCACCTGGTCAAATATTCTGAAGTTATAAATCCCGGATTTCCCCCCCAATATCCCTTTTCAAGTACATTTTTTACATATACAAATCAACTGTTATACAATACATCGCTTCTATTCAGTTTTCCAATTTAAAACATTTATTTCTACTATTCAACCCCATCACAAATCTCTACAGCCATCCTACCTTCCTTATCTGCACTACATAACTATCATAAGCGCATTAATATGTGGTCACAATTGTTACTCACTTCTCTGCTCTCCGCCACTTTTGCTGCTGGAAAACTGGTGCTGCCCCCTTGTGGGCGATGAATAATGCGATCCATTAACGGACTGTTTGCCACTCAAGGACTTCTGGGATACTTCCGACATGAGCAAAGAGTCCGTGGCAGCCTTCTGAGTCTCGTACTCTGAAATAGGACAATGAATGCTTAGAATTTTTTAGGAATTCTCAAATATTGTTTGGGAAGAAGTAAAAATATTTAAATGTTTTTAGTGATAATAGTTGTATTTGAGAACAGTTTTGTAATGTAAGCAGTCATAAGTTGTTGGTAATTGTCATACTGTACATTTAGACGTGAATTTGTTCAAATAAAAAAGCGTGTGTTATTTAACACGCACATCTAAAAATTATCTGCAATATTAAAATGTTTTTGTCGTTGTTCTTCAAGAAATCTGCTATGCGAAAGGTATGTATGTAGCATTATAATTGTTAATCGTAAATATAAGATGTATAAGAATACTTTTACTTTTAAATGTATTTAAATTAACTCTGCTCTCTCTTTATATGTACATATGTACATATACATATGCGAAGAATGAAAATTGGAGCACAATTATCAAAGCCAAGTAAATTAAATTCCTCTGATGTGCCCTATGAACACAGTTTGTAAAAAAAAAAGAAAGAAATACGTTTGTAACTCAGCTAGTTGCAAAAAACAGTCATCATTGCTGAGCATTTTTTTTTCTTACCGGTATTTATAACCAATGAAATGAAAAGACTAAACTGAGCAAAGATAGATGGGGTGCCACATTGTATTAGTTCTAGTTAGCATAGCAGATAAGTGTTTGTTTATACGAACGAAAAGCTAGTAATGAATTATCAAAATTAGGTTGGAACATTTTAAAAGATGAAAATAAACAAATATCATTAGGATCTATGAGAAATGTATAAAAAAATAATAATAATGAGGTACATAAACACTTCTCACTTAAAAATATGTTTATCTTTGACACACACAGAAGAAAAAAAGAGGAATTCACGGAATTATTCTTTTCAGAGTTAGCAAATACTTCTGTTTGAGATATGTTAGGATTTAAAAGATGACAAGACCAGAATTAACCGTACCTTCTTCAAATCTTTTAAAAAATTTAAAAGCAGTTCTTTCAAAATGTTAATATGAACTCCACGCAGTTAATTTACAACTAGTTTGAAATTATGAAAGTCCGCTCGTGTTCCTAATAACGAAATTGACAATTGCATGCAAACGTTATGTTGTGTGCGTTCTTAAAAGCAATTATAAGACTTTCAAAACAGTCTTTACCCTTGGGCATCGATCATTAGCCAAGCCGAAAAATGCTTTTAATGGAAGATGGAATGGGAGACTCATATAAAGTGTATGCCGAAATTAGAGAACAGATCGATGAAAAGTTTAGACAGAACGTTTTAATAAATTATTTTCACAAAAGTTTTTTTTTTTTTTTTTTTTTCCCAGAAGTTTTCAGAATAACAGCTTAAGAGCTGTCATGCTATTGTAAATTATAAGGCAAATTAATGTAGGTTTAATCTTCATAAATGCCATGGGAAGGAAGATTTGTATTTTCAAATAAATAATTAAGAGTAAAATTTGCACAAATATAAAATGTATAAATTTTAATAACGGTCAAAGACCATAAACTCGGAATCGTACTATTATCAAAAATTTTTAAAGAACAATCAAGCTTTTCTATTAAAATTAGTTCAAAATTTTTAAATTTTCATAATGGAAAGAGAAAAAATTTCATGAATACAGTTATAAAAAAATAATTGTTGATAGGTTACAGAAATTCACAAAATATGTAAAATTATATTTTATACATCGGTTTGCAGTTTTTCAATAGTTTTCTTGGAGTATCTTTACAACAATTTAAAGCATATGGCATATTTGGCTCCTGAATAGGAATCAATATAGTATATCCATTTCTGATAAAATTATGTGCATAATTCACATGCATCAATTGAAATTCTACAAATAATTTTGTAGATCCGACAGTATCTCTAAATGAATGGTTTTTGCGACTATCGATAATATTTACACGAGTATCTACGATTCTTAATGGGGTTGAACTTAAACACTCATTTTTAAATTCAACTGCAGTAGTTGTCTGAGAGATTTATTCAAAAGTTAAATTAAACTGAAGGTTCCATATATTTTACGGGCGATTAGATTAAAAATTTATTAGAGATCCGCTGGTAGCAATTTTGTAGTTACTTGCTTCTGAGATTCATTCACAAAACCAGGTTGATTGCACCCAAAGGTAACTAAGGCAGCCTCCCGTCGGAATTCTCTGACAGAAAGCGCCCTCTGAAGGAAAATATCCGTAATTTTGTGATAACCTGAATGTGACTTTATGGCGTTGTGCGACGTCATCGCCCCGTCCCAAGATGATACTGAAAAGTTACAAATGACTCCATATGATGTCTGCAGGGAATTCAAAAAGCGATGTCACAAGTGTAGAACGGTTAACGATCCAATGATCCGCCACAGATGATTTGGTACGATGATGTCAGAGTAACGTTGAATTTAGAAAATGACAGATCTCATGAGATCTGCCTTCTATTCAGTTTACAAGTTTTGTTGCGTATTTTATAAAAAATACTGAAATTTCCTAACATAACGAATTCAATAAAGATCAAAGAGAAATACAGGGTTGTCCAAATTAAACTTCCCCAACTCAGAGGCCTGTGCAGGATGTTGTATGGGTCATAATGTGATGAAATTTTGAAAACAGACACTTCAGATCACGCGCTCGTGATTTATTAAAAAAAAAATATCAGTACAAGAAGTTGCCGATAAGAGGCGCTGCAGATCAACAATACGTTCTACAGATGTTCTATATGCGTGCCGTGGTCGAAAAGGGCATTTCAACAGCACGAGAAACAGTTAGCACACTGACAACACCATGTGGCGATTAGCTAGTGGCGTCTACCTGGTAAAATTCCCAGCTGTCCGGTACCTTCGAACTTCTTCATCATGTCTCGTAAAGCGCGAGGTGTCATTGGTCCTCGGCGTTAGTTCTTCAGCCTGCGGAATGCCCTTATCGCAGCACAGTAGTTCTCGTCATTCTGGTAGAAAAGTTTCAGTAACAGAGCTTTGTCTTTCAAAGTCGCCATTGTGCATCAGCGAGCTGGAAACAACTGCCTGTGCAGCGCCTGTCTTCCACTTTTGTCGGGCTCGTCTTTTGGATACGTTGCGTAGAAGTTTTATTTCTGCAAATCACGTAGTCGCAATATACAAATTAGTAGTGTTGCATTGCCACCTATCGGCAACTGCTTGTACTAATAATTTTTTTAAATAAATCTCGAGCGCGTGATCTGAAGTGTCTGTTTTCAAAATTTCATCACATTATGACCCATTCAACATCCTGCACAGGCCTCTGAGTTGAGGAAGTTTAATTTGGACAACCCTGTATATATATATATATATATATATATATATATATATATATATATATATATATATATATATATATATATATATATATATATTAATGTATTCAAGTGTAAATTTCCAATTTATCTGTTCATGTACAGTCTTTCGATTAATTCCATTAAAACCAACCAAAAAATAAATATTCTTAACATCGATGTATTTTTAATGATTCATAATTTCATATTAAAGTTGTGAGGCTTCATTTTTTTCTACAACTAGCTTAAAGTTATAAATTTTTAACTTTCGGTAAAAGTCGGAAATTTTGCATGGTATGGTAATTTTTAAATGATGTAACTCAATAACTGTTTGCTCAAGAGGGTCGAAATATATGACATTTAATGACCATTTAAACTAAATAACTTTTTGTAAATATAAATGAAAAAAAATATTATATTTAGTAATAATTTAAAATCGCATAATATATATGATACTTAACTCTTTTTATAAATGTGTATGGAAATTTTGAAGATGGCGTTGTTTGGGAGTATCGTCATTTTATTATTAAAGCTAATTCAGTCTCCGAAAAATTGAACTGAAAATTTTAAACAATATCTTTGAAATCGTGTAGTGAAATTGGTAAAATGACAAACAAATGTGAGAGAACATAATATATTTTAGTAATTTGCCCAATGCCATTCTGACGAATACTCTCCCTATTTATATAAAAAAAGACATTTAATTCATTTAAAACAATTTCCAGTGTAGCTTATGAAATAAACACATTTTTAAGGTCATACCCTTTGTTCTTGTTTTACCATAATACGCATGTTTCTCCACCACCTTCTGCTCCAATTAATGGGTTTCGACAGTATTTACCATCCAGAACACCTCATTTGCACTTACCTCGAATCGGAACGCCGCAAATTAAATTACGAGGTTTAAAGACAGGTTTCTGTCTGACAAAACTGTTATGCATAAGCAAATTTAACTGTAACTCACACCTCCTTAATTCCGAAGCCATTACGCACCTGGCATATTTACATAATCTGGCTGCGTGTTCCCGCCGTTACACGTACACCAGTAATGAGTATAATTCTGCTACAATTTTCCAGAAACACACCACTCATCCATGTTAACAATCTATTCATTAAGTCATGTAGCGACTGTCGTGAATAATTTGGATTTGAGAATGCCGGTCACGCTGCGCCATCCCAAAAATCCTGTTCACGGAAATTCGATTCCACGTGTGCAAGGCAATATTAAAATCGCACGCGCCTCTATTAAAACTCATCGAAATTGGATTAATTAACCGTGGCTTTGACATTTTAAGTGCTGTTTCACAGCGGCATTTAGGGAGAATTCTTTTCTAATTAAATTTTAAACATTCATTGTTAAAACGAGAAGCATTTTAGTGAATGCTTTTTTTCGTGACTAGAAATAATATTTTAGAAATGCAAAGATACATTTAAGACGATTCTTGCTGAGGAAATTTCTTTACTGTCAGAATGCATATCTCTATATAATTTAACTATACGATTACGAATTATTAACTGTAACTCTCTGGTGTCAAAAATAGTTAATGCTACCCTGTAAGAATTACCTCTAATTTTACCGCACATATTGCTGTAGAAGAATACAGCACAAGTGCTACAGCCTTCGAGTACAGCACTGTGTGTTTTAAATTCACTAATGAAATGACGTATGACATTGATAAACCAATCACGAAGAACCCTGTGCAACAAATTGGCACAGCCTTTATATGACAATGTGTGTCACACCGTTACGTTTGCCCATTTGTTGTGTAGTAATCTAGGTAAATATTTTTTTCATTGAAACAATTAGAAGTAACTATAATAAATAGTTATGGAAATTTTTGAGATTTTGAAGAATAGCAAGATTGTGTCTAGGAGAGATTCGGAAGGGGTGGGACAGCGTGATGAATGGGGTACCATAAATTATGCCAAATTGAAGCATAATTTTTCGTTTCTGATTTTCCCACCACATTTAGAAGACATAGAATCATAGTTATTACTATAAATCATTTCAGTGACAAATTTATGTGAATTAATGCGACGTAAAAACTGTTTTCCAATACCTAAAGTAAATAACTTCTTATCCTTTCTATGCAAGTTTTTAGAAGAAGGGATGGGACAGTGAAAAAAGAAATTTTATCTTCCGCACTTAGGCAGGAATAATTATGAGGAAATGAAATTTTATTTTCTCATTGGAAACTCACTGTTCCATCATTTATAAAAAGGGCATTACCGGAAAACTTCATTCACCTGAGACGGTTGGTGGTACAAATCGTGCAAAGGCATATTTTTCATGTAATCTGGACAATAAGTTAGATAAATCTATGTTATAATATGCAATAAACCTTGCAGAAGTGAGTTGTGCACTCTCTCTGTCATTTTTTTACGAATATTTGTTGCAATTCTATAAATTTCAACTTTAAAAATAGGCCCCATCCCACCCTCAACTGAAAGGGGGATGGCACATTTTTCTTACTATTTTAATTTGACTTTACAACTAAGAGTTTAATGAGTACCATCCAATTTATATTATTTAAATATGTTAAAATGTTACAAGATTTCATTTTGAAACTTTCAAAGTTGTACAAAAAGAAAATAGCTTGTAAGAAATAGTTTTGTTGAAAATGTCTTCACTATTAATATTAAATGGTAAAGTCTCTGACAAACATATATTGATAAAGTTCCAGAAAACCGATCAAATATAAAGAGCAATAAATTTAAATTTGTTCCAGCTGTATCTTTTTATAAATTATCTCAACATAAATCCCATATGGTTGAAATGCTTTAAACTCAGAAAACTATTTTTGAAATGTTCATTAATTAATGGATATAAAAGTGTTAATTATATACATTTCTTTCGAATTAAAGGTGATAAACTAAAAAAAATATTCGTACAGCATTCGTATCCCTAAATCTGATATATAAAATTCTCCTGTCACAGTGTTAGTCACCTAACTCCTCCGAAACCACTCGGCCAATTTTAATGAAATTTTCTATGTATATTCGTTAGGTCATAGAATAGGTTTTTAACTATGTCTCATACCCCTAAGTCATAAGGGCGGTCCACCCCAAAATGTTTAGCCCCCGAGTGCTATTCATTTCAATCAGGATTTCTGTGTAGACATTAGCGTGTCGAATCACTTTTCAAATGTGTTTGCCAGATAATGTGGAGAGGGGGGGGGGAAGTTAATAAAATGTTGAAAGTCGCACAAGGTTTGCAATTTTTGATAATTGATCGCTATGTGGTATTGATGTCGTATTGATGTGGTGCCAAAACGCGACAATTTATTATAAATATATATTTCGCGTATAGTTAGAAAACGCCTGGCGTATATTCTAAAAGAGTTTTATTAGGCGATTTTAATATAGATTTCTATTCCGAAGAAGTGCTCTGTGGAACAAGAAAGGAAAAACACGGTACACTCGTGGATTATGATGCCCATTCCAAACAGCATTTAAAATGTCTTTGCGGTATAGTTGGAATATGCCTACAGGAAGAATATGCCTGGCGAAGATTGTAAAACAATTTCAGTAGGCGATTTTAAGATAGATTTCGATTCCAAAGATGCGTTTTATGGTACAAGAAAGAGTTGATTCCTATTTTAACATCCGCACTCTCGCCAACCTAAAAAATCCCTGTACTTTGGCGAGCTTTGCAGTCATGGGTCTCTGGGAGTTATGCACAAGTTTTTACGGTACTTACGTATTATCCCGGCGGTCCGGCAAGACAAGCAATTTTTCACCAAGATAAATGCCGGGCACATGAAATTGTTGATGGTTTGGAATACGATTGTACGATACGATAAGTACCGTTTCAACGCTTCCAAAAGAACCAGATGAAAACTAAAGTAAACAAACTAGCGATAAACGCACCAGTTAAGGAATCTGAAGACACTTAATTATTAAAACTACATTAATTGGGAATTCAAAATAAATAAAAATGTAACGGCATGCTTTACTTACATGTTGTTCCAAATCGCCATTTTATTTCTAAATTACGATTGCCACATTAATGCAAAAAATCGTCATCGTAACTGCATATGTTTAATGATCGCCACCTTGGCGAGAGTCGAGGCGTTAAAGTAGGAATCAACCCAAGAAAGACAAACCGGTACATTCATGGATTATGATGCACATTCGAAACAATATATAAAACGATGAAGTATATTTGTAACATACTTGGCGAAGATTGTAAAATAGTTTTAGTAGGCGATTTTAAGATAGATTTCGATTCCAAAGATGGGTTTTACGAAACAAGCAAGAAAAATACAGCACAGTCATGAATAATGATACACTTTTGAAACTTAATGGAATAAGTAAGAAAAATAGGGCCAACGTATAACTAATGATACGATTTTAATATATAGCACTATAATGTGTATTTAAAACCTGAAAGTGTTTCAGATTTTCATCCTTTTTTCTTTCTGAACATGTACCCTGTAAGGAAAGTATTGTAATCATGAAAAAATTCGACTTCGAGATTTTGATGTATTAACACGTTTTGAGGTCTTCTGAATTCATTTATGCTATTTTTACGAGATGTATGTTTCTATGCGTGTGTGTGTGTGTGTATGTGTGTGTGTGTTTGTGTGTATGTGAGTAAACACGATAGCTCCTAAACGGGGCATTCGATTGAGCTCAAATTGGGTATATATGTTATAAACCATCATCGTAAGACCGACATTGATTTTGATGTGTATAGAACTTATAGTTTTTCTACTGGGCTACTACAAAGATTTCTTTTACATTATGGCTTATGTGGGGGAAATTCTTGAAAGTGCTCTAGCGTTTAAACGGTACATTCGATTGAACTCATATTGGATATATCTAATAAATAAAATTCTCATGTCACAGTGTTAGTTACCATACTCCTCCAAAACGGCTCGACCGACTTTAAAGAAATTTTATATGTATATTCGTTTGGTCTACGAATATGATTTGTCTCATACCCCTAAGTCACAAGGGTGGTCCACCTCAAAATTTTTAGCACCAGAGTGCTAGTAAGTTCAATCAGGATTTTTGTCTAGGCATTAGCGCATCGAGTCCCTTTTCAAATGTGTTTGCCAGATAACGTGGAGAGGGGGGGGGGTTAATAAAATGTTGAAAGTCGCACAAGGATTTGCAATTTTTGATAATGGATCGCTAAATGGGGAGCCAAAACGTGACAATTTATTATAAATATATTTCGAGTATAGTTAGAAAACATCTGGCGTATATTGTAACACAGTTTTATTAGGCGATTTTAATATTGATTTCTATTCTGAAGAAGTGCTTTGTGGAACAAGAAAGGAAAACACTTTACACTCATGGATTATGATTCCCATTTCATGTCTTTGCGGCATAGTTGGAATATGCCTATAGGACGAATATGCCTGGCGAAGATTGTAAAACAGTTTCAGTAGGCGATTTTAAGATAGATTTCGATTCCAAAGATGTGTTTTATGGTACAAGAAAGAGTTGATTCATATTTTAACGCCTCCCACTCTCGCCAACCTAAAAAATCCCCGTACTTTGGCGAGCTTTGCAGTCATGGGTCTCTGGGAGTAATGCACAAGTTTCAACGGTACTTACGTATTATCCCGGCGTTCCTCCAAGACAAGCAATTTTCACCAAGATAAATGCCGGGCACATGAAATTGTTGATGGTTTGGAATACGATTGGCAATAGTTTGCCAGCAAATTTGACGAAAAAGTAGTTTGGCGGAAGTGACCGACGGCATAATACGTACGTACCGTTTCGGCGCTCCCAAAAGAACTAGATGAAAACTAAAGTAAACAAATGAGCGATAAACGCACCAGTTAAGGAATTTGAAGACACTTTATTATTACAACTACATTAATTGGCAATCCAAAATAAATAAAAATGTAACGGCATGCTGTGCTTACATGTTGTTCCAAATCGCCATTTTAATTCTAAATTATGATTGCCACAAAAATGCAAAAAATTGTCATTGTAACTGCATATGTTTAATGATCGCCACCTTGGCGAGAGTCGAGGCGTTAAAGTAGGAATCAACCAAAGAAAGACATACATGGTATACGCATGCATTATGATGCGCATTCGAAACAATATATAGAACGATGAAGTGTAGTTGTAATATACTTGGCGAATATTGTAAAATAGTTTTAGTAGACGATTTTAAGATAGATTTCGATTCCAAAGATGGGTTTTACGAAACAAGAAAAAAAATACAGCACAGTCATGAATAATATACACTTTCCAACTTAATGGAATATGAGAGAAACATAGGGACGACGCATAAATTATGATACGATTTTAATATATAGCGCTATAGTGCGTATTTAAAATCTGAAAATGTTTCAGATTTTCATTAATCTTATAAAATTAGATTTGTTTTTAAAAAATTCGCTCATTGGAAATACAAAAATGAATGGCACTTCTTCTAGCTATGTAAACAATTTTAAAAGAACTCATTAAATATTCATTTAACCCTAACAGAAAAACTGAGAGAAATTGATTGATACAGTATTCAAATTTTTGTATTATATAGTTTAATTTTTGAGAATACGAATTTGATCTCAGGCAGATTTTTACTTTTTTTTTTTTTTTTGGATGATGATATCATCATTGGTGTTCATGATAAGTTTTAACACTGCATCATCATGATCATATTAAGTGGGGATGTAAATAATTCAGTTTACTTCTCATTTTGTAAAAAAAAAGTGCTATTTAAGTCATTGTTTCTTTTTACAGCATAAATGCTTTAAAAAGAAACAATGACTTAAATAGTACTTTTTTAAGGTGATAAACTAAATGATCTGAACCACTGACTGATAGGTATAAGTACTACTCTTTGTAAATTACAATAGCGTGTGATTAACTTTTATTTAATATTCGTACTTTACATGTATTCGTTGGTGACGAGTTCACATTTCAGATTTTAGAGGATTTGATTTAGACAAAAGTAAATTTCTCCGACTTGAGAATATAAGCCCGGAGACTGTGGCAACAACAGTGGGAAGAGGCAGATGTCGGACGTTTCAAGCTTTCAATCTTTCCAAAGGTGAGCGAAATGACAACATGGAAAAATAGGTTGAAGAACTGGCTTATGACGGACCATTAGGGATGGACGCGAGACGACTTTTTTGCGAGACGAGACAGAGATTTACAGCTTTTTTGCGAGACGAGACACACATTTTTAACATTACGATATAGGGATTTTTGCGAGACGAGACAAGCTTTTAGGCTATTTTGCAAGACGCGAGACGCTTATTTTTCGTCTCGCGTCCATCCCTACGGACCATGGTCCGTTCCTGGCCTACTTTCGAAGATTCTCTCTGAAGGAGATAAAGAATTGTAGCTGCTGCCGTCTAATATTGTGGCCAACTGTCCAGGGTTACAAGTACTGAGAAATCAGTATTGCCCAAAATAGGATGTCTCGACATTCAACAACTATGTGCGGAGTGAGGAAGGGAGCGAGGCCCTGACCCGTTTCATTGACGCGCTGGGAGACTCACCAAGTTAACGGGCAACTAATAGGGCTATCACACTGAGAAAAATCCGACCAACTTTCCTTGCAAATCAAGTTTCCGGCCGATTATCTCCGCCATTACCTTGACGACCGCGAACTCCAACTTTTTCCTTTACGAAGGAAAAAGTCCGAGTCGGACGAAATTTCGGCCAATCAGAGTACTTCTTCCTGCTACGTCATACGCAATTTCGAACAATGGCGACTACTACTATGTTCGAAGCTTGGCTGGATGTCAGAATCACTTTTAAATAAAATTATGGCCGCGTTCAAGTGGACTTTGGAATTAGAGATTGCTGCCCATCCGATGCTGCCGAAATTGCTGCCGATCTGATGTAAATACACCAACGCACGATAAGTAAAATAAGAACCAGCACGCCAAATCAGCGATACGATGACTATTTGCGTCGGAAATGTTTACTTTTGACCTTAAATATTAGCACCCTTAAGATACCTCCTTCAAGTCCATCGGAAAAGTCGGTCCAGCGCGAAGTTGCTCGGATTTTCCCTTTAGTGTGATAAGGCCTAAGGTAATAGAAAACAGCAGGCGTAAAGCTCCTATACCAGGGACAACTGGAAGGGAACCTTGGTAATGCATGGTGCATGTATCAAAGCAAATTTGGTGATGTGTAAGTCATGACAATTTTTTAAAAAATGATAGTGCATCTATTTTACTTAAGTGGTGGTGCATAAAGTTAGAAATACTGGTGGAGCATGCATTTCAAGATAGTTGCGGAAAGGTCGCAACAATCCAGGAATAGGATTCTTGCAAGCCATTCACAAGTATTGAGCAAAGATATAACATGTGAACCCCGTTGATCGGATGACGAGTGTCTCCGACCGTGCTTGAGACCTCCTGCCTCTGATGGAAAGACCTTTATCTGTGTTGTCTATGCCGCATAAGCAATGCTTGAGCATTTTGCTGTCTGAGATGTTTTCGGTGTGGTAGTATTGTTGTGATGACGGGTGGACAGTGATCCGGGTTTATCCTGGTGCCTCTGGTATGGGCGCTAATCACTACGGCTTCCTCGGGGGCTGTAGGTAAAGGTTTTCCGTTTACCAACCGTTTGTCCAAATCCCGTGCAACCTGTTGACGTTCTCTTTGAGACTTTTCGAGAGAGATGCTAGAAGTGGCCATCAGTTGCGTGGAGATTAACAGTCGTGTAATGCTCAACATAGAGCAGGTGCACGAATTGAATAAGTCTCCTCACACCCATTGGGATCAGTTTCATCCTTCACTACTTTGTAGTGAAGGTTGAACATCCGGTTAGCATGACAATCTCGCATAAGAATTTGACCAGCAATGAAAATTATAACTTATCTTTATCAATGTCGCATAAATAGTAGGATAAAACTGTAAGCAAATTTCGTCACCATAAACTTTTGTAGGGAGGGGGGGGGGAGTTTATTCTGATATTTTAGCATTGCGAAATCTGTGCTATTAATCGGGAGCTAGGTACTTGTAATCAATTTAAACTGGAAGATGACTTTATATTAACCTGGTATATTAACCAGGATCAAAAAGTACTATATTCTAAAACAACTTTCAGAATGTAATACTTTTTGAAGCACTGTCAGACATGATTATGTCTGAAAAGTGACTGCTTGTTTTGTAAGAAAACCATAAATATTAAATTTACGATAGTTTTAGTATATTTAGTTTCTTTTAAACGTGTCTGTATATCTATGAGCCTCAATCAAAGCTTAACTATTTTTAAATCGCAAAAATAAAAGAATTATACAAATTATTATTACAAATTAAATCTTTAGACTGCTAGAAATGCCACTTTGGAATCAAAAATTTCTAAGTTAAAAAACCACATGGTGTAAGTAAAATAGGTTATTTTTAGAAATCTGAATCGACAAGGTGCCGATATTAATTTATATCAAATCACTGATACTAATTTTTATTTATACCAATATTTAATTTATATATTTTAAAATTGGAAATGCAGGAACAATAGGTAAAAAGATATAACTTAAGTGTTCAGTGATTTGTGCTACGGCATCATTACACGAGGGGCAACTGTCTTCGGAGGAGTGGGTTGGGCCGCAGACTTTTTAAGGGGATCTAACGTCTGTATACGGTTACATCTGAAGAAAATCGCCCATAACTACAGGCCGTTATATCGACAGCTGGGTAGTTGACCTGTGAACACGGGATATTCGCACTTCGGTCATTTACTATGTTAATTTTCTTAGAAGTAAGATATTGTGAACTTTTCATATAAAAAATAAGCCCATGTTACCTTTTACTCATTAAGTTAGAAATCCATATCTGTACTTCACATTACTTTGACAAATCTGTGTGTTTGTAATTAAAATTTACAACTCCATTACAACATGTCTTAAAATTGTTTGGGTCCCTGTATGTGAGCTTTAAATTGAAGCTAAACTGATAAAATTATTATAGCTGGAATTTGAAGACACAGAATTTCATTGTAGAAAATTGTAAAATTTTTCTCTTTGCGAAGGGGTCAATATAATGAAATTATTTTTTTAATTATTAATTTTCCGATTTAAATTTAACTTTGAATAATTTAGTCTGTTTGGAGAAAAACTAATAATATTTTAAGATACTGCTCAAATTGAAGTTTTAAAAAATGACATTTGAAAAACGGATTTCTCTAAATACAGAGTATACAAATATTCTGAATATAAAATTCATAACAATATAAAAAGTAATCTGAAAGTATATTTAAAGCTCCTGCAGCAGACAGACGTTATTTTCCTTTAATGTTTTATGCACAAATAATACTCTCAATTATTTAAACAACTTGCAGAATATATTTTTTTCTTAGATAGATATTTTTCTTTAATATTCCAATAATTACTAAATGTTAGAGATTCAGTAGAGCATATTTTATGCAATGTTTCATCCAAATATTTTAGTTTTAGAAAAACCCTAAAAGAATCATTCTTCAAGTTTTAATGCAATGAATTTAAATTTTTCGAGATAATCCGCATCGCTAAGGTTAAAAAACTAAAAATAGTTACTGTAAAATATTTTGCGACTATTTGAAATTTTACATCATAGCTTTTGAGAAAAAAAAAAGAAATCAGGTGAATCTAATAGAGAACATTCCTCTTGAAACAATGTTCCAGAGAATAAATTTCATTTTAAAAAGCATTACGCTCAGTTATTTTTTTTCAAAATAATGGTATGTTTTTTTTTTCCCTGACAAAGTACAGTTAACAGCAACGCCGACTTATTTAGAGATTTTCAGTTTATTTTATTTTCCCTGCATATTATGCATTTTGAATTATTTATTCGATTCCTGATTTTAAAATGATTTTTAATGAAAGAAAATTTCTAAAAGTATTTTTTTCTCTCTTAGTTCAACAAAAATGCACACTTAACTGAAATTCAGTTAGGTGAAATCTATTTTGCTGTGTCAAGAAGTATATCGTAATCCCAAAATATGCAATAAAAAGAATTGCAAAATACTGGAAGTAATCATCAGAGAGCGTGAAAATATGAAAGTGGTTAAAGTGAAATAAAAACACACACCAAAATGTATTCCTTATTTAAAATAATATTTTATGTTTATAAAACTATTAAGTGACTGAAAAAATGCTGTACTCATAGCAACTGAATAAAGTAATTCTACTGAGAAATGTGATTCCTAGGAAAGAGCTATTGATTGCAGTTAAAAAAGTTTAAAAATTGAACAATATTTTGAAATGTTAGTCATATTTTTAAGTAACCACATGTACTACATTTATTTCGACAATTGAACGACCCTATAATAGACTTTAATCTGATGCCGTTCTGTATTACGCGTTAAAACTAATTTAAAATTGAAATTTCAGGGTTTTTTTCTGTTTCAAATATCGGATATAAGTGGAGTCTTAAATGATTTTTTTCAACTACAGAAAAAAATGTTGTCTTACTTTATGTTGAAAATGGTCTTGTTCATCATATGCATTAAGATTAAAATGTCAAAATTCCTCTCTTTTTGATTTAAAGATTTGAAGATAAATTTATTGCAAGAGAATTTATTATCATAATTATTGTTATCATGACTATTTTTACAATCGCGACTTATTAATTTAACAGTCATAAACTATAGAGTAAACTAGTAAACAAATTATTCCGTAAAACATTATCTTCTATCGCATAATTATTTTTAAATTAAATTTTAATTTTAATTTCTTCTCTATAAATTCAAATGGTGAGCCATAACACTAATTTAATCAAACTTTCAGCTGTATTAGACCAAGTACTCTACGATACTGTTTACGAGAAATCAACGTAATGTTTTTTAAGAAAAAGTACCAACTATGAAATATCATTAAAACGCTACTGGGCATGTACACTGTAACTTAAAATGCATGACTAATAACATGAAAATCATATCACTAATGAGAAACATATAAAAGAGTTTAATAACAATATTTTTAAATAAATCAGAAAACGAATTCACGTTAAACTTTTAGAAACATCAAAGCTTAGTATTATTAAACAAAATTGCTTCCTCTTATATTACATAGTATATTTGCCAAAAGTTTTAGTAGATGAAATACTACAATTGCAGAATAGCATTTCATAATAGGTATATATAAAATTAGTAGAAACTGTAACAAAAAAGGGTGTATCAGAAAGACTAAAAATTGCATAGCAATTCAATTTTTAGGTGGGGGCCGTATGTAAAACTAACTTATTTTTCCGAAAAAAGTACCAAACTAAAATTTATTAGTATGAATATAATATCATTTTCAATGATGGCACAGAATAAGTAAATTTACTAACAATTCAAAACTTTTTGGAGTAAATATAAACTATTGTATAAAAATAGTATTTTTTCTATACATTGCTATGTCACTCTGAATTGTTTTGATGCGAACTGCCTCCTCTTAAAATTTTTACTACTGAAAATGGCATATCCTTTATGTATAAGGCAAAGAGGTACCTACAAATTATTTTTAATTCCATTTAAAACTTTTACACGCGTGAATCTGAGTACAAAAGTTATTCAATGACAATATTTTTAAGAATTCAAATATGATTTTATCCGTTAGACTTTCTCTTATAGCATTATGTCCATTTTATTTAAAATATTGTGATTTCCAAGGTTTATAGTATTGAGAAATTTTTCCTCTCATCATTATTTGTTAAACTATGCACTAAATATACTCTTCCTTAAAACGTGCGTTTTTTAATATTTATATTAGCATTTTATTTTATACAAAATAAATACTCTGCAGCATAACTTGGCATGCAGATAATTTAAAATAATCCCAAAGCATTCAACATTTTAAAACTGATTTTTGTAAAATACCTTTTATAAATAAAATATAAAAACACAAACTGAATTAATTCATTTTTTGTGCTATAACTTATTACTATACAAGTGTAAATATTGTGAAATTTATGTACATGTAAGAGCATTCACGTGAAAGCAAGTGATAATACAACAGTCTGGCAAGAGAGATTACTTAAAATAACCGATATTTACTTTAATGATTTGATTTAGCTCATTACCAGTCAAATCCAAATTTTATGCATTTTATTAGGTCATTTATATTCACGGAATCATGTTTAGGGAATTACATTAAAATATGAAATGTTATTAAAATGGGGGATTATTTTTTTACAACAACATTTAAAACTCGGAAATGTTTAACCGCAGAATGTGCTGTTATCTTTCATATCATTAATATTAAAACTTTTCTTTTAATGTACACCAACGATTTGCGATTCCCAAATGTATGCATCTTTTCTAAGATTTGCTTTCAATTGTTGTCAAATTCCTTAAAATTCTGGGAAATGTTTACGGTGTTATGAAAAAATGTTTATGAAGCATGGATTTAAACTGATTAAAAAGACATCCACGGAGAATATAATTTGATTGGAATTATATTTTCGGTTTGGATTAAAAGTATTTCCTATAGTGCAGAGTATTTCAGGTAATTTCCTATGTAATAGGGTTAGGATACATTCGGTATGTAGCAAGATTTAAAAACAGATATAATGAGGAACAATTTGCTATTTTCTTTCAAAAGTATGAGTAAAAGAATTTAATTTAACAATATATTTTAAAGTAAAATTTTGTTTGGTTTTGCAGTTTTCGCTTTCATTTGAATAAAAAGGTGAAGTTATTAATTTCCATGCTAACATATCAAATAGTTACTTCGGTTACTTGCATCTGCAAAATGTAGGAATTTTTATTAATTAAAACATGTTATTCAGCCTCGCTGATCTGGAGGTTTGTGTGACACTTTTAAAAAAATATTTTGATCAATTTTAATCTTTCCTTCATCGATATACAGATTTGAAATTTACCATACTGGTGTGTTTCTGTCGGTAGCATAAGAATATGCAAAATATTTTAAACATATACTTTTTTTAACCCTTTTAGACCGTGCGTCGACAAATGAGAACTTAAAACTTATACATACTATCGCACAGGTTGATAATGCTTGCGCATTAATTTGTGTACATAAAAAAGTCATTGAAAATTTAATAATTAAGATTGGGAATTTGCAATATCTATTTAATTATACTCAAGTTTCAGGATAGGAGAGCAATTCAATTGTATTCTAAATTTAAAGTAAAATAGTTTATTTTTACATACGAACACACACAAATTAGTTTTATATTTTCATATGGACACTCACAAATTACATTATTTTCACATACAAACATAATCAAAATTTTTCTCATAGCAGCCCGACAATGTCATATACCACGCGTAAACAAGGATTTTCAATTTCATTTTTTTTAATTAAAAATGTAATCTCTATCATCAAAAGAAAAATTATTTAATTCAAAGAGACTTTATTTAAATAGGTGTCAAAAGGTTAAACTTAATATTAAAAGTTTTGCTTTATATAATACAAACACTCTTTCATATATCTAAAGCTCGTATCACTAACAAGTCGTACAGCCAAGCGGTCTAAGACACGTGGTTTAACTCCTGGCTCTGTATTGCCCGTATTCAACAAGCATCGAACCTGTGGGTTAACTCATCAGAACGATTTACTTCAAATATTAGAGGAGAGACTGTTATTCACCATGCTAAACACAAGTGTTAACATAACATCTTACCAATAATATCTCATTGTTGTTTCTGAGAGACAATTCGGCGATTCAGTTAGCCGGACTCGCGGAGTCTTCGAAATCGCTAAATACCCCTGTAAATGTGTGGATTCAATTCTCACTCCTAAACGTGTCACTAAAATCTTTTACTTTCAAGTTCATAAGCTGTAATTATATCAGTAAGCGTAATTATAGCATATTTACGGCTACTTAAATCAGTAGTTTTCAGAAAAAACATAAATTTTACTTGTGTTAGTCATTTTAAACAGTGTATGATTTATTGCATACTTTTTTATATTTAAGTTAATATATATATCTTAGCAGTTTACTTCCATGCGTTTTTGAATGCACTAATTTTCCAAATTATTTGTCCGATTTGAAAAATTTCCTATTCACATTCAGTGACATAGCCTGTTTCTTGAAGAAGAATTTCGGCTATGCACTCTCAAAAAACTTAGTCTTTAAACAGTAATTTATCCCTCCTTTTTCAACGAATAATTTCCGTACTCCTTGGAAACATAATATTTCCGTGAATTCTTCTTAACGAAATCTGAAGAAGAGAAAAAAAAATTCGTTGAATCAGGAGAAGTTTCTTTAATTGAAAGGAGAAAAAAAGAAACGAATATTTGTCAATTGACGGAAATATTCCGGCAGCACTATTTGCGGCAAAATTTCTGTGAATGTAAGAAATAACTTTTGAAAATGTATAATATTCCGAAGCCAATATGTATTATCAGACACAAATCATACAGGCGAACGCGAGGAGGTCGTTTACATAGCATTTTCAAACTTTGCAAACAGCTTTGATGTATTTATTTCCAATTTTTAATAAAACTTTTTTAAAAATAAAAATATATCTACCGAAAAATACATTTTTGAGGAAATTAAGAAAGCTCTATTGAGGGAACTTTGATAAGGATTTTAATTCTCGAATGGCAGATTCGCCCTCGGAGACGGGAAAACCGCCATTGAATAAATAGGATTTTCAATATCCAAGTTTTAAAAAAATGTTTTTATTTGTGCCAAAAGTACTAAAAAAAATCATGTTACTACCAAGTGCCACAAATAACATATTATGCATGTATACTTTGTAAAGATCTGGTTCTACTACAGGCACTACACATCGTGTACTTGAATGCACATTTCCTTAACTAAGTAAGCTACGTGATATTACGCTTACTTGGAAGTATGTAACAAAAAGGAAAATTAAACAACAGTGAATAATTTGTGTGTAATGCGATAGATTGTACAAATTGCTAAATCAAAATGAATGTAAACTTTTATTTGAAAGTAGTAATAAAGCTTTAAAATGTGTTTAGCTGTTGGGGGTGATGTAGCACTCGGAAGGAGTGCATTTTTTTTCCAGTGTTAAGAATTTTTTAAGAAGTTATTTATCAAACAGTTTTACATTTTATCTAGGACTGTGTACCATAGAATAAGATAAATACTGTGGCCATCCATTAGCCCATTAGAGCCCATTAGCCCATTCGAGAAAATATATGTCTTCTTGGGATTCTACTACAATTAAGCGCGTAAGAATTTTTCAAAGGAAAGAGACATAAGTTGAAGATCTGAAACATAACACTTCGGTGATTATGTTTTTAATCACCAAATAACTCCATTCCACCGAAGATCACCGTATATATGCAGTGTAACTTGCACGCTAAATCCATATTTCCGAAAGTCTCCTAGGTTTTCGCTAGAAGTTTCCGAGGTGTGACAGAGTCGCCATAACATAAACACATAAACACCAAATAACATAAACACACGTAGTCATATAAGAAAATAATAAACCAAAAACTACAATACACCTATCCAAGCACCTTATTACAACATTTGTACACATACATCGAATGCAATCAAAAATAAAATGAACCCACACTAAACACAACAGACATCCACATTACCTAAACACACAAAAGGAACATTACTAAAATCAGAATAAAAATCAAAAGTCAATACAAAACCCCCAAAAATCCGCATCTATTGATTGATATTAAATTAAAAAATGCACACGAATTCTGTAAATCGATAGCAATCCCGTGTATCAAATAAAATCATCCATGTTTCTTATAACCTCAAAAAATTCCATATGTACTTCCCAATTCCACTAACCATAACACAAAGGAGCATAAAACAATAAAAATTCTGAATTTCAAACGAATATACATTACAGCAAGATAAAAACATTTAAATAAATAAAAGCACACACCCCTCAAATTTCCCACTAAATTCCTTATTTAATGACCTTGACATACCTACTTATTTGTATAACGTCCTTATTTCACAGAGATAAATTCATCATATAGCATTCAAATAAGCAAAATTGCATCCTAACACGCCACAATAAACAATTTTTAGCTTTATAACAATATTCACTCTTTTGAGGATTAACATCTAAAAATAAAACGAATTCTTCCAAGGCCAGCGGATGCCCCCCCCCCATTGGAAAAAAATAAATAAATGAATAAAACGAATTCATAATAGTACCACAGAACTTATCTACATTTAATATAAAAATAACCAGAAATTTTACTTAAAAAAAATCAAAAACTTTAAACAGCATTCCATAACAAACAAGCATGTTGAATCGCCGGTCGTGTCAAGTTCCAGCGGATCAGTTGACGCGGTTGGCAGTTAATTTTTTTTCAACCAACAGCTTAATTCCTTCAAACTTACTCGATTCCCACTTGATTTCTTTGAATAATCACATAATTTCTAATGTTATCATGAAACAAATACACAGCTCTGTAAAAGGGTTAAGTACCTCTTCTCGATTGGCAACGCTGACACGCCTGTTTACCTATCGTAAGCTTAGGCCACGTATCTGGTTTGGTGGCCTACCCCTGCTTTCGCTATATAAACCTCAATATTTAACACGGAATGAAACGGAGGGATACGCTTAGTAAAATTAATTTATTAAAATATTACTTTTAATATTTTTTTTAATGCAACTTGCTTTTTAACAGAATGATGCATTTAGTATTGAGAAACTGCATATTCAATTTTAACATAAAAGTCAATCATTACTATAACACCAAATTTTCTGTTCATTATTCAGTTCTAAATATACTTTTATATATGATGGTCCAAAAACACTGACCTAGGCTTTTATTCGTTAAATATTAATCATAGGATATATAGAAGAAATTGCAAAGTTCGTAAAAATAGATATATAATTTTATGGTATTAATTAAAGTTTCCAAGAGATCAAATCTAAACAAATACAAAAATTAAATTTTATACGTTCTCCGTACAAGACAATTTCTCATTTTGTAAAATGTAACCCATATATTGATTAGGAACTATATAAAATTTAAGCCTTTCATCATAAAATGACTCGGAGTTGTACTTAAATAAATTTGGTGAGAATCTATATAACTCCGAAAACAGCAAAAGCATTTAGTACTCAGACAGTAATTTGCATACAACTCCTAAAGCATGACCTCCAGATACGATTTTGTACATCATCTAATTAAGCACACTTTACTAATTGGGAATTTGGAAAATTTAAGTTTTGATTTTTTTTTTTTACATTTAGTCTCTGGAAAATTTATATCGATAATATAAAGCTTTGTTACCTTTTTTTTTAATCTAAGTAAACTGTTGTATATGTCCGCAATCAATATTTAAAGAATAAAATTCTAAATCAGTGCTTTTGGGACCCCTGTGTGTCTCCATAAGTAAAATATCCGCGTTAGTATAAAATTAATTATTTATTGAAACTTCAGATGGTGGAACCTGCGATGCATACAATATTTGTTATTCCTTTACTTTCTAAAGAAGAAAATCTGAGTTTCAAAACTTCACTTCTTAGTCGCAAACCACAGTTAATTTAGATAATGCTGCAGACCTCATTAAAATGTATTTTTTCCCCCTACTACATGCAAAAGCTAGAGTTTGCGGCGGTCGTGAAAAAGAATTTTAACGATCCACCATCAGATCGATTAACTAAGACAGTTTGTAACAAAGTTTGTTCTTTACGAAAGTGACATACCTTGCATTTTGTTTCAGAAAAGTCAAACATATAGGATATTGTAAACTGCGTGATTTTTTTCCCTGTTAATTTCAAAGTTCCAAGTACGGGTCTATTCCGGTAAATAATAATCTTTCTAATATTTACGTTAATTAAACTTTAAGTAACATATCACCTAAATAAATTTCCTTTAAGTATTCAATATTTGCGTTATTAATTTTAATTGTGAAATATCTGTAGAAATTTGAAGCTGAACAATTAACGAAGTTTTATTACTTTTAATTTTTAGTCTGCAGATTGTTAAAATAAATAATACAAATATAAGAATGCATTTCTAATATCTTGATTTAATCCGAAATCAAAAATTTTGATTACCTAAATCAAATCTGCCTCTATGTTTTCTTTTTTTTTTTTTTGAATCTGTGCCTTTTTTTGCAGGTTATTTTTTTTGAATTTTACATTTACCTTTTAGTAGAAAAAAATAATAATTTCAGCTACAGTTTTTTTTTTCAGTAGTAATGCTGAAAATTACTATAAATTTCTTGTCTGCCCACATAAAAAGGGTATCGAAAATCGTTTTCTGGTTTTTATTATAATTACTGAAGTAACAAAATTTATTTTCGTAGGTGAATGTATTAAATTCAATAATCAAATGAAACGCAAGATGATTTAAGGAATTATTGTACTCAGAAAACATAAACACAGAAATATTAAATAAATAGAACAAATATTTATAGTCATTTTATGTGCAGTCAGATTTTGTTTCTTTTGTTTCTATCATTCATTCAAGTTTTGCGCATGTTTGCCAAAAGTTTTCCAAATTACCGAAAACTGTGCATGCCCACTAACAAGGAAACCTCCCCATAGGTCACTCACCAAATGGAACGAATTTCACACAATCACAAGTACACACTAAAAGGAACGTACTGTGTGAAAATTAGCTGCTATCTCCTCATAGAATTTGAGAAATTAAAGGTTAAAAATTAGCTAAAATCGCGCCAATTGTAACCCTTTAGCTAGTATTTGGCGACAGGGATAATTGGTCGAAAAGTTGAAACGCTCACGCGAGTACTTACTCGAAATATTTATAAACCAGTGTTTGCTATACCGTGTTGTATTTCAACGTACTGTATTTTTAAGTAGCTTAATCTCGTTTTCTATTAGTTAAACTCAAGTCCTATAATCTTTTTATTTTAGTTCTGAAAGTCCCTGAAGAAAGTAATTTCTTTTAATTTGTATTAACACATTGCAAGCTGCAAATTCAGTTTACGCATAAGTGAGGCATTTATTTTAATTCTGTTCCTTTTATCCACGTGATGATACTATGGAGCAAACAATAAATATACTTAATGTTGTTTTTATGCTTTAAGCGGAATTTTCTTCGAAAAATATGACATTGTCTCCATACACAGACGAAGAAAAAGTCTGCAAAATCAAATTGTTGAAAGCTTGCAAAATTATCAGAAAGTAAATGCAACAGATTTGGCAGCAAATGAGCAATGCTTATTACTCGATACATCTGAAGATCCTATATTTTCTAGTTTAGAAGACGAAAGCATTGGCTTCATGTCCAGTGAGTACATCATGCAAAATAAGCAATTTATTTCTTGAAAAGATAAGGAGACTGCAGAATATACTGGCGGGATACAATAGTGGCAAAATCCCGCAGTTTACAGAGTGTTCAAAATTATTTTAAATTTGTTACAAATAAAAGGCAGTTATATCTGTGGGAAAAGCAAATTCAGAAGAATGGCGATTATAAATGTAAACTAAATCAAATTAAAAAATATACGTTTCAACACTTCTAACACGCAAGAAAATTACAGAAAAATATAAATGATTGTGATTTACAAATTTGGGCTCCAGAAAAGGCATTCGAATTACGACTGAAATTCCGCGCATCTAAAGGATGGCAGAACAGATTTTTAAAAAAGAATAAGATTGTGAGCAGGAAAGTTACAAAATTTGTTTTGCTGAAAAACTCTCGGTCAAAGTAAAGCATTAAGAAATTAGCGCAGGCTTTCGTAAATTATGTAAATATTTTTATAAAGGATTCGTTGTTAAAAGACGATCAAATTGTTATGCTGATCAGTCAGGTTTTAATTTAGAAATCCTTCTAGACGAACCCTGGAACATAGAGGACCGAAACAAGTAGAAAGTGAGATTCAATCACAAAATGCAGTGGCACATCCCTACACTACAATGCCGATTTTAAGTAAAAACAATACATTGTTAACGTCATTGCTTATTGAACATCCCGTAAAAACTGGGAAATTCGGAAAAAAAAATAAGTGCGGCAGTTTCCTGACATTGTGCTAATGAAACAGCTTAATAATATATTTCTTTCAGGGCCAAATCAAAGGGGTAGGGAGGGAATTATAGGTGAACCCCTCCCCTCCAAAAAAATTACCTTACAATTTTTTAAAATTAATTTTTAATTCCATTCTTTATTTCAACTCTTATTTCGCTAAAAAGCTAAGCTTCTTCTAAAAAACTGCGTTTAACCTCCTATGCATGCACAGATTTTATGTTTAAAAAATATTTTTGGCCAACTTCCTCCCCCCCCCCCCCTCTCCAAAATGGAACCAGTTACCATCCTGATTTTTTCCCCACCATATGTTCTAGGGATGGACGCGAGACGACTTTTTGCAAGACGAGACAGAGATTTACAGCATTTTTGCGAGACGAGACACACATTTTTAACATTACGATATAGGGATTTTTGCGAGACGAGACAAGCTTTTAGGCTATTTTGCGAGACGCGAGACGCTTATTTTTCGTCTCGCGTCCATCCCTAAATGTTCTTCGGGGTATCCAGTGAATCATTGCTGTAATTGAATCCTGACCTGTGCTTACTTAAAATGCTTATTAAATAAACATATTTTTGTAAAAGCATTTATAAAAGAAAATAGAAAGCGCCAATCAGCGATATAGGCTCTATTCTGTCAGCTCATACTCATTTTTTATTAATTAATTTTAGCTTTAATTTGAGGAGATAGTAGCTAATTTTTACACATTAGGTTTCTTTTAGTGTGTACTTATGACTGGATTAAATTCGTTACGTTTGGTGAGTGAGCTTTGGGGAGGTTTCCTTGTAAGTATTTCATCCCAAGTACATTTTAGTGTAGATTTTAAATATTTTTTTAAAAAGGTAATCATACTACATAGATTATTTCTGCATTCTTGGTTTTAAAGTTTAAATTTGTACAGTCACAATTTTACAGTAAAAACTTTACCTTAGTTGGATGATAATATTAGCTGTCAAGTTTTGCAGTTTTTGTTACATACATCCTTATGCTATTAAACTCGGAAAGGGAACACTCAAATAACTTTGGGGCGGATTAAAAAGTCGATGTCATCAATATATAATAGAAAAAACTAATTTCACAAAGAAACACAATAAATGGAACTTGATATCCAGTGCACAGACAAGTATATACTTTAATAATTATATATTGCACCTTTCAGTTACATAACTTTTTAGAATAAAAAGTTATTTTTATTTAAAACTGTCGTCCTGGCAACCAGCGAAAGAAAAAGAAAAAATCTATCCCGTTTGCCATTCGCAAACACCTTGATACAATATACGTAAATAATTTAATTATTCTTATATATATTTATTAATAAAAACTATTCGTAAATCTTCTATTAAAAACTGCCTGCATTTATTACTTCAATCTTTTGTAACTAACATAAAACTAAATGTATTCCCGCGTAGATTCTAAAACTATAGGTATTGCAAATATTTTTCAAGTATTTTATTGAAGCGTACGATGCGAATTTCAAAAATACATGAAAGTTTCAGCTCAACTAAATAATTTAACTGCAAATAACACCCTTTGCTGTTACAGACAGAAAGAAACAAAAAACCTGTGACGTAACAGGAAAATTCCAACTTTTCTAATGCGGCACTAGGTTGAATTCCACTTTAACTGCCTTATTCCGCCAAGTTGACGATAAATATAATTACTCTGATGATTTTTTTAGCACTAGGGTGCTATTTCGCGCAGTACGAGAATTTTGTCTATGCATTTTTGTCTACGCGATCTTGAAAAGATTTATAGATATGAACTGTCAAGGTGAAGATATTTTCAAATGTGCTTGCCAGATAACGTGGAGAGGGGGCGCGTCAATAAAATGTTGAAAGTCGCGCAAGGTTTGCAATTTTTGATATTTAATCGCTAAATTTGGTGCCAAAACCCGACAATTTATTATAAATATATATCGAGTATAGTTAGAAAACGCCTGGCGAATATTGTAAAATAGTTTAAGTAGGCGATTTTAATGCAGATTTTAATTCCAAAAAATGTTTTATAGAACCGAGAAGACAAATATGGTACACTCACATATAATGATATACTTTCCAAATGGTAAAGGTGAAGTACAGTTTGATTATTCATGGCGAGAATTGTTAAAAGGTTTTGGTAGGCGATTTTGATGTAGATTTCCATTCCGAAGAAACGTTATATGGAACAAGGAAGGAAAACACGGTACACTCATGGATTATCATGCCCATTCCAGCAGTATTTAAAATGTCTACGCGATATAGTTGGAGCATGACTATAGTTCGAACATGCCAGACGAAGATTGTAAAACCGTTTCAGTAAGCAATTTTAAGATTGATTTCGATTCCAAAGAATTGCTTTATGGTATAAGAAAGAATTGAGTCCTATTTTAACGCTTCATCCTCGTCAATCTAAACAATACTCGCACTTTGACGAGCTTTGCAGTCAAAGGTTTCTAGGAGTTATGCACAAGCTTCTACGCTCCCAAAAGAACTAGATGAAAACTATAGTGAACAAATTAGCGATAAACGTACCAGTTAAGGAATTTGAAGGCAAATATTAAAACACATTAATTGACAACCCAAAATAAATGAAAATGTAACGGAATGCTGTACTTACATGTTGCCACATAAATACAAAACGGTTGCCACTTAAATACAAAAAGTCGCCATGGTAACTACATATGTTTAATTATCTCCACCTTGGCGAGAGTCGGGGCGTTAAGAAGAATTAACTCAAGAAAGGCAAACACGGCACACTCATGGATCATGGATTATTTAGTTAAGATATATTTTCTTTGAATCAGAAAAAATAAGTATTCTATGTTTAAATTGAATCACTATAGAGAAATTTACAATTCAATCATAAAGAATTATCGTAGATGTATTACACGACAAAGACGTTAATGCATGAAAGTTTAGCTCGAAAACGAGATGTGGAAACATATATGACCACCGGCAGCAGCGCTTGGCCCAAATTCGTGAACCTGCAGTACAAACACAAGAAGATGAAACAGATGATCAGTATTTGGAAGGAGAACGACATAGAACAGCTACATGTCGACAAGTACTTCGGGTATGTAGTCTAAGTATCTACAAAGCTGCCACAAATGTGGATACTTACTATCATAGTTTACAACGTTTTAACATGGCTTGCATTCACAGCAGAGCTTTGCATTTTCCTGAAGAAAGAGTGAAAACTCAAATTAACAGAAATGCTTTTGGGGACTGTAAGACTGATATAGGATATCCTGAATTTCGCAATGAATTGGTGCGATTGCTCCTTCGATGCCATCGACATTCCAAAGAATTTCACAAATGTATTCGAAATTTGAACGCATACTTTACAATGGCTTTGTTCGCAGTGTACGGCGATTGAAACTATTACCGATTGTGGTGCGTACAGCTACGTTGCGAACAGTGTATAACAGATTTGATGATTTTTTTATAAACTGATTCATTTTACCGTTCAACCAACTCAAATTCTCGATTCTGAATTTGAACGTCCGCAATATGGACAGATATATTTCTGAGGTAATCGAGACGCTGTTAGTGAATGCATGAACAATCTCCATTGTATCAGCGAAGATCTTTGCTGAAACCCTCTCTGTGACAGAAGGAAAGTAGGAGCCTTACGTTAAACTACTTTTTGCTGAACCCTGATGGCACCGACCATCGAATATTTAGCATCCTTCTTCAAAACAAAGTAAGTGCCATTGTAACATTGAATGCCGGCCAAAGCTTTCCTTATATGAATGAGTGATTCGACAGCGATGTAAATTTTTGGTAATCATGTAGATTAATAATAAGTGTCAAGGTATTTACGTACCCATTGTTTTAAACTTAAGAAATTTTTAGATTCAGAGCATGGATCGATAGCCAGGTACTTAGACGAAAGCATACCAATACGAAATTTCCTTTCTTAGATACCGCAAGTAAAATATCTCATCTGACCTAAGTGTATAACTTCTTCATCGCACTATGAGAGTACCAATAAAAATTATCTGTGTTACATTTTGCACATGTTTTATTTATCCATATTTTTTCGAAAATTTGCAATTGTAATTTGCTAAAACTATTAACTTGCTTTCGTAAGCATTTAATTTTTTAGCGTGGAGCATTTAATGATCCCTGTATGACACGTTCTATGAGTTGATTTGCCGAAATAAAATTTCTCGGCCATTGATTTTGGAATATGCTTGTTTTACATTAAACAAAAGAAGGCGTCAAAAATGCCATATTTACTAACAAAAAATACATAATTAAAAATTAAAAATGTAGGATCATTTCATGGCAATAAAACGAAGCTTAAAATGTCAATATTTTTATCGCAAGTCATTTGGGTATAAAGTGAGGAGAACCTTTTCTACTTTTATCGCATGACTAGCTGAAGCAACCGTTCTTCGCACGGAATGGATATTGTTAAAGCAACAAAAACGAATGGAAAATAAGTAAATAAATATTAAATTTTGGTTATAAATTTAATCGCCTACAAAAACTGTTTTGTTCCTATTGTTTTAGAATCTAGGCATATTCTAACTATACTTGATTTTTTAAAACACTGTTTGAAATGTGTACGATATTCCACAAGTATGCTTTATTTGTCTTCTTGTTCCAGAAAATGCTTCTTCATAGTTAAAATTTATGTTAAAATCGCCTGATAAAACTGTTTTAAAATTCTCATGAGGCATATTCTAACTATACTTCACCTTTATTTATGTAGAACCCAATATTCCAATTAAAGAAGCAGTAGGGTTTGGCAATTTCTCTACAAATATGGAAGATATCAACAAGGTGGGTGCAGTTTCGGGGACTTATTTCTTTTATGTCAAGCTTTGAGATAAATCACCAAAAATGGCAAACGTCGGCTACTTTTCACATTTAATCTGGCAACCCTTGAAAATTGATTTGTCCTTTCACCAGGTAGACAAAAATCTTTGAAATTAACAGCACACAAGAGGTAAAAAATACGTGATAAATACCTTTGTGTGTCAACTCCCGCTATTAAGATCGATTCTTAAAAAAAATCTTGAAAAAGATTTTTATGAATTTGTGTTCGTTACATAATGCAAGATTTTCATGACCATCTTCATTTTCCTTCGATATATGAAGACAAGTATGAAAAAAACGTTTTGGCCCTTCAGAAAAGTTTGGATACGAACTATAAAGAATCCTGAAAATGACAGTTAGGCATTCGTGTTCGCTACATTTAAAGCAAGACTCTTATGACTATCTTTAATTCCCTTTGAGATATGATATCAAATTCGGAAACAACATTTTAGCCCCTTATCCCCGTTTCGATGCGCATTCTAAAAAACCCAGAAAATGAATTTTAAGCATTTGCGTTCACTATACTTTTATGCAAGAATTTCACGGCTATCTCTTTTTTTTCTCTGATATATATAAAGGGAACTGTGAAAAGAACGTTTTGGACCCTTAAGCCCGTTTGGGTACGAATTTTAGAAAAACCCTGAAAATTATTCTTAGGTACTGTTCTTAGTACCATTTTAAACCAAGAATTTTATATCTGTCTCTTTTTTTTTCCCTCTGGGATATGAAGGGAAGTCTGAAAAGAACGAATAAGAAGGTTTTGGTCCCCCTACGCCCGTTTGGGTGAGAATTCTGAAAAATCCTGAAAGTCACTTTCAGGAATTTTTATTAGTTACAGTTTAAAGCAAGAATTTCATTCTCTCATTTCTCTCAGAATTTCAATGATTTAAATATTTCTCAGAATTTCAATATCTCTTTTCTTCCTTGAGATATGAAAGGAAACGTGAAATGTACGTTTTGGGTCGCCACCCCCGTCTGGGTTCGAATTTTCAAAAATCGCTTCTTAAATGACGCTTTGGGCACAAAAGATATGAGCCCCTAAAATTTAATGTCTGTATCTCCGGTGGATTTTGCTGGGCGATGATCGTCAGTCAGTCAGGACATCTTCCTCTATATATAGAGATTGATAGGTTATTAATAATCAATCAAGTTGCTTACTTTCAATAATGAAAAAAAGATAATTACGAAAATTTCATATATTACCCACACGAACACTGTACTAAGTATCAAATGCAATTATTTTCTTCTTTCCTAGTTACAATTTTATTCACTCCTGGATAAATTTCTCATACGATTAGTGGTCACAAAAATGTAACAATAATATATGGATTCGGCAAAATAACAAATATCATATTGTTTAGAACTTTTTCGTTCAAAACAAGACCTAATAAATTTAAGGCCATTAAAAACAGACTCGCTTGAAAACAAATCACAATGTACTAGAAACTAGATGGAATTCCATTCATTTCCATCGGGAGGGGGGGGGGTATAATCCTTCTGTAAACTTTATCCTCCTGCTGCAATTTATTACAGTTCCTTTAAAATAGATTTCGATTGCAGGACAAAGCAATGAATATGCATAGTATCTACAAGTTTCATTCTACTCTGTTTTGTAGGCACACAAATTGGTTTATTGTGTGCATAAGAATGATCTTCTAGTATGTTTTATAAAAGCAGCCTGTAGATAACAATATTTTGTATTACATTCGTTATTTACATCTCCTACAATGTATGTTACTGTGTGTGGTACTTGTTTTCATGGGTATTATTATTATTTTTTTCTTTTTTCGATAAACGAATGCTGTATGTTCATGACTTATTCTGGTTTCTTTTTAAATCTAATGAATTTCAGAATGAATTTGCATAATGGTATTGGCGATGACGACATCGACAAGCTCAAAAGTCGTTGAAATGGAATCTGTACAGGAATCTGTGATTGATATTACTAGAAATTTGAGATGACGATAACTAAGTGTACACGTATAAAGTTTTCCGAAGTGATTTTCACATAATTAACTTTGAAAAGCCTGAGGTTTATTTTACAAATTCGATCCATTGCAATCAACTATAGCACTTAAATTTAATGCATTTTCTCGAAGCTCAAAATTGGATTTTCTTCCATTGATGTCATTATGAGAGATTTGTTTAATTCAGGCTAACACAGTATCCACGTGATATTCGAAATAACATCGAAGCAAAATGAGGCTTGCGTATACTTGGATATAGGACGTTTATTTGATGCACAGACTTAATATAGGACGAACATCAACCTATTCTGAAAGAGTTAAACGAAATTTGCCTGTAAGATGGCTCTGTGCGTCGTAATCATTAAACTTATGTTGTGCGCATGCTTTCGTTAGTAGTAAATTGCATCACGATTCGTTGCTATGCTTGCTAGAGGGTGCTTATATAGCTAATCATTAAAAGGGAGGCGAGCATTTTGTTGACTATGACACTGTTTCTCCCGTTTGCCGTTAGTCGATGGTCGTTCTATATCCAAGTCCGTGAATCAGAGCTAAAATTTCTATCCCTTACA
The DNA here is from genome assembly GCA_038373885.1 of Cheiracanthium punctorium. Classification (NCBI taxonomy): domain Eukaryota; kingdom Metazoa; phylum Arthropoda; class Arachnida; order Araneae; family Cheiracanthiidae; genus Cheiracanthium; species Cheiracanthium punctorium. The sequence continues at coordinate 828,927 of JAWZYV010012697.1, read as the reverse complement.
ATGAGAAATTCATATGCATCCCCGAAGCTACAGAATTAAGCATTGAATACCGCACTCGCCAAACACGTAATCTATCTATCGATAAAAGAACAGTGTATTGGCTGCACTATGATAAAAAAAAATGTAGTCGTTGACGTTGCTCGATTGAACAACCTTCAATAGGTCAGATCAATGTGCGCCACTCAACTAATTGCGTCAAAGAAGTTCTTTGGCTGTGAAGCACGCTATTGGGGAATCGTTTGAATTTACCACTTAACTTGTCAGAACAAGTTTATTATGTAACAAGACATTTACCCTGCAGAAGAAGACCTAAGATTTTCATTTATGCTCTCGGCAATTAATCTCGAGTTTCGAGAATGAATTTTTGAATCCTTCAAATTATAACTGTCAAACACCACATTCTAACAAATCGAGCATTCTCATAGACTCTTGAGGTTATTTTTCTGTGACTAAGATGTCATTTAAGAAGTAAGTTTAAAAATCCACACTGAAATAGGGAAAACGATAAAATTATCTCTCTCTCTCTTCTCTTGCTTTATAACGTAACTATTCCCAAACATAAAAATCAAGTTCATCATTGTTTAGGTTTAGCAAACTTTTTTTTTCCTATTCCCCTTCATATATCAAAGGAAAATACAGATAAATATAAATTTCTTGCCTTAAAATGCAATTAACACAAATACCTAAAGTTAATTTTCAGGATATTTTAAAATTCACCCCCAATAGGAAGTTTGGAGACAAAACCTTCTTTAACATTCTTTTCAAATTTTCCTTCATATCCAAAAGGAAAAAAAAGATAGCCATACAATTTTTTATTTAAAAAGCAACAAATGCAGATAACACAATTTTCAGATATTTTAATAATTAGCACACAAACGCGGATAAGTCCCAAACGGTGTTTTCACATTAGCTTACATATCTAAAAAAAAAAAAAAAAAAAGATTGATAAATAAATAAATAAAGATAGCCATAAAATCCTTCTATTAAAATGTGACGAACCTAAACACACACACACACACACACAAAAAAAAAAAAAAAAAAAAAAAAACTTTTGGAGTTTTTTTTTAATTTGATTCCAATATGGAGCACTTAACAAAAAAGTGTTTTTAGCGTATATTTCTTATCTTGAAAGGGGGAAAAAAACTGTATCGGTTGTGTTTTTAAATGCAATATAAACAGGGTTACCCATTTCATACAGCCATAGGGATTTTCCATTTGTTTAATAAACTAAGTTTGACGAAAAAGTTAAAACGGTTGATTTAAAATGCAGCAAAGGCTGAGCAGAGTTCATGCTGGTAATTTTGTTTTTTTTGGATGGCGAAAATATGCCCTATCCGACAATTCAACTTCTAAAAGGACCATTGACAAATCCAGAGGAGGGGGGGTACTGAGACATTTGCTCTCCCAAAACAAACTAAGTTGATATTATAGACGATTGACACACTTTGTATATTCAAATAAATTTATCAAAAAAAGGAGGCTAAATAAAATTTTGCGTCCCCTCAAAAATTTTTCCTGAATCCACTACTGATAACGAATTTTCGAGGATGACATGGCAACTTAGAGAGAATTTTAATGATGGTTTTCTTAAAAAAGAAAGTCTCATTAAAAGTTGTATGTTAAAATAAGCGGTGCGTATGGGATATAGAAGACAATTAAAGTTCACCACCAAACAACAGCGAAATATCGTCAAAATGTTGGCGGTGAAATCTCGCAAAAACTTTCGCATTATCTCTGTCTTATAAATATTCGGATAAAGTTTAATTGAAGGTAGGGCACATCGAAAATGTTGAGAATTGCACAGCAATGTACGAAAGGAAACGTTATCTGTATCCGCCTGTAAAGAATCACTTTGCAAAAATGTACTGAATTGTAATGGAACTAGAATACCTTTTTTTTTTCAAAACTTTTTCTTATAAAATACTGTCAATTATTTTTCTTTTTAAATACATAACTAAAACCAATCATTTTAATTACCATTTCATTCTGAACCACGCATTTTGGAAGAACACTTTTTTTTGGTGTTATGCAACTTAATGATAAAATTTAACGAAATCGTTGAAACATTTTATCGGTGGGATTACAACCTGAATATGAAAAAAAGTTTTCTCCGCACACTTTTCCTATCTGATTTTCAATCTTTTTGATGCGATCTTTTTACTTTTGAAGTGTGTACCAATATTTATGTGTCATCCTGTATTTAAGGCCTTGTGGTTGATATTTGTCATGGATATTAGATAACAATTATGCTTTCTGAAGAACAAAGAAAACTTTTGACCATCCTTTATGAAGTTAATTAGGATACTAACCTTTTACCATTCTTTAGATAATTCTACATAAAATTCTCTTTTTACACATTTTTAATTACGCTTTCGTTAGTCCATGTATTGTTCTGCTTCCGTTTCAATTTATTAACTATTTATAGATGCAAATTTATTCGACATTAGTAAAATACTTTATTCGGAAATTTATTTATAAATTCAGTCATTTTTTCTCTTACTAAATTCCTGCTTTTGCGTTTGACTTGAATTAATGAATGAGTTTTTGCTGCCATTTTTTTAATGCACATTTCATGAAGTTCTTTTCTTTCATCCCTTTTAATGTACAGATGAAATATTTACTGCAACTACTTTTAAAGCTGGATAATTATTAAATAATTTAATTAACATTCTCATTCAGATAACTTCTTTTGATGAAAAATTATCAGAACTTGGCTTTTAGATTCTCCAGAATTTTATCACAATCATAATAAGAGGCAACAAAAGAACATAATTAAATAAGCTTCAGATTAATTAGATATTTTTTGCGTGCGTAAAAGAACTATTTTAAAATGCATTTCGATTGAGATGGGGATGGATAACTAAAATACAAGATAATTGTTTTAATGTTTAATTCATTTATTGTATTTTTAGATATAAACCAATTTGACTAAGTCCCTGGAGGTTAAATAAGACAAATTAATCTTGGGTCTATTGAAATTGTCTTTTATTGGGAGATGCATTCACAAACTAATGATATCACTGGAAGTACAAAATTGATTTTCAAATGGATGGTAATTCTATTTGGCAAGAATTCAATTTAATATTAATAGATTGTGGATTCATCTGGGAATGTTATGTCCGCATTCTGGAAATGTTGTAAATTAAAGACATATTTTTAAATGAATAGTACCATTCATGTGTTAAATTATATTGTATTCAGGTTTAGATTCATCATTTTACAACGGTGATTAATCCGTCCGAGGTCAATATGTAATACCAATTAATTATAGTAAGATAATCAAAAAAATCTACGATATATTAATGCTTAATGATTTCAGTTATGTATATATGGTAGAATTTGATGTAGATCATCATAGAGAAAAAAATTTGACTATGCAATTTCTAATTTATATTTTACATTATCATGCAATTAATAATTTACATTTTATATTAAACTAAAAAAAAATGCTTTCGTTTAATTATATTAACATTTTTAACTCTGGTATAATGTCGTTAGATACAAATTATTTTTTAATGTTATCATAGCAAACACAGACAATACATTTTATGAATTTTAATTTTCTTTAAAACAGCAAGAGATATCAAACACTTTCTCTTCTTTTTTTGAGAATTTGTTTACAAATTATATATGTCAAGAGATGAAATTATTCGAGTATAATTTAATTTAATCTATCATTACAAATAACGTTAGTTATGTAATAAAATTTCTAATCTGAAAATGTTCTTCATTTTCTAGGAGAAAATTATAATTTGCACAGTTATTTAAATTAATTTAAAACATTCTAGGAATAAATCACGCATTTGCAGTACAACACATTTTAAATAATAAAATATTTATTGCTTTATTATTATTATTTTTTCTTTTTTCCCGATAAAGGGATTGGAATATAAGAACACATAACCGTACTTAAAAATATTCTGAATTATCTATATGATTAAAGCTCTATGCCAGTAACTTCCTCATGTCACTAACGATTCCGCGTTTCACCACTCCAAAATAAAAGTTATCACAGTAATTAAGCTTCCAGTTCCACTTCGTATGATCGACTGTTTTGAAACTCTGTACAGATGTGCAAGGCGGTATAGATAATGTGGTAAGAGGCAATAAAATTCTACAGATTCGTCCTTTTCTTGATTTTTAGTAATTTTTTGATATTTCCAGTTACGGAAGTAGTAGACATTTTCAGTTTTTTCCTTCGATAATATGTCGCATTAACTTTCTAATTGCATTAATAATCGTTGATGTAAAATTTAATTCACGGGCAAAAGAATTTCGTAATATTTATGACTTCAATCACCTTCCAATAGGTTTTTAGATTATGAAAATTGAAGATTAGTCTTTTTCGCAACGCCAATGAATAAACATAAAGTATTCCAATAATTTTTCATAAACGATGGAGAACATAGAGTAGATATTGGGGATAAAGTGAGCTATGGCAACCTTATCTTGAGGCTCTTGTTCCAGCAGCCGACTTGTGGCAAAATTTCAGGCGCATAATTCTTGCGCATTCAACTTGTCCTGTAAATAGCGCTTGTTTACCGTTTTCATCATAATTTTAATGGAAAATCCTTTTATATATTATGTTACTTTAAGATTTATGAAAGATCCCAGAATGACATTTCACACCTTTGTTAAAAAAAAAAAAAAATTATAAATGAAAAAATTTTAAATGTTTCCATATACACTAAACCTTGGCAAAATATTTTTTTTCTTTTTCGCGAAGTGGCTTTGCAATGCATATGCTGGCACTTCATTAGGCTTGTAGTTTACATTTACCATTCACCGAATATTGCCATAAACTATTAAGCCTAGCCTCACTGTACATTGCCGTACCACAAGTCATACTGTTCGTCTTTTACTCAAGTCTAAAGATTTTAGTTTCAAGAAGCTTAATTTTAAATTACAATTGAGATTACAGCTTCCATATCGCAAAACAAGGGTTGCGCGATTTATTTAAAAGCCTGTAAATTTTTTTTTTAGTAACTGTACAAAAATAATATAAAAGTGTTTTATTTTTTATTTTTAGAGAATCGACGGTCAGAGATAGCTACCACCTAAACAATTGCGTTTTGTGTCACGAATAAACCTCTCTATTTTTGTAGATGTACGAAGAACGTAGGCACGTATATTGTACAGTCGTTAAAATGTTCGTTGTGTTTTGTGTTACACTGAAAAAAAAATATGCTACTGTAGTCTAGAAAATAATTGGTGGAACTAGAATTTATGAATCTATGTACTCCTTATAAATACTAGATTGTAAAACGAGGCACGTCTGAACCCACTTACCCAATTTTAGATATCTCCTCTATAAGCTGCTGCTTTTACCCAGATAAATTATTTTCATAATTACTTGGATGGACATTATAAAATATATGTTAAACGGTGCTTAGCGGGTAGACGCACAAACGTATATTCTAGTGCACGGGTGATATCGAACAATAATTTCTCGCTATGTAAACTGTCCATTCTGCTGTGATTAGCTAGAATACTACGGACTAGAAATTCTTGACCATTTCGTCTGATACAAGTTGTGTGTGTCACCTACACGCGTAATTCTACGATCTGCTCTTCTCGTTTTGAGACATAGAAAACTACCCTCTGTCCGTTCTAGATGAGAGCGTTTTTTTCTTTGTCCGTGTATGGCAAGGCTACACAAAGGGCATTTTCTTATAGTGGAAGTTCTAACACGTATCATGATGCACCTGGAGGAAACTGCCCAAGACAGCTGCGGCCCGAACATCGGTGTTGGTATAAAGCCTCCATTTAAGGGACATAGTCGACGAACTAAACAACCACCACACCAACTACGTTCGCCTGACCTAAAACTGTGCTGTTTAAAACTATACGTAGTCCCTCTTATACACTGAAAAAAAAGTCTGTCAAATTTACATTTAAAAAACTGTCAGCCAGGACGCCAGTTTATTTCCTTTTTTTTTTTTTTTTTTTTTTTTTTTTTTAACAGTTTATTTTACAGAAATCTTCCGTATACGGAAAAAATACGGAAGACTTCTGTAAAATATACGGAAATAAACTGGCGTCAAGGCTGACAGATTTTTTCTATCAGTTTAACAGACTTTTTTTTTTTTTTTTGGCAGTGCAGAATTAGCTTCTGCACGAGTTTGTTGTTGTTTTGTTAAGGCAAAGCTCCGAAAAGTTATGTGTGTGCGTATAATTCTGCATTGCTATTAGTTAGTAATACTAAATAAATACCTTGGATGGACATTATAAACAATTGTTGAATTTTAGAATTTCATGTTTGGATGCATGGACTACAATAAACGTCTGTTTAACTGACAGAGAAAAAAAAAACTGTCAGCCAGGATGCTAGTTTATTTCCGAATATTTTACAGAAGTCTTCCGTATTTTTTTCCTTATGCGGATTTCTGTAAAATAAACTGAGAATCAAGCTATTTTACAGAAATCGTCAAATTTACAGAATACTTCTGTAAAAAAGGGAAATAAACTGCCCTGGCTGACAGTATTTTTCTGTAAATTTGACAGACTATTTTTGGTAGTGGGAAATCAGAATGTAAAAGGCATTCATTTTTTTAAGGAAATTAATTTTTTGAAAAGTTTTGCTAAAAACCAAGCAGCTATAATATACACACATTTTTAATGCCTTTTTAAAAGTTTTTTAGTTTACTATCTCTTTTCTTCTTATGTTATGATTTTAAAACGTTTTAAATAACCCAAAAACTAAAATACAAATCGAAATGCTTATATCAAAGAAACTCTTGAAATGCCGTTGCTTTTTTTGCCTTCTTTAAATGTTGAATAAAAGTTGAATGTCAAAATGACGGCGAGAGAACTTGCGTTCCAGTAAATAAAGCACCTATTAGTGAAACGTTTGCAAGATCAATTAGGGAAGAAATCAATTCCAATTCTATGCATTCCACAAAAACAAAGTTTCAGAAATTTGCTTCGTGTCTACTTTGTGTAATGATCTTTCTTGTTGATTTTTTTAAAAAGCTACATTTAAATTAATTGTCTTTTACTGAAACTAAACTGAAGAAATTTTAATTAGAAGTACTGGACCGACTGCGTTTAGCTAAAATGCAATTATATTATAAACTTTTCAAGTAGGGCCAAATTTTGAATGTTAAACACACCAAACTTTTAATGACTTTTGAAGATATTCTTTTTTATGTACAACAAAGATTTCACGTAATTATTTATTTGCCGCGGAAGCTCTTAAGTCAGTAAATTACTTTTTTTCTTCCGGTAAATTAGTCAAATTAAAAATCGTGCACAATATCAAATTAATTAAAAACGCATTTTTGTTCCTTTAAATGAAACTAGAAAGAGATTTCAATTAATTGGTTAATAAAAATTCATGTAATAAATAAGGCTTACACAATGCCAAAAATTTTTTCATCGCATTTTGAAAGTTGAGATAGTTCTTCTGTTCACGTTAAGATCATACCTGAATTTTTATGATTCCTCAAATAATAGTAATACTACTAATTATAAATTAATTTAATTTCCGTTTTTTCAGCAGTTTCAGTTGTAATGTATTTTAGAAATTTCCTATACATACCGACCAAACCTACTAAATCTAATAATATGAAATTTGGTATGTGTGCTAGGTTTCTAGTGTAGGTGCACTACAAAAAAGCATTTTGTAAAATTCGGTGTCTAAGGGGGTAGGCCGCAAAACATTATTTATATATTTATCTTTAAATTTAAAAGCACATAACTAAGAAAACTTTGCTTTTAATTCGCAAAAGGTGCTTTTTTCAGATATTTTATCAATTTAAAAAAGCAGCAGTGAATAAAATAAAATTTTAAAGCATGTTACAGTTTTCACTCTCATGTAAATTGGACTTGAAAATTTTAGATCATTTGCAGTTTCAAGAAATTTTAAACAGGTTTGGCGATTTTACGGAAGATGTGAAAATTGTGACTCCACGAATTAAGATTAGAGATTTGGGACGTTTTCATGAAAAATGATTTTTTAGTTTATTATTGAATCACATTTAAACAAATAATAAATGAACCACAATTTACATACAATGAGTTTAAATATATACTATGTGAATATAGAATATAACTCCTAGCCTATCTGAAAGCTGGGACAGAAGATACTTGACTATTTGTGTGTAATGTCTTGATTTCCAGATATTCCGTGATTTAAAATTTAAGAACTTTTTATTTACTCTGAATACATTAAAAAATATTTGTACTTTTTTTAACTCTATTCTTGTAACAGTGTATGATTTGATACGTTCACTTTACAAAAATCTACAGTTGTTAAAAATATGCCAGTACCCTTTTTATGATATGCTCAATAAAACTTAATGTTACAAATCAATGCCTTTTTTAATTATTATTTCTATCACCAATGAACACATAAGAGCACATAATGCCATGCTCTTGGATTCGCCTTTGTGAGAGATTGACAAGTACAATCTTGAATTTTTCAAATTTTCGAAATGACTATGTAGAATGCTGAAACAGAAACGAAATCTGTGTAAGGCGCATACAATTATTACGAGACAAAATGAAAAGTAGATTTTGATACAGTGTGTATCTTTTTTGCGTTGACTTCATGAAGGACGTTTACGGTTTCATGTTTCATGCGATTATTACGGAAAGAAAAACAGCAACAAAAAGAAGTTACTGCGAAATAATCTTGCCTCTATATAAAAACTTATGTCATTCGATATTGTTTGAATCCATTAAGTGTTCAGCAAATTCATTTAACTTCCATAAATTTGAAATTTAAATAAAAACACATATAAACTTAGTATTGAATGGCTGGTTGGTTGAGGCTTATTGGCGCTATAAACGATTGTTAAGTCAAACGAGAACTTAACATTAAGTCAGTTAACTGTAAGTAAGTTAATTTAATTTTCAAGTAATGATTTTTGTTCTTTCTAATGGCTAGGACATAGTCCTCCTATAGGCTTGACCACTAGGATTGTCACAGATGTTGGTCTTAATTGTGGAGGCGCCTATTAGGCAGACCATCACTGCCCCTCTCAGAATCCTCCTAATTTTGAGCCATCTGCAGATGAGAGACCCAGCACCTGGATTTCTACCCCCAGAGGTCTCGTTTGAACTTGGAGAACATTGAAGCGCCGCGAGATTTGATGTGCACCATCTCCCTTTAACGTACACATGGTTACACAGCAGTAAAGCCGTGAGAGGAGTTCAACCTTCACTGATGCTGCGTCACTTTCTGTGCCTTATGGAAACGCAGCTTACTGACTAGACCACTGCGGGACAACGTTAAAAAACTTAATACATTTGCAATCATTGCATAATTTTAGTGTTGTTCATTTCTTAAATTCATATTGTCCTTATCACTCGGGCTACCCCAGTTAAGATGCACCCTATAGTAAAAAGTAAAAAAAGTTCTTAAAAGAAATTCCTTTAAATATATGACCCTCTGCATTAGAACTCTTTTAGTACACACTAAGTACTCTATGTAAACATTGTAAAAAATAAAACAAATGTAAACGTATGGATTTCAGAAGAACGAACAAAAACTTTATCAATTTTCCCTATTGTGTGTGTTTTTTCGCTCTAAACGTTTATTATTGCATTTCGGTTAAAAAAAATCAGCATGCCAAGTGTTATTCTCTTCTAAATGGATGGATTTATCATGGATATCCATGGATTTATCATGGCAAGACTCAGAGTCTAAGATTTAGATAACAATGCACAACAACAAATTATGGATTAGCCTTCAGAAAACCTAGTTTGTCAAGCATGAGTGTTTTCGTAGGAAAGCAAATATATTTAGAACAACAAAGTAATTTAATATTCTAATGTTACAGGCGTCTTTTGGGACAAATAATGTTATTTTTAAAACTATAAATTTTCCGATTTAGTGCATGATTAAAAGGTAGCACAATAGTATCACAATTCAATGAGTTTAAAAAATTACTTTCCTTTTTCGTTTTTTAAATTGTGAAACTTCGATCAGCGGAGAAAATGTGTATATTCGTAAAATGGATTCCATATGTCATATCTAAAGAAATCATACCGTATTTTACTGCTTTTTCCATACGTACTGTTAAGCAGGTTTATAAATAAACAGCTAATGGTAAAATTAAGTTATTTTAAAGTAAATATATATATATATATATATATATATATATATAACTAACAAGTAAAACACAAAACATACTACAAATAAGACAAATCTCGCATAAAAATACAACAGCTATTAGCAAGAATTAGAAACCAGATTTTGAAGCCAAATAAAGTGCAAGAATTATTGTGATAATATAATGGAACGGAAATTATAACCACTGTCACCATCGTCAGGGGCCACAAACAGTGGATTATAATTTACAGCAAACCAAATAGTAGGGTTTCGGTTGTGTGGCATATCAGAAGAGATATTAACTCCGCACATCTGGGCCCTACCCTACTATATAAAGGAAAGAAGAAATCAAAAAGATAACAAAAATTAGAAATAGGAATTATAATTTTACATACCAGACCTTGAGCAGAGCACATGGAAATTTCATTTGAACAATTGTGTTGCCAATGCTAAGAATTGTAAAAAGTGAAAAATGGTGTTGCCACTAAATAAAAGTGGAAAAGTGGAAAGAAGTATAGGAGTTGCCAAATACTAAAAGGTAATATTATTAAATTTTAAGAATATCCAGGTATATTAATATAATAAATATATATTGAATAATAATAAATTAAAATGATTGAATAAAATAAATAGTATAGCAAAATTAAATATAACATATTGTTTAAAAAATATAATGATTATTATTATTGACAAAGTATGTATAATAAGTTATTGTATGACAGAAGATTAATCTAGTAAATAAGAAAAAAATAAAAAATAATGTTTAGGACAGAATAGTCACAATATAGGAACCCCGGTTTTTTTTTTTTTTTTTTTTTTTTAATAATTCCTCCAGATATATATATGCATGCATATACACATCCAAATTGTTTTTAAACATATTACTTTTTTTTAATGAGAAAAAAAAAAAAAATATATATATATATAAGTTCGGTTTAATTCTAATCTTCATAAGATAAATTTTTGCTCTGCGAAAACCATTTCAAAAAATCAGATCTAAATTATTTGCCCTGCAAACAAGGAAAGATTTACACCAGGTATTCGATGTTAGTTCTTTTCTTCTTTTAATTTATCTTATTTTATTATTTTTCTTTTTTTACTGTATAAACTTCAGCACTTTTTTAATTCTCAAAATAAGCATAAACCAACTACACTTTGATTCAACAATTGATTTGAGATCATGGAGTTATTCAGATGTAAGTTATTTATTACATAGCAATATGTTTCGTGTTTAATAATTGTCAGACTATGCAACTTGCTAGGATATCTAATAGGAAAAATAAATTTCTATTTTAATTATAAGAACTACACTAATATTGCTTTTTTTTCTCTTAAAACTTCATCCAAAAAACTTCCCTGGTATTTTTAAACTATTTCTCGTACAACCAATAATAGTACTTCCTTTTGATTGTGCTTTGTGCTAAATCATACTTAAATATCAATCTGCTCTACTTCTTAGAAATATCTGAAATACGATGTATATTTTTATCTTCGAATCTTAAGTGGTCTCCGTATATCTCCTGGGGCAACGAAGCTATTTCCCAACTCTAAGCTCTGCCATATTCTACCGTAATATTAGTTTGAATATTTTTCAATCTGAAACGAGCTTAAAGCATGAGAATTACTTTCCAATGCATTAGGCATTTTAAATATTCAAAATGCCAGAAATTTTCCGCTCATTCAGGAGTGCCGAATCACAGCATTTAAGAGAGAGAGGCGATATAGCTCTGTCTGAATTTAATTTTGCCCCTTGGCCGTCAACCTTATATAAATCAATTATCTAAAGTAAAGCGTAATAGGCTGTATTTGATGCTTGGATTCACAAGGCGTTTGCTCATCCCTGTATTAAATTGGCACGCTCAAGACTGTAATCTTTGCAACCGGAGGAATAATTTATGCGAAGACTGTAATCTTCCGTTTTATAACACTGAAATTATTTAAGGAGAATGGCTCCTTAAATAATTTCAGTGAATTTTCAAGATATGGTATGATGTGATATATTCATCGTTATCAAATTTTCGACAAAATACCCGGTAGGCATCGTATTGTGCAACCATTTCCATGACATTTTAACGTAAGGAAGAACATGTTTGCCCGTTGTTTTAAATCTTGACAAGGCACAAATGTCTAAGACGAATAATTCAAAATCAGAACGTTTATTTCGAACAATCTAAAAGCATTAAATTTTCAGGGAAGATACTGGCAACTCAAAATGTTCATTTTTAGACACTTCCCATCACATTTAAATTTGCACTTAATGCTTGAAAGTGAATTTTTCAAGCATGAAGTACAAATTTAAACCATATTAAAATGTGGAAATTGTATAACTTAAGGACAGGGTTTCCAGAAAATAGCACTCTAATTTTAAAAATCTCAGAAACAAAGATCAATAAAGTAGTGCAGTAAACGGTATGCTTACAATGTAAGCTGTTAGATTTCCATACCAAATTTGAAATAGTAGTTACAAAAGATGCTAACAGATGGCACTGTAAACACAACACTCCATAATGGATTGGAATCTATAATGTCTCTACCTTCTCCTTGTGACTTTTTTTTAAGTTACACATTGAAAGAAACTATTAACCGGAACCATCCACCACACAGGAGTAGCTCTAATCGTCGATTGAGGCATGTGAATAAATTTCCCTTCAGCTATTAAATGCTGTAATGATAAACTCCATTATTCATTTGTGCCACCTCCGTATGCCGAACTGTAGACATTTCGAAAATATCATGTTGTGATTGGCTGCAGAAAATGAGCTTATTCTTACACATGATGATCGATAGTCAATTTCGATCTTGCAGCCCCATCTGTTAGCAGCTACTGCAGCAGAGGGTGTTTACACATTTTTAGAACGATTTCGATAAAGAATTTTAAAAAAGCAAATGTTTCAGAATAAAAATTGTTGGCAAGAGATTATTATTTGAAATGAGAAATATCGTATGCTAATTTTAAATTTATTCTCCATTCAAAATGCCATATGTAAACAAGCTGTGGATTGAAGGATATGTTTTTGCGCTTTCCGAAGAAAAATATTCTTATTCCATAATTCAAAAAAGTTATGAAATGCATGATATTAAAATTTCTAAGTGCAAAATAAGCAACATTATTAATCGGCAAGGTAAAAACCGTCAATCATTATTTCTGCATGGAAAGAAGACTCCAAACGAATATCCGAAAAAGGTACGTACTGTTTCAAACGTTTCTAAAGTGAAATCGCTGGTAACAAGAAAAAATCCGCCAACACAGAGATCAATTTCAAAGTCTTCAGATACATTAGATAAATCTGTAGCAACAATAAATAAAATAATAAACCAAGATTTATAACTTAAAAAAGCTAAAAAAACATAACGTTCACCAGCTTTTGCCGAGACATCCCAGCAAACACACACCTGCTGGCGGAGTACCTTGCCAGTGCCTTTCTGCCTTTACGTCCAGTACCGGCCCGGCACTGCAAAAAGTAACTGAATCGTACCAAAAGTAGTCGCCCGAGAAGTACCTTGCCAGAAGCCCGGGAAGGCAACGGCATTCTGTTGGTGCCGGCCGTTACTCACAATAAAGGCACTGGCCCATTAAATTTATAATGCCCAAAATGAAACGGCCGGGTGCCGGCTATTATTAAAAATAAAGGCACTGGCCTGGTACCTTAACAGCGACTACCGGATTAGTGCCTATTTACTGGAATGCTGCCATAATTAAAATACGAGCCAGTGGCGGATTCGGGGTAGAGGGCTTATTCATCAATCCCCACCCCCACCCCGCAAAAAAAAAAAGAAAAAAAAAATCCTTAAGGGTAACATTTTGAAAGATAAAAAACAACATAAATGAAAGATAAAAACAGCAAAATCCATTGGTCAATCGTTTGCAAATCATGTGCACCTATCATTAGTGAATTGAGTGCAGTTTTCATAAACTGCAATTTTCTTACAAATTTGCAGTCGCAAAAGATTTTTTTTGTGAGAGAGTCGGCAACACATTTCAGAACCAACATAAAATCATTTATAAACAGTTTAATTTCAATATTTCAGAGTTAGAGATTTTATAAATGAGTTATAATACTTTATGGTTGATATATATATATATATGTGTGTGTGTATGTACTAAACAAAATCTTACAAGAAGTAATAATAAATAACTACAGGAAGTAATAATAAATATAATTGTACTATGATTACACTCATAACTTTAGGGTAACATTTTGCTTTCTTGTACATTTTGTTTAGATCAAATTATTTTTTAAATCTTAGCTATTCTGAAAAGAAATTTTCTGTATCTATATCTGTTGTATACTGCATGATTCAAATTTTATGGAGGAAAGTACTTCTATACATTAAAATAAGTATCATTAGTAACCTCACCGACTTAAAAAATGTCACCAGTTTAGTAGCCATTTTCTCAATTTTAGTTCCCAAAATAGTAACATTTTTGAATGATTTTGTAGTTCATAAATAAACATGCTTAATTTAACTTCATTTAAGAAGGATTGAAAAAATGATAAATTTAAAAACTTCATATATATATATAACAGAACATATAATACATTTATTTTTATAGCACGATTAAAAAAACAGATTAGAATGTTTGCTGAAAGTTCAGTAGCAGCTTTAAAAAAAAGGGAGTTGACAAAAACCAACACCAGTAGAAATGAGTCGCCTGGAGTATGGTACAAGTAGCCAAACCTTGAAAATAGTATGAAAATGACGTTTTTTGGTTCAAAAAGTCGCCTAATCTTTAAATTAGTTGCTAAAGTCACCGGTGGATACCGTGTGTACATTTAAAACAGTAAAAGCAAAAATTTACCTGTAATATTTTCCCGACTGTTTAAAAAATGTAAAATCCAATTGTAAAACTTTGAAATCCACTTTCTGTATCCATAACCAGCAAGATATCACTGCAGAAGCAAATCTTATTATAATTATTATTGCTCCTAACAGCAATATCGCACTAGTCTATAGCAATAACGTTCTCGAAAGTCTGCAACAACAACCGGAAAAACTTTATCCTAAAAAGCGTATTTCATAACTGGCTTCCCGCTCAACGTTTCAAGATTTGCAAAACCAAATGAAACATCAAAAGAAAAAAGAATAGGTTACTATACTCAATCGACACGAAAACTCGCCACTTCCATTTTAATGAAACTCGCCAATCTTCAAAGGCATAAAAAATTCATTTGTACTTCGTATAAATAATCTGAATTAATATAGCCAAATCCACGATAACAGTTCGATTCTTGGTGCCTTATCGTCGTGCAACCGTGAGATATTACTTGACCTCGGTAGATATATTGACCTCTTGCTTCCCGTAAGGAGACCGCTAAAGGATGCGAAATAAAACATTTGATTCAGGAGTAATCGAAACAGAAAGAAATAATATGTAAATACTAGTTCATTGCTGAATTTCTAACAAAATAGCTGCAGGAGCTCTAATTTGTTTTATTGTTAATTTGAGCATTAATTACCTAATTTATATTTATCTTTTGTTTTACCACTGCTATATTTAATTGAATAAAAAAATGTCAATAGAAGCAACTATGTAAGCTGTTAAAATTTTTAATTTAATCTAAAATTCTCATAAGAAAAAAAGACTACAGGAGCTGAGCTCTCATGCAAAACCCTGACGGGTCTTCGTGTAATACTCTCTAACATATTTCTGCACCCTAATTCGGTAGATTTTAAAAGGTGCTTAACGTAGGAAAAAGTCTCCAAATATGTTTTTCAGGAAAAGTTTAGCAAAATTGTAAAAAATTAATATAAATTATAAAAATGTTAAGATTAAAATTCATACTTCTGTACATAGTGGGGTTATACACTGTCATATACAGAGTGGAGGTTCCACTGTCTGTGTAGTAAACATTTTTATAGCATACTGAACTCGTTCGTATTATTTTAGTCTTTAGTACTAAAATATTTGAAGGCACAATATGAACTTCTCCCCTTACACCCCCCCCAGTAGCGGATCCAGGGGAGGGGCTAGGGGGCTTAAGCCCCCCCCCTAAAAGATTGCTGAAGGGTAACATTCTGCTTTATTATACACTTTAAAATGCTAAAATGATCATATTTTATTACTTAGCCCCTCCCAAAAGCATGCACATTGATTTAGACTAAAATTTTGAATTATAGTACATTTTAATTGGGTGAAATAAGCTTTTTTTTAAAAAAAAATTAGCCCCTCCCAAAAAAAAATTCTGGATCCGCCACTGCCCCCCCACACACAAAAAAAAAAATCTTTGCAGTGACCCTGCCTTTGGGTACCCGGAACTTATATCCCCTAACACTTCTACACCGTATGAATGTGAGACAATATTATTTAATTAAAATAACGAAATTTTATGACAACACTACGAAATATATACAGGCCCATTACTGCCAAATAGTGCTGGCCCGGTACATTTTAAGCAGTACCACGCCGTTAACTTTTTTGTGAATGTCATCGACACATGGCAGTTCGCCGTTACTAGTTATGTACCGGCGCATATGCACTTTTCAGGCACTGGTACTCCAGTGCCTTCCAGACGATGGCAATCTACCTTGCTCTCGGTATACGGCACTTCGGCAGCACGACGGGTACCCGGCCGTCATTTTCACGATATTTTAATGTAAAAAAAATGATGTATTTTCTTTTTAATTAAAATAACAAAAGAAAGCGAATGTGTTAGAAAAAGCATTTAAAAAAATAGTTAAAAAGAGCTCTTCCTAAACGCAAACCCATCACGATAGATGGACTCTGGAAAGTAAAGAGGAATGGCAAGCAATACCCCTGGAAATTTTACGAAAAGCTCTTCTATCATGGAAATCACGATGTAGACTTATAGCCCAGAAAAAAGTCTATCAGATCGAACATTTAAAAAAATAGTCTTTGCATTTTAAATATTAATTAAACGGCCCCGAAATCGTTCTAAAAATGTGTAAACACCCTCTGTATTTCGAATATTTTGAATCAACTTTTACAGCTTACGCAATAAACATATTTATTTTGCTGAATTCTCCGGCTTTTCTTTGTAATATTTTTAATTTACCCTATAGGTACAGCGATTTTTAAAGAGAATTGAATTTGAATTTTAAGATTCGATGTAATGTATTCATTGCTAGCAAATTCATGAAACTATACAAGACATCCATTAAAATTGTGTAATCATTTTCACGATATTTTAATGTAAAAAAAAATGATGTATTTGCTTTTTAATTAAAATGACAAAAGAAAGCGAATGTCTTAGAAAAAGCAAGTCTACCGTTATACGCCATTTTCGTACAATACAAAACAATTAACAAAAATCAAAGTGTAGGGTTTGATCAGAAAATGTCCGTAGCAGTCACCCGTCTACTTGAATTGAATGCAGATTTTTAAAGTGCGAAATCCTGTATCTTCCTCTGAAATGCATTTTATCATCAAAAAGTGGTTGCACTATTTGCTCTACGCTTTTCAAAATTCTCTAAGGCAGATAAAATAATCTATTGTCTAAAACAAAATGAAAAAGAATTTATTGTCTAAAACAAAAAGAAAAAGAATCTATTGTCTAAAACAAACGAGAATCTATTTATCTTCCAAAGGCAAGAGGTATGTACTTAGTGCAAGGGAAACTCGAGTTCATAAATATGACTATTCTTCATCAAAATTAAAATTTCCATTCTTGCCGTACATTTAAAAATGCCATACATACTTACAATGTTTTCTTATTCATGGAAAAATCAAATTTATGCCTTCACAGTTTCTTTGTAAAATCGACAAAATATGAGTAAAACATCGATAGAAAATTTGTGGAAAGATAAATTTCCTTTGCTCATATTTTTTTTTAGAGTCTGTTTATTTTTAAATTCAGCTATGCATGTTCTTTTATGTAAGAAAGCTCTCAGCATGAAAGATTATTAAGTATGGGTACTAGCAATTCCTAAATCTATTTACTTACGTTGAAGTAAATTACAATGATTCATTTGCTTATATCAGATTACAGATATTTTTTAAATATAGATAAATGATAATCAATGTATTTTCCACAAAATACGTACGCCGCGGGTAATATTTTTACTCTACACCCATAAGATTTTAACCCTCAAAGCAATTGAAAGGTAAGTCTTTTTTTTTTTTTTTCTTGTAGAGCACCGAGACATTTTTAACTAACAAACTAAGCTCTCAATAGTTAAAATAAAGGGCATCTCAAAGATGTGGTAACACGCTTTAATTCTTTAACTATTGGAGATAAGAGGGCAAAGTGAATTAAAAAAAATATAGCAAATTAGGTAAGAAAAACCACTATTAAGAAAAAATCCCTCTCGTTAACTTTAAAAAAGTTACAGTTTTTAAATTTGTATACAAAACAAATTCTCAGTTAGTAAAATTTCCCGCATTTAATAATGATAGAGTAAAAAAAAAAAAAAAAAAAAAAAAAAAAAAAAAAAGCCTTCGTAGTTTCTTTACGACTCCTGAAACTTGCGGCGTGATATTCTATCTATCAAGAAACATTGAAAAGCGCATGCCAGCAAAAGTTTATCTTCATAGTTCGGCTGGTTTTTCTTCTTTCGTTATCTTGGAAAGCCATCCATAATCTACGTTCATTTAAAGTAGTCATTCGCACTCTCCTTTCATAAACAAACGATATTTTAATCAAGTCAGAACAAGAAAGAAATTTCATGATTGTTATTTTTGTCATGCGTGACATTTTGCTCATGACTTACATCCAAGAGAATAAATCATTTATATTGAAGAAAATCTCAAAACATGGCCACACTACACTTATTTCTCAGTTTCTTACGAATGTCTTCAAAATTAATCCGAATTCCGTAATTTAAATTAGCGAAAAGAGTGGCTAATTAAATTTAAGAAGATATGCTACATAATTCAAATAATAAGATTATGGAAATAAAGTATATATATATTATATATATATATATATATATATATATATATTGAAGAAAAAGAATATATATGTATACATTGAAAATCTGAAAATTTCAAAATATATTTTTGAAAATAATATATTAGGATTTTTTTTCAAAATTGCTATACTCACAAACAGAAATCTAGTGCAAATAATGCCAAAAAACTATTTTTAATAAGGCTTTCAAGTCATTGAGAAACAGTATCAAAATAAAATAAAATAGCACGATATGGAATTCATTAACTTAATATTTTACGAGAACCTATTCATTAAATTAATATTTAACTTTTTCTAGAAAGCATCATTCAGTACATCCTATTTCCGTATTCATGAATATCATATTCAGCGATCGCTTGATGTATATTGAGCGCGTCTGAGGATACTGAATCAGCAAAATCAAACTGGCGCAAAGGTTGATGTTACTTCTAAGCTCTATATATCATTAAAAAATAAGCAGAATATTTAAAAGATGTTATCTCAATTTCAAAGATATTTTATTTTTAGGCTAAAGTATTATATGATACATTTTATGAGAAAATTGTTAAAAAGACGATATGAATATATTCCACTAAATTTATTTCCTTACATAGTTTATTCTAAAATTTTAATAGATTTATTACGCATGTTTATATATGCGACAACATAAAATAAATTGATAAAAGCTAGATAAACGAAACTTTTTGTATTATCTAAAGCTGCTCAGTAAGACACTTCATTCTTAAAACCATTTTTTCCCCTCGTAAATAATTCACTGCGCCCAAATTTTAGCCCCCTCCAATATATATATCAATACAGGGTGATTCGTAATTCTTGGGGAAGGGAGCCTGTGAGGGGTATTTAACCCTTTAACGTGCAGTGTTCCCGCTCTGGGAACACCAAACTCTGACGTTTTGACTGTTGTCAGTCACGAAGAATAGATTTGATGTTTATAAAAATAGTTGCGGGTGACACAGCTCCACGAGAATCCTTTACTTTTTAGCACGTCATTTCCCGCAAAAAATTGTCACGATTATTTTTAACAGCATTGACATCTGCTGAAAAATGGAAGAATGAGAGAACAAGCAATCTTTTCAAATGAAAATATTTTTCATAGCACATTTTATTTATAAAGTTTGTGAAAAATATATGCTTCAAAATGACTGGAGGTTAATGCATCTGTTGTTTAGATAGATTCATCTGTTACCCACAAGATAGTCACTGATATAGTTCAACCAATAAGAGTTGGCAGGCGTGATGCATGCGTCACGTGCTGTTTTGAGTGTTTAATTGTGTTTTAGCTAAAGAAAGGAGAAATTAAGAAGTGAATTAGAATTATCTAGATGGTTAATCCTAATTTACTAAACTTCTACTTCCTTCTTTAAACGCAGAAATAAGCTCTAAAAACACAACATGAATCATACGTCATAGCCGCCAACTCGTGATGTTTGAACTATATTAAGCAGATCCATTAAAATTTTATAGCTGGAAAATATGCTTTTCTCAAAGCAAAATCATAAAATGTGCCAGTATAAAAAATATACATATAACTTCTATAATATTTCACGTCTGTTCTTGAAAGACATAATCTACTAAAATACATGCATCGTATGCCAGGTCTATTCGGTACAGTTAGATTATTAAGTAAATTATTCAACAGTGTATGCATGAATGTGCTAGACAATAATTTTAACATAGAAAAGTAGTCTTTTAGCATGCTGGTTTCACTGAAAATTCAAAACGTCATTGAGATTATGTTTTTATTACAAAAACTGTTCTCTGAAGGTGTAATCTTGCGTTCATAAAAAAATAATATAATGTATTATTCATTGCGAAGTATCCCCATTTGCATAAAAAATGTGATATGAATTTTAAATTCGGTGCATTTTTCTGTTTATGCATACAACTTATCATTCTTAGTTTCCCCGTTTCCATCATTACATGTAGGTGTGCTTTTCCATGAACTGCAGAAAAAATGTAGAGATATTGAAATTAATAACGGAGCAGGGAGTTTTGACTAATAAGTTCGAACATACTCAAGCAGAAAAAAGTAAAAGTTCTTTCCTGTATCATTATTTTCATGTTGATGGATTGTATAGTTATTTTGGCGCTGTTTCCTTTTTACGCAAATGCATTTTCTAGGTAAAATGGGAAAAAATAGTAATATTAATCAAAGGTCAGTGCCATTATTTATAGGTGTTATTTCTGTTCTAGTATTGTTTTCATTTAACCTAAACGAGAGGAGTTTCAAACTCATGCTGTCTTTAACTGTATGTCATAAGTAAAATTTCAAGTACAGCATTATACTTTTTTCTTCTATTTTTTTTCCAAAAATAAATCCATCTTAAGTTTTATATAGTATGAGATTATTAATTTGCTAAAAGATACGAACATATTTTCTTCTACAAAGAGTCGTAGTATATTTTCTTTTCTATCGTAATGAAGTTACCTTAATATTTTGTTGATAGAGAAATACTTTAACAATTTATTTCTATCAAAAAAGTATGATACTCTAGTGGTATTAATTATTAATTGTGGCCTGTAATTGGCAATGACGGTTAGCGGAAAACAGTTTATTTCTAGAAAAAAAATGACAGCTGATTGTTACTAACATTTTATGATCTAATATTATAAAGAATTACAATGCATAACCAATAATATATTTTTTTGAAAATTTGAACTGTTCTAGGTTTTCATTTGGCCAAGTTTTCCAATATTACGTTTTAATTTCTATAGAATAAAATCTAGGAAGTAGTAATTAAAGGAATGCGGATTCCTTTCCTAATACGACACATAAAGTTCTGTACGTGCACGCACGTTACGCGCATGCTAAATCCGCGATTCTTTCTTCGGTTGCTATGTAGTCTTAAACCTAAAGAAAGATTTAAAAAAAAAAATTCAAGTAAAACCACTGCAGAACAGTTAAGCTCCTCAGTGCGTAGGTTTTGAAATGTGTCGTATTAATATACAGATGATAAAAATATACAGATGATTTGCATATTAATATACAGATGATAAAAAAGGGGAACATTTTATAATTAAATATTTTGTCTTTCATTCAGTCATCCTTTTCTCCAATACTTGCTTGTTTCATTAATTAATATATAATTATTCTCTGAAAAGTGATATACTAATTCGATTTTTTTTTCTTTGCAAATATGTCTTGTATATTTGTGACTTTTTATTTCTTTTTATTAATACGACTTTGAAACGCAGATATAAATGATGTGAATCTTAAAAACTTAGGCTATTGATGCAAAGATTTCTTTTCTGTGCTAATGTATCATAAATAAAAATTCAGGAAAATATTAATTATAGAAAAGCAGTAAATATATGTTTTTTTATACATAATAACTCAAAAAGAATTTATAACGCATACAAATTTTTAGTTTTATAAAGGATAAAATCACTATTAAAATTAAGACTTAAATCAAAATACTGCTCTGTTATAGATCTGAAAATATTCTCTAACTGATTTAACTTAGATATTTTTCTCTAACTAATCCAGCGTAAAATGTAAAGTATTTTGAAATATCTAATATATTTAAGTAGTTCCAAACTGATCAAAAATTGAAAATAATATATTGAACGATTCAGTTGATTTATTTAAAGCCTTAGTGTTAACTTAAGCTCATTGCAGAAGGATTGTAGAGTATATTTCAACTGAAACTGATGTGCGAAAAATAAGAGATATTAAAGAGAATTGCATAAAGTTCAAAAATCAGTGTTCGTGCGAAAAACAGCGTGAAACCGTCATGAACTTCTGGAAATAATATAAAAGTAAGTTTACACAGTTTGAACTACATTTATTGCATTTTATGAATTAAAACCATTCTTTAAAAAATCCTTTTAAACATAAAAATAATGTTAAAAAAAATTGTCACTTGGTTTCACTTTAAAATCTACCTAATAACTAATCCAGAATATCAACGGTCTTTTACATTAGCAATACTTTAATGTGAGAAATAATAGTATTCAAAATATTATACATTACAAGGCAATTGCTGTTGAAATAGAACAGTAGAAAACAATTTCTATCCATGAAAGAGTTTTAAATATTTATCTTTACCTTGTTGTCCTCTCCTGTCTTGCGTATGTTTCCGAAGGCAAACGACAACTGTGAATATGACAATTATGAGCACTAGCGACGATACAACGACGGGAATGAGCAACGTTACATTCCTGTGAAAAGGAAGCTCTGATTCCCTCCTCACGAGGGCTGGAAGGGATGTTGTTTCTGTGGGGAGAAAAGGTGAAAGAGTAACAAAAAAGTGAACCAAGAAAGATAAAAAATGTCACTAAGATCAGTTGCACAATTTTCCAATACAACAGTCTTTTTTTTTTTTTAAAGTCTTGTGTTGTATCACTGCATGATCGTCATAGGCTGTCCTGTATCACAGTCAAAACTTGGCGATACTTTGGTCACTACCTCAAAAAAGCTGTATTGCTATTCGTATAACTTTGTGAGGCCCTGTAAAATAATATTAAATGTTATTTCCAATAAGTTGCCGTAAACTCGGCCATATTCCATGAATCTCTCAAAACTGCAATACACTGTATTCTTTCGGTTCCCCTATAAAAGGACTCTGATTCAAGACCACTCCATTTTAAATGGGATATATGGTTAAATTTATAAATTTCATAGCAAAAATAGAATAGATCAGAGACGGATAGACAGACAAACTTAAATCATAAACGAATTCAATCTATTGTAGTCTAAAAACCCAGAAGACTAAGTTTTTTTTGTAGAACATTCCGATGTAACATTACACGTACGTCACTAGAGTGACATCAAATTGCGCAGACTTTTGCACATATATTACCGTTGTGTTTCTTTGTTCTAAATTCAGTAAAACGTTGTGAAAAACATCAATTAAAATGATCTTTTAGCACGTCAAGGCACATTATTCTGCTTGAAAATTAAAACCAAGATTTTCTTAACCAATTCAGTCCATTATAATTGCATCACTTGTTGAATTTATTTTCGTTTTGGAATTTTTATCATCTATTTTATTAGATTGAAATTCATTACAAGAGATTTGTTTATGCTTCGTAATAAAAGTTGTTGCTACTTTCGTTGAAATTCTCTCTAAAGCAGACAATTTTTTGTAGATCTTTTCAGCTTGCTTGGCTGTCTGTTTATTTACTCATACAAAACGAAAGTGTATAAGTATGATATTGTGAAAAATTTTAGCTACTTCACAAAGCTCAAAATCCATACAGCCTCACCATGGCAAAGTAGTTATATCACTGAAAATGGTAGACGGACGAATTGTGAAGGTCCCGGATTCAGGTCCCATCGCGCGGTCGTCGATCTAACGGTCTGGAGTTTTGGTAGGTTTTCTCTAGATGTAACGTGAATATGCGTTAGAACCCCTTAGAAAGTCCTCCTACCAAGGCACACACAATCACAATCAAAATTCATACACTAATCGAATTTTCGATAGTGAAGAAATTGCGTTCTATGCCGTTTACGTAATGCGTGTTAATAAAAGAAAGAAAGAAAGAAAAGATAGAGAGAGAAGTTCGTAAATCCAAAACTGCGCTTCATGCTCTCCCTGGAAATGATGAGTGGTGTTAGGGAAGTATTTCGTAAGGCACGGCAGCACATGCATGTATCGAATAGTATCGAGCCTTAGCGAATGGTTATTAGTGGCTTACTGTTAATGGTTTCAAAGAGATTCCAATAATCAGAAATCTTCCACATTCAGATGAGGATATAAATTGTAGTGGGTAACGTAAAGCAACATTAAAATATCCATACATTAAAATCTGAAATTTATGAATTAAAAAAGAGAGCCGTGCTATCTTGAAATCAAATTAGAAAATTATCGACTAAATAAAATATCGTTTTATAAAATAATCAAAATATCTATTTGAGACATTCTAACACAGGGTCGTCAAACTGGCGGCTCTCGATGTCTATTTTTGTAGCTCGCGAAGTTTTTTTTTATAAAATAATTTGCAACATCAAATTAGATGTTCTTATTTAAGAAAAATAAGTTTTGTGAAAGTCCATGTCAGTTTCACTTTTCAACTACGAATAAATTTGATTTTACTTGGTTTCCTTGAAATGTAGTATGTCCACATGTGTTCTGTTACACACCTACCCTGGCTTTTCATGTCCGTTTACTCGTCCGTAGACTTACTTTACTCAAGGATACGAGCCGCCTCTCAGATTCTTCTTTACTCCATCTCCTGAGACTCAACAACAGAGCTTGATGTAAACATCCCTTATTTAGAAGTTGCAACAGACAGACCCCGATTCTCATTGAACATTTTGAATGCTTTCACGCTAATTCCCTCCCCCCCCCCTTCTTATAATTTTAAAGTTTTCATTTAAATTTTAATCATTTTGCAGGTTCTTATTGTATAGTGGTTTAGCACACCACTCTCTGCGGTTATGGGTTTGAGTTTGACTTCTACTTGGGCTTGGTCATTAATTCGTCCGCCCCTTCACAGATGGTAACGTTCTAAACCATCCACTGTTTCTTAAATCGTAATTTAATTTTTGTTTTTCATAATTGGGTGGAAGTTAGCCTGTTTTTGCTCTATATCTTTTATCTCCCGAAACCTTAAATAATTTGAACCTAATTACGATGCGGCCCGCCACTAGACAGGTGTATTCTATTGTCGCCCGCGAACGTTTTTAAGTTGGTAACCCCTGTTTTAGCATCTCCCAGTGTGTGTTTCCGTCATGGCAAGTCAACACTAGTCCAGTCTTCATGGGGACATTATCAAGACTAGAATGTGTCATAAAAGATATTTTTAATCCATATTATAATGACCGAACTGTTGCAGCCCGTTTTTCGAGCAGTTTAGTGTCGGGATCGAATTCCGTGAGCCAATGTATGCTTGCCCAAGTGCTATGCTGAAAAATTGAAATACAGATGAACTTGTACTTGGGATCTTCGGAGGTGAAAGATTGCAAAAGCCATACATCCCAATATATTCTCTTTTTCAAATGCAAATGCTTGTACTAGTTTTGTGTGAAATGAGTGTTCAATAAGTAATCTTCAATATAGCTTTTGAAGAATAACTTCTAAAGCATACTTAGATACGATAAATATTTCATTTATTTGCAGGGTTGTTTCCAGGCAGGTCAATCATTTTGTTTAAGTTTAAAAAATTTAATTGCAGATAATTCAGATACATTTGTTTAAAACCTACGTTTTAATTTGAATTAAAATATCTTAAAAAGATGTCACTAAAATATTACCATACATATTTTCTTGTCTGATCGAGTATATAAAAATAATTTTAAAATTTGAATTTATTCCCTAAATTTAATTTTATTTACAAAATGGTGGAAAGATCATGATTTCTTAGGAATAAAATGTCAATTTAAAAATTAACACCGTTTTCAGCAGTGAAGGAACTAGAGTTTACGTAACCCGGGGAAAAAAAATTAAACTTACAATGCATGATTTCATTTTCTTTTTCTCGAGGAACAAATAAATTTCTTTTAAACAGAAAGCATAAAAGATAATTTTTAAAAATCGTAAATTTTCAAACCTTTACAATAAAATTATCTATGTAGCTTTTTTTTTTTTAAACTTAGGATTAGAATTTACTCTGTAGCCGTATGCCAACGTCATGCATTGTAAAGCTAATTTGGGAGCCTCCCTCAGCTTTCCTTCCATGTACCATACCTGGTTTTTGCCGCCACCCTTTCAAGGAGCTCTCTCACGTGTTCCGTTTGCACCACTGAACTCCTGATCTTGGCCGTAAGTGTTAATATTTTTTAAATGCTAATAAAAATAATAATAAATAAGTAACAAAATGAAAAATTTATTTAATGAGCTATACTTATTATGTTCTTTATTTTAGCAATTCCTGCGATTGAACTCCTTAAAAAGGTCTTCCACACAAGACAAAACCTAAGACAGATACGCCTTAACCACAATACAATGCACATTTATTCATTCACTTAGTTTATTTAAGGATTATTATTCTTAAATTGCTTTTATATGTATATATATATATTATTTGATATGGAATTGTGGCAAAATACTTTTTTTTTACATTTTTATTTATCTAGGTAAAAACCGTAAGTTCAAATAAGTATGTTATATCGTCCCTTAATTTTCCATTAATTTGCGCAGTAACTTATATTTAATCTCCAAATGAAGTCTGAAAAACGAGAATATTGAAATTTTGTTATTTAGTGGTGACATCTTGTGAAACAATCTGTACTTACATGTGGATCTTGCCAGTGCTTTAGTGTCGCCATCTGTTGTATGTATTTTAAAAACAAACAATTTTTAGAAACAGTTTCATTCATTATTATTTTATTTTTAATGTTGAACCGAAAAAGATTTAGATCCAACATTGATTAAAATTAAAAAAAAAAAAAAAAAAACTCTTAAAATATGGTTGTGTCTTCATAAGATATAATTTTTTTTTTTAATGTTGAAAAAAAAAATCTTTTCTAATTTTTTTTTTTCCTTCCCCAAATCAAATTTTCGGAGGAAGAAAAAATGCATTATATTTTAAAGTTGCAAAATACGCGCTGTGTTAAGTTCTGAATTGGGATCAATAGAGGTAAAAAAATACGTTTTACATAAGAAATAATTAAACATAAGTTAAATGTATGTTTCATTAAAATAAATATTGGTAATAATAATCTATTTTTTAAAAATATTATTATCTTCATTTAAAAGAAATATGATACCAAGAAGAAAACAAATAATAAAAGAATAAATAGTAGTGCGAAGATATCATATTTTATTTGTTGAATTTGTTTTCAATTATTTATCTACATTTTATTTGTTACAAATATACAGACATTTTATTGACTTAAAAGAAGTATTTTTTCGTCATTCGATATGGCATTTTCCGACTTTCAATTAATAACTAAAATAAGAGAAAATTTTGGTAAGAACAATAAATCTATTATCTCGTATAGTAAGGTAAACTGCCGTATTGCATGTATCAAAAAACGGAAACATCCAATCAAATTTAAAGTAAATAAAAGAGAAGCATTAAAATAAATCGAAGTAAATATTTAAAATATGTGTATTAAAAAATGCAATATGTATTTAAAAATAGCAATACGTCAGGTTCACTATATATTTACTAATTCCTACGAGCAATAAACTTCCGAAGTCAGCAAACGTAGTAAATGATAATATTACAGATATGCCAGGATTCTGCTCTAGGAGATTACGCATTTATTTTTTATTTATTTTCTGATTTCCGTTGATAGTAAACGTTGATAACTTAAAAGAGATGTGTAATATAAATTTAAAAAAACAGTAATTTTTCTTAAAATATGTACTTGAGAGGTCAATGTCTTAAGTGTTTTTGCATTTTAAGACATGGTATTTTTCGACTTTCTGGTAATAATTTAGGATATATATATATATATATATTAACATACTTTATTTATTTATTTATTTATTATAATGGCGTTAAAATCATTCAAATTTAAAAATATTATGGCCCGGCCTGTCTGTCTGACATAAAACATAGTTTACACATTCACGTTGTATTCCGACACCTCTGTGTTGCAAGGTAGTTTGGGTAAAATGAGCAGGAATTTCATTTCAATTAAAAATATAAATAGTTTTTATTTAAATAATTTATAATATTTTATTTAAATAAAATATTATAAATCATAAATTAAATAAGTTATAATTTATAATATTTTTAATATTTATAATTTATTTAATATATTTTTTACTCATTAGTTGGCAACATTTATACGCACTAAAATGTTTATTAGCAGCTTTTGGAAACATAATACTAAATAAACCTTATGGCATAACATATTTTTCAAGTTTTCAGGAATGCTTTAGTTTCTTGTATTATAAGATTTTGGAGACAGAACAAAAGACCATGGGTTCAATCGGAAGTTAAAACCTAAAATTATCTTTCGAAAATACAATTAATAAACATTTTAATAAGTATAAAAACTGGAAAACTAATGTCTAAAAATTTAAGCTAAGAAAAATAACACTTAAACACAATTTATTTATATTGATGATCAAAAAGAGATATATATACCCATTTTACCTAAATAAAGTAATCCTAATGAGGTCTTTATAACAGAGATTCGATTACAACTAAGTGAAATTTCATCTGAAATTCCAAAGTGAAACTCACCCTGATGTGTAATAATAGGCAGGGTTCTGAACTTGTATTCCCCTTGAGTTACACCTGCCTCGCTGTGAGCTGTGACCATGACTATGTATTCACGATCTGGCACTAGCTGTCGCAGAACTGCTTTGTCTTGGTTGGCGGGAATGCGCTCTGGCAAGGACATCCACTGAGACTGGTACTTGTGTTTGTACTGGATGTTGAAGTACATGATGGGACAACCTCCGCTTTGCCACCCGTCCAGATGCAAAATCACAGACGTTGAGTTGAGCGTTATGAAGGACTGCTGGGGTGCGGGCATGGGTGCTGGAAGAATACGAAATTGTATAAATTGGTTTCCATCTATTACACAAATGAAAGTATAAATATTAAAACTATCTAAGTGGTTTGATAGGCCAAGATTTAAGTAACAAGCAGACTGATTTTTGAGTTATTGAGTACGCCGTCGCCTGAGCTAAAAGAGCAAAATTGCAGTAACTATCAATGCTGTTGAGATAAATTAAACTTGTATAACACTCATAAAAATGTACTTATCCAACTGGACAATCGTTTTGAACGAAAAAAAAAAACAGCCTTCGTCAGTAGTTAACATTTCGTGTTGCAGAATAGTGGGGACTTCAAAAGAAAAACAAGAAACACTAGCGAACACTAGCGAACAGCAAGTTTCCAATTGGAAAGAAGAGAAAGGAAGATACTATCAGGGTGAATAAAAAAAGAGAATAAAAGGACGGTAGATTAAAATGAAATAAAGATTCAAATAAAATGAAATATCGAAAAGTAAATTTTAAACAATTACAAAATAAGAACATACAAAAAACAATAGAAAACAAAACAACAAAAGAACGTTAGGAAAAACATAAAAGGTCAGGATTTTTTTTTTTTTTTCTAATATTACAGGACAAGACTTGTTATCAAACTTGTTGTTCCAAGTGTAGCCACCGCTGCTCCTCTTCCTTCTGTAGGCCAAAAAATGATCAAATACATAAGAACTGAACATTGGGAAATGGCTGAAGTGTGGATGTTAGGGTTTTACCTTCTCTGGAGGCTGTCGATCTAGCAGTTTAGTCTGCAATTTTGAGCTGTTTTCTTCATATGTAATGTGATAAGAGCCCCTTAAAATAATTAGAAATCCTTAAAAGATCCATCTCCCAAGGCGTCCGTTACTTAGGCAGATAACCCTTGTGCACTTCTGCTT
The DNA here is from genome assembly GCA_038373885.1 of Cheiracanthium punctorium. Lineage (NCBI taxonomy): Eukaryota > Metazoa > Arthropoda > Arachnida > Araneae > Cheiracanthiidae > Cheiracanthium > Cheiracanthium punctorium. The sequence goes on along the minus strand of JAWZYV010012697.1, from coordinate 798,725 downwards.
TAGCTAGAAATTCTAACCTAACCAAACTTTCTTTTGAGCGTTTTTCTCCAAATGCATCGTTAATACGGTTTAGAACCCCTTAAGAGTCTTCAACCAAGGCATGGCAGATAACCCCAGTGTGCTTTGCTTTCACCAAAATAACAACAGTACAGGAGTTAAGTACAGGAAGTACAGGAATTAAGCTTCCGTATGTTCATGCAATAGCAGTATTGCATGTAAAATGCAATATAATCATGCAATGAAAGAATCAGAATGTAGTCATGTAATGACAGAATTTGGGCAGAAAGTTAAAGTCGGTTGTCATTCAAACAACGTTGTTTTATCGTCGTCTCAAATTACGCTATTTTAGTGGAAGAGCAGAAGTGTAAACGTTTAGTAAATGTATACATCTATCGACATAATACTGTAGAAACTGTAAGCGATTCCTGTACTTAGCTGTACGTTGATCGTTTGTGTGAACCGTGCTGCACTTGATTCCCCGAAAGCCATGGGTGTGTACGTCCAAATATTGTACTTAAAAAAGAAAAGGAAAGAACGAAAATGTGTACTTGGATGAAAGGAAAAACAGAAATAAAGGCCTAACACATGACAGCCATATATCTCGACAAACTCTCAAACTTCGAACGTATTTACAAATTTTTGACTCAGCCTCCGTCCGGAACATATAAACCGACTACAACATCTCAGAGTAGTCGCATATTAGTGCAAACACTACGTTTTTCATATTAATGAAACTCACCCTGAAAAATTCGATTGTAAGCATAATTTCCTATTTCAGGTTTGTAAATACCTAATTATCTCTCTATTCTAAAAAAAAGTAAAGGCCGCTGGCGATGTCAAAGCTTCTGGACCTATCTCCTCTTAAACCGTAGGGATTTGAGTTTCGACTAAAGTGCCCACAGATTCGAAAAATTCCGAGGAACCTGCTAAGCGTATTTAAATTTCGAAAATCGAATTATTTTAGAAGATATTAATAAAAAACTGAAAAAATAAACCGAATGGTTGCCAGATTTGGCCTAAAATCATTCATTCCTTTGCAACAAAGCATTTCCAAGTATCTAGAATCGCGTGAAATTTACAAATATGAGTTAGAATTACGCCCATTTTACGCCAAAATAAAAACTATATAATGGAATAAGTAATTCAAAATGTGTTACACAAACTTGACAATTTTCAAATAGTAAGTTCGCTTAAACAACAGGAGTTTAGAATTAGCGATTATTCGTTTTTCCAAAACAGAATAACTAATATCTTGAAAATGAAAAATAATTAAAATGCAGATTATTTTAAAGCCGGTTTTTGTCCAACTGGATTATTTGCTACCAGTAGAAATATTTGGTGGCGTTAACTATGCCATTCTGCAGTTATAATACACTTTGGATATTTGCTAGCGCGACGAGATGGTATAATTCGTGGTGTTAAGTACGCCAATCTGCAAACGATTATGCAAATGAAAATATGGACAACGGTTTTCCGGTAACCTTAAATGAACAGTAAATATAGGTTGTGAGAATGTGTAAATCGCCAAATAATGAAAAGTCTCCATTGGTGGCAGGCTATTCTATCTGGTCCGTAGCTTTTATTAACTTTACATGTACGCAAGTCGCCAAATAATGAAATATCGCCATGGGTGGCAAATTCGCAAGGTGTCCAATAGGTTTTACATTATTAAAAATACAGCTGAAACATATTTTCTGATTTTATTACGCTTTAGCTCCTAAATAATATAACTTTTGAATGGCAACATTAAATATCATTGTGTTTCGGAGGAGTGCAAATAATTTTTCCAGCGATTATAAGCGGAGTCCACACTCCAGATAAGTATAGCTCAGGACCCGTACAACACGGATTCCCATAACAAAATATCTTCCGTGTTATGAGGGGGAGGGGTCTACTGTAGTGTGAAGTTTAAATTTTTATGTACCAATGAAGATAAAAGAACCAAGCAATGTGTAGCTGAGCTCAGTAACATTCTATCTGATCCAGTCTTCGGTTTTTGTGTGTTGAAATTATGTCTTTTTTACGAATAAGCCTGATTAGGGGCCGAATGCCTCATACGAAAAGCGAGCGTAGAGAGTCTGGGGCCTTGGCCCGTAGTTGGTTAAAAAAAAATAAAAATAAAAAATAAAAAGTTCTAATTTTTTTTTTGCATAGTTAAATATTTTTAAATCCATACTAATCATTTCCCAACTATTTTTTTAAGAGGCGATGTAATTATGACCATGTCTAAAAATATAGCAGGAAAAATCATTCAGACCAAGAATTCCCCACCGTGTTGTGGAGTGTATGAAACACTCAAAATGGTAAATGTCTGGAGTGTGAAGATCCAGCTTTCTGACCTCGCGTATCACGTATTTTCGGTCTAATGGTATGGAGTTTTATCGGTTTTCTCCAAATGTAACGTAAATATGCATTAGAATTCCTTACAAAGTCCTTCATCCAAAGCATTCTTCATCCTAGGCTGGTAGCCCATGCATAGCTTTGCCATAACAACACAAGCATCTAACTAGCAAAACGTACGTTTGTTTCATATAATTATAAAAAAATAAGGAAAATGAATTAAAAATCTTTATTTTTTATTATATATTTAAATAAAAAATAAATTATAAAATAAAAATTTTGCTATTAATTATTTGTTTTAATTTTTAAATGTCAAAAACTTATTGTTACTGGTTTGTGAACAGAGCCAAGAAGTACGTTCTACATTCCAAGGCATCAAAAATATATTATCTTGTAATAAATAAAAGTGTGATATTTACCAATAAAAATTTCATTTAAACCTTAGACATTTCTTAACAAAAATTAATAAATAGATTATATGATAACCACATTCGTCGTACAATCCATTTCTAGTGCGGAGATATCATACGAAAATTTAATTTGGATTAGATTGGTGTACCCATATTCTTGGCTGGAATATATCACTCGAAAAAAATTTGTAGTCACGGAGGTGCCGCAGTCACATCTTAGGGGACTTTCTGATGGACGACATCTGGGGAACAGATTCTGATCTTGAACGACCGGAAACATTAATTTTGACTTAATTTTTATTTCTTTATTTTGTACTTAAAAGGCCAACAGCACTTTTAAAATTTCTTCAAAATTTTCAGGAGTTTATACGATTATTCAGTAATTTTTCTTTTATAAAAAGAGTGATTTCCAATGTGACAGCAAGAGGCTTTTGATTCAATAGAGCGAAATTGAATATTTTTCACTTAATTACTATGAAGTATTTACCACCGGAGTAGCTCTAATAATTGACACAAACAAGAATAGTAGTCTCAGTTACTCCAACAAAATCTGTACGTGTATGTACTGAGAGAAATGAACTGAAGATAATTATGCCCATTTCTTGTGAACTCCTTGGGGAGAGGGGGGGGGGGTAACTATGCGTGTGTTGCGTGTTAAAGCAGACCTCCATTAGGGTGCCTGCGTAGGAGGAGGTGCCTTTGGCGGAGAATTTTTTTAAGGAGCTCTAACGTATATTCAATTTACTTCTCGTAAAGCTGTGCAAAACTCCAGATCATTATACCGGCGGCCTCTCCGTGGACCAGAACCTGGACCTTCATAGCGCAGTCACCTAAGGGACGTATTCACCAAACTGTGAGTAACCCGTCATAACTGCGAGAACTGGGAAACCCACGAGGCCGGTTTGTGTCAGAGACAACTCGGAAGCGGGATTCACCAACTTATTTCCACTGAGGGTCACCTGACTCCGGAGCTGTCTCACCCAGCTTTGAAAGCTCGTCTGTGATTGGTCACAGTAATGATTCCATGAAGGGGTGAACTAGGTTTAATGTTCGCGAGATCAAACCCAGCTCTCACCAGACACACGTCCTTCATGATATTTAATATGTTTTTATGCAAAATGAGCATTAAAATGTGAAAATCAATTTAACTTTATTGTAAAAAAATAAAAAAAAACTGGTTAAACATTAACTATAAAATTACATCCAGTATTTTTTATAAATAAAATTTCATGTCTGTTATACGCTTTTCAAATTTAGGAATTTTCATATTTTTTAAACAGACAAATATTAAGCAAAAATGTTTAACCTCTTAACAAGATTTTTATTATTTTTTTCAATCCTTTACACCTAAATATATTTTTCTCCCGTCTCTTCTTAAAAAAAAAAAAAAGAAAAAGAAAAAAAGGTAGATCAACAGTGCTCTGGCCAAATCGCCCGTCATCTGTGGAATAAATAGACAAAAGAAAGTAAATAGACAAAAGAAAATAAATAGGAAAGATCAGAATTTACTTATTTATTTTCAATATAAAAAATAATTAAATAAAAAAATGAGCATTAAATCAGAAAAAAAGAGGGATTGGAAAAAGTAACGTCAAACAAGCAAACCAAGAAAACTCCGATGGATGGCGCCTGCAGTTTAAAAAAAATAAGTCATTCTACAGAGTTTTTGAAGTCATTGTACAAAGATTTCTGTTCGGTTTTTGCTACTTTTATAGCTTGCTGGGTGGTTTCCACAGCAGTTTCCGTCTCTCAAAGCACAAAATATTCAAGTATTTGAAAATTTTCGAGATTTTTCAAATATAAAAACAAACCTCGAATCCGCCATGTTTACAAATCCGAGTCAACCCTCCGAAATTGCGGGGTTAGAATTTGCACCTGGAGTCAGGGTCAAATGTTAGGTTAACCCTTGGATTTGGCTTCGTGAATACCATTTTCTCACTAAAGGTGCGTTCAGACTAGCGTTTTTACCGTTCTTCTTGTAGCTAATGTCGCAAAAATCGTAAGCACAAAAAATCAGAGCTTTCACACTCTGGACTTGAAAGTTTTGTAATGAAGTATTCGCATCGGTTGGTGAAACGAAAAAGGGTTGAGTACGTTGCATGCGGGAAGAATGATTGATGTTGACATCCTTTCCCCACATTGAAAACTTATCAACAAAAGAAGAGGGGGAATCGTACAGACATTAGGCACGGATTTGGAAAGAACTTAAATCCCAGAAAACTGGTTTTATCGTAGCTAACTGACGTCATAACTAAGTCCGATAGCTACAATAAGAACTCCAACGATAATAAGAACGTAGTCTGAACGCACCTAACCCTTGAAGTGGCTCTCTTTGCTGTGTTAACTCCAGGGTTTAAAGTTTGGAGAATACGGTCCTAAGAAATTAGCTATACGGAAACAAAATTTTAATTAAGAATTCACAAATAGATAAAAATTAACTTTTATTTACTCAAAACACTATCCTGTAGTGAAAAGAGATAAAAATTCACAAAGTAAAAAATGTTTTTAAATCAAGATCAATGCGTATAACAATTTCCTCTATGTTAACCAGTCAGACCCCACCTTATGTCTTTATGTGAAAAGTCAATCCTTCTTAAATCAATTATTATTGTGCGAAAGAAAAAGAAAACGTTAAGTATTTATTAAGAAGTATAAGACTTTTCTTTTAAGATTTGACTAATATTTTCTTCCTAAACAGTTACGTGGTTTAAGAAATATTAACAAACGAGCTACAGTAAAAATAAATATAGAGGAGTGCGAGAGAGATATCCGATACCGCCCCATACCATAATACCCGGTGCAGGACCAGTGTGACGGTGCATAATGCAGCTGTTCAGCATCCTCTCTCCACGGTGTCTCCAGACTCGAATCCGACCGTCGTGGTGTTGCATACAGAAGCGTGACTCGTCAGTAAAGAGAATTTCATTCCATTCTGTCTCCACATCCTTCTTTCATCGCACCATTGGCGGCGGAGACGTCTGTGGTTCCGCGTCAGAGGTAGACAAAGCAACGGACGTCTTGCGGACAGACCATTCTGCTGTAAACGACGTCGAATGGTACGCGCAGACACTGGATGATGCGTTACAGACTGAATCTGCTGTGATATGGTTCGTGATGTGACTGAGCGGTCCGTCACTGCCATGCGTACAATCTGCCTGTCATCACGTGACGTGGTGCACTGAGGTCGATGCGGTCGATCACGTCTGTCCGTCGTACCCTCCTGCACCCAACGATCACATATCCGCATCACAGTTGTTTGGTTTCGTCCAATACGACGACCGATTTCCCTGAAAGATAACCCACAATCTCGGTATGCCACTATCCTTCCTCTGTCAAACTCGGATACTTGATCAAAAGATGATCGTTGTTTCCTACGAGGCATAATTTATCGTTTTTTTGAAAAAAAAGCAAGAAAAACACAATTGCTGTACTTGAAACCGTCGAAATCTCCAAGCCTTAAATAGCGCTTTGAGGTGGCGCCACAGGCGCGCTTGATGTGCGTCTGCGCTGAAATTCTAATCATTTGCATATCTCACCTCAGCTAATGCATGTTGTAAATTTCATATTATTTGCATGCTTCCTTCAGGGTGTTGCATTTACGATGGCCAGCAGTGTAAATTAATAAATAAATGTGATAAACATTCTGCTATTAGATTTTCAAAGAAAAATTTCAGTGCATTGCTACATACGCTGACGTTATAACATAGGCGGCTGGTCCGGGGAGGCAAGGGGGGCGACTGTCCCCTCACTTTCAAAAGTAAAGGGGCCTCGCCCCCCCAATGTTCAAAGTTCAAAAGTAACAATCCATCTAAAAATGATGGCAAGACACCCAATACGCAAGAGAAGGGAGAGGGAAAGCGAATTTTCCCAGTGCAAGGTCTTATATTTATATATATACAGTGAAACCCCGGTTTAACGTTCTCCGTATTTACCGTTTTCCCGCCTATAACGTCTTTTTCTATTGGTTCCAAATATCTTCCTATACTTGTAAAGTTAAAAAATCCCGTCAATAACGTTAGATTTGCCGCACTTAACGTTTTTTCGGCGTTTTCTCTAAAACAAGTCACAGTAATTGTGATGGGAAGTAAATAGTTCTTGACAATAGCGGCAATGCGCACTCCTTTTCCTTTATTTGGATAAAAGGAAGGAAAAATATTCTTTATCTCCTCCAACTGTCCGAGTGCCTTCATTCCCATAAAAACGGAGTGTAGCCTTCTAGAATTGTAGCCTTGAAGAATGAGGCGGACGATTTTTGATGAACTGGGTTTACCTGTAAGTGGGTTTAAGCGCTGGGGGAATTTCCGGTCAAGCGGGAGAGAAGCATAAGTTACTTTAAAAGTTTGTCATTGCTACCTTCCTGTATTCTGGAGTAGATTTAGGCTACTATGCAGATAGATTTAGTAGCTACTAAACCTATAGTTCAGTTACTAAGTTAGTAAGTGGGCGGATATACTAAATGTTCGTAAATCGGGATTCAGATACATTTAGTACTAGATCACGTGACCAACACCAAGGGAAGTCAGGGAAAATGTAGGGATAAGTTAGCAGGGAAGCTAGTAGACCAATCAGAGCGCTTGTTCCAGGCGTGTGTTTATTTAGTCGGTGATTTAGCAGCTTGTTTGGTCACGTGGTTTTAGCAGCTTGTTTTGGTCACGTGTTTAGTATCGCCGCCTCCAAATTCTATCTGAATCCACATCCACATTACTAAATTTAGTAACTAAACAATAGGGTTAGTAGCTACTAAATCTATCTGAATAAGGGCCATAATAGGCCGTCTTCGGATTATCTTTTATTCTACAATGATACACTGTGACACATTTCAGATCTTGCGATAGAACTCAATTTCTATTCGTAGATTTTTGAGGAAAGGTAAAAATTTGATTTAAAAAAATATATATATTTTTTTTAACGGAGCATTTCCCTACACGCAGGATAAATCAAATTTAAAATGATGTATGCTTATAGTTAAACATACTTAAAAGAACTAGCTTACTTAAAAGCACATGCACATGAAGACTTTTCTTTCAAATCTACGACTTAACTGTTTTGCAGTTTTTAATTTATAACAATTTCACTCGCGGAACTGAACCTCTGAAGAATGTCGTTGGCAGGTATTATCCTCACCGTACAAAAAATTGCTAACAAAGTGTGTTCTACATAACTTTATTAGTAAAAACAAAAGTTTTGAAGAAAAAATATCATTTAAATTTTATTACTCTGTAATTTGTTGATTTTAAAAAATTAGACTCGGCTATAAATTACGTCGACAATGAATCAGTTTATAGAAACTACGATATAAATTTGTCAATGAATAATTTTTTAAAGACCTATCATCTGATAAAAGACCTTGCATCACAATTTTTTCATGGGGCCACTCAAAATGTAGTAAAGAAATGTGATAAGAGGGTCCTAAGGGAGCAGAAATGTTTTTCCATACATGGTAGATTGTGAATTGTGTGTGATTAAGGCAAACCTGCGCGAGGGGTATCTGCCTAAGATGGAGGATGCCTTGGTAAGAGGACTTTCTAAGGGGTTCTAACGCGTATTCACGTTACATCTGGAGAAAACCTATACCAAAACTCCCCGGCCCCATACTTGAGGAGTAAAAATTCGAAAATTCCAGAAATTTATAAAAATATAAAGACGACCAAATAGACCGATAAATAAATATTTGTCAGACATTTTATTTTAAGAAGTTATTAATATTAACTTTTTATTGGTTGCAGGAAGGCGAATAATTTTTGAAAGACCTAAACACCCAATTAACACTAAACAGAAGTCCGGCCCGGCCCGTTAACAACAGATTTATAAATCCCGTACCCGGCCCGGCAAAGCCCGTGTAGGTCTCTACTTTGAATTGGAAGGAGGGAGTCTTCGGTGGGCATCCGCTCTGATTTTTGATCCCGGTTCTCTTAGAGAAGGTCATTTAATCAATAATGACAGTAAAATTCAATTATAATAGGGCGATTTTACACACACCAAAAAAACAAAAATAAAAAAACAGCTTTAGGGGTGCCCTCTACTTACATACTCTCATCTCTTTTGAGCCCCCACTTTTTTGGTGCACCAGCCGCCTATGCGTTATAATAAAAAAAAAAACTCATGACCTTATTACTTAGCTCACTTTGTACGTGAATATATATTCCCAGGTTTTGATAAGATTTAGTGCTGCCATCTATTTTCTATAAAAGTAACTACTTGGTGTTTCTAAAACATTAATTTGTATTTCTAATTTCTTGGTGACGTAATTTAAATAATATAATAAGATTTAAGAAGCATAATTTAAGATTTCTCTAATAGGTTGTAAAAAGTTTTAAGGGTCTGTACAGTTTCTGTATTTTACGTATTTATTTTTTTATGATAACAGTAATATTGGTGAATGTTAGGTTTTTAATATCTTTAGAAATAACGTAAACAGTGGAATATTTACACACCAGTAAAAAAAGGTTTTTTTTTCTTCATTTCACGTAAATTTTTATCACAGTTTTACCTTAAAAATTCCATCTAAAGTATTAAAGCTTATGATAAAACCCCTTTTTAAAAAAACTTTAAATTCGGTTATGTTTATGTAGTGCTGCCATCTGTGATTTAGAATATAACAAGAAAACATTTGTTCTTGTGCGAATAAATATGTTTGTGTTGCTTTATAGTAAAACTAGGAAAAGGTTCTGCCAAAGAGAGTGGGTGCCTTGGGCGATGGACTTTTAAAGGAGCACTAACGCGCTTTCATGTTACATCGCGAGAAAACCGACAAGAACTCCAGACCTTTAGATCGACACCCACGCGATAGGCCAGAGAGCTGAACTTTCACACTTCAGCCGTGAGAATAAATAATTTGATTCTTAGTAGCACCAGTGTATTACAAAAGTATTTAAATAAAATACTTTTGTGATACACTGTTCTCTTCAAGAAAAAATCCTGTTAAAAACTGAATAGATCACTCTCCATACTAAAGAAAGCTTTGTCAATAAATCCCACAGCTCACATAATTAATATAGTATGAGTAGGAAATTTTGGTATATTTAAAAGTTAATTTTATGGTTTTTATTTTCTTTGAGGAAATAAATTATGAATGACTTTTAGAAAAGAAAAAAAAAAGAAACATATAAATGGCATTTTAAATACATACATTTTTAAATTTCTAATATGCATGTATACTTAAACATATGAACTTTTTACCTGTACTGTTCTATTTTAACTAGGATATCATTAACTGAGATTGTGGATTAAATCAGATGCATAACAACAACGTAAAGTTTATTCATTTGAAAATATTGTATAAGTTTGATAAACATTATACGCATTTGTTTATGGGATACTTCAGTGATTACTTAATACATTATGCGTATAAAATTTTATTCAAATACTGGAAAAACTTGTTAAGAACAAACAAATACTATTAGTCTTATTTAAGCTTTTTTTTTGTTGTGTGCTTAAATAAAAATTTTAACTTTTCTTACAGAATTTAAACGAATCCTTTTAATTTTTATAAAAGTGTAAAATATTCTATAAGTGTAGAGTTTTTCAATTCTTACCTCTTCAATTCTTAGTGTAAAATTCTCCTGAAAAAATTTATTTAATTGCACTGAATAATATTTATTATGAAGCAATAAGCAAACAATTTGCAAGCTCCACTGTAACAACGCTACTTTTTTAGATAGTGCTGCCATCTGTACTGTTATATGTTAACTAGTACGTTAATATCTTCTTGATGTGTGTGTGTACATATATCTGTGTTTATTAGGTATGAAGCACATATTTTAATCTGTTATCTAGCGACTGTACCATGGTAATCAAATTGTTTAAACCATTCAATTAATTATTATCATTACTTACTTAGAAACTACTATTAAATAGCTATTTTAAGACTATGTAGTATAAATAATTCGAAAATCGCGAATACATTTTGACTAAGGAGGATTTTTCTGAGGTATATATAGATATGTCTCTAAGTACGTATGTGCAGATGTCTCATAGCTCAAAAAGGATTAGCCGCAGAATAATGAAATTGTATATTTAGAGCTGCTGTATCATTTAGTTGTGTTCCTTCTTCCTCCTTTGAATTCAACTGGGTAGTTTATTTACAGTATCAACCAAAAGGCTTTTCATACATTGACATCTATGGACATATTCAATACAATAAGAATTTATGGATTACTATTATTTCGGTGAAGCCCAAACCCCGCTATCTGCCACCAAGATTCTCATTTTTTAATCTTTATACGTCTTAGTTTTTTCTTTACACTTCTCAAGATTCTTAAAGTTTGTCTTGCAAATTTTGGTGCTGAAATAGGTTTTCAAAACTGATCTTGGCGTGATATCCCTGAACATAAATATCATTAAAAATATGCGTCTCAGTCTTAAATAAAATAATAAGCTTAAACGCAGCAATTCAAAAATGTGTTAACATGATGCACTAAGAATTCGCATGTTACCCGCATTTTCTTTTTAATTTTGAATTGCATTATTAAGTGCTGAAACGCCTTCGAATTTTAATAAAGTGAAGCAAAAAGTCCATCGACGATGCAATTTTAAATTTTAGAGTCTGCAATGTCTAGCTTTGAATCTACGCTTACCTGCACCTTTGGTTCTCGTCGTCACGGACCGACTTGGCTCACCAGTCCCAAGACTGTTTGAAGCTGTGAGGTACATGTGATACCGTGTACCGCATCTCACGTTTTCCAAGGTGTAGTGGTCGGTGGTACTTCTTAACTTTTTGCTCAGCCATATACTATCGTCGTGTTTGTAGTGTAGGGTATATTCTGAAAGAATGGTAAGTATTTGAATGGGAAATTTTCATCATGCTTAAAAAAGTAATAAATATTATATTTATGCAGTTAAACAGGTTTACAAACATTATTGTATTCTTAGTAACAAAAAATAAACATTTATGAACGTTTACTGACATTTTTATACATTTGAAATTCCTTGTAAAAATAGTTTTAAATGTTTTTTTTAAGGCTGTAAGGATATCGTGCATTTATTTATGTTATTCTCACATTTTCACATATTTTTGTACATTCGTACACATGTTAACGCACTTTTCACTGGGTTAGCATTAGAAATGTCTGAATTTTTTAAACTTAATTACATTTCGAATTTCACGCTCGATTTGTGTGCACATTTAAAATTTAAGAAGAGAGAGGGAGCGCGCGCACAGGCCGCAACGTGACACAGCTGGTATATGCGTATGGTATACATCAGAAATACACATTTTTCTGCAAGTGCTGGATTTTGTTCGATTTAATTAATAATTATATTTGTGAATTTTATAAGTATCGATAATTATGTACTTATGCTGTAATGGACAGTAATCCTATTTATTTTTAATGAATGATGACTTTATAATTCAAATTCAAATGCACTGTAGTATAACATTTATAATTCAAATAATGTACAAAATATAATTATTAACTTTATTGTACAATAACTATATAGCTATTCAAAATCAGTACAGTTTTTAAAAAAATCGAAAATTATAGCACCAAACCTAGGTTTGAATTTTTCTAATGTTAGTAACATTTCGGTTTCCAAACTTATTGCTCCTATGGAAAACTCCTTTAAAAATTGTAAACTCTATACTAACCAACTCCATACTCTGCGATATCTTATTGCTAATACTATCTCTTTGAATAATATGCATGCCAAATCTAACCTTTCTCGTTCTCAAAAATCTGCCCTCAAAGAACTTAATCCCAACTCTATTTTACTCATTACTAAAGCTGATAAAGGTGGCCAGACTACTTTACTAAACGTATGTTATTCCTTCTATTGCTAGCTATGTTCATTTCTATGCCCTTCCTAAAATTCCTAAACCTTCTCTTGCCGTTCGCCATTTTGTTTCTAAGATTGGTACTGCATCTTATAACCTTGCACGTTTCCGCTCACATACTCTTTCACCTTTGGCTGCTAGTAATATTCACACTGTTAAAAACTCTCATGGTTTTGTTAACAAAGATAAGAATTTCTATCCTACTAATTGCAAAAGGCTCTCGCTTGATGTTAAACCTTTATTCACTAATGTTCCTATTTAAGATGCGATTGACTGTTTGAAAAAAGCGTTTAGGCGAAGTCCATTATTCTTCTATTAAGTAGTATATATCTTTAGTAAGCGTTTCTGTTAGACAAACGGCTTTCATTTGTAATGTTTCATTCTATAAACAAACTGAGCTATGGATAATCCTCTCTCACCTATTTTATGTGATATTTATATGCATTATTTTGAAGAGAAGCTCCTCAGGGTCTTCCATTTTCCGTACTGGGTCAGATATGTTGACGATACTTTCGTTCTAGTGGATTCCAATTGTGATATTTCTAATTTACTTTTGATTGTTAATTCTGTTGATCCGTATATCTAGTTTACTCTAGAAGAGGAGTGCAAAAATTCTTAACCTTTTTTTGGATGTTCTTGTTTCTAGGAATCATAAGTGTCTCTTCTGTTTTTCGCAAACCCTTTTCTATCTCTTTACCCCCTCATGCCCTATCTAATCATCCTTACCAGCAAAAAACTTTCTGCTTTTCACACTTATGTTTCTCCTGCTGTCAAAATTTGCTCTGACTCTTCAACTCTTAATAATGAAATTAATTACTTAAAATCCTTAGCTGTCTCTCGTGCTTTTAACCCCTGTATTATCGATAACGCTCTTTCTAAATTTAACAAGCCTAATACTTCTACTACAACTATTAATTTTCATAATGAATTAATTTTCGTACCTTTTTTTCACCTTTATGCTACAAAATTTGTAAACTTCTCAAAAATTACGGTTTCAAAGTCATTTTTAAACCTGTTTATAGACTAGTTCATTCTTCCCGTAAAGATACTTTTACTACTGAGTATCGCTGGGGTGTTTATTATATTCCTTATGGATCTTGGGATTTGGGCTATATTGGTCAGACGAGAAGAGCTCTCAAATTTAGGCTCAAATAGCACGAGAGATACGTTTCTTAGCACGAGCTTTCCAAATCTTCTATTGCCTCACATTGTTGGAATTCTAACCATCGTGTTCAGTTTTCTAAGGCTAAGATATTGTGTACTCCTCAGTCTTTGTTTCACCTTGATTTTTTGGAAAGTTTTTCATTTCCCAGCACTTGGAACGTCTTGTGAACGATGGCTCTTCCGTGCCTTTAGTTCATTCTGCTTGAAAGCTGTTGTTGTAAGGTTCTATTCATTTTCTTCCAGCCCCCCCCCTTTTCTCATGCAGTCTCATGCAGCCTCTCTCCCCCCATTCTCTCTTTTAATAACTTCTTTTTTCTTTTGTTTTTTGTATTTGTGTTTCTGTCTTTCCTTATAGTTTATTATTATTTTGTTATATTTATTAAAAACTTAAAAATTCTGCTGTGCTGTATGTGTATTTAAGTATATATATGTAATGTATTAAAAGGTACTTTCGGTTTTAGTATTTGGGTATTGTTCAAACGGGTACTTTCACTGTAAGTTTTGCTTTCCTGTCATACTTGCCACGCGCGCTCTGGAGCTATTTTATTTCTTTAGTTAATTGCCAGACACCAGGTCATCGATTCCGGGTTCTTTCCAGTGTACACGTGTTCCCACGCCTTTGTAACCCGGATGCAGGTCATGTTAATAAATGTATGTAATTCGATTAGAGATAAGAGAGGGGCGAAGTTATGTCTTAGCAACCCACGTGGTGTAGTGAACGTAAATGCTCCTGCACCTCGAAAATCGTCAGATTTCTGCCACTAGAACTGCTTAACTAGTCCACGGGGATTTTCGTACCCGTCTCTCCTCCCCTCTTCTCACTTTATATTGTAACTTAAAGATAATGTTCAGTAAACCGTTTTACTCGCCTTAACTCCGAAACTTTACTGGAATATCTGACACTTCAAAAAAGCCGGCAGGATGATTGCCTGTGTGCCAATTAAAAATTTGAAATTGTGAAAAAATAAAGCTTAATATTCCGTGAGACGGGGTACGGTACGCGATGACGCACGCCACCGCCTGCCTTTGAAAGAGATGCGACGTACTAGAATCAACGTGCCTCTTCGCCGACTGCATACATCCGGACTTCCTGATTTCTGCCCAGTTAGCTATTTCCTCGGCTTTCCGTTTTCCGAAATCATCTTTCTGCAACCGTTTACCATCCAGAATTCTGTATGCCTCGTCATTCATGCTTTTCTTTTTTGCAAGGCCGTTGCTATCCTAAAAATCCGATAGAAATCGACGAAGTGTCACTGGCTTCATTGCAATCCAGGGGCCCCCGTGGAACGCCTGGCCTCTCATCACAGCTGCGATAACTCACCTTTTTCTTGCAGTAATTAGGGGGAGAAAAGTGTTTTGAAGCCGTTCGTCATCATGCCGAATATTTTGTTTTTGTGTGGTGCGCGCGTATGCAGCTTATGTTGACCGAAACTCCTTCTCCTGTCTGCCTGCCTTAAACCGGTGAGAGATGATGGTTTTTTTTTTTGTTTGTTTTTTTTGTTTGTTTATCGTTGAAGAATGACGATTTCAATTTGTAAATATTAATTTCTTTCGAAAAGTAAAGTAAGCGATTTATATTTTCAGAGTTGAAGTGAACATTAGACTGTTATATTTAAATGATTATCAGTTGTGTGTGTTATTTTAAAAGTGCTATTTTAATGTTAATATAAAAAATTTATTGATATATCTGCATTTGTTTTGATTAATGCAGTATTTTCATTACGGTAAGTTTACAATTGAATTGTGTTATTAAATATTTTATTCCAATTGAAGTTTTATATAGGTCTTAGTATTTTATTAAATTAATGCTTAAATTACTACTTTAGTACGTATATTTCCTGAAGATTTGAAATTTGAATTTTTGATATTTGCATACTATGACGTGATTTAGATTCATTTGATTATTTACCTGAATATGACTTACCGATAGCGACTGTTAACTTGAAACAAATTTTAATTTACATGCGATTATGTCGTTTTATTCACTGGAAAGTCACTTGAAAATTTCGGACAAGTTCATGCACCCAGGTACGATAACTTAAACGAAAAGAACGAATACTTATTATTGTCTCGATGTAAATAAAAAAAATATTCTTGCATTTTATTAGATTTGCTTGAATGTAGATATTTTATTTTGAATATTTACTGTGTAAAATTGTTGTGTGCCAAAATGATCGTATATTATTTACTTTATTGAATAATGATGCCCTAACCAATTTTGCTTTGTAGAAACCATAATTTAATTCGAATCTTTATTGTTCAAAAAATCCAGGGTACCATTTCATAAGAAGAATCATAACTACATACAACATGATAGATCATACATACCACATACTACTACGTACTAGATATTTTTAATTAATAAGGACAATTACCTGTTATACTTGATTTATCTTTAGAATCTTTTTCCCATCTGATATTGATGCTGTTGGAAGTCGTACCAACTAGTTGCAAAATGGGCGAAGTCGGAGGGGCTGAAACAGCAAGAAATATATCAGTTAAAAAAACCATTGCTTAGAGCGAAACATCTTGAATTAAGCAGTCAGTGTACCTAGCGTAACGAAGTCTTCGTGTGAATAATTGAAAATAGTACTTTAAAGTTCTCTTACAAAGCCTCCCAAAATTCCATGAATAGCAGCGCAGAGTTTTTGAGGTCATGCCTAAAATCTCGCTGATTATATATTGCAAAATTTTGCTAAAATAATTCACTTGTGTTGATAAGTGTTTTGTGTTGATGTATTAATTACTATTTATCTTTCTTGTTAATGTATACCAGCAAAATTCTGAGCCGATTCATATAGCAGCGTACACTCCCATCTGACACATAAAAAACTGGACACAAATATATTGGAGGGACAGAAGAGCATCGTTTTTTTTCTACGTCAATATTCCACTTAGATAAAACTACTGAAGCTAATAAGACGAAATTTTTCATGTATGCGAGTTATTTAATATAGATGCTAGATTAGTCGGCCAAATTGCTCTTTTAATATATGCCGCATGATGTGTCAAGAAATTTCAGAACATTTTGAAAATTGTCCTTCAAAGTGGGCAGACGTGAAATAAGGTGTGGCTATTGTTCTTTAAAGAAAACAAAATGTTATCTATAAAATTATTGCTTTAAATTGTAACAAATATGAATCTTATGCTTAGGCATAGATTGTTTATAGTTCAACACTTGTTAAAAATTTATTTTATTTAAAATTACATAAACTGTATAGAAGATATATATGAAAAGAAAGGCATTACTTTTCTATCCTCTTGATACTTTCTTATTTATTTGTATGTAAAAAAAAGGAAAAAACGAAAAATTCGGCATTATTTTTCTATCCCCCTGATACTTTTTTTTATTTATATACAGATATGTATATGCAGAAGTGCTGTAAATATCTTAAATAACAAATGATGATGATACTTTAATAAAGTCTTGAAATACGTACACCAAAGTAAAAATAAAATATTTATAAAAGTCTTTCTGTAGAAAAAAAAAACACTAATGAATGCTTAAAAATGAATTTCAGAGCATTTTGAATATTGTCTTTGAAAGCGGGCAGACGTAAAATAAGGGGCGGCCATTGTTCTTTAAAGAAACAAAATATTATCTATAAAATTATTGCTTTAAATTGTAACAAATATGAATCTTATGCTTAGGTATAGATTGTTTGTAGTTCAACACTTGCTCAAAATTTATTTGAGTAAAATTTACATATAATGTATAGAAGATATACGTGAAAAGAAAGACATTACTTTTCTATCCTTCTGATATTTTCTTATTTATTTGTATGAAAAAAAGGCATTATTTTTCTATCCTCCTGATACTTTTTTATTTATATACAAATATATATTTGCAGAAGTGCTGTGAATATCTTATATAACAAATGATGATGATACTTTATTAAGATCTTAAAATACGTACACCTAAGAATGTGAAAATTTTGATTATGCAGGAGTCAATAAAATATTTTTAAATGACGGAATTCAAATCATATGCAAATAAAGAGAAATTCAAAAGTGAAACAACTTTATACATAAACAGCTACTTTCGAAGAATAAATATGTGCACATTAATAACAGACAAAAAAATGTTCTTTATTTAAAGTCATTTGAAAATTAAACACGCAAGAGAAACTGTAACAATTTATCTGTGTGTAGCAATTCTTTAGAAAAATGATTTATATGCACTCCTTAATTAAGGTGGCCTGCTTAAATTTATAAAATATAAAAATATTTATTCACTCGAAAAGAATGGTAATGTTTTATGTTTAAAAAAATGAAGCACGCAAAGAAATCTTTTCGTTTTATAATTTTAAAAGCTACATATGTGTATATTCTCAGGAGAGCGTATTGAAGTGACTCATTTTAATTATGAAATTTGCTGAAAAGTTTAACGGTCGGATAGAAAAAAAAATGGAAGAAGATTTGTAAGGCGTGATTTAAGGAAGATAATGCAGAATTATTGATTTTTTTTTTCTTCCTCTCGTAGTCTGTACTTTTTCTCTATTTTTAGTGCATTTACATAGGTGCTTATTATCAATATTTCCTCTCTATTAGATGCACATAAACAGAAAGAGAGAGAGAAAGAACGAAAAAACAAAAATAATGCATGCGCCTAGAGCGGAAAATCTAGAAATGTAACGAGTTCGTTTTACGAAGAAATACACTATTGGCCTTTGACTATGCTACACCGTAAAAAATGCAAAAAGCGAATATATATTCATTATACAAATGTATGGCAGTGGAAGTAAGAAATGACTAAATTTACCAGACATTTGGAAGTAGACATCCTAGATCAGAAACGGATTAATGTAAGTTTATGGGTGGGAACGGCTAGGTGAAATTTATGTCTATTTTATACGATCTCTTAGATTTCTTATTTAAATTCTTTTTTACTAGGAGTCGGTGATTGCCCCTCTGTCCCTTCCCTTTTAATCATTCAGTGCGTGATATGAGAAGCCCAGAGAACAACAATCTCCCAGCAATAACAGCTCTTATAAGTCTTCACATTGAGTCACATAGAAACTGAATTCCATGCACGCTTAAACCCAAAGAGCGAAAAAAAAGATAGATTGGAGAGCGAAAAAGAAAATTCACGGATTCGATCCGTTTGCATCGAAACCTACCGGTATTTCCGCAAAAAGTGCTCTTTAAGTAGTCATTTTTCTGAGAATTCCCTTTCTCGCTTCCTGTTCTCCAAAATACTGATGACGTTCGATTCACGCATATTTCGCTCCGCTCTTGTGATCGAAAAACGCTCCTGAATGAGATGCGCACTTTTGAAAAATGCGCCAAAAATCGCTTCGACTGATCGAATTTCATTCGTTTGATTTAAGCGTGTGCACAGGTACAGCTGCCCATTTAGCTTCAACGCGATGCCATATTTCATTGACAGCACTGACTGACCTATGATGACGAGCTAGTCGTTTGCCAGCCATCGACCAGACGTTTGCTTTTGAAGAGAGATCTATAGAACATGATGGGCAGATCAGCAACAGAACATTTTCTGTATCAAGGAAGGTCCGCAGCATGCGGTCGTGCATTGTCCTGCTGAAACGTGCTGTTTCTCAGCCACAGCCACATTCCTAAATACACTTGAAATGTAACGGTTGCTGTTTAAAGTGCCTTAAATGCGAACAAGAGGAGATCGAAACTGGTATAAAAAAGCGCGCTATACCATCTCTGAGGGAAACATTCGGAGGCTCTAGCCCCAGAACGTTTTTTGGGGACCCCTATCTATAGTCATACTGTGCGAATATTTGCTTTGTTGTAGCTTACATTAGTGGGGTTTGGGAGGTTCGACTTCCCCGTTTTTTATAAGATCTTAAATTTTCTTGTGCAGAAGTCATGCTTCAAATGAAGTCAGTTCGATGAATGCTCCATAGTGGAACGCTTTGGACCTTAATACCTTTGGCCGCATGTTTTATCTCTACAGTATAAACAAACATTTTTGCACTCGATATGTGTGGATTGAAGTATATTCCTGTACTTACGGTATCTGCCTACGTGCGGAGCACTTTCTTTCAAAAATGCAAAATTTTGGTGTGATTCCTCCATTTTTATTTGAAAAGACATTAAACGTGACAGAAACAATAATTTATTTCCCAAAAATTTCATAACTTTTTCAAAAAATTGCATTTTTGAAGAAAAATTTAGCAAAATTTCATTCTCACGCCAACTGTTCTACACTGCAGTTTCTCAATATTTAGTAACTTCCGTCGCACAGTATACTCCTATAACACTTTTCCGTGTTTCGTACCAAAAGTTTTATTGCATTTTAAAAATTCACTGAAATATGGCCAATTATGTGCAAAAGCATTGAAATTTTTGAGAAAAATTCAATGTTTTGTCTAAAAGTACCTGCAAATTTATTAATTTCATTCGTATAGCTTAACTTTTGCTACAAGATACATTTTAATATCAATAGAATGTTTATGTGAAATTTCATTAACATATCTTTAAAACTTTTAGAGTAGTCACTGTTATCGTGACGCAAGGTAACAAAAAACACAGTTTTCCAGAAAATGCATTTAAAGATTTTATTTTAGCATCAATCTTCAACTGGAAGGGACATTCAAAGGGGAGACGACGTCGACATTCGAAGGGACTGTATCTTCCTTTCTATTTATCGTAGAAGCAAAAGCAAAACAGTTTTGGAATCTTAAGAATATGATTAAGAACAGATTTTTTTTCACAAAAATTGCTTTTTAGACCTAGGCAAACACCTTAATGTATTCACTGTATTTCAGGCTAAGTACTATAATGATAGACCTTAAACTATTTAAATCATTTTTGGGCAGCGAAAACTTGGGGGGGGGCTATGCCTGGGTGGTAAACAGGCCCTGCCATTACTCCATAATGCCACAAAAATGGATGCAAACATCATGATGTTGTGAATCTAACTATATATGTCTGAAAAGTTTCCTGCGTCCATGTCGTTGTTGAACATACCATACGTCGTCACAAAACGTTCGTCATTGATCACACAATCGAAAATACTCTTGTTGAAGACCAACCATTGAAGGTGCTCTTGCTGAAGGCGTACCTATGAAGGCGCTCTAGCTGAAGGCGCACCTTTGAAGGTGCTCTTGCTGAAGGCGTACCTTTGAAGGCGCTCTATGATTTTTTGAGAAGAGTAGGCGAAGCCATGCTCCCCGAGCTGACAATCCATCCGATTGCTATCGTGACCGAACTGTTCGTGCAGACACTTGTTGTCTTCCAAAGTACTATTTCTTGAGTGAGGTCTCGTGAAGTGGCTGTATAATCCATTAAGAATATACGGGTAATATATTTTCTCGGCTGTTAATGATAGTGCGCCAGTG
Source organism: Cheiracanthium punctorium (assembly GCA_038373885.1). Lineage (NCBI taxonomy): Eukaryota > Metazoa > Arthropoda > Arachnida > Araneae > Cheiracanthiidae > Cheiracanthium > Cheiracanthium punctorium. The sequence continues at coordinate 777,723 of JAWZYV010012697.1, read as the reverse complement.
ACTGAGATCCACCAAGTTGTTAATTATGAATGTCCTGAAACTGTATATATTCTGCTGACAGCCGTGGGATCTCGATTGACGTGAGCAGAAAATTCTGCGATACGATAAGCCGCAATCTTGGCCAGAATTCTACGTCTATCAAAGTTGGACAATCAGTGCTGGTAGTCAGACATCTCCTTCCTATATGAGGCATTACGTCAAATTTTCACTGGGCGGCAACGTTCAAGTGCGACTTCTGTATGACAAACCTGCTGCGCAATTTCGTTATTTAAACACATTTTAGGTGTCACTTTGTTCCATGCCAAACCGCGGACCTATACAGCAGGTGCCGCTTAATATTATCGCGGATAATGTTATCATTCGTTTAATATTATCAGAATTATGAAGTACCGAATGGGCATGCTAAAAATATCGGTTTTTGTAATCAAATCCTTCGTTTATTGTTATCAGTTTTGCCTACCATTTTCGATTTATTTTTCCATTTTTTTTACTACTATTTTCTATTTTCTTTCCTGTAACCAAAAGTGGATGCCTTTTGTTGGCTGATGAAGGAATTTCGAGTTTGGGCATGTGGCAGGTGGCGATTTTCTTACATTAACCTCCCTTCCTTGCATTCAGTTTCCATAACTGATGCATCCAAAACCACGTGAACTTTCGTAGACTGGAAAAACAGGTTCTGCTGTGCCTCCTTATTTGCTCCTGTCGCTGTTCTTGTTCTTATCGTGAGCAAGTCGTCCAGCCTATGGAGCGCTTTGATAATTTACCTAAGATGAGTCAAAGAAATGCTGCTGCTAATCTAAACATTTCTCAGCCACTACTCTGTAAAATTCTAAACAATCAAGACGAGATTGAAAGCAAAGCGAAGTTAAACGGAAATTTGAACTGTAAGCGAAAACGTACTGGAAAAAATGAAGAAGTGGAATCTGCTCTGAAACTGTGGTTTGCCAATGTTAGGGAAAAGGGTGCACGCATAATCGGTCCTTTAATGCAACACAAAGCTGAGGATCTCGCATCTAAGATGGACAAAAAGAAATTTTCATCGGAACGGACGGGTGGTTGAATCGCTGGAAAAAAGACAGAACATTGTGTTTAAACGCACACACGGAGAAGAAAAGAATGCTGATTTTCCAGCTACAAATAAATGGATTTCTGAAGAATGGCCTAAGATAATTGCCGATTATGCCCCCCAGAATATCTACAGCGCGGATGAAACCGGTTTCTATTTTCGTGCCTTGCCAGAACATATGAATCTCGGCGCCTACTGTACATCCACTCGTATGTTGAATCAGATGACAATGCTTAGACGGACTGTGTTGGTTCACACACCATATAAGCCAGATATTTCGCCATGCTTCTTTAACACCTTAAGTCTGTTGAATCAAGTATTGGAAGGCTGCCCTATTTTATTCGGATAGCAAGTTCATGAACATTATTTGAAATTGGTTTTAATTTCAGTTAAACAAATTGTACGAACAAGGTATTAGTCGCTTGGTGAATCAGCTGGAAAAAAAAGCTTGAGCAACTTTAAAAATTGTATTTAAAATAATTAGTGTTATTTTTTATGTGGTTCCTGTTTCTCTTTTATTTGATTAAAATTTATATATCACTAATTTCAGTCATATTACTAAATAATGTGCGTCTACCAGAGCACAAATTGGAAACATTTTCGATTAACTTAGTCGCTCTATATCTTTAAAAAAGCTAGAAAGTTATGTTACACTCTCAAAATTGCTGCATTCATTTATTGCTTTTACACCTTTCTTGGACATCCTGGATTTCAAAGTCTAAGACGCAATCATGCAAAATCTTTCACTTTTGAATAGAACTAATTAACATAGCAATACCCCAACGACTAAATACGAAGTTCTTGAAAGCAAATTCATCTGAAAACAAATCTCGGCTGTGTTTATTCAAATCGTAATTTTTAATTCAAACGCAAACAAAATATTAATGTTTCATATTACTCCAAAATTTCATGCAAATAATTAAAATTGTGAGACAAAATACAACCCGTTTTGAAATAATTAAGATTTAAGAATTCTGAAACAGCAAGTAATTAATTGCGTGCGTGCAATTATTCTTTTGGAAATCTACTAACAAAATTCTCGCAATTAGTAAACTGTTCTCTACACATAAAAAATGGTATTGTTAGGGAAAAGGATTAAATAAAGCACAATCGAGAGAGAACTTTACTATCACGCAAACAGCTGTTTATTTAAAAAAATTATATTTTTCTGAAAGTAATTATGAAATAGGAAGATTTGAATTTTTAAATACGTTGAATAATTTCAATGAGATATAAAATTACACTAAAATATATTATAGACAGTTAATTAAAATATTTTATCAATAGTGCTATTGAGCTATAATTAAAAATGATATGCAGACTGCGTATTCTGTCTCTAATTACACAAAACTTAGTATACATGAATAGAACTTTGAAGGAAGAAATGAAGTAAATTAAAAAGAATACTTCGTTTGAAAAATGTTTGCAGTTTGTAAATTACAATATACGGTTGATTACACATTTACTACTGTAGCATATCTTTAAAATGTTAACAATGTTTGTAAAATTGATAATAAGTTTTTGAATTTCTAAATTTGTTTCCAGGCATGATTTTAAATAAGGCTACCAATAAGTAAGGCACATGTTAATTTTCAAATCGGAAAATACTTAGTGGGAATGACATTATTGGTAAAAAGGAAACATTGCTGATTCGTTAACCAGAAAAGGGTGCATTGACTGTTCAAATACCACATTCCGGTTTCGCTTTTGGATCAATTTGTGTCTAAGGAACTCAAAAAGAGCCACACTGATAGAACATCTGAAAACCATTTTAAAGACAAAATATCAGTCGCATCAAAATGGTCCACACTTTTCGCCTCTGTCCATGACTTTCTTCTGAAAGACTTACACCTCCTCAACATAGTTTCAAGTCGCGTCTTTAGTCTCTGTAATTTGGGACAAGAAATGGACTGTGACCATCCATTGTCCTGCAGTGACTAAGGGCTATCTTGTGGATGGAGAAGGTAGGGATCTTTTGGATTCGTATACTATTTTCCATATATTTGCCATATTCGTATACTATTTATTCGTATACTATTACTATTTCGTATACAGCATCTTTCATTCGTATACTGCAGCTTATTGTTTTGGTTATTCTTTTACGTAAAAATGAGAACTGAAGGGTGCATATGATAGACTGCAAGGCTTGATCTCGTTATCCCACGTACCCATAGCGCTTGTCAGTCACTAATACATGTATTGTGTATAAAGGCAAAGCTACACAAGGGTTATTTGCTACGGGTGCCTTGGGCAGAGGACATTTTACATTTTATTGGATTCTAACGCGTATTCACATTACATCAGGAGAAAATCTCCCAAACTGCAAATTCTTAGACGAATGGTATGTAGGTCCGAAACGGGACCTTCACAGATCAGCCATATACCATGTTCAGCGTCTTTCATGATATTCGACATTCGCCGAAACGTCAGTCACTAATAAAATGGCGTTAGGGATTATATCTTTACATGCTGTTGGAGCACTGATCTGTGATACGATTTCTTTTTGCTAAAGGAAAGACAATTCAATAAATAAACATATTCGAATGCTGCACGACAAGGGAAAAATTACAGGGTAAGTTCGAGAAGTTTTGAAGCAACCACCATACAAACTAGATCTGGTACCCTCTGATTTCCATGTTTTCAACCATAAAGAAGCTCCTTGGCAGCAAGGAGTCTAATTCGAACGACGTACTCAAACGGTTAATGCAGCGGTGGCTCCTATTGCAGCCAATGACGATTTATGTGACCGGGTTTTTCAAGCGAATCCATCGTTGGGAAAGTTGAAAAGTTAAAAATGAACAGTGATTTATGTTTATTCGTGTGATTATTTGTTTTTTCATTCTTTTTTCAACATTATGTGAGTCACTAAATGATGCACCACAAAAAATGTTGAAATGTTAGTTAATGTGCCTTATCACTCATCAAGTTTTAAAATAAATTATTTATTAGCCGGCAGTTTTAGCATTCAAAACGAAATATTGTTTATGATCATTAACTTAGTGCAGGATTTTTTAAGAAAAAATAATTTTGGCAAAATGTGGTAAGACATTTCACGAAATCTTCAACATCGCTTATGACGGGATTATTAATTCTTCCCAGTGCAAACATTTGTATCACATTTTTCAATTTGTTGCAGACGCGTGGAGTAATAGTTAAATTTCTGATATGAACTAAACGAAACATCGGTACTTTTTCTGTAAAATATCTGTCACATGGGGAAGAAATGCGCATGACACTTTGCCACCCTTTACCATTTCATGGAAATATCATTATTATATGATGAATAGACATATGATTACTGACTGATGGTTCTGAATTTATGTGCCATGTACATTCCAAATGATATAAATATTTGGTTTTAACGTCTAGCTACTGTATGCGAAAGTGTTTTAACGGTGCACGAAAGTTTGCACGAAGCCACACTGTTTTGTGGTATTAAATTTTCTTTACGTGCCCCAACACTCCTAAAAAGTTTGTCGCTAAATTATGGGGTAATCCGTGTCGGTTCCATTCATGAAATTGACATTACCACTAAACAGACGTAAAATTATTTTACATAACTAAGACATAAAAACGAAACAGTTTATAATACGATAAAGCTTTATTATATTCTTGCACATGTTTGATACACCGTTTCAATGGTATTTATAGACAAACTCGAAAATTGTGTTTGAGCGGCCGGTTAGGCTCAATCACATTGTTGACCAAGAGCTAATTATGGAGTTATTGACCAAGAGCTAATTATAATGATTTTTTAAGAAACCGTTAATTTACCGTGAACTCCGTAATAGTTTCCGTTAATTGTAGTTCGTAGTAATTCCGTTAGTTCTGTAAATTGCAAATTTTGAAGGGGAAAGTTTTCTTTGCGAAAAAGATCTGCATGTTAAGACGTATACCGATGTCCCAAAATCTTATGATACGCTTTAATTCTTTATCTATTAGATATAAGTGGGCAAAGCAAACTTTTTTAAAAGTTACACTTTTTAAACATTTCTCATATTTTTTTTAAAGTTACAATTTTTAAATTTATATACGACCACCATACAAAAAAATCTCGATTAGTAAAAAGTACCCTCGTACACAAATGAAGTGATATGCAAAATTTGCGAATTATATCCTAAAAGAGTATATGAAGATATTTATATGCTGACTAAAACCTCATTTTCAATAGCTATCGTAGGGGAATAAATCCCGTCAGACAATTGTATTTCAGGGATCGTGCAGAAATTTCGAAAGAAAATAATTTTTTGCGTTGTAGCATTTTCAAATTCACATTCATGTATAACCCCTGATCATCTTTGTTTAAAGATATCTCGAGACGTTTTACGAAAAAACTCTCAAATTTTGTGCATCACTACATTAGGCTATATGGTACATTTTACTGGAAAGTTTTTTGAACAGGGGTTGTATATAAATTTAAGGAAGTGCTACTTTAAAAAAATAACGCGGCAGGAATTATATTTTTAGTGTAATCACTTTTCTTATTTTATGTTGAACATTTCATCAAATTACATTGTCCACTTATTTCCAATAGATAAAGAATTAAATGATGTTACTACTATTTTGGAGCATTTTCAAAATGAAATGAATTTGTCCGACAATACCATACACTGTTTCCTCTGCTGTAGATCATAAGCCTAGGGCGCGTTCGTATGAGTAATTTTGAATGATTTGCTGTTCACAGGGGCAGGAAATAAAAAACGCATAATAGCTACAACTGCATTAAAAATACAAGAATTCGTACGACACTAGAAAGTTAATACTCTCCTTCTTTCATATTTATGTATTTTTATTTTTCATGTCTAGGAACTCTAGAAATGACTTCAGTATTCTTTGAATTGTTGAATTTAACAATTTAAATGGCAATACTAGATTCTGTTCTTACAGTACCTATAAGAATGTGAAATTCATTATTTAATGTAAATGGGCAGTGGTGAAAGGATCTAGGGTAGTTAATATTAATGGAAATAAAAAGAATTTTTTGGTCAGAACATTGTTTTGTACTGTGTCGAATTTCAGCATTATTGTGGAGCTTGTTGAAGAGTTCAAATTCATCAGAAATTCGTTTAAGTTTGGTCAAATTCATTCATCCATTGTAATAATTACTAAAGAATCGTTGCAAAAAGTGTGCAGATCGAAAAGGACTGGTAAAAGAGTAAGCGCATTCTGGTCCTTCATTATTCGAGGCCATTTTTCTAATATAATGATCTATTCTTGTATTTTGATTTATGGTCTTGTGATTAAAGTTTGGTTTCACCTGTTTCAAGAGTAGTTCCAATGATGCTGTCTGTAGGAGGACCAGCTCCAGCCATGTTGTAAGCTTTGACAATGATTTCATACTTGGTGAACGGCTGTAAGCCGGTGACATATGTTGATTGTAGTTCATTGTCATCGTTCACTTCCACAGGTTTGTACTGGAAGAGTTCTGAGGAATGGTAAACTCTGTATCCAACGTGGTATCCCTGGATTCTGCCATGCCTGACATCCTCTCGTGGAGGCTGTAGGAATACGTATGAATTAAATGAGTTGTTGGCTTGCAATAATTTGCAGTGAATGAATAGTTTTACATATACCGGGTGATTCAAAATAGATGTTAAGGCGATTATTTTTTAAACCGTAAGTGATCGAAACATACTTCCAATTAAAAAAGTTCGCCAAATTGAGAATAGCTTTCAGATATGGAATTTTTAATGGGGGTTGTATACATATTAAAATACGAAATTTAATTTTTATATGGTCCCTCCTTTCCTACTCTTTATATTTAGAATAATGTTGCTCCTTCCCTAAGAAATTAATAAAAGAAATCCCGAGTCTCTACGTGGAATAGTTTCCGGGATATATCAATTTGAAAATTTTGGCACTTCTAGCCAAGCAATAAGGGAATGAGTGAGAAAAATGTAATTACTTTTCAACTGACGTTCAGTTATGTTAATAGTCACTCGTTAGATACAATCGACCCCTTAAATCCTAATTTAGCTAGATTTTTCCTGTAACGCATGTTTGGCATTTTCTAGTGAAAGTTACCGCACGACAGTAGCCTACTATTCTCGTTTACACTTTAAAATTCCTTCTGTAGGAGCGTGATGTAATTAGTGGATAACTCCCCCTAAAACTAAATTCATAAAGCTAAATTCATGGCTAATTTCATAAAGCAGTAACGATCATTTCAGGTGAAACTGTACCTGTTTGTTGATTTCACACACTTGAACGCGTTTAATTATCAACAATGGGATCGTTATTTAACTTTATTCAACTCATAGTTGGTCCCCCAAAGTAAAGATTTTTTCGCTTGAAAACCGACGCCCACACAGCAGGTAAAGTGGTGTAAGAGATCACTTTTAAAAACAAATTTTTTGCTAACTATTTCACTTAGGGACACTGGATTCGCTTTATTAATTTTCTTAGGCATAGATCAACATTCTTCTAAATATAAAGGGTAGGAAAGGAGGCACCGTATAAAAATTAAATTTCGTATTTTAATATGTATGCAACCCCCCAGTAAAAAAAAATTCCATATCTGAAAGCTACTCTTAATTTGACGAAATTTTCTAATTGGAAGCATGTTTCGATCACTTAAGGTTTAAAAAATAACCGCCTTAACATCTATCTTGAATCACCCTGTCACCCTGTATAATGCAAAACGAGAAAAAGTAAAGGTATTTTAATATATGCATGCAGTTATATTAAAAGACAGAGTATGCAAAAAAATATTTAATCTATATAATTCTTTATTTAAATAACTATAAAAGAAACTCGAATTAATGATTTGCAGAAGAATGAAACTAAAAGGATATCTACTATGGAGGGTGTAAATATCTGAGATGTATTAAAAAAAAAGTTACTAATGCATCCAACTGGTGGAACATGATAAATTTAATACCAAAATAAAGTGCTGAAAAACGAAGCATTTTCTTTTTTTCTTCTTTCATTTATGTGCGTGTGTTGAGATATTAAATGAAGTTAAGTAATTTGAACTGTGGGATACTCTTTATATGTATGTTTATAGGGGCACCGTATCGGAACTATGATTTACAGCGCCACCATTTGACAGCATTTGTAACATTTTGAAATTTCTGTATGAGGATTCTTGCAACTCTCAAAATTAGAATACTTGTTGTGTTATTCTTTCATCAATCTTTGTTTTGCATTATTTAATTTTAAGAGCAAGGAAACGTTTACTGCGTGCCCATTATATGGATCTTGAATGAATAAAGGATATAAATAAAGTAATGTCCAGTAGGCAAAAGTGCATTAAGGCGTAGCAATTAAAAAGACAAATGTTCCAAGTTTAAATAACAATATTTTTATTTAGTGCTCTTTTGAACTGACAAGCAAAGAAAGTCGGTTGTAGCTAATTTACAGTAAATTAACTGCATCCTTTCTAGGGAGAAACTATGAACCATGATTTGGTGCTTAACCCTTTAAGCGGTCATTTTTTTTTACCGAAATGCTTCCAAAAAAGGCATATTTTGAAAGGCATATAATGAAATATTCCCGCTCTCTCGCTAGGAAGAAAAACCCGGAAAAAAAGCATTTCAGTTACATGGACAAGCCACGCCATATATTGAAAAATATTAATACTAAATAGTCTATTCACAATAATGAAATATACGGGCAAATCAGAAAAGGAAAGGAGAAAATATCGATGCCCGTACGCTATACGGGCAAACCAGTTGAGGCCAATTTTTTGTAGCACGTACACTGTACGGGCAAACCGCTTAAGGGGTTAAACAGATCAAAGAACCAAATCATGGTTCAACATTTCTCCATTGAAAGAGTGCAACTAATTTAGCTCTATTGTATGGCGAAATGTTTAACTACTTCTATTAGCCGTGTAATAGAAAACTGCACTATTCCTGATTAACAGTGGCTAATATTCATGCATGTAGCATAGATATTTCTTTTACAAGAACACTCAAAATAGTTTGCAATTATTGTCGTAACTCTCTCTATTCGCCAAATTCCTAAAGAAAAGAAAAAAAATGTAAATTTAGTAACTCTGCATACTCTGTTACTTTGAATGCAATTAACTACCATGAATTATACTTTCTTTAGTAAAGTGAAAAGTGAAAAGTAAATAATATTTAAATACAGTTACTTTTGTCAATAGTGCAAACATATTTGTTATTCACATAAGCTTCATTTTTTTCTGGACCTAATTATAAAGCTGACGCGGACGAAGTCGCGTGTAGCAGATTTTAATAAATAAAACTGGATACTGATCATAAAATTAGGTAGAAATGAAATTTAAATTTTTATTGTTGTTTCAATTATAATTCTTTTTTAAATACATCATCATTTTTACATTTGCTCAAAAGCAATCTACCTAATTTTCATAATTGCCTAATTTAACTTTCCCCCATAGTCAAAATCATTTTCGTATGAAATATACCTTGCAAGATTCCCCGTGCCTCACACTGGAAAACATTACACAAAATATTATATTTACTTTCCCTGACAAGAGCGAAGAATTTTCCTTCCTTGTAGCGGAGTTCTTGAATAATTATTTTAATCATTCCGTTTTGCTGGAGAATAATGTAAGAAGACAAGAATACTTGATTGTAAAAGACGTTTTCGGGAGTTCAGATGCATTAATTCGCCGGGAAAAATAATTAAATTTAAAGTGCTCTTCTCCGGCTGATCCTATTAGAGTAAAACTCTTCAGAGAGGAGAGAATTGCAATATTTTGGGTGGCGAGGTCGTTCTAAGATAGCTACTGGATTTTTTAAAAAGATGCTTTAAAGTTTGCTCTAATGTTTTGTACGCAGGGATGATCAAGCATATGAAGTTGTAAATGTGGAAGTAAGCTGTCTAGTTCTATTTAATTGCTAGTGATTTGTAATGCATGTTGACGGTGCTAACTTGAAATTCCTATTAGCATTTCTTCTCAGACTGAATTAGTTTAAATGTAACTTAGGCATAACGGATAAATATATAATACGTGTATTAGAATAGAAATGTACTTGCAGCGTGTAGTTTTTTACAGGTTATCTAACAAACAAATAGGTTTAGCTGTTTTCTAAAAAAAAATTCAATATTCAAATACCAGAACTTGTAAATGAGGAAAGAAATTATCTAATCAGGCTTAATCGTGGAGCTACAAATACTTTTGTGGATATACGGCAAACATACGGCGTATATTTTTTGTACATTACACATACCAAAGTGTTCTAATATTTCTCAAATGCTGAATACGCATACTACAAGAAAATATACAATGAGTTTCAAACACTTGTATCAAATAATTTTTAATATTTTAATTAATAAATAAACAACTATGTATATATAGATAAACAAAAATGTAAAAGTTGCAAAAGATTTATAGTCAGGTTTAACCACAGAGGTAGTTATTTGGAAGAAATATGTGCTTAATGTATTAGTTTTTAACAGCGGTTTGTCCAAAAAGTAACAATCTTAAGAGCGAGCTAAATATTACAAATACAGGTCGACTCTCAGTAGAAATAGGTTAAACTTGGTGATAGTGCACATAAATACAAACAGATTTCATCAAACAAAGCATGACCAACTGCAGTAAGTTGGCTTCTTGTTTCAAATCGTACACTATTGACGATATATTTTTTATTGTGCACTGTCATTTCTTAGTTCATACGTCTTTTCTGAATAGCCGTGCATAGTATTTATAAAAAAAGCATGATATTTTCCTGACAGTTTGTATGATATATCTGGTTAATTTTGAGTTATTTAATATATTAATAAATATATATAAGAAAGTTAAAACGTTAAAGTAAGTTGTTTAGTGCGTTTCGCCATAGAAATATCATTTAATTTGCATACAATATAAGTTTTAGAGAGGTCTCAAACTGAAAAATATAACTTCTATTTTTCCCTCTCAGACCGCTGCAGTCTCTTCTCAAAATAATAATCGTTCACTATTTTGAGGCAAGTGTTTCACAAAAATTTGTTTTATAAGTTCTAATCATTCATTTCATATTATAAATTATTTTCTGTTTATAAAGTTTAGTTTCAAGTATGCTAATTAGACATGATATTCATAAATTATTTTTGCAGTAAACCAGGTACACTCTTTTAAAAAAGTATTCAAGAATAAGTCAAATTTCCAAAGTCAGTTTCATATTCAAAATAATGTTCTCCGTAAAAGTTAATTAGATAATACCTATAATAACGTTTGATAATTATTTCTAATGTTGTGTATTTTCAAACACTGCTTAGTTATTTATAAAACGAAAATAGGAAATTCGTCTATTACTCGAATACTTTTTTGAGTGACTGCACGTGGCCTACGATAGACCACGTGCCTAAGGAAGGATTTGATATTTGTAACTGAGATTCTTTCTTTCTTTCTTTTTTTAACAGTGAACTAACATGAATAGGGACCTTTATCAGAAAATTCAGGTTTGGAAAGATTATTGACAGTGACATTATAGTGAAAGTTAATTTTTAAAATAGCCTGCAAATAAACTTACTTTCCAAGATACTTTCAAAGATTGATCCCCGGTTGGATGAACAGATAATTCTCTTGGTGGACCAGATGGAGCTAAATATGAAGAAATTAATAAACTTTATGTAACTTTTGTAGCAAAAGCAAGTATTAAAAGCTAATTTTCAAGCTGATTAAAAACTAAGCATATTTTAAATTCAAGTGTCAATAAATGTTAAAGCCAAATGCCCCAGTCTGACATAACTTTTCTATATATATTTTTGTCTTGTATTGATACAATATTCCGTGCTGAAAGAAATACAAATATATCATACCATTAAAGGGTCATTTCATAAAATATGCTAAGCTTGCCAGTTATGAGTTCACATAAAAGAGAAATTTTCTGTAATATATGCATAAAATTTGTATTAGGTTTGAATAACACTGAATTTAAAATAAATTTCAGTATCTCTCCAAATAAACTTTTAATGGTAATTTGCACGTACAATATAGAATATTCTTCCTCCATGTTGATCAACAATATCTACTTATCTCCTTTCGTGGGTAAAAAAGGAATGCATAATTTTTTATGGTACCTTTATACTTTTGTGACAATTAATGAATGTGAAATAAAATATCAGCTATTTAATACGTTTTTTTACTACCCTCAGAATTCACATTAAAATGTCGACATTATCAAGGAAAACTACGGAATTTAACATTTACCCAGAACGGATTTTTGTCAGCTATGCCTCTAGAATCTAAGATGGGTAATTCAATCATTTATTGTTATAATTGTGAATGCATTTTTGTTTTGCAAACTGTGAACAATTTATATGTGCTTATTATTGATAATGCATTTATTACAGCTGTCCCGAATCATACAAAATTTAGATAAATCTCAAAATAGTAGAGAAATATAGTAGGATTAAGACTTATTTGCAATTCATATTAAAGTAGTTAGTTGCTTAAAAGAGATCTTAAAATTCATTAAAATACTCAGTGAATAATTTCATATTGAAACCTATGACCATGATGGAAGTTTATTTTAATAATAAAAAGAAAGTAGGGGAGACGCGTGATACTTCTGACTGTTCAATAGCTGTCGTTCAAGAGCGAAACCATGCGCTGCTATGCTGCCCTTAGTGTGTGCATTAACTTGATTCATTCGCATGTGTTTATTATGTTTACCGTGAAAAAATTGTTCTTTGGCATTTTACTTGTTTTTTTTTTTTTTTTTTTTTTCATGATCAAACTTTTATAATAGTTGTACGTATTAGCTGGAAAGTTATATCTATGTCAACAATTACGCTATCAGGTAAAAACTTCTAAACTCATTGTCGTGTATTCTTTTTCATGAGTTCTTTTAAGTATATAATTAGTCTAATGGTGTAAAATGGGGTATGAGTTTTGATTTTTGTTTTGTATTGATTTAGGATACAGAAAAAAACAACATAATAGAAAGATAAGGAAATATTATTGTTTACAAGAAACTTTGTCAGAAGATGTGGATGAGGTTATAGAATTAAAAAATAGGGTACATGTTAGCAACGAAGGCATTTTGAGTGTCTCAGACCACTTCAGAAAAAAAAATGTGGGCAGCTCGTGAAAACGTGACTACTTTCTCATCTACAGGTCTAAAGATTCTCTTAGGAACAGAAAAAGCATGAATGGAATAAACTTCATCAATGAATTTTGTATATAGAAATAGAAAATTTGTAATGTACTACCTTATCCCACTCATGGGGGACCAATACTCATGGATCCACTCATGGGGATCCAACATGGGTCGGTGGGACACTTTTTACTTTTATAGTTATGAAAAAAAAGTGCAATGCTCTAAGTGCTGCTATAACGATAGACATTTGAAAGACTGATTTCCATAGAAGAGCATAAAAATGAAAGAGATTTGGTAAGTGCAATAGCTTTGTGTCCGTTGCCTTTCAAGCATTGTTCCCATGCCTAGTCTTTCCTGCATGATTCCTGCCGTGAAATTAGGTAACAGCTTCTATAGTTCGGAATACCTTAAAGTTTATGCATACATAGTGATTGTTTCACAATATTTTTACTTACGACAGACACTTTTCAGAAATGAATAATTCACGAAAGAAACAACATTTTTTTATTTGAAAATGTTTGTAATTTAGTGGATGTTTGTGTTTAAGTTTGATCGGTGTTTAACAGAATGTTAAACTTTATTTATCAATAATTCATATTTCGCATAAATTAGGATCATGCATCTATGACACCATGAAAGTATTAATTTAATTTAATTAGTAACTATCGATTCCTTAAAAAAGAAATAAGTATTAGACGAATAAGTTTTTCTTTTGAACAATCCCCTAAACTGAAATTTTATTACTAAGCACGCTTATTGGAAAAAAAAATCGGAAAATAATCATTAGCTTTCTAATAAAAGAGTTTTTTAAAGAAATTTCGTGCTTCGTTAAGCCCGTCTAGACACGCATTAAGCTATGCCATGCAAAAGTATTAAAAAAAAAACTTCACTGTAGAATGTCTATATTCTAAAGTCATTACTTCGCATTCTTATGAAACATTCTTTCCCCTCTTCATATTTAATATAGACAAAAATCCAATTAGAAGAAGACGAAGCGTGTTTAGTGAATAAAAGAAGTTTCAAGGATTTTAATTTCCTGCCATTTAAAATACAGTATTCATTTTAGGATTAATCAGCATTTGCAATTTTGCAGAGTTAGATAAGGACCATTTTTATTTTAATTAGATCGTTTAGCTTTTATCAAAGTATAATTAGGAAAGGGTATCTTAAAAATGTTTTGTTTTCAATTACTAGAGAATGATCTTTAAAACAGCAAAGAAATTAAGATATAGTAATAAAGAAAGCAATTTGCAGTGGTATTTAGTGTTATTATTGTTTTTTTTTAAACGTTTAAGTACTTTAAAATCAATATTTGCGTTCCAAAATGGCCTTAGAACTTGCAGTTTCATGAATAGCAAGAATTAATAAAACAAAAGTATTAAATATTTAGCTGATTTGAGAGTACTAACAAACTCATGCACTTTTACAAGAGTCTTTGGAAAACTTTTTCCAAAGCTGTAATATGTTTTAACAATAACAATCATCTGTGTGTTAAATGCTGTCGAATATAATAACCTTGGCTCCTTAAGGTAAAAGTTTAGAGTCGATTGCCAATTTAAATAAAAAGTTCAGTTAAGATTGCCAATTTAAATTAAAAAAACAGAAATTAAATCTGGCGTGCAAAATGTCTGCCATTTATTACAGAAGTATTTGTGTTATCATTAAGAAAGCGTAAATTCACAGTCGATTTCATTTACCTTTTTATTTCACATTAATTTGCTTTTTATGGGACTAATATTAATTCTACTAATATTTTTTCCGCTGTTTTTCTATTGATGGCTTCAGTTGTTAGTAATAGTAAAAATATCATAGACGCCACGCAATTAACTTGGGTATCTTTCAACCTAATCTCATAAAAACATTTTTGATTTGAATCATACAGTTTTTGTCGATTGAAAATGTCATTTTACGAGCCGAATTCTCGTCATTCTCGTCAATTGCAGGAGGTTTTAATTTTCTGCTTCAATATACTCTCAATGTTCTCAAATACTTATGGTGAGGCCTTATACCGGAAGAGCTGAGTTGTTTCAACGCTTCTTGAACGGTGATTTTTGTCATAAAAATCTGCCAAGGAGATAGAAAGGGAACTTATGAAAAAGAGAATTTTCGGATGACGGAGGATTAGAGGAAATACTCGTGTCATGCCAAGAAGAATTGGCACGATCGACGGGAGTGACACGACAAGCAATTTCAAATTTGAATGATAAATGTAATACCAGTTTTTTTGCAATCAAAACTCGAATGTAGAAGGGGATAGAGATTGTAAACGGCGGAAGCAAAATTTTTTGATTAGTCATAATAATTTTGTTATAAAAGCAGACGAATAAAAATTTTCAGAATGCTTAAAATTCAGTGCGGAGCATTTGCAGTATGTTTTTGGATATGTACAGCTGCGGAAAAAAAAGGCCCACTTGTACTTTTTTCGGCCGTCGTTCGTCGTATAAAAGTTACAGATAACAATCGTTTACGATTGACGCACACTTTAAGTTGCTATGCATAAAAATTGAATAAAGGACCATCTACATATTAAAATTCGCACCAACTATTTTTTTCACAATAGCAACCCCTATATTTCACTTCACATTTCAAAAGTTTAGCTCATTTTAACCCCGGACACCAATTTTCAATAAATTTGGACAGAAAATGAGTGATTTATGAGCACCCAAAATCCCCCTCCCCCTATGTTAAAATATTTTTTCATACTTCAATTCATATCTCATATAATATTGGTAGTAAGAAGCTGATTTTTATTCGTACAATTAGAACTAAACGACCCAAACATAATTTTATTTTATTATGATATTTAATAAATTATTAATATGAATTATGAATTATTAAATTAATTTAAAAAATTATGAATAGCGACCTAGCCAAATTTCGATGGAAATAGATGCAGAAATTAATATTACATGCCTGTGCAAAATTTCAAATTTTTACGTTCAGTAGTTTAATTTATATTAAATAAGATGTGTTATTTTCATGAGTTAAGGGACCATATATAAATTTATTAAGTGAAAATTTTTTGAAAATTGCATAAAATAAACGTAAATTAGATTTATTTTGTGCAAAAACACAGTAAAAGATACCAGTATTAAAAATATCAAATTTTGAAGCAAATAAATTAGAGATTTTACAGTTTGATGGGGATTCTATAAAGTGTGTATTGTTGCGTCCGCTACCATATTCCCCTAAATAAAATATTTTCCAGCTATAGAATTAGATGCTATATTTGCATGTCTTCTAATACAACGTCCTATTTCTGAAAAACTCACATCCTCAACTTTCCAGGCATGAATGTGATCTTTTTTAATATCGGAAACATTAGGTCTTTGGACTTCCACATACTTTATCAAACATTCAAAATCACGTTTTTTTGTATAAATTTTCATCTGAATATAAATTAAAATACTGCCAAAAGTCTTATAAGAATATTGCACATTGCAGACGATAGTATTAAATGAAGAAAGTGAAATAATAAACACGGTGATAATATTGGGTCGGCAAAAAAGTAATTGCGTTTTTTACATGAAATTCAAACAAATAAATTTTCTACCAGGAAATCATTCTTCAAGTTCGACCATAGCTGAGTAATATTCAATCTTGTAGTCAGAAGAGCAGCCAACATATCAGCTGTCTAAGAGAACCATCAAGGGAAATACTAAATAACAATTTCAAAATTACAAAGATTTTCAAAATAGTGAGCAGTCATTTTGCATTTTCCCTTAAATCATGTGAACGAACCAAGGAAGTTATGAACTCAAGGGTCATTTGGGCCACAGAATAAATATTCTATTCTACCCTTGATATTCTCAGTACAAAAAACTTTAAGAGAGATGGAAACAATATTTTCCTTGAAAATAATATTTATTTCTTTTAATTCTCGCGAGCGAAATGAATGAAAGGCGAAAAGTTCGGAACCTACAAATAGCGTTTTTCAATTTGCAGAAAGTCCCTTAAAAACGCGCAAAAATTAATTCGCAATATCTCCGGAAATTATCGTAGAAAATTGGTGAAAATTTATATTTAGGGTAATTTGAAGGTTTTCTTTCGTTTAATAAAGTCAAAATATGGCGTTGCCGTTGAGAAAAACGAAGTTGATGCAGAATTAAATATGAAGACGGCCCCTTATGCAAATTAAATTAATTGTAAATTAAAGTACGCGTTATTTGCAAACGAATGGTATATATAACTTTGCCATACGACGAACAACGGCGAATTAAAGAGCAAGTGGGTTTTTTTTTCTCTGCAGCTGTACATATATTATTGCATATCATCTTGAAAAAATTTAATCTTCCTTATTATTTCCCACTCTTGATAAAAAATAAGAATAAGAATAAGAATAAAAATAAAAATAAAAATAAAATAAAAATGCTAACAATGCATGTTTTTGTGCATAGGAATTTTAAAAATATTTATATGTATACTTTTTGAGCCTTAGAAGCAGTCTGGGATGAAGTATAAAAACTGAAAATTGTTCTTATTAAGGCAATAATATTAATACTAATTTTAATAATAATAATAATACTACTAATAATAAAATAGTTTATGAAAGTACACAAATTAAAAATCCTCCCAAGATTGCTACACATATAAATAAATGTGGAAAAATGCATTTGATGCTGGTAAATGCTTTTCTGCAAACAAAGTAACGATCTATGAACTTCTCAGAATATACGCACAGTTTTCATTAGACTTATGTGCATCCATACATTTGTATTTTTTTTTTGTTACAATATAAAATGCAACAAAAATCCAAACCCTAATACAAAGACTAAACACTTAAATAAATACTAATAAAACTAGTTTTATAGGCATTGCTAATCAAGTTTTTGTCACAATAAATTTATCAATTGGATACTTAGAGTCTAAAAGAGCATTACGCGCTTAGGGTGCACACGCAGCTGCAAAATCCATTTAATTTGCTTGAAATGTAATTACTCACCTTCTACTTGCGTCGTCACGTTGATGATAGAGCTGGGTCTACTTTTACCAATAGTATTTTCTGTTATCACTCTAAGATGATATGTAGTCACTGGGTGCAAAGCACGAAGGGTTGCCCTATTTTCAGAGCCTGAGACGATTAGTTGAGACGTGTGGCCCTTCCAACTATCTGCAAGCATAACATACAAAATAAATTTAAAAAATATCTCTACCATTTTTAAGGATTTAAAGGGCTGACAACCGTCTAACCCTGTGGTAGTTAGGTACAGAATTGGAGAGTAAACGAAATTGCCACATTTACAACTTGAAAGAATAAAAGCGAGAACCTGTTGCAGAATATTGGGATAACGGCTTATTCAGCATTTGGTAAAGAGCAAACTGTTGTTAATCTAATTCAAAAGTAAATGTCGTCATTTTAAGGTGGTAGTAAAACTGTTTCTTTTTTTTTACTTTTTGTTAGGAACGAAATCACTTAGCGAATGATATTCCAAGTCGTTAATGATCGTATTTATTGATGGTCTTTAAATTAGCATACTACCTGATATCATTTTCATAGAAGTGTGGTCGTCACCAGCATATTTCACATATTACTTCAGAATCCTCAGCAATTTGTTCTGATCAACGGGACCACCATTAGAAGGAGATCAATTTTTGTAGGGACATTTTACTGAAACTTTTCAACAGGGGAAAGGTGTCACTTGTCCTCAGTGTCAAATAATTAATTATTGCCTGCTGTATGTGCCTTTGGACAAAAGGAAAATGTCACTTGCGTTTGCCGCCTTCATCGATCGATCTAGGAGACGCAAGAACTCTGAAGCAACATTTGCATCAGGCATCGTAGCTGGTAATATGTTTAGATGAGCAGCGTACTTGGTCAACAGTAAGTAGTGAGTACGTTGCAATCAATAAAAACGGAATCTATAACTTCATTATCAAAATTGTTTTGAGTTACCATTACTACGGGAACGTTCTCCTTCAGTGTTATAAGACCCATAACTTCATTTATAAGTTCCCTAAGCCTATTTTGCAAATACGAATTCCAAGATTTATGCGTTTTACCAAGTTTTACGACTCCAAGTATTGACTTTGGGTTATATAAGTAACACATGAGGAGAATACGTTGGGATTTTAGAATAATGAGCCGAATGAGGACACTTATTAAAAATGTTCCCCATTGCATCGTATCCCACATTGAGCTTTGTTTAATAACTTCCATGAGCGAGAATCTTACCTTCTGCAGTTTTGTACTGCACACTGCTGCCCGTAATGTGGCTATTCCCATTGAAAGGCACTTCCCACAGGACTGTGACAGTTCGACTGGTTACATTAGTCACTGTCAGATTTACTGGCGGGTCAGGCACTCCTAAAGTAAAGTTACATAAAGATAAACAAAATTCGCAGATTTGTGACAGTCATAACATTATTAATAGGCATCAAAACTAAAGGAATCATGTGGCACTTTACAAATGCCAGATTATCGTACTCTTTGGTGCTAAATTTTATAAATGCACAGGATTGTCCATCAGTGTATCATTAACAAAAGAAGAAAAATATCAATTTCATTGAAATGTCATTGAAAAATTCATGTGGTTTAGTAACATTTTTTGAGAAGGTCTTCAATCCTTCAATTCCTTTCAATCCGTGCAGGCATTCCACAGGAAAAAAAAATCCGTCTTAGCTCTCATTTTACCGTATCGCAATATCTTTCTAATGCACACTTGGACATTCAAAGACATAAATCAAAACAACTTGAAAGAGGGCACAGGACGAGGAGAAGCCAAAGTGGAAGACAGGAGAAGTGTGAAATAAACAACAGAAAGAAAAAAAACCGTCTACAGTGTACTAAAAAGAAATAAACATCAAATATAGTAAAGCACCGCTTATAGTTTTCTCATTTACACGACTTTCACACTTATATGTCGTTTTCGGGAAGTACCGATTCAATCTTATCCATTTTAATGCAAATGTGCTTCATTTATAAGAAGCACAATTTCGGTTATACTTGTTTTCACCTACATTAATGTAGAAAATTTTCTGTCTCGGGCAGTATATTTTTATTTAGGAAGAAATATTTCCTAGATATAGAACGTCTAAGAAGGATGTAAGGTAATATGTGCCTAAAACCATCTTCGTTTAACGCACTCAATCGACTATATTGAAAAATTTGTTTTCTTTGTCAGAATAGGAGCAAAAAAAAGTAAAATAAAATAAAATTGATGGACTTAATCCAATCCTTAATACTGTAATTAATAATCAAATGACAATCAGACATATATGATTTTTAATAACACTTAGTGTACGTATGAATCACAAATCACGTGTGTTATATTAATAATAATAAATGTGTGTTATATTAATAATTAAGATGTGCAGCACTTAAGATTCAGTACAATAAAAGTATGATTTGTTTGACTTTTATGATGAGCATTTTATTTTTTTTAAATTCAGTTATGTTTTCATTGTAGTTGTAACTAGAAAAAAGCTTAAAACTATTATATTTACATAAATTAAAATTACTATCGTTAAATCTGTTATGCAACGTAAGTTGTGTATTAATGTTTTAGTTACAAGTATTTTCATCTATATGTCGGTTTACATCGGTTCCTTGAAAGACTTATAAACGGTGATTTACTGTAGCTACTTGGTCTGCCAAGCCCAGAGGGGGGGGGGTTGTATTCTCATCATTTAGAAATTCGAAAAGATTCCAAAAAATCCTTTCTCATTGTAGCTTGATCTGATTTGATTTGGTTTTGGTAATACGGTTAATTATCTACACTGGGATCTAGGCCAGGGGTGTAGGATGCCCTGCGTGGCGGGACTTTATAAGGGGTCCTAACCCGTATTTACGAGAAGTTTCTGAGAAAATAACGGAAAACTCCGAACGGCTAGGTCGACGGACGTGCCCTGGGATGGACCAGGCACCCTCTGTCTCCCAGTTGGGAGCGTTATACGCTTAGCCACTCACTGGTCGAGCTCTTTGCGAGTGTGTTTGTTATAGTCGGAATATCGACTGAATTCCGGATATTGCCAGGCTCCATTTTTGCTGGGAAAATTGCACTCTCTACTCAATTCTCACTGTAACGAAGAGGTATGCATGCACAGATCCAAGGACAAAGTTTCGGGCGTAGAGTGAAATGGTCTCAGTTAAGGCTTCTCGAATGCAAATGTAAACAAATCAAAATTTCCAGCATGATATAATTAAACATAAAGAAATGTCATCTTCAGTATGAATATTGGTTTTTATTCAAAAAAATATATCTTGGTATGTAAAAATGTCTTGAATTTAAAAATTCTCTTTCTAAATGATAGAACTTCGAGAAAATTTTGGCAAGGAAGAATGTGCTATAATTTTTTAACAAGAAAATATGTTTTGGAAAAAAAATATTTTTAAATAGCCTTTTAATTATATTTTTCAAGTAGTATAATTATAAAGTATACTGGGAAAAAATTGAATTTACCCATCAGTATGGCGATAATTTCCCGTGAAATGAGAAATAATGATACTCAGAAAATATTTCGATCCCAAAACAAGCAACTCTGGGAATGCAGATAATTTAACATAATAATGAGATAACTTAACACGAAAAAATGTATCTTGAGTATGAATATTGGTTTTTATTCAAAAATATATATACCGGTATGTAAAAATGTTTTGAATTTAAAAATCCTATTTTTAAATTATAGAAGTGCGTGTAAAATCTTGGCAAGGAAGAATCTGCCAAGATTTTGATGAAGAAAATATGTTTTTTTTTTTTTTTTTGTTTGTTTTTTTAATCAAATTTATTTTTAAAGTAGCCTTTTAATTATATCTTTCAAGTAGAATAACTCTAAAGTATACTGAAAAAAATATGATTTACCATCAGAATGGCGATATTTTCCCGCGTAAATGGGAAGCAATTAAACTCAATAAATATTTCGAACACAAACCAAGCAGTCTGGAAATGCAGACATTCACCATACAGTATCTACATTTGCCAGTTTTTGATCTTTCACTGCAACATACGATACAAATAGCAATGAAAGTAAATGTACTGAAGTAGTCCATAGAAAAAATATAAAACAATTATTATGTATGTATAGCATAACCACATATTAAACTACTTATTTTTCAATATATTAAAAATACTTTTGTTTTCATTTTCGCGGACACATATTCTATAATAGGAGTTTGAGTTCATCGATAGATAATGAATAAATTAGAATTACATTGCATAATTTTAAATAATACAATAAAAAATCATTCTTTTATCCAAGAAACAGATAATTTTTCACATTTACAAATAATAACCAACGAATTTCATTTCCAAAATTTATAAAATAGTAAAATGATGCAATAAAATAATTTCCAGCATGAACAAATAAGCACAGAAGCTAAAACTAAAATTAATTGTTCCTAATCAATAAATCCTTCACCAACACATACGAAATACTATATAACAGAAATCTGTGAATTGAATTAATTCATCTTGATGTAAAAGGTCACGCGTTTTAAAGTTGCTTGATTTAGCACTGTTCTAGAAGCCCAGAGCTGTAAATTTATCGTTTATACTAATTTATATACTATATTTGCTGAAAAGCCGCCCTTAATTCATTCAGTTTTGTGACTTTCGTGTAAGAGAACGTGAAATAATGATATTTTCAATTGATTTATGGAAGTGGGTCTAAATGATAAGTGTGCATCCTTTAGCAGTTGGATTCTCTCCGCAGATCAAAGCTCTGGTCTGTGCCAAGGACTAATGGCGCGAATATTTCATACTAAAATGCGTTATACATTATGACAGTTTTCATCTGTTATTGATATCAACTGCTATTAATTGAAACGATGTATGATGCAGTTACATTTATTTTGTTTACATCTGTAAGTTTCATATTGAGGTATAATAAAATGAACTGCATTTCATGACATCAAATGTTTTAACAAAAATTTCACCGGTCAATGTATTCTTTTTTCTTTTCATTTCAAAATTAAACATTTCGGTACGAGGAGCCTGCAGTGGTTATACATTAGTGGTACGAGAAAGTTTTCCACAAGAGTAGTTGCACTGTACGACAGCGCAAGCCGCGAAAACGCAATTTTAAAATAGTAACTGAATCGTCCATTAAAATTAGAAATTTTGTTGTATTCTAACACCAAAATTACTATTTACAAAATATGGTAGTTATATTCTGGAATTGTAGGCTACGGTAATTATACCCACATATTTATCCGTGAATGCCAATTTTAGGTTGAGCCGCGGTAGTACCTACCCAGAGAACGTTTCGTAGATGCCGACAGTTGGCTGAGGTAGTATCCAGCAAGCGTTTCGTGGATCCTGCCTAAAGGTGGCACTAGTACCGAAAACGTTAATACTGGAAAGTCCCGTATGCATATAGAAAGTAAAATCTTCTATTAATGTATATAATTGGCATCATCTATTAATGATGTGGAGGTGCATTACTTTAGTTTTTTTTTAGACTAATAAATTTTAAAAGAATGTGAGCGACCTTTCAAAATTTAAATTTTGAACTGAAACTTCCAGAAACTGTTTTTTGGTCTATAAAATTGTACCGTAACGAGAAAAAGAAAATTGGGGGCTCTTAAAACATCAAAAACTAACCTATTTTAACTCGAGACTCAAAAAGAGAAAATGGTCGATTTTTTGCGCCAACCTAACATATATATATCTTATAAATAAAAATGAAATTCTGTTTGTTTGTTTGTTTGTTTGTTTGTTTGTGGATTTGAGTTGTATATAAATCCACAAAAATGGACCTATCAGCCTGAAATTTTGCACAGATATGTAAAATAATATAGAATAAATCATAGTCCACTTTAAAACTTCTAAAGTCCACCCGTTCCCGGAATTTAAGAGATTTTTTATGTTCTCCACGCAAAAAGTTTTCCGTAATTGTAACCCCTCTAGTGAAAAAAGTGTGAAATAAGGAATGTGGTTGCCATGTGTGGCGATTTTGCCGAATAAGATGTTTTAAATTCTCAAAGTAAAAATAAAAGAATAATAATGATTTTTTTTTGTTAGTTTATATTTGTAAGGTTATAATATTTTTTTTAATTATAATATCGTGTGCATGGGAAATCGGAGCAGGAATGAAATGTTTTATACGCAAAACAATAAGAATTGAAGATTTCCGAGGCTAATATGTTAAATTTTTTAGTTTGCGAAAAAATAAAATGGTTCAAATGCCGAGAAAGTGAGTTCTAGCGGTTTGCACAGTTTCCGGCTTGGCGCAATTTACTGAGAGCTTAAGGAAACGGATTTTTGAAAACAAGTGCAAAGGTTTTATTAGAATACAGCGTTAAATTTTAATGATCCGTGCGAAAATAATGCAGTTATTAAGGGATTTCAAGCGATCTATCTTCAGCATTCTCGCGATTTTGAGGAGGATTCTAACGCTTGGCGCTATTTATCGTAATTTAATCGTCTGCTATTTGGGTTATGAATACACCTGCGTATAAGTTTTTGAAATTTTCATTCAGTTGGAATTGTGCATTTTTCTGAGCAGCTTTTCTGCATCTAATGAATTACATCCAGAAAAAAGGATGTTAGAAATATCAAATTTAATTTTGTTTAATCACACTCAGGAATAATGATACACTTTCCAACTTAATGAAAGAAGGAACGAAAATAGGGAAGACCCATGGATTATAACTCTTTTTATATATAGCACTTTAGTGCGTATTTAAAAATCTGAAAGTGTGTCAGCTTTTCTATGATTCTAGCGCTTGGCGCAATTTAATGAGAGGGTATTTTTAAAAACCGATTCAATCTTATCCATTTTAATGCAAATGTGCTTCATTTATAAGAAGCACAATTTCGGTTATACTTGTTTTCACCTACATTAATGTAGAAAATTTTCTGTCTCGGGCAGTATATTTTTATTTAGGAAGAAATATTTCCTAGATATAGAACGTCTAAGAAGGATGTAAGGTAATATGTGCCTAAAACCATCTTCGTTTAACGCACTCAATCGACTATATTGAAAAATTTGTTTTGTTTGTCAGAATAGGAGCAAAAAAAAGTAAAATAAAATAAAATTGATGGACTTAATCCAATCCTTAATACTGTAATTAATAATCAAATGACAATCAGACATATATGATTTTTAATAACACTTAGTGTACGTATGAATCACAAATCACGTGTGTTATATTAATAATAATAAATGTGTGTTATAATAATAATTAAGATGTGCAGCACTTAAGATTCAGTACAATAAAAGTATGATTTGTTTGACTTTTATGATGAGCATTTTATTTTTTTTAAATTCAGTTATGTTTTCATTGTAGTTGTAACTAGAAAAAAGCTTAAAACTATTATATTTACATAAATTAAAATTACTATCGTTAAATCTGTTATGCAACGTAAGTTGTGTATTAATGTTTTAGTTACAAGTATTTTCATCTATATGTCGGTTTACATCGGTTCCTTGAAAGACTTATAAACGGTGATTTACTGTAGCTACTTGGTCTGCCAAGCCCAGAGGGGGGGGGGGTTGTATTCTCATCATTTAGAAATTCGAAAAGATTCCAAAAAATCCTTTCTCATTGTAGCTTGATCTGATTTGATTTGGTTTTGGTAATACGGTTAACTATCTACACTGGGATCTAGGCCAGGGGTGTAGGATGCCCTGCGTGGCGGGACTTTATAAGGGGTCCTAACCCGTATTTACGAGAAGTTTCTGAGAAAATAACGGAAAACTCCGAACGGCTAGGTCGACGGACGTGCCCTGGGATGGACCAGGCACCCTCTGTCTCCCAGTTGGGAGCGTTATACGCTTAGCCACTCACTGGTCGAGCTCTTTGCGAGTGTGTTTGTTATAGTCGGAATATCGACTGAATTCCGGATATTGCCAGGCTCCATTTTTGCTGGGAAAATTGCACTCTCTACTCAATTCTCACTGTAACGAAGAGGTATGCATGCACAGATCCAAGGACAAAGTTTCGGGCGTAGAGTGAAATGGTCTCAGTTAAGGCTTCTCGAATGCAAATGTAAACAAATCAAAATTTCCAGCATGATATAATTAAACATAAAGAAATGTCATCTTCAGTATGAATATTGGTTTTTATTCAAAAAAATATATCTTGGTATGTAAAAATGTCTTGAATTTAAAAATTATCTTTCTAAATGATAGAACTTCGAGAAAATTTTGGCAAGGAAGAATGTGCTATAATTTTTTAACAAGAAAATATGTTTTGGAAAAAAAAAATATTTTTAAATAGCCTTTTAATTATATTTTTCAAGTAGTATAATTATAATGTATACTGGGAAAAAATTGAATTTACCCATCAGTATGGCGATAATTTCCCGAGAAATGAGAAATAATGATAAACACAACAAGCAACTCTGGGAATACAGATAATTTAACATAATAATGAGATAACTTAACACGAAAAAATGTATCTTGAGTATGAATATTGGTTTTTATTCAAAAATATATATACCGGTATGTAAAAATGTTTTGAATTTAAAAATCCTATTTTTAAATTATAGAAGTGCGTGTAAAATCTTGGCAAGGAAGAATCTGCCAAGATTTTGATGAAGAAAATGTTTTTTTTTTTTTTTTTTTTTTAATCAAATTTATTTTTAAAGTAGCCTTTTAATTATATCTTTCAAGTAGAATAACTCTAAAGTATACTGAAAAAAATATGATTTACCATCAGAATGGCGATATTTTCCCGCGTAAATGGGAAGCAATGAAACTCAATAAATATTTCGAACACAAACCAAGCAGTCTGGAAATGCAGACATTCACCATACAGTATCTACATTTGCCAGTTTTTGATCTTTCACCGCAACATACGATACAAATAGCAATGAAAGTAAATGTACTGAAGTAGTCCATAGAAAAAATATAAAACAATTATTATGTATGTATAGCATAACCACATATTAAACTACTTATTTTTCAATATATTAAAAATACTTTTGTTTTCATTTTCGCGGACACATATTCTATAATACTCATTTTATATTCTTCTAAAAGGAGTTTGAGTTCATCGATAGATAATGAATAAATTAGAATTACATTGCATAATTTTAAATAATACAATAAAAAATCATTCTTTTATCCAAGAAACAGATAATTTTTCACATTTACAAATAATAACCAACGAATTTCATTTCCAAAATTTATAAAATAGTAAAATGATGCAATAAAATAATTTCCAGCATGAACAAATAAGCACAGAAGCTAAAACTAAAATTAATTGTTCCTAATCAATAAATCCTTCGCCAACACATACGAAATACTATATAACAGAAATCTGTGAATTGAATTAATTCATCTTGATGTAAAATGCACGCGTTTTAAAGTTGCTTGATTTAGCACTGTTCTAGAAGCCCAGAGCTGTAAATTTATCGTTTATACTAATTTATACACTGTATTTGCTGAAAAGCCGCCCTTAATTCATTCAGTTTTGTAACTTGCGTGTAAGAGAACGTGAAATAATGATATTTTCAATTGATTTATGGAAGTGGGTCTAAATGATAAGTGTGCATCCTTTAGCAGTTGGATTCTCTCCGCAGATCAAAGCTCTGGTCTGTGCCAAGGACTAATGGCGCGAATATTTCATACTAAAATGCGTTATACATTATGACAGTTTTCATCTGTTATTGATATCAACTGCTATTAATTGAAACGATGTATGATGCAGTTACATTTATTTTGTTTACATCTGTAAGTTTCATACTGAGGCATAATAAAATGAACTGCATTTCATGACATCAAATGTTTTAACAAAAATTTCAACGGTCAATGTATTCTTTTTTCTTTTCATTTCAAAATTAAACATTTCGGTACGAGGAGCCTGCAGTGGTTATACATTAGTGGTACGAGAAAGTATTTCCACAAGAGTAGTTGCACTGTACGACAGCGCAAGCCGCGAAAACGCAATTTTAAAATAGTAACTGAATCGTCCATTAAAATTAGAAATTTTGTTGTATTCTAACACAAAAATTACTATTTACAAAATATGGTAGTTATATTCTGGAATTGTAGGCTACGGTAATTATACCCACATATTTATCCGTGAATGCCAATTTTAGGTTGAGCCGCGGTAGTACCTACCCAGAGAACGTTTCGTAGATGCCGACAGTTGGCTGAGGTAGTATCCAGCAAGCGTTTCGTGGATCCTGCCTAAAGGTGGCACTAGTACCGAAAAAGTTAATACTGGAAAGTCCCGTATGCATATAGAAAGTAAAATCTTCTATTAATGTATATAATTGGCATCATCTATTAATGATGTTGAGGTGCATTACTTTAGTTTTTTTTAGACTAATAAATTTTAAAAGAATGTGAGCGACCTTTCAAAATTTAAATTTTGAAATGAAACTTCCAGAAACTGTTTTTTGGTCTATAAAATTGTACCGTAACGAGGAAAAGAAAATTGGGGGCTCTTAAAACATCAAAAACTAACCTATTTCAACTCGAGACTCAAAAAGAGAAAATGGTCGATTTTTTGCGCCAACCTAACATAAATATATCTTATAAATAAAAGTGAAATTCTGTTTGTTTGTTTGTTTGTTTGTGGATTTGAGTTGTACATAAATCCACAAAAATGGACCTATCAGCCTGAAATTTTGCACAGATATGTAAAATAATATAGAATAAATCATAGTCCACTTTAAAACTTCTAAAGTCCACCCGTTCCCGGAATTTAAGAGATTTTTTATGTTCTCCACGCAAAAAGTTTTCCGTAATTGTAACCCCTCTAGTGAAAAAAGTGTGAAATAAGGATCGTGGTTGCCATGTGTGGCGATTTTGCCGAATAAGATGTTTTAAATTCTCAAAGTAAAAATAAAAGAATAATAATGATTTTTTTTTGTTAGTTTATATTTGTAAGGTTATAATATTTTTTTTAATTATAATATCGTGTGCATGGGAAATCGGAGCAGGAATGAAATGTTTTATACGCAAAACAATAAGAATTGAAGATTTCCGAGGCTAATATGTTAAAATTTTTTAGTTTGCGAAAAAATAAAATGGTTCAAATGCCGAGAAAGTGAGTTCTAGCGGTTTGCACAGTTTCCGGCTTGGCGCAATTTACTGAGAGCTTAAGGAAACGGATTTTTGAAAACAAGTGCAAAGGTTTTATTAGAATACAGCGTTAAATTTTAATGATCCGTGCGAAAATAATGCAGTTATTAAGGGATTTCAAGCGATCTATCTTCAGCATTCTCGCGATTTTGAGGAGGATTCTAACGCTTGGCGCTATTTATCGTAATTTAATCGTCTGCTATTTGGGTTATGAATACACCTGCGTATAAGTTTTTGAAATTTTCATTCAGTTGGAATTGTGCATTTTTCTGAGCAGCTTTTCTGCATCTAATGAATTACATCCAGAAAAAAGGATGTTAGAAATATCAAATTTAATTTTGTTTAATCACACTCAGGAATAATGATACACTTTCCAACTTAATGAAAGAAGGAACGAAAATAGGGAAGACCCATGGATTATAACTCTTTTTATATATAGCACTTTAGTGCGTATTTAAAAATCTGAAAGTGTGTCAGCTTTTCTATGATTCTAGCGCTTGGCGCAATTTAATGAGAGGGTATTTTTAAAAACAAGCGTAGGTTATCTTATAAATAAAAATGAAATTCTGTTTGTCAATTTGTTGATTTGGGTAGTATACAATTCCACAAAAATGGACCTGTCAGCCTGAAATTTTACACAGATATGTAAAATAATATAGAATAAATGATAGTCCACTTTAACACTTTGAAACTCCACTTAAAAACGTTTTCCTCCTGAATGGTTCTCTTAATTTCCGTTCCCGGAATTTAAGAGATTTTTTATGTTCTCCACGCAGAAAGCTTTACGTAATATTAACCCCTGTAGTGAAAAAAGTGTGTGAAATAAGCATCTTGGTTGCCATGTGTGGCGATTTTGCCGAATAAAATGTTTTAAATTCTTAAAGTAAAAATAAAAGAATAATAATGACTTTTTTAGTTTATTTTTTAAGGTTATTTTTTTAATTATAATATCGTGCGCGCATAAGAAATGAGAGCAGGAATGAAATGTTTTACACGCAAAACAATGAAGATTGAAGATATCCGAGACTAATATGTAATTTTTTTTAGTTTGGCGGAAAAAAAAAAGAAATGGCTGATAGGCCGCTTTTTAGAGAGTGAGTTCTAGCGGTTTGCACAGTTTTAGGCTTTTTGGCGCAATTTACTGAGAGCTTAAGGGAATAGCATTTTTGAAAACAAGTGTATAGGCTTTCTTAGAATACAGCATTAAATTTTAACTATCCGTGCAGAAATAATGCAGTTATTAGGGCATTTAAAGCGATGTAGCTTCAGAATTCTCGCCAATTGAGCACATTGATTTAACTTGGGGGAAATCCGCCAAATTTCAGAAAATTGAAATCTTCGCATTTAGTACATCGAGGTAACGATGAATAAAACAAGTTATAGTTTATTATTTAAAAAATGCGTCTGTATTAAGGGATTCCACTTTTCAAATAAATGCCTGGCGGTGGAACCATTTCCCATTTTGATTGCTGCTAAGTCAATGCTTCGAATGATTCCCAGAAAAAACTCTTGCAAAATGGCGTATGCTGGCACTTTGGCGAGGCTTAGATTTGAAACTGGATTTTACTTGAGACTAGTATATACGTATAATAAGACTGGTTATAGATAAAAATGAATGTTGGTATGTGTGTAGGAGGTTGAAAAACTACAGCACCGTTTCACCGATCACCATGAAATTTGGTTCACCTAAGTCTTTTATCATGGAGAAGGTTTTTATGCTATCCGTTTTCCTCTATCTTTTCACTAGGTGGCGCAGCAGAACGTCGAATTCTATTCCATTTAGCCGTTTGCTATGCGAATATCGTCCAACCAATTTCGATGAAATTTGGTACACGCGAATATTAGAACACGGAGAATATTTTTCACTATCCATTTGCTGTAACTTACAGCTAAATAGCGCTGCAACGCATCAACTTCTATACCGTTCGACCGTTCGGCATAAAATTTTTTATACTTACACATTTGAGAACGAAGAATATATTCTAACTGCGTTCCTTTTGATGTAACTCACCACTAGATGACACTGCAATGCATTATTATTTTAACTCGCCACTAGATGTCGCTGCAGCATGCCAAATTTTTGACCATTCAAACGGTGGCTATGAAAATCAGTATACATAGCTATTTGAACAATGAGAATATTTTGGCGTTATCCATTTTGCTATAACTCGCCACATGACGGCGCTGTAGCAAATCATTACTTTAATTAACCACTAGATGGCCCTGCAGTGTATCACTTCTTGACTGTGTGAATGATCACTATGAAAATAGGTATACATAGATATTTGAACACGGGGAAGAGTTTGGCACGATCCATTTTCCTATAACTTGACACTAGATGTCGCGTCAACACATGAACTTCACGACTATTCAGCCGATCGTCATGAAAATTCGTATACATCGATATCTGAATGCGAAGAATATTTTTGCCGTATCCGTTTTGCTAAAACTCGCCACTAGATTGTGCTATGCCGCATCGCCTTCTGCACCGTAAAAACGATTGCCTTGAAATTCAGTATGCATGATTATTGAACACAATATAACGCGATATCCATTTTGCTATATCTCTTTATTACAATAAATAGTAATCACAACAAATATTAATATCAAAAAGTCTATTCATTCCCGTGCGAAGAACGGGTACTTCAGCTAGTATATATATATATATATATAGATATAGATGAATAACATAATAAATTGAGCTATAAGATAAATAAGCTATTGAAAAATAATTGATAAATTGAGCTATTTAAAAACTCGCCAAATGCAATAGTTACCTATAACGAGATTACTTTTCAAAATTTTCTTGCAGAATGTTCGATGGGTATCTCAGACAAGATCTGATAGCTGACGACCAGCAAAATTAAAGTTTTCTACCGTATCTTTACGGACATTTTTTAAAGACAAGACTACTGAATCATATTTTTGTACCGTAAAAGCTTCTTGTAGTTCCATAAAATAAGAAAGCTATTGACATAAACATACTGTCCTTCCCCGATCTATTATTTAACTTACTAATTACTGACAGAAGAAAGAAAACCACACTGGCATAATGAGGTATTTCGGTTGGTTTTGATTTACAATATCTGTTGCTGTTCTATGTGTGTCGACCGATTGTGAGAAATTTAGAAATTGCTTATGGCTCCTTAAAACTACATTATATTATGTACCTTGTTTAACAGTAGAAAATGACTAAAAAAGCTTATTATTTGTTAGTTTAAAATATATAACCGTAGAATAAGAGTTCTTTTTTACAGAGCTTACAGATAATTATTTTTGCCTTTAATTTTTTTTCAAATTTTGTCATCTTCTAAAACATATTTAGAGATGCTATTCGAAATCTTGTGTAACATATTTTGAAAGAGATAAATTATTTACTCTTATTCAATAGGAGTATAAGTTTTAATAGAAAAAGCACTTATCATTAATGACCTGTTCATACACATTTTAAAGGCTATGAACTTTCAAAATGTATCAAAAACTGCATTTACTATGCTTGTAGAGAAAATTAGCCTACTGACCCTGACTAATAACAGTAATTAACAGTAACCAGGAGATATCAGTTTTTTTTATTCCGTTTCATTTTTTTTTATTTAAAGAAGAATGAAATGCGCATAAAATTAACTTTACTTTTTTAATTGTATATTTAATAATCTTGAAATCAAATTTAAGCATGAAAACTCCATATTTGTATTTATTACAAAAGCGAAATGTCACTCGAAATTAATTAAGTTTTAGTAAATCCATATCGTGATATTAAAAAAAAAATATATTTTAGAATTTAAAATACTATCTGAAATTTCACATAGAAACAAGAAAGTAATAAAAATATCAATGCTTTTAATAACGAATGCTTTCTGTAGATTGTTTTTAATCGAATGTAACACGGCCATTATCAGTCCAGAAAAGCAATAAAAATATTTTATATCACTTTTATTGTTTTACAAATCAAACTAAAATTATGTACTTCTCGAGGCAATATATTTAAACGAAAACATGTAATGAATAATTTGTTTTCTGCCATCAACGCAATATCGTAAAATGTGTTTCTGAATAAAAAATTCCGGTTAGGGAAAAACCAAATCATTATAGTTTATACGTATTTTATTTTATCATCATTTAAAAATTCTGTATCCGAAAAAAATCCCTTTGAAATGAGTTTCAATATCCAAATTAATAAACGAATAATTCAAAATAGAGGTAAAATGTATTTTTCTAAGCTTGCTTTGCTAAAAACATAATGATGCATTTTCCTTATATAGCGATATCGTTTTCTGTGTTTCTTTCTTTTATTTTAAGATAAAGGATAAAATGGGAGGCAACTCTGTTTTTGCCAATGTTTAATACTATAGAAATCTTCCTTTTCTTAATATTATACTTATTAGAATGAAAATATAAAACATTAATTTTGGTCATAGTTTTCACTAATTGTTTATTTATGTTGTAAAAATATTTACCTTAAATTTAATAGTTGATAACAATTAAATACAACGAAATCTCGCATTGTGAATAAAAAAAAAGCTATCAAAATGTTTAAAACTCCGACAGTGCTGCTCAAATAATCTCTTTGATAATTATAGTAACAAATCGATTTAATTTTTATTTAGTAAAACATAAAATTTTATATAAATTTTATTTATTTAGATAAATATAGTATGTTTCAGATAGTATGTTTCATTTGGAATAAAACATAGACCTTCATCAGGAGACAGATGCTTGAAAGCTCATACGAATACATGCCTAATAAAGTGAATACATACTTTCACGCATATTGAAACTTTTGTAACTTTTTCATTTGAAGTGTTTTTGCTTGTTTCACATTTTATTTATTTGGCTAAATTCCGCAGCTGTTTTAAACATTTTATTTTGTGCAGTTACTATAGCTTAAGAGATTAAACATACAAAATATTACTTCAAAATAAACATGACAGTTTTTTTTAATACCAAAATTCTTTCTAAACTTATATAAAAAAACTCGAAAATATTTTTTAAATACTAGAAAAATATTACCAGCACTCGTGAAAAATATTAATATTCAACACGCATTATCTAGAAATACCTCTTTTACAATCATACGAATGATTCCTTCTGGTATTGCAAAAGATTATTATGAAAAGAATTAGTGCGATTATGACTCAAACTAAGCCTTATTTAATTCTGTCATTAACTTTAATTTACAGAAAATTAGTATTCAACATACTCATTTCCGAATAGAAAGCAGTGAAATTTTATCAAATTTATGTGTACAAAATTATTTTCGAAAGTACGATTACTAAATAATTCATACAATTTATGACATTCATATAATATCATTAAGGTCTTTTTACTTTTAAACTACAAAACAGAAAAAAATCATGCAATTTTAGGGTTAGTAATATTGAGAAAAAAAATGTAGTTAAAGTAAATTCTAAATGCATAACACAACGTTATTTTTAAAAAAGGTGTCGGGAAATTATTACTGAAAGGAAAAACATATAACAAAAAGAGAAGCTCATACTATGATATGATTTATTATCATGTGAAATTATCGGTTCGGTTATATGATTAAAATGTTAAATTAAAATGTTTAAAATTATTTTTTTTATCTTAACAAACCGCAGTTGTTTAATAAAATTTTTCCCCCACAAAATTACTGTTTGAAAAAATCCTATTAATCATAAATAAAATAATTCTTCTATATTTTTTCTTATTTCAATAAAATGAAAAATTAAATATATTTATTTATGTAAAAAAAAAAAACGTTATCTCTTATAAGTTTTAGTTATTTATTTACTTTTTTATTTTTTAATTTCAGTATACAAACACTGTTTTCAAACAAATTTATCTTTATCACATATAATCCGTTTTAAATTATTCTTAATTAATAACAACACATTATCTAAAAATCTTACTGGCATTATTTAAAATAATTACAAAAAAACAACAAATCTTTCATTCAGTTTACATTACTTTTGAAAATAATAGAACTCAGAATTTTTCTTGCTTGTTTGGTTTGGAATTAAAAGCAATCAAATCCTTATTGTAGTATAAATATGTTTATTTTTGCGTACATGTTCTGCAAAAAACACCGTTAGATTGGCGCTGACATAACTATGCATATTTCAACACGCAATTTGATTACACATTTCCAGCTTTAACTTAGATAATATGCAAAATGTGCGTTCAATTAATTAGAAAAATTAAATCTATGAAATTTGAAATGCACACGAAGCAGAGTTCCCTATAAACACACCCAGATGCAGCACCGCTATCGAATATTCTTACGCAAACTGGCATTAATTGTTCCCTTTTAAATCTAGACCATGCAAATTTCCGCATTTATCTATTTAAAATATTCACATATGCAATTGAGTAGTGAAACAAGCTGATACACCTTTTTAATGCTCTGATAATTCTCCCTTCACAAATGTCTTGACCAAGAAATTACCATTGTGTTTCTCTTATCTGAGAAATGCAGCACTTCTCGCGACTGCGTGGATAATTAACCCTCTTCTATGTATAATTCATTCCCCGTTTACGTAGGTTCGTGGCACATATCGTTGAAATTTAACTTAATGAAAACTGTCCTCCTCGTCGCCACCATTTTGTTCTCTCAGATAATACGCAATTTAACATTTTGTGGGTGTTAAACTGTTGGGAAGAGGTGGTGTGATGGTGATGCAGAAGTAACTTCATGTATTTGTGAGATCGCTCTTATGTTTTGCAACTTATAATCTGTACTTTACCTTGGTAGAAGAACACAGCATTTATTTATAAATACGAGGATTGGAGCATTAACAGTGGCAACACTGCTGTAGAGACGCCACTCAGCGGTACCAAATAACGCTTACATTGCACATTAAGTTACATGGATACCTTAGTTCAGTATTTATCTGTCTTTAAAGCATGTTCTCTGACAAAAGAATAGACAATTGAGTCGACTTGCATTCTAATGGAATATCGCGATGTTTTCGAAAGAGGAACAATGTATATTTAGGGTGGGATACTATAGGATACTACCTTCAGGAACGGCCCTACCTATTCGGTTGAAAGCCTGTTTTAGTTCTTGAAGTGTCCTACTGTCCTGCTGAACCCTAGCCCCAGGCTCAGATCTATTTAGGGTTGGAAGTGATGCACCTCCATACTACCCGGACTTAAACTTTTCTGATTTTGAATTGATTCCTAAGATCAAGGATCAGGGAATGCCACTTCGGGGCATTCGCTTTAAAATTGTTCCAGAGCAAGTAGAGAGCTCCATTCTTACTATCAACACAGCAGGCCATGGTCCCCCACAGTGATGGAGCCCTGGGTCTATGGCCCGGAGCAGCCCTACGCGATTTTTTTAATTATTATAATTTAAGACAAACTAGAAAAATATTTTATTTTTTTACATACGAGCTAAAATGCTCTATTTTTCTAATTGTAAAGAAATTAGCTGTTCAGGGCAATTTTTACCATTTTATATAAGAAAAGAATTAAATTCAGTCTTTTACATCTCATATTGGTTACTAACTGCTTTCTTTCTTTATATTATTATACAATCTTGCATAAAAATTTAATTATTTACAGTAACGCATGAATGCTGTAAGATTGTATGTCTTACATAAAGTCTCATTTATTTGCACTGAATTGTCTAAAACTGTTTTTCATATTAGCTCTTTTATTTAAGTATTACTTTAATCTCATCATAGAAACGAATATTTTAATAGAAAATATCTAGATACATACCAAATGAACCACAACTGAACTCAATGTTGGAAAAATATTTTAAAAATATAATACCTTGAACAACTAGCTGAAACGTCGCTTCGTCGTATCCAAACTCATTGGTTGCTGCACATGTGTACATCCCACTCTCTGCTCTTGTTGCAGACACAATGAGCATTTCAGACGTTACTCTGTTGTCATCAGCAATTTCACGGAATGTATACCTGTAATAATAATATGCATACAGTGTACATAATAAGTATTTATTATTCTTTGTCCCATTATGATGTTAATCTTAAACCTATTTACAGCAATAAGTAGTGTACAGCTCAAACACCCTCACTACAGATAACATTCTACAGCTGAAACATCTGAGTGGATAGCCACCAATTTTGATAGGGGACTGTACACGAGATGCGTTGAACAATTAAAGATTAGAATTTTTATAGTACAAGTGGATGCTTTGCAAGAAAAAATAACAAACTTAAAAACTTTCAGGTTGATTTTCTGAGCTTTACTTGCTCAGTTTTAGATTTTCACTGCTTATAAATCTTTTTCTGAAGTGTTCATATGTTTTATGCATGTGTGCCTTTCTTTTACTATGAAAAAGTCACCTAGTGGATGATGTCGAATTTTTTTTTCTTTCTTTCATATGGCTTCAACTCTCCATGTGTATTGTATATTTCATATAACCCAGAATTGCAACAACCAGTTTACCCCTATTAGCTTCATTATAAAGTAAGTTTACTTACAGCGATTGCATATGATATATAAAAAAAAGGCTCAGAGGTATATTTAAAGGAAGTTGTTGAGGGACTATACAACAGTACTAATAGCAAAAGTATTATGTATTTTTGGAATAACTATTTACTTTCGTATTTTGTGTACGACCGTAGAAACGAGAAGATCTGCCTTGAATTTTCCCCTTCGAGAGTCACTGATAAAGGATTTAAGTCAGCATATATTTGTTTTTATATCTCCGAAAATTTTTATTATAAAATGCTCAAATTTTTTATATCACCTAATCAATGAATATTCAGGGATCGTATAAAAATTAAATTTCGTATTCACTCAGCTTTAATCTCCTGATTTTTTATTTTTACATTTATTTTATTATTATTTTATTCCATAAATGTAAACGTTTTTTTGCAACTTTTTAATTCACAAAATAATACAGGGGGAAAACTTATCACATTAATTAATGATGCATATTCACGCACACAGGAATAAAAATATCAGTCACTTAGCACCATTGGACTCATAGATATAGTTTGTTACGAAATTATGTCAGTATTGGATTCCATGACAAAAGTTGCTAGGAGGCATACCAATTTGTGAAATATTATTGAAAGTAAAAAAAAAAAAAATACCAAACCATAATACGTGTCACCAGGTCGAACACGCATAGTCTCTTCAAATAAGAATCAGGCACTGGTTGCGAATGCAGTAATGGAAGCTAACACTGAACACAGCTGAAGCAGTGTTCTGGAAATATAAGCGTCAATTCAACGCCATTTCTCCAGTGTGCATTTTGTGAATTTTTTTTTTCTTTTGAGAATTTTTTTTTCTTGGGGGTTGGGGGTTGCCATTAACTTCAATAACTTCAGGCCCATAAATGCTTTAATTATAACCACTTTGTATAGTTACATAAAGTTGATGAAAACTTAAAGCTTTACTGATAGATCAACGAAAGCCTGTTTGACGTGGGATATAAACAGTTGTTTTTTAAGAATTTTTACTAGGGATAAGATTATTCTAAGTAACAGAAACTCCCGTGCTTGGATGGCAGACCTAATAAAAACATTCTTTTTTTATCAAAATATCACCCAAGGTTGGTTTCCCCCAAGCATTCTTTAATTACCATGATGCACTCATACTTCGTTTACTGCACTTACATTCAAAATGATTCTTCTTTGTGAATTGCATTTATTATAAACTAAGAAGTCGCATTTGTAAATGTACTGCAAAAATATGAAAATGTATCCCACGTCGTACATTATATCTTGATTCAAGTTAAATATACAGTTTGAAATACAGTTCAGTTTTCAAAGGTTGACAATATATCTCCCTAAAAGAAATTCATGTTTCTTAATATAAGTAATTTCCAATAGTACCTGTTCTAACGTTAATTTTCTTGTTCAGTTTTGTGGAGTTTGCACATACAATATAAAACAGTCAAATTAATATGTCGATAAATCAAAAACCAAAAATTCAAAATTACTAAACAAAAATCGCAATTCTATATTTTAATTTTAATAAATCGCTTTCAATGAATTTAAAAATAATAGAAAAAATTATGTTTTCCACTTTTATAAAGATTTATTGCAATGTGTTAACACGTAGAATTTTGGATAGTCACTAAAAATAGAGATTCTTATGAAAGCTGTAACATTTTCGTTAAGTATAAAGGATCACTAATTAGGAGCAGATATTTACAAGGTACTTTCCACATTGAGATATACATTATTCATTAATGCATTTTAAAATAACAAAAAAAATTCTAATTTCTAAGTTTTCTTATCATGTCTTATCATGTAATGTTTTAGAAACAATCACTAGAAAAATTTTCTTATGAAAGCAGTAACTTT
Organism: Cheiracanthium punctorium; assembly: GCA_038373885.1. NCBI lineage: Eukaryota > Metazoa > Arthropoda > Arachnida > Araneae > Cheiracanthiidae > Cheiracanthium > Cheiracanthium punctorium. The sequence continues at coordinate 738,391 of JAWZYV010012697.1, read as the reverse complement.
TTTTAGGGATACTGGCTCATTGATTATGAGAATATAGTCATTATGTATTTTTCACATTGAGATATGCAATAATACTCATTATAAAGTTCCTGACTTAATTTCAATAATAGTTTGAAATATGTACCTGGACTTTGAAGATATTGGTAGAGGTGTTTTGTTCCGGTGCCATGTAATAGCTATTGGTGTATTTCCTTGAGCTGTACATTTCAAGCTAGTGTTATCACCTTCTTTGATAGCTCGGCTTTGATATGTTTCTTCAAATTTAGGTGGAACTAAAAAAAGTTCATCAATATACATAATAATAAATAAATAAACACTGTAAATAATTAAATTGACAAATATATATATATATCTAATTTTTAATATTGTACAACTAGTTTAAAAATAAATGCTTAAGAATTTATTCAGTCAGAGTTGAGAACATTACCAAATTCTTTCAAGCACGATTTAAATATATTTAATTTTATGCAACTTGTAATAGGAGAAGTTGGGTTACAACGAAACATGATACATAAAATCAATAGGATTTGTCACAGGTAGTTGAAACTCACATACCTATTATACAAATATAGTTTCCAGTTACAGATGTGATTTGGAGACAATCGCCTTTTTAAAACAAAGGGTATAGAAAACCATTGTATTTCCACCACTCAAAATAAATTTCGTTACTAAATGTAATTTTGGTTTTAACTCCTTATTTTCAGGTGCATAATTATTTGTTTCGCAAATATTGTGATCACCGTGGTGTGGTCTTTATAATTCAAAAGCCATTGTTAAAAAATAAATATTAGAAATTAGTAAAAATTTATTTAGTTTTTAGCCTCAGTTTGGGATACAATGAAACACGCTTCATTGTAACCCGGGTGAATGCATTTACTTAAAATAAAGATGTTACTATTAAATCTTTAGATTGGAATCTTCATTAAGTTAACAAGTACTTGTTTTTAAATCGTACTCTATCTCCAGACTCTCAAGATTTTCTTTCAATTAACAATCCAAACAATACAGATTATGAGCTATTCTCACATAACATGTATGACACAAGCAGTATCGCTCTAAATGTTTCTGTTTTAATCAAGAAATGGGAAATTAAATGTAAATAAATGTACTCTGTTGGGCATATACTAAAGTTAAATCGAACAGAATACGAAGTTCTTAACGTCAAATGACTAATTCCAAGATTCAAATTTGTGCGTTCTTCGGAAACATACATATTTGAAAAAAATCAAACTGCATCAAAACTAACACCTCCTGTTTTTTCAGATGATACAGAAAGAAAAGCATAAATGCTAATTTTCGAAATTGATTTAAGTAAATTTAATATAAAGTTAAAAACTACAGGCTAACCTCTAATAAAAGTTTATGCTTTCAACTTAGGCTATAGCAGTTTAATGAAAATTGTTTTCTTTTTCAATTAAATTTCATATTTATGTAACACAAATGTTCGTTATTAATGTACATAAAACATATACTCCGAAAATTGACTTTTGACTCATACTCATATTATTTAATTGTTTGGGAAGTGTTATTAAATGTCTCATTATACCCCGGTGTTTGGGATACAATGAAACACTGACAGACATTTACCTTTTGTAATTCTTAACCATAATAAAGCTATTGACAAACTCATAAACATTTATTTAGATGTGAAAAACAATAGATTAAAACATGAATTTCCTTTTTCTACATGCACATTTTTGAAAAGGAGAAATAAGTAAAAAATTTTGTTTCATTGTACGCCAACGTCCCCTATTCTGAAGAAAGTGGAAAAATGTGCAACTTTTAGCGACGTAATAATACTTTTTGCATGAATAGTTAATATGCTTATACACATAAGGATTATTTTTGCTAATCAATTTTTTTCTGCATACGCTATTATAAGGGAATGTTGAATACACATGTAGGAAAATTTAATATTGCTTGTAATGAATGATTGTTTGATTTACAGATGACTGTTAAAAGTAAAGAGAAAAAGCGGTGATTGGATAATGTGCAGCGTCTCGAAATACGTAGTCTGCTATTTTAATGAATATTTTCGAAATCAATTTAATAACATAAATTTGCGGTTTATAGTATAATTTTAACACATAATAAAATAAACAAAATCAGATATATTGTGGACATACTGTTTATCTTATCAAAGCTATCATGCATAACTAATTTTATTTATTTATTTATTGATTGATGCAACAACAAAGGATTTTTAAGGATATATAATCAGCTATTTATGTATTTTTAATGCATTAATTTTGGAGCAAAGGATTTTTTTTCGGCTATAAAAAAAGATTAATGATGCATTGATATTAAAACGCATTTTTAAAGCAAAATATTTCACACGAGTTATCACAATAATGTTTTTTCGCAAATAGGAGTATAACGGAAGCCGTTAATATCCCCATAAATAACTTTATTTTACATAGACAGATAAACAGTAACACTTTTTTAGTAAATAAATCGTTTTTATGTGTCAATTTAGATAGCCTATCTTCTACGAAAAATATATCTAAATAGTCTGTGAGACAGAATATTCAATGGAAGAATCATATAAGAACGATACGAAAATATTTAAATATTTAAATATTATAATAAATTAGTCCATACTGGACAGGAAATCTGACTGCTAGTACCACTAGTTTTGAGTGATGAAGGTAAATAGCTCTGAAATACAACCCAGTTTGTTTCGAAAAATAATTAACATATAGTTAGTAAATACTATTGCTTACTTTCTTAATGACGCTTTGATCAGTATCGCCAATGATGCCTCCTCTCTGAAGATTTAATGTACAATTAAGTGTCAATATTAGAAAACTAACATACTGTTCTTTATTTATTATTATTATTATTGTAATTTATTTTTATTATTATTATTATTTGCTAACTCTGTTTTGATGCGGCAGAAAACAACAACGTTTTGGCTGAAAACGTTGTTGTCCATAATTGTTGAATAAGCATTTCCATTAATCTGCGTAAGCACACTGCACATTCAATTATACGGTTAATACTTCTAAATGTAAATTTATATTAAAAATGTTTATACAACATCTGAACGAAATACTTGAGCTTTTTCCTTGATTAATTGCCATTTTAAAGCTTACTTGTAAGTTAATAGTGGTGATATAACTTATATTGAAGCATGCTTTAAAGATTAAATTTTTATGAAGTTGCTACAAAGTCTTTCATTTCAATACATAGTAATGAAACGAAGACGTAAGAAGTATTATCTAATTATTTTTTAATTTAATTCGTTTTGCTCATTTTAACCTGAAAAATATGTGAATTCCACTTAATACTTAAAAATTAACAACTTCTATTGAATTTATATCTTGACCTTTGTGCTTTCATTCCAACTTTTATACGCAATCAAACACAAGAGCTATTTTATGTGTTAATGATGTCAATGATGCTTAATGATGTCAAAGATATTTCAAATATTACATATTAATTAAATAGAAAAAAAATCTCGTAATATGTCACTGAATATCATAAAAAATATTAACAGGAACTTGTGCATTGAAGACTTACACATCAATATATGCAATATAAGATAACTTTGGCTTGGATAACTGACACCGATAAAGAAAAAGCAATAAAAATAACAATAAAGTTTTTTATGGTATCTAAAAAGATCACTACCATACGAATAATTTCATTTTTACATGCAAAGCTAAATTTAGACAATTGTTTAATGCTGCAGTAAAGCTAATTCTAACCTACGACCATGAACCTTTCTCGCCTGTAAGGTAAGAAATAATGCACCCTGTAAAACTTATAAAATGATCCTAGTAGGAAATTTTCAATGCTTCCGAAAGACTCTAATGATGCATCGAAAATAAATTACATAATTCATAGCCAGAATAATCAGAAAACTCCTTATTCAAGAAAGATGAGCCTACTGGTTGACTAAATTGCTTTCTCATGTAAATATATTTTAAAGATGATCTTACTTATGAATTACGATGAAAAATGCGTTTCTCAATGTACTTAATTATTTTTCTTTTATAAAAACAATCTTAGGTTTTGTTTTATTCGTTAAATGGCAATCTGAAAAGTACTTAAACGTATATTAATTAAACATTTCAACGTAAGCACGGGTTTCATCTTCTACTAGAACGCCGGGTTGCATAATTTCAACAATAATTCCTGAAAATCGTTTTCTGTTATTTGTACATCCTGATAGAAACTTTGGCATATATTGACTATTATTAAATTTGTAGGAAAAATTAACATTTTATGTTATAAGACCAGTCATATGTTTAGCAGGAATACCGTTCGGGATACATTACAATGAAACTCTAAAACGGATTCTTAAAGCATAAATCGCAATAATCTATTTACTATTTATGCTATCAAAAGTAGCAGCTTAGAGGATAATCCATTTGCTTAAAAAACAATTGATTAAGAAATAAATTGAAATTCCACCAAACACACCTGAATGGTCGCATGCCGGTGTTATAAATTTATGGTGCAATAACAATTTTGAATAATAAAACTATTTGATGTGTGATGCCATGTAGATAGATCTGACGTAGGGCACACCCTACGTTTGTAGTGCATACTTTACAATTTATTATCACACTTTAAGATTCAATCGTATACACAAGAACTGCAGTGAAGGATGAAACGCAAACTCCTAATCTTACCTTGAACATTCAAGAATATGACTTTACTCAGGGCAGCTCCGATTCCATTGTTCGCCTGGCACAGATAGAATCCTTTGTCTGATATTTCGACATCCCAGATTACTAAAGATCCATTGTTGTACTGCCGGATTCTTGGACTGGACGTAACATAGCCGAAGTCCCCAGGAGAGGATTCTGGAAAATTGAATGTTCGATTAGGAACTTTTTGAAAATAACCGTAAAATGTCCAAACTACCTAAATGGTCCGACCATAGAGAGAGAATAAATGGTAGAAGATAAAAATGTTATAATTATGAGATGTTTAATTTCTAGTGGACTGAAATCATTCTGCTTTGAAATTAATGTGAAAATCGTCACCACGCGGGAATAAGATGCATTCTGTTTACTAAAGCATTTTAGAATTAATTTATCGTGAAGCTTAAGGTACAATTTTCTGAATTAATTATTTTATGATTGCAATGGATATGACAGTTGCATGTCTAATGTAGCGCAAGTTATTTCGGCTTGATAATAAATTATCATACTAAAGTTGAAACTATTATCTGACGATATTAGATATATCTTTAAAAATAAAACTTCCAAATCATTTGGGAAATGCAATATTGCAAGTATGCATGAGTCTGGTTTATATGATTAGATAACATTATTAAGACACAAAATAAATATGCACACTAAAGAGCATATGTTTTGACATTGAAATACTTAAGAGATAATAGAATAGCCATAATAAGTAATGTAAATTACGCATATAAATTTTCTTTTGTACAAAAAAGGTTTACACATAATAAGTCTTCAAATTTATTTCCCTTTCCATGTCATTTCCCCCCTTAAATTTGGCTTTTTAATAAACAAGACATAACAAAAATTTTCCATGAGGGATAAGGTGACCACAAGGATGAAATTAAAGAAAATAGTACTGTAAAAATTACCGAAATATTAAAAAAATGAGCTAGAATTGTTCCTCTCCAAAACATATTTTACATTAAATTTGAGATGTAAAACTAAGACATATTCTGTAGTACGATGCATGCTTTATAGAAACAAAAGAAAAAAATAGCTTCTAAGACGCAAACGTTCACTTGCTCATATTTGAACTTGCTCTAAAATATTACAACCCTTCCGACCAACATCTAGGTCTTACAATTTAATTCATTCTTTGCACGCTCGGTAACGGAGGAGTACTTTTAATTAATATTTCAGAAAACTTTGGACTGGTGCCAGATAATACTTGTGCCAGGAAGAAATAAATTTTAAAATTAACCAGCTCTCTGAAGATAAGAACTTTCTGGGATGAATTATTTAAATACATCTGGTGAGTAAAGGCATTAAAAATAAAATATTCTGTTTTAGTATTTTCTTGACAGAGTTCAAGAAGTTTTTAGAATGATATGTACACAGAAATATTAATGGGAAGTGAAACGACTCTAAACAGTATATTTTCCCCACTTTGTGCCATTTGAGCTATCAGGGAAAAAATGTAATTTTTTAATATTTTTGTTCGAAAGAACTAGTTCTTTTGAATGTCGCTTAGTTTTTGTTTCGTTAGGATGTTTTATTTAGAAAAATTCTCGGAGACCTTCTTAAGTTTTGATTTTGTTTTATGTATTCACATTCTGTATCGTAAGAAACATGGCAAGAATTCTTTTATGTATTCACATTCTGTATTGTAAGAAACATGGCAAGAATTCTTTTATTAATTTGTTTAATCTATTACAGGTACATGAAAAATAATTTGAGTTTTTGCATGATAATACACTTAATTTTTTTAGTTTTAAACATAAAATTTACGCTCTAAAAATAAATACCTTAGCGTCTTTCAAGAAAATATTAAAACGATTTTATTTTTAACACTATTTTACCTGCTATAATATATTGGTTTTTTTAATAATTAAAAATATTATGGCACATCGCAATATATATGCAAAATTTTTATATCAATAAAAAAAATATTTTACAATTATTAGAATGTCTAGACCAAAATATTGCAAACAATTTTGATTCATATTTTATAGAGATGGGTGTGAGACTAGACAAAAATTTAGTTCTGATGCAAGATGCGACAGGTTTAATTTTTATTCGTATACAGGGAGTTAGACTTAGGACTGTTCTGAACAAATGCATTTGAATTTTACCTGTTCTGTATTTTAAATGTGTACATGATCTGAAAAGTGTATGCGTGTGAAAAAGATCTTTTTTCCTTTGTGCCGGTCGGCTAGCTTTGGGGCAGAGAGCAGGGGCGTAAGGAAAAAAGACGTAGATCATTCCATGAAAACAGACCACTTGAGACAACAACACATTTTACTAACGAGAACGACGGTTACAACACACAAGTTACATTTAGAATGAATAATCACTATCTCAGAACATACGGTAGCTGCTACGCGCGAATACGCGAGCGAAGAAAGAGATGAACAAAAACGTTCTCTCGCCGGCAGGGGGAGCGTCGCATGAAAGAAAGATGATATAGGAGGCGCGCTACACCTTTTTAATCTCGCACATTATTATTGATTTAAATTAATGCATCGTCCAATATACTTAATGATAACTGCTGATTTTTTTTCGAATTGTATCACCAAAATAATTTAATAAATAAATAAAGTAACATATTTTACGAAAATGTGATTGGAAATATGACTTAAAATTAAATATTTTTATTTACTCATTTTTTTTGCTTAATTTTAATTTATTAATGTGTTAAATTTCCAGCATTTAATTTAAAACAGGTTTTTTCTTTAAAGTATGTGTACGAAAAATTATCGAGTATTATTTAACTGTTGTATAGAAAGCACACCACATAAAATCTCTATGGGCCCAGCACATTGATAACAGCGTTATTAGTAAATTTACATGCATTCTTTGTTTTTCTCTACGTTAGGCAAAATGTACCTTACCAATGTAATACTTGAAAAAGAACGATAAATCACGCCAAATGCGTCAATTATAAACAGTAATTTTTACTCCAAACGTGGCGATATATGTTTGGGTAACTTCGCACGACTTTCGGGATCACTTCAATAAAAGGGAGTATGCCACTATTAATGTAACTTTTCGAGACCCTGTCAAAGATCTTTAAACCATTTATTTGCATCATTTGAACGGAAAGCAATCTGTATAAATATTTTTATATTTGTTGTATTGTCGTGTTTCAAATGGATTAATGTTTTTAAACTACCACAGACCGCAATTTTTTGGAATTATTTTGAAAGCTCCAATAGAAGAACTATAAACTCTCTATAAATTATTTTCCATTGAAAGCATTATTTTGTAATCCTTAATAACAAACAACGGTTTTGTTTTGTTTCAACGTTAAGAATATCAATAAAATACGTTTAAACAATGAATGCCCATAAAGCGTAAAGCATTTGGTTTCTTTATGATGAATGTCCATAGAGCGTAAAGCATTTGGTTTCTTTATGGTGCTCCTGTAAAAAACAATAAATACATCATACACAAGGCGCAGTGTACAAAGATAACGCAGATACACACACACACACGCATATATATATATATATAGTTACGCTGAACTCTGAACTACTGACTGACTCTGCAGACACTGTCACAGTTCCGATTATACTACTCTAACATAGAGCTTTGATCACCATTACTCCAAAAAGATTAAGCTGGAGAAACGTAAAAAAATAAGCTGAAAAAACGTAAAAAAATGCATACTATGTGTAGGATCGGATTGAAAATTTTCACAATGTAAAAAAAGAAAAAAAGAAAGAAAAGAAAAGTGAAAATAAACTGCGTTATTTAAAAAATCTCAAATTGCATTCGTTTCTTACATTTTAAGTGATTTCTTCTCCTTTGTCTACATGAGCGTAAAAAAAATAAGCAATTGAATAACAAAATTAGATACCGTAAGAGGTAAAGACGTCATTTTGAAGTAAAGGTTTTCGGGCTTTGAAGGGAAAATTTCTATCCTCCCCCAGTTTGCTTAAAACAGTTTTTAAAGAGATTACCCAGTTTAACTTTTTTGCACAAATAGGATTATTATCTTTGAATGAAACATAGTTATAAGAAAGACTAAACATAATCGTTCGAGTGCGAAAATTTTCCGCAAACGCACTTGCAGAGAATTTCAGCACTTTTTTTAGAAGAGCATACAATTCCGATTTTAGTAACTATTATAATAAAAATGAAATACGGAATTATTTTTTTATGCAGACAAAGGTTAAGTATTGAATGTAGATATTTTTTCGTTAAACGTTTTTTCTAGCGCTTCTTGTAATTTACAGGACCATTCAAAAGAATTTCAATACATTAATGTCTATGGACATCTTGAATATATTACGTATGTAACCGGTCATTTTTTGGTCCATGCCCAAAATCTTGCCATATACCATCGGTCATGGCGTGTTTTGCTAAAATATCACCGCATTTGGAGAAAGTGAGTCATTGCTTGGTCCATGCCCCAAAACTAGAAAATTGTCGTCGACCTAAACGAGTTTTGCCAAAATATCGCCGAATTTGGTGCCGAAAATAATTTCGCCTTTCTCATAACTCTAATACTTTTAGCTGTACAGTATTGATATGTTGCATTTAGAACTATTGTACCATCTAACTGTGCCTGTCTTTTTTGATAGCAATCGACAGGGTAATTTAAATACATTAAGGGGTATGGATACATTCAATTCATTGAAAGTCTGTGGTCAATGACTAATTTAGCTACTCCCAAAATCTCGCAAACGATCTCAAGTTTCTCGTCTTTTGGTGAAATATCGCTAAATTAAGTGTCAAAAACAAATCTTTCAAATTGAACCCAGCTTGGCGATATAAAATATTTTGCTTGAAATCACTAAACTTTAGTATTACTGCAGTATTGTATCTCTTTCAAAAAAAAAAAAATAAGTTTAGATGAAGTGCGCCAAAAATATTTTTGATTGGATAGACATGCAAGGAAGTGATGTGTCCGCATCAGATTTTTTAAAATTATGTTTTAAAAGACCCTCGTGAGTTCTAGGTCGAAAGATAAACGTCACGATCGTAAAGAGATAGGGGAATGTGGCCCAAAATGATCTTAGTGGGCAAAACGATCCACATATATTTTCATAGACACATGGACCGATATTTTCCAGGTAACACATAAACTAGATATCCCAAGTAAAGAAGAACCAATGGCGATATATAAGCGATCGGTGTATTACGTGTCTCAGTAAAATGCTTCAAAAACTAGGTTTTATCATATCTTTTATAAGGTAAGCTATAACTTGCCCGTTTATTTAGAAGTATAGTCTTTAATGTACAAAATTATAACTTGTTTTACTCAATAGAGTATGCTTTTTGATGGGAATTACACTTGCTAAATTTGCCATGTTTCTCGGAGTCATTCAGTAAAACGTTCCAAAGTAGGCAGTCATATTGCCTGGTAAAATGATCCCTCGACTGAAGAAACTCGGGCATGGGGTCATAGCGTCATGGAAGCCCTTCAACCGTTCTCAAAATGCGTTATTCCCTACTATATCATTTGATTTATTTCTTCATTTATTGTTGGTTATAATATTTCAATTATAATTTTTAAATATTTCATTTTATTGCTTATAGCATTTTTTTATTTTAAAATTTTTATAAAATAAATTATTCATACCATGTGATTGTAAAATATATTTTATTTCACTTTGTACAGTCATAATTACTTATACATCTTTTATTTTGCCGATAAAAAACAATTAAAAATTACTTTCAAATGAACGATCATTTTGGAATTGGGTTGAGGGTAAAATGATGCGTTGGGCACTTTTAAAAATTCTAATTTGTCACTATTCAGTGCGCTTTTAAATTGCTATTAAAATATGATTAAAATTCAAAATATAGTGTAAAGTATGATAGCAAAATGCCAAAGTCTTATTTAAACATCTAAGTTATTTTATACACGTTTTATCCTTGAGGGGATCATTTTAGGCCACCTGCCCCTATATGTCAGAAAGTGAAATCTATCCATGGAAGTATAAGTATATAATATACATAACGTATATTAAAAAAGGGAGCTTTTGGTGAAAATCCAATTCCGCTGTGCAAATAATAAACTATTCAGAACCAGCGTATGCTAATACCCCACTTCACCCTATTCTTTCATAAACTGCAATATTTTAGCTCAATACATTTTTTTTTTCAAAATTCTTGCACATTAATTTATCTTTGCATCAATATGGCTTCCAGGAAGTGTGATTTATCACTCGTATCAAGGGTGGAACGAAATCATTCGATAAGTGCAAGTTTACCTAAATCGTAGTAGAACAAATACCGACTCCTGCTTAAATATGAAACGTAAGAATTCATACACGAATACATCATTTGCCAGCTCCCCCGTAACCCGTTCCAGTGGATCACTTAATGGTGAGTTGCGAGTTACAGGGCCAAGAATTCATTACAGAAACAACAATCATACGTCATTGCAAAGCAATAAAAATGTCAAGTAGTAAGTGATTTTACTTTTTTCACGGTTCGGTTCACTTTTTCCACCATTCTAAAAAGGAACAAGTAAAGTAGAAGAAATAAAAAATGAATAGGCGACTTGAGAACAAATCTTTCTCATTGGGTTTTCTTCTGAAAACATAAAGTTGTGTCCCACTCATCCGCTGGCTTTGACCCAAGTGTTCCAGTGCTCTTGTTATGGGGAAAGGGACCCAAGGCTCATTTGCCATTCGAGGCATTAATCGCCAGAAAGAGGTTGTTTGTCGTAAGTTATTAATAGGAGTCATTCTTTAATTTATATACAAACGTTACGCTTATTAACTGCGACTGCGAGATGAATGATTTTGTGATTAATCTGGAGTTGTTTTCATTTGGGGAAACGATATGTAGGGATTAGAAAGAATGAAGGGGCACGCAGGAAAAGGTCAAACATTAATGAAAATTTTTGGGATGTGAAATACGCGGAATGACGGTTTAGTTCTATTTCATCGATCGTAATTTATTTGTGAGTACTTATGGCATGGAATAAAATGTTAAGTTATACCAAAGGCGCATTTGAAAGTGAAAAATCATTAAGTCTGAAGAAAAGTGTGATTAAAATAACTTACTGACTTTCAGATCTTCAGAGAATGCTTATCATAATAATTACTGTGTTATTCTGAAAATTATTCTATGAATAACTTGAAGGATAGTTTGTCTTTCTGTCTTTCTCTCTTTATATTTCCCAGAATCCAAAATACTTATTCATTATCTATCGGGCACATTCACGAATCTAGATACCGCCACAGTAACAACATTTGAGTGATATAAACAGACATCTCATATTATAATGTAAATACAACTATGAAAATTAACACACATAACACGATGCTTATCTTAAAATAATTAAGATAAGTATCTTGTTATCTGTGCTAATTTACAAAGATTTATTCATATCATCTTTTAACACCAGTTCTTGAGTGTTTTTTGTTACTCTCACAATGTATTTTAATAGATAGAATTTCGATATTTAACATCATGACATAATATTTTACTTTCCAGGAAACCTCAATCTTTAATTTTTAAGTGGCATATAATATTTTGTTTTTATAATAACTATAATTTTAGCTGATGACTGTGGAACAATTTTTATCATAATCTCTGTTGAGTTCGAGTTTTTAGCTGTTTTAGAGTTCATTGGGCACACTGATTACAGAACTGTTGTTAGTTATCTTCCACCACGTCAAGTTTTTTCTCAACATCTACCTTCGACTCTTCACTATCCCCAAGAGCGAACTTTATTCACCGGAACACTGTTGCTCTCTTATTAGCTGACATAAAACTTCACTGGCGGGAGGAGGGGGGGGGGATGCCGTCAGAGACCAGCGACAGACTTAATATACTATCTAGACATGTTCAGTTTTGTTTGAGATAGTGAAGTGAGACGCTTTCCGACGTGGATTCTGATTTCCGGTTTTTATAGAAGTTCAGCAGCGTTTAATTTTTACTTATATATATATATATATATGAACTGAAACCTTTCCTTATGTATGCTTTCGCTATTTCGCGTCGTCGGTTCTTAAACTGTCCGGATTCTTTTTTTTATATATGTGGCAGTTTTACTATTCTCAGTCAAAGGACAAATATCAGTACATTTGCTAGGCAAGCCTATTTTGTGTATTTTAAAGTGAAAATTGGTGATCAAGATAAATTTTGGGCCCTTCACAAATTGTGCAAGCAGTGCGTCTAATGTCTGCGGATAAGGACGAAGGGAACACGTTATAAATGTCATTTTCGTATAATTATGATTTGGCGAGAGCCCAGAGATCACTCAAGTGATGGTTACCTTTGTATAGTGAGAACTTCAAGTTACAACAAGAAAAACAAATCTAAAATTGAGTATCCTAGTTTATCATCAGCTTTACGCCCAGTGCCTCATTCGGCTGAAATCCCACTGCCAATTTTCAAAGAATTACCTTCTTTGGAAGTACAGGAATATGCGTCTGGTGAAGATCGAAGTGACACCAGTGACGAAGATTTCGAAATTGAAGATGCCCCCGTTTGTAAGGGATTTGAGCAGCATGAGTTAAATGATTTGGCACGAGATTTTAGGCTATCCAAAAAAGCTTCAGAACTGTTATCATCAAGACTGCACGAAAAACAAATTGCTTGAAAAAGGAGCTAAAATATCCTTCTTCTTATCACGAGAAAGTGCATTTCTGCTATACTTTGGAAGTGATGATGGGTTTGTATATTACCATAATAGCATACATGGCTTAATGGAAGAGTTGGGAATTTCATCCTTTAACGCAAATGAATGGCGATTGTTCATCGATAGCTCAAAGCGGAGCTTAAAGTGTGTACTCCACCACAATAGAAATTTATTTGGTGCTGTCCCAGTAGGCCATTCAGAATTTTTCCGTGAGGAATATGAAGTCTTTTATTAATATGTTGCAATATCACATGCACCAATGGATCATCGTGTTGATCTTAAAATGGTCTATTTCCTCCTTGGCCAGCATCGTGGATATGCCAAGTACCCCTGTTTGGGCATATGGGACAGTAGAGCTTGTGAGAAGTATTGGGTGCAGTCGAAATGGCCACCAAGATATGACCTGAATCTGGTGATCCAAATATTCTTCATCAGCCACTTGTCGACACAAAGAACATGCTCAGCAAACACACACAGGTTCTCTGAACGTCTATTAACGTTAGACGTTTTCTGAACGTCTTCTGAACGTTAATAGACGTTCAGAGAACTTGTGTGTGTTTGCTGGGTAATATTTCCATCTCTGCATATAAAACTGGGTCTCATGAAGAATTTGTTAAAGCTTTGTCAATTGAAGGAGACTGTTTCAAGCATCTCATTTCGGCATTTCCTATATTATAATTTGAGAAGGTAAAAGTCGATGTGTTTGATGGTCGACAGATTCGCCAACATTTTAAAGATGAACATCATATCAGAACAATGACAGAACTACAAAAGAATGCTCTCTTGGCATTCAGAAACATTGTCAAAGACTTTCGTGGAAATACACGAGCATAGAATTACACCGAAATTGTCCAACAGCTCTTGGAGAGCTTCAAAATGCTTGGTTGCAACATGAACATCAAGTTGCATTTTTTACAAAGCCATCTTGCTGACTTCCCGAAAAATCTTGGTGCCGACAATGATGAGCAGGGTGAGCGATTTCACCAAGATTTGAAGATCATGGAATCACGCTATCAAGGAAAATGGGATGTAAGTTTGATGGCTGACTGTTGTTGGAGCATAAAGCGAGAATGCCCACAGATTAATCATTCCAGAAAAAGATGCAAACTAAAATTTTTGCCTTTATATGTATGTTTACCACTTGGTAAATAAATTTTTCTATTTGTATTAATACAATTTAACTTGTATTAACTATATATTTGGTAACTTTTCCCTTTATTTCTCTTTTTATGCACATTTTGGGGGTACCTTGTATCTTAAAAAGTTGACATGACAGACAAAATCTACAGTTACTTTTGGATTCAGGGGCCAAAAGTGATTCAAAAACAAGTCGCAGTTCTAAGACAACAAAATTTCTGTTTCCCAGTGAATTTTAGTTGATATTTTTAACAATGTTTTTACGAAGTGCAATGTCAGAATTCGCTCAAAATAATTCCCATTTGGTTTTAACTTAAAAGGAGTACAAACAGTTCCAATTTGCAATGCTTTGTAAAAATCCGATCCCTTCACGTCATAATATCCCACGTCAGATCAGAGTGTGACCACGCCATTTTGCGATGTAATACGGTCCCTGGGACGGTCCCTGGGAGGTCATATGACCCGACAACAAAAATCTTCGGTAAGATCTTAGACGGACACATTTTTTACACATTTTATGACTTGATAATCAACCCTGTAAGCTATATATACTCTTCGCTCTCCCGATCTGCTTTAAAGCTGAATTGTTACTTACTAATGCAATAACTGGAATAGCAGTTTTCTGAGACCACTTGGAGTATTCATTTTTCTGACGCATCTAAATTATAGATACAACTTTTTGACAAACTCAATGGAATTCATGTGGTGGTAACAGTAAGGCTCTTTTTAGACTTACACATAACGTGTCTTTGTTTGCAGATAAATGCATTTAGTGATCTTTAGTATTCTGAATGTAAAAAAAAAAAAAAAAAAAAAAAAAAAAAAAAAAAAAAAAAAAAGATTTTTTGCGTATTTATATAATATTTTCAGAAGGAAAAACAGTAGAAGGATTTTTGATATACACTGAGTAAAGAATAATATTAAATTTTATTTCAGTTTTTGAACATTTTTTTAATTTCATTATATATAACTTATTATGCACATAGTAAATCATAAACATAGCAATGGAAATAATTTTTTTCATTTTCAAAGAAATTTTCAGCATGAATTCAGCTCGAGCATTGTGGGATATCATTGTTACAGTCCTGTAACATTCGCTGATTAATCTGAGTACTTATTATTCTTATATAAATCTTTAATACACAGCGTAAGGATGCATGTGCGTGGAAATTATTAAATGCATAACTCTGTGTGTAATATTACTGCATATGCGGTAAATTATCTGGAAATAATTTGTGTAAAAAGTTTTTAATAGAGACTAATAAAATGAAATTTTGAATTGCATAAAATATAAAAAAATGAGTGTGAGAAACAAGAACTACCGAGAAATTATCTTTTTCCCAAATTTTTTATGAAGAAAATACTCTCAATAGGCACGTGAAATCTTTCTACAGGTCCTTTCGGTAATACGATAATGCGTAGAAAGTTGTGGAAAGTGTCGTTAATAAAATATACTTTTTCATCAGTATTTTTCAAGAGGATCAAATTTTTTTTCTTAGCATATTTTCAATTAGTAAATTGATAAAATATTAACATATCATTAAAAGATTTCTTATTTTACAAAAGCTCTCTATAATTGCTGAAAACCATTTACATTTATCAATAAAATAAATAAATAAACTACGAAAATCTGCAGCAAAATTCAGTTACAAAACACCGCTTTAAGTATTAGCAAGAACTGTAATTGTTATTTGAAAGGTATATACCGATAAACCATAGATTTAAAGACCATAGAATAAAATAGAATTACATCAAATTAATAACAGAAAACAAAATGCACACAAATTCAAAACAAAACAAATGATCCAATTTGAAAGTTATTTCTGAAAAAACAAAATAAGTACAAAGAAACCCATAAGGAAGGTTAATAAATTATTCTACTTGAACATGAAAAAATGTTAAAGGGAAACCTTTTTTTTTTTTTTTTAAATCACAGGTTTGATATTTCGCTTTTAAACTTACATTGGTGGGCATTTAAATTACTTTTGACTCACATTATTGAATTTATCTTGGTGCCTTCTTGTATAATGCCGCTTTCTAAGGAAACCAAAGTTCTAGTATTTGGCAAAGGTCCAGTCTTTCTTAGGAACAATGGTGTAAGCAGAATGATTCACGGACTTTTCCTAGTTAGTAAAAGTTTGAATTACTTTTTTTTATAATTTGTGATCAAAGTTATAGAGTTTAAAATTTCGTAGTTGAAAGTCGCTTAGTGTTTCATTTTTGAATATCTTCCAAAATATCAACTTTCATTCTTTAGTATTTTTAAAAAATCTCGTAAGTTTTCAAAAGAAAATTCGATCTAAAACACTTCTGAAACTGCCGGAGAAAACTATTTTTTTCTTTAAAAATAGTTATAAATTCTATTTCCTTTTGCATGCTACATACTTGATAATGACTTTGAAAATGTATAAAGAACGAGTTTGCACTAGCAATTCTTCACAGATTATCGCTAACAGAGTATGTATGAAATATGTTCTTAAATTTTAAATGAAGTTATAATGAAACTGACTATTCTTAAAAAGCTACGAAAACAATTACTTTTTTAATATTTTATAATTTTGCATGTCTTTTTACATTTAAACATGGGCGTCCCATCTCATCGTTTTTGTTGCTCTTGTGCTTCCATTCTTTTAGTGGTGGATTAACATGATATGTTGATCACTTAAATATTTAATTTAATATAATAACAAGTAAAATAGTTTAGTCCGCGCTGTTAAACTTCATCTGTTAGTACTATTGAATGGTATGTTACTTGTGTTTTTTTTAAATGTTAATGTGTTATAATAATATTATATATTATTTATGTTTTTCTGTAAAATGTGTCAAATAATCATGGAAATAAATGAGAAGAAATTTCTAATACATGATATCCAATAAAAATTCTATAACACACGTTTCTGCTAATTGTGTGTTTCCTTATTCATTCCTTTTACTCACATTTTTTAGGCTCGTTTAATATTTAGTTGAAGTGTAGGAAAAGTAGACAGTGACTACGGTTTTGTAAATAATGTTTTAGCTTATTTCAGGCGCGTAGCCAGGAAAATTTTTCGGGGGGGGGGATATGAACCTGTATGTGTATAAATAGCGGAATTTCATTACTAATCCAAAAATTTCGGGGGGGGATATATCCCGATATCCCCCCCCCCCTGGCTTATTTAATGCTTGGGAAAACATATAAAGTGTAAATTACCAATGCTGTTTTTTTCTTATAATTCAAATACTTAAAATATAAATATCTATTCATTTTATAGCTATAAAAAGTTACAGTTTATTTCCTATTTTTTAAGTCCTCAGTAATGTAAAATATTTTAACGCAAGAAAACCATTATCTTTGTTACAATAAAATTATCGTTATAATGAATAATAATAATAAATTGCAAAATGAGATTTACAAAAAAAGTTATTATTCTAAACGCTGTGATCTGACAATATATTTATCATACTCAAATTTATTTTTTTTATTTTCCCCTTTAATTAAACTTCGTGCAATATTCAAGTATTTTAATACTTTATTTTTCTAAAGCCTTTATTTTGCACTGATATCGTGCTATAAAAATAGCGCGCTGAAAAATAAAACGGATAAACAAACCAGGACAAAAATTATCTTTTTTCATGGTTTTTGAATCATACTCCCCCGATAATACTGTCTCAGACCAATAGATTAGCGAAGGAGAATATTGATTGAGACATTCTTTTACGCACCAAGAACTTTTCTTCATCAACTTTCTTTATGAAACTGCAACAATCAGTTCATAAAAAAAAGCCATAAAATTGAACAAAATTGCTGTGCTGTAGGCATTTTAATGAAGCAATTTCAGTCTTTGTTCACGAAATAAAAAAATAATAATCTATCTGCTAGGATCTGCTAAAAAACTTTTTTTGCAGTAATTTAGAGACAATGAGTGAATATAAATGAAAAATATGTGGGACAAATATTCTAAATTGCACAGATTTTCATAAATTATAAAGTAAGGCTATGTATTTATTTTCAGAAACAAGTTGAAAGAACAAAAATTTCTATATCAGTTATTTATTTATTTACTGAAATAAAATACATCGTTTTCTAGAACAGTTATTATTTTACTATTTTTTACTGAAATAAAATACATCGATTTCTAAAACATTTATTATTTTAATTTTTTTATTGAAATGGGGTTTTTCTTATTTTTTGCGTACGTACTGGGATAAATAATGAATTATTTTTAAAATAAAAAATCAGAGCATATATTATTTGTGTGATTCATTATGGCTTTTGCTAAAGAACCATTAAAGTTTTATTTTTCTGTCATGTATAAATAAATGCATAGAATTGCAAGAATCTTAAGTACTGCTTCCTAATAAAAAAAAATGCAAGTCTAGAGTTCTGGCATAATGAGCAGCTGTCCATCTAACGGTCAGAAGTTTTTGGTAATTTTCTCCAGATGGGGCCTCTTAAAAAATCCTACTCCCAAAGCGTCTTCCTAGGCAGATACCTCTCCTGTAGATTTGTCTTAACACTGTACATTCTGGTAAATATGTAGTAAGAATATTAAAAATATCGTATGGCAACATCGTATTTGCTGTAAACTCTCAGAAATTGAAATGATAAGAGTAATACCAAGAGTAGACTAGAATTCTGTTAATCTGAAAAAAGGGCGATGGAAATGCCTATTTTTCCAAAAAAAAAAAAAGCAAAATTTTCTAGATAGGATAATACAGTACAAAAATACTTAGAGCCAGGGACCGATCTACACACTTGGGGGCCCAGGGCACAGATACTTTTGGGGCCCCCCTGCAAACAAATTTTACGCAGAATATAACTTAATTAAATTAGGTTAAAATGAATTATCATTACTAAGTTAACCATACGTAAACATTTACAAATCAGTAAAATGTCACGACAAATACCACTTTTACAATTTTGAAATGATAAGAAGAGGAGCATGCTGAGGAGTAGGGTGCAGTGAAAAAAACTTTTTTTTTTTAATTCAAAATCCAATAGCGGCCAAAAGTTTTGTTTTGTAGGGAAAAAGAAAAATGCAGAATTTCAAACTTTTTGAAATATATCTTGAGCTTCCACTATTGTACCAAAGTATCACAAAAATTCGAAAAATTGAGAATTTTAGCATTATTTATAAGATAAAAATAAATATGTTTTTTAAAATCCAATTTTGATAAAAATTTGGGTTAAATGCTATTTAAGGGTCGTGCAAAATTTTAGAATTGTCAGGAAATATCCTGAGGGTCCACTGCCGGGAACAGTGAAGTACAAATAGAGGGGAAATGTATTTTTTCATTACAAATAACTGTTTACCTGAAAATGGTTTTAATTGTTTGACAAAGTACACGTAAAAAGAAGTTAGCCAACACAGGACGTAAAGACATCTTTACGTCCTGTGTTGGCTAATGTGCCATCACAGCCAACAGCAAGTAACGTGTCATTGTTAAGGCTCATTTTTTATAAGATGATTCATAATGGCATCTTTAATAGCTGCTGCTGTACCACTTGCAAGAGAAACATGACCCAAGTATATGTCATGAGGCTGATTTACTAGAGACACACGCTCTTCCATAATTATTTCTCGATGATAGACATCTCTTCTCTTCTCCATAGAATGTGTAGAATCTTTTCTACCATCGAAAAAAATACCCCAGATATTATGCTTTCTTCATTATTGTCTTGCAGATTTTTGCGGGTTTTCCGTCTTTCTCGTGTCGTGTAACCTTCCTTGCATCGATAAGGTTTGGCATCATTTCTTCAGATATTATACCCACGTCTTTCAATACCGCTGAAGCCAAGTGCGTACCCAGGGGGGTGGTCCAGGGTTCCGGACCCCTTCCGAAATTTCAGTTTTTGTAAACAAAATAATAATGATGAAGTTTTGTTGCATAAAATTCTGCCTTTTTCACCGTTTGGAACCTCTCCAAAATTTTTGGACATACCCCGAAATTTTTTTCTGGGTACGTCCCTGGCTGAAGTAATCATTGCTGATGACCTATCAGAAACCGCAAACCGATCACAAACCTTTGAAAATTTAGGTAAGATAATTCGCGTTTGCGAAATGCTGTTTTTTTTTCCCTGGTAGATGCTATCAGGTTCAGTTAATTTGTGAAAGTTATTGTCTGAAATTCCTTCTTCATCAAAATTTTTCGCTGAATATTTATAATCGATGTTTGACTCTTTTTCAAGACGACTTGCTTCCAAAGATCTTTTTTGATTGTTCCTCATTTTTCCATATTAATACCGCCAATAATAATTTTTCGTTCGCCACGCTGGTCCTTCAGAAAAGCCTGCTTTATGGGAACTGTACGAGAACGTTCGCATTTGCACTAATTCACATTCACAGCAGCAATATCAAACAACTTTTTGAAATCAGCTATGAAACTATTAACTTTTTGCTGGACAGTCTCCCTCTGTTTTCTATAACCGCTAAACTATTTCTTAAGATTTTGATATTTACTGCGAAATGATCGAATCCTTTGAAGAATTTTTTCTCTAGATAAAATTGGAAATGAGGCTCAGTTCCAAATTAACTCTAATCTATCTGCCATGATTACAGAAATTTCGCTCACTGTAGTTTCCTTAGAATTCTTATCAAGTTTCAAGTTATTCTGTAAAAACAAATGAAACCGCGTAATTTCTTCAAATGTGGGCAAAATCAGGTTTTCCAAGAATCGGGTCTTCAACATAACCTCTAGTTTCACATATTGAAATGTTTTTCCTTCAAGCAATTTTTTCTTTAATTTTTTTTTTTTTTTTTGTACTTTTTTGTTCACTTTAGTGGACCCTCAAGATATTTTCCGACAATTCTAAAATTTTGTACAGTCATTGTATAGCATGCAATCCAACAATTTTTTGCTATTGTATATTATAAATCATATTTTTTTTGTATTTTAGAAATAATATTAAAATATTCTGTTTTTCGAATTTTTGTGACGTTTTGGTGCAATAGTGGACCCTCAAGATATATTTCAAAAATTTTGAAACACTGCATTTTTCTTATTCAGTACAAAACACAACTTTTGGTCGCTATTGGATTAATTGAAATTTCAAAAAAAGTTTTTTTCACTGCATCCTACTAAGGAGTCCTATCGAATTTGCAAATATTGAATTTATCGAATATCGAATCGAATGCATAATTTTTAACATTACAAGTTACATGAAATTAAAATTTTTGAATATTTGTGATTAAATGAAGTAAGTAATCAGAAATTTTACTCTTCAGAGATAATTTTAGTCGTTATTATGATTGCATAAAATTAAGTTTTGGGTGCCCCTAAAAATTGGTGGCCCAGGGCACGTGTCCCGAATGCCCCTCCGTAAATCAGTCCCTTCTTAGAGCTAATTATATATTTTATACTTACCTCTGGCTTTCCTCCAGATAACACTGGGCATAGGAAATCCTTCTGCCGAACAGTTCATCCAAGCACTGCTTCCTAATATGGCTGATGCATTGGAAGGCTCTGCTATCCAAGTCGGCGGCACTGTAGTAAATGACGTGAAAGGTTATTTGAAAAAATACTATTGATTATTGTAGTGAGAATAGAATTAATTTAAAATTGGTAAAATACTATATAACACGTGCTCCTTCTCTATCTCAAAAATTATTATGGCGGAAGAAATTGGATAAAAGGGAGATTTTGCATACCGTTTCTTCCTTCGTTGGTGCTAACGATATCCGCTGTTCGGAGTTTCGAGCCAATCATGAAACTTACTTTATACGTGCGCATGATCTGTAGTGTCCACTGGCATTTAATACCAGCGTTACCATCAGTTAAACCGCTATGTAAAAACTCCCTAATTTCTTCTCCGTTTAGCGATAGAAGCATGTGTTATACGGTGCAGTACTAGACGATAACTGTCTTTATACCTTTAAATTTCAGCACTTGATAACTTATTTATCATTTCAACGAAGCAAGAGATATTCCGAAATATTCTATAAATTTATATACATACATACATACATACATATATATATATATATATATATATATATATATATATATGTGTGTGTGTGTGTGTGTGTGTGTGTGTGTGTGTCCAATTGCTCTTATATCGTATGGGAAATATATTTTATGTTTGAAAGATTTTAATTAATTTAACAATTTTAATCTAATCGTTAAAATCAGATTTTTTCCTTTCCTGTGTCTCTCTGCAAAAGAACTCGCGTCAATTTGTTCCTCAGGTAACTTATAATCTGCCCTACTGCTAAAAAAATAAATAAATAAAATGATAACAATTGACGCCTCTCTTAATATATGCTGTCTGCTCTGGTAGCGCAAATTCCTTGCAGTTTCTCTCCCGCTGAGAGAAACGTATGATGGTAACTTCTCGAAATTTCCCGAAGAAGTGATTTTTACCTCCACCATGTTTTGAATTCCCTTTTAATAGTTTTTCGTAACGGCATTTTGGTAGTTAGAGCGTCGTTACTCTTATGGTGACAGTGCGGCAACCTCCGCCACTAATGCATAATGAACTTCATAATGACGACGTCCCCAAGTTTTCCTTTTTGAATGCACAGTGAAAATCCTGTAGTTTTGAAGTCATGATTTGTGGCGAAAGTGATTAAAAATATGACTTTAAAAAAAGGAAATGTGTGTTGCTGATAATTTGTCATCGATTTACTAAAATTTTTATCTTTTGTTTTTGGTGCTTCATATTCCGAATTTTGTGTGGTCTTTATAAGCAAGATGTGAAACGACGTGAACTAAGAAGGCGAATGTGTATTTTCTCTACGACATCGTCATGTGCTTAAAAAATTAGGTGGCCACCTCCTCCATTTTTTGTGAATCTCTAAATGTATTGTTCGAGTTTATGATTGTCTTTTACTGCTCTTTTCTTCGCACGATGTTTCGCAAGTATCATCCTTTAATGCGTGCCATGGATGTCATTGCATTTTCATGAAATGCAACAACGTAGTGTTCTCAAATTTTTTGCAAGCAAATGTAATAATAATTTACCTACCAAGTAAACCACAATACGAGAATATATGAACAGGGTGGTTATAATTAAACTTCCCCTATGAAGTGTGTTCTATAGCTAAAACGGGAGAACTGATTGTAACGAAAATTGGTACATCGGCTATACATGTTACGCGCTCAAGGAATTTCGAAAGAAAATTTAGTTCCTAAATGTCCGATAGGTGGCGTTTTGCATGAAAAGTGGCAAATTTAATGATGGAAATGGCTAATTCGAAATATACAAACAATTTTAACATTTATTCAATAGTTTTTTGGCATTTATTCAATAATTTGGGTAATGTGTGAGCTAATTTCACCATGCAAAGTGAAATCTAGTGGACATTTTTTTAACTAAACGTTCTGGAAAATTCCCTTTAAGGCATCTCGTGTACAGTCCATATGCAAAATTTGGTAGCAAAGTGCTCAGCGGTTACAACTGCAGAATGCTGTTTATAGGGGATGTTTAATTCTAACTACCCTGTATATACGCAGTTTGCCCTCTAAAGTTCGGTGTCACACCAATAATTTTTGAACGGCAAGTGCTTCAGACATAAAAGAAGGGTATGTATATTGCAAATTTCCATGCACTAAGCAAAGAATGTCACTTGCAGCACCGCCTAGCAGCTAAATTTGGAGTTAGTGCTCTTATCTCAAAAAAGATCTGTTAAGCAGGAAAAAAGACAATCGATGAAACTTCTTAAATATGAGTTAGCCTGTTTTTTTAGATGTATGCGAAATGTATTTCATTCTTGAATAAATCGGTTTTAATTCTTGAGTTACGTTTTTTTCATGTTATATATATAGGGTGTACGAAGTGAAATTACCACATTTTGAAGTTGTCTATCGACGAAACTATTGTTGATAAAGTTACGAAATTTTGTGTAGGACATAATGAAAGTATAGGAATATGTTTGAGCGAATATTAAAAAGAAAAATAGTTCAAATATTAGATCCCAGACAGGGTTAAATAATTCCAAATTTAGCATAAGTACGTGACAGTTTAAATATGTTATTACAAAAGAACATTCCAACATATCGACCATCATTTTCAGCTACCACCTGGAGTCGTAAAAGTGCATGTTCTACAGCTGACCTTTGTTGTTCGGGAAAACATTACGAATATGTTGTGAAATGTTGTCTTTAAGATCACGCAGGTTATTATCCGGAACAAATTCCCATACCTTCATTATGTCCAACACAAAATTTCATAACTTTCTCAACAATAGTTTCGTCTGTAGACAGCTTTGAAATTAGGTTGTTTAGTTTCAGATACCCGTTATTTCATTTATTATTCTTTTTACAGTTAAAATAACAGAAAGGGAAATCATGGTAAAGATAAATTATTTTAAAACACTAATTATTTGAAAACACATACTTTATTATTTTACTGTCAGAAATACATAACTTACAGGCCAGGAAAAAAAAAAGCAACACAGCCTTCACCGCGACAGTTGGCATACATACTGTATTCCCACTCATGTCCTTTGTCACCCTCTTAATTTCGGAACGGCTGCTGCTATATTCATAAAATTTGTACAGCATGCCTATGTATAGTAAAATAGCCATGCGCTACTGAATGAATCCGCCTACGGCAGAAGACCTTTATGAGTCTTATAAAAGTCGATATCAGTATAAAATTACTTATCAATATTCACCGAATTGAAAAGAATTATTAAAATAAATATGCGTCGTAGTATTTTTTAACTTGAATTGTTTGCATTTTAGTTTTAATAAGACATTTTTTGTAGAAAGTAAACGAATAGCATTTGAAAAGGGTGATTTTTACTTTTTTTTTATTTCCAGTAAGTTTTAGTAAGAAGACGGACTAGATCAGGGGTTTCTTACATACACATAATTGAAGACTGCAACCGCATGTCATAATCAGGAGCCTACTCAGTATAATCTAACG
The DNA here is from genome assembly GCA_038373885.1 of Cheiracanthium punctorium. Taxonomy (NCBI): domain Eukaryota; kingdom Metazoa; phylum Arthropoda; class Arachnida; order Araneae; family Cheiracanthiidae; genus Cheiracanthium; species Cheiracanthium punctorium. Next base: position 713,160 of record JAWZYV010012697.1, on the reverse strand, counting down.
GTTGGAGAGGTTTACGATCATTGATTAAAACTGCTCAGCCTCCATCAAGTTAACAAAAATTAAAACAATCATCGGATGACAATATAAAAATGAACTTGAAATTTTACTAACAACGGAGAAGAGATCAGTATTGAACCCGAGCCCATAATCGACGAGGCCTGTATGCTTACAACGGTGAAATACTGGACGGAAAAAGCATTTAAAAGAAACCTTTAAAATTTAAAAACGGGAAAGCATGATCATAAGCACTTAAAATGTTCAAAGAGAATTGTTGGTCTGTCTGCGGAAACCCCTATAAAAGAGAAATATTAACGCCCAGAGCTATTGTAAATAATATTTCATTTTGTATCAAAAATTATTATTTAACTATATTTTTAAGCACCCCTGCCAATGATCGTTGAGGTAGGAATGCTTTCCCTCCCTAGCAATTTATCTTTCATTTGAAAAGTTTCTCGAAAGTTATCGCATATCTTTTAACGTACAGTTATTTTTTTTTAAAATTAACGCCATGCTGCCTTTTGAGTTCGGTGCCATGACACTAAACATCTAGTCTGTGTCCAAAAAGATATTTTGCTGAAACTACATTTTTCACCACCACCCTCCCTAGTGGGAATGCTCCTTTGTATAACGCCCATTGTATTTATAACTTTCTTTTCTTAATTTCAGAGAGTACAGCATTTCCCCTTTCTTAATAACAATACATAAGTCCGGCGAGAGAAGTATAATTTCTAAAACGGGGGGAGAGAACTATAGGAATAGCAACTGTCCCGCAAGCCGACTTTTGGTCTTAAATATTTCATGGGATAAATGTGAACCTTCCGGCGTGAATAAGGTTAATCAAAAGTTTCCCATGTTTTTGCACACAATATGTGTTTGGACACAAGAAAAGAAATTGCTTTTTTCTTGCATAGTTTAGAATTGCATATTTTTTTTTTTTTCAAAAAGCGAGCCTTAACAATGCCTTGGAGGCCTTAGCCACCACTAAGGTTGGAGTTGTTGGTCATTATGGAGTTATTGGTCATTGTGGGGCCACAGATTTGGTGGACCAATGCTGCTCCCTATGAAGGGACGGACACAATGGCATCCACGCCCAGCCGGGGATCGAACCTCGACCGCCAGGAGTTGAACCTGAAACCGCAGCGCGGCGCGTTATCCACCATACAAGCTGGTCGGCTAAATTGCATAAATAAATATCTATAGTAATTGATATACGTAATTGGTAGTAAATATCTATTGTTATTTACAGGGTGTCCCAAAAGGTGGCAACGGGCTTTAATTCTTCATCTATTAGAGAGAAGTGGGCAGTATATGTTGAAGGAAATGCTCAAAAAAAGGTCGGAAATGGACTCCATTAAGAAATTTTCCTCTCGCTAATTTTCAAAATTTATAAATTTTTGTATTTACCCCAGTACAAAACAATTCTCAATGAGTTAAAATGACCCCATACATTTATGAGGTGACATACAAATTTTGAGAATCGCTGACTTAAATCACTTTTCCATTGCTCTCGAAGGAAAGAAATCACATCGAATGATCGCATTTCAGGAGTCGTACAGAAATTACGAAGTTTTCCGCTCTAGCAATGAACGTTTATATTCAAAATCATGTACAGTACCCTATCAACATTCTTTAAAGATATCTCTTCGACGCTGTATAATGAAAGGTTAAAATTTGGTATATCACCTCATGAGGGTATGGGGCACATTTCCCTTACTGAGAATGTTTCCGTTTGGGGTCGTATACAAATTGTAAAAAGTATAAATTTTGTAAATGAATGATAAATTTTTTCTTAACGGAGTCTTATCTCCGACCTTATCTTGAATACTTTTTTCAATTTACACTGACCATTCATCTCTAGTAGGTAAAGAATTAAAGCCCGTTATCATCTTTTTTGAAACAACCTGTATATATATATACTATATATACACACACACATATATATATATATAATCGTGCTAAAACTATACATATATATATATATATATATATATATATGACATATCGAAAATAAATAAGTATTTTCTCTGCAAAAAGATACCAACCATGCTCAGTTAGCAACGGACATTTCAAAAATGATAATGAGACACTGCAAAAATATTCATTTAATTTGAAAAACAACAGAATTTAACCTTAAGCCAAAAGAAAAGGAAAACAAAGTTTCCATGCATATTTGTACTGCCGATTTTTTATAAAGAAACAGTCATTTGATCTGACTAACTAAATATTCTTTCGACTAACACAAGCGAAATTTGATTATCTTCAAGCGCAAAAGTCCTTTTGAATAGTATTTATCGATCAATATTTAATTTGCTTCAAAGCTATTCATTAACATTGTATGGTGCTCAACCTGTAATAATTTAATTAGTTATTCCGTCGTCTCGCTTCATTGAATTAACATGTATCAACTGGTATAGTATGACAGAGAGGTATTTCAAAATTTTTCGAAATAAAAGTTCTCATTTTATGAAAGTTGATTTTAAAAATGGTGTTAAAGAACTGGCTCAATGCATTTGGTACAAGAAATGTATTTAAATATTTCATGTAAATAATGATGAATTTTTAAAAGAGATCCATGACATAAATTAACTCTATTCGGATGGCATATTTAACAATACAAGGCTCATATTTTTGCCTGTATCTGAAACAAATATATGTGATATTATCAGTGATTATTATTTGGGGAAAAATAGTTTAAAAAATAGTAACCTAATATTTTATTAGAAAATCACTTTCTATTTCAGTTTTTTATGCTGACAGCTGAGCCTTATCTATAATTTTGGTTTTTCTTTTGAAATTTTAGTATTCAAATCATCTCTTGATACGACGAACCCACACACAAACTAAACCGCGCCAAAACTCTTTGCTAACTATTTTTGTTAAATTTCTAAAATAAACAAAACCACATTCGAAAGATTACTGTTAAGATTTCAATCAGTTTTGGCAATTATATGAACACTAATGACATTTACGCAAAACAGCCTGAGTTATACCGTTGCTCTCTATGTATAAATATTCTTAAAAAGCGATAGATGTCTATACTAGTATTTTATAGACGTAGGAGAATAATTAAAGTGGTTGTTCCACATAGGGTATCAGGTGCCTCGTAGGACTAAGCTATACACTGTAACTGTTCCTTTTGTTAAATTTTAGTTATATTTAAATTGTACTGGGTATCCAAAAATCATTGACCTCACATTTTATTATTTAAATATTAATCATAGACATTTTACAGAATTTTGTACTTTTTAAGAAATTTTTAATTTATTATACATGTTTAGAATCAATACTTAAGGAATAAAATCAGAGGTCAATGTTTTTGTGACGCCCTGCCTATTTTTGACACTTTTATTGAACTTCCAGATTTTACTTTAAATTCTGAAAGCCCACATTTTGTAAATTTTTCCTCGTGTATCTACTATGTGCTTATACAAACTAAATTTATCTTTGTTAATTGGGTATATTTTTGCTGGTAACATATACACAAACCAATTATTTATAATACATTATATTAAAACATTTTTAATCACAGATAAATAAGTTTGATATTTTCTCATAATCTATGAGATTATATACTATGTACGATGTAGAAACTCATGGGGGGGATTGCTAGTTGTAATGGGCCTCCGGTGTATTCGAGAATTTCTATAGGGTGGAAGTCTAGAGATATGGCTGGCCAATCCATTTGACGAATATCTTCTTAAAAATCGTCGATCCGTTGAGCTCTAGGTAGCCACGAGATGTCAATTAAAATTAAATTAAGTTAAATCTCACCCTTAAAAAGGTAACATCCCACCATGCCTCTCATCAACCACAGTGCTTCTTTCAAAGACATACATTGGTATCCAGTGATCCCAGATGATTTCTGTCTAGATCATCAGATCTCCGTTGGCATAATAGGTTATTTCCCGAACATTAGAGGAAAGACACCGGGTCTGTATGAAAGTACGTCGACAGTCAGCGGTTAGGAAAAACCGGAATTCATCAGAAAAGAGCACGGTTGTCAGGAGTGGTGCATTCTCTGCACCAAGTTAAACGAACTCAGCTGACCTTTAAAACTGGGCAGAATCAGAGCTGTATTTACCTACAGGTGAAAAAAGCGATCGCTGTGGCCTCCGTGGTTACTGGACCTCAATACTGTACACAAAGATTGTTTCCGATGAAATAGACTTTGTTTACAATATTGAGTAGTGACTGCTCGGGGCAAGCTAATGTAAAAAGTAATACAACATTTTTTAGAGTTATGTCCAAAAACTCGCAATGTTTGGTGACGATTTATTGCCAAACTAGGTGAAAAAAAATACAGATGCGTTTGGCATTAATAAGTGCATTTGCCATAGTTCATTTTCTCTGCTTTACTAAATAAAGTTTTATTGTAATCAATGAAAAAGCACTTACCATTGACGATTAGCTGGCCAGTTCTGTTTGTTGATGTTGCAATGTTAGTCGCGATGCACGTGTACTGGCCCCTGTCACTAGCCATTATCCTCCTGAAGAGAACCACAGATGAATCTTCCAGCAGCTGCACTGATGTCTTTCCAGACGGTGTGAAAGAGTTTCCATCTTTCAACCACTTGAAACGTATGGGAGGATCGCCTGTAGTTGCGCTACAGATAATTTTTGCCCGGTCGCCTTCATTTGCAGTGATTGTGTCAGGAAAAAATTGAGCATCGATAACTGGAGCAACTGAAAACAAAAATATAAACCTGAGAGCGCGTTCTTCTATAATTGCATTCCTGTTGTACTAACATATAAGTATAAGAAAGTAGAGGGTGGTCGAAAAAGAGCCGTTGGAAAACAAAGCCTTTAAAATTTAATGACCGGAAGGAAAGTAAATTTCAGTTACAGTCGTTGGAAGACAGAGGAAAATGATTTCCGATAAAAGAAAATTACGAGAAATCGTCGATAGAGGTTATTTTGGCACTGCTGTCATGCTTTTACAAAGAAATGTGCACAATCGACTTAGATTATGCAAATTACCTTGCACATATGTGACAACTGTCCATTTGGAAAGCTAAAAAATATCAGTGGTTCCGTTTGCACACCATTGGGGGGGGTTGACATTTCTGTACCATTGGTCTTTTATTGAGCTGAAAAAAATAAAATAAATGGGCTCTGGCTAAAATAAACTTCTCTGGGTGGGAGGTGAAATTCGCTACTATGAAGGGAATTTAACATGATCATAAATTTAATTGTCATACGCAACATGTTCGTAAACATAGCTAAAAATATTTTTTATCGTACATACGAACACGCGTACTCATTTACTACTGTAAAACTGAAAACATACATTATTTAAATTTTGGAAAATTATTACCTTTAACGCATTTTATTAAATTGACATAACAATTTTAAGAATGCTATTTTAATATTCATGTCATATATATATTAATGATTATGTCATTTTATCTGTCACACTCTTATTCAAAAGGTGACATAAAAATGAGACACGAAAATGAGTGACAAAATTGCGGCATAAAAGTAAGAATAGATGTCCGCTGAAAATGCCAGTATTTGTTACGTAAACCACCGATTTCTGTAAGCTCCGTAAGGATGCATTTATTTGATAAAACGATTGTTTAAAAATTTCATCCGTTTTGTAAATGTTATATGAGAATGTGACAACAATGTGTAGATAAAATAAAATGTTAGTAAATGTTACGTAAACCACCGAATACTATAAGCTCCGCAAGGTTGCATTTATATTTAAATACTATTAGTTCACAATAGCTTTATCAATTGTTACAATATTTCGTAAGCGGTAGAATATACATCACATGTATTTTTTACATATACGGGCCGAGTGTTTTATATATATATATATATATATATATTCAAGCAGTAAAGTCTTGCATGTCCATTGCATTTATATAGAAATGAAAATTAAAATAAAATGTGGCTTATTAGTTACAGTCTGTAAAGGAAGAAATGTACTAAAATTCATATATTTGCATATTTTTATTCTCTGTGCTTTGTTATAAAATGAGAAAATTATTTTAAATCATTACGGAACATTTTTAAAGAATAAATATCACTCCATAGAATGCACTGATTTCAAAGTAGTTACCTTTTCAAAGATTTAATGACCATGCACTATATAGTACGCACAGGTTTCCTCACACATATTCTTTCGATTTGTTAAAATAAATAGTTTTTCGTATGTAAATTTAGTTGATACACGTTTATGAATAAACCAAATAAGAAAATTTTCAATAAAATAACATTTCCATAGAACAAGAGAATATATATTTTTTAAATCTGTTGAAGAAATATTCTTAATCTTTCATAATAAACAGCGGTTTCTTTTATGCTCTCTTTTCATCAAAATTGCGTATTTCCTAGTCACACCCGACTTTCAAACGTGCTCTCTCCATAGAAAATGCATCACACTGTTATAAATATACACTGTCAGCTTGTCAGATTGCAGTAGATGAGTTTTCGCATACTGAAAGAGAAGGAATCGTTAGCGTTGCGCTAGGAAATCGCCGAGCAGAAGCTGAAAATGATTTGGTCACGCGCACAAGGAATGTTTAAATTTACTAGCACACCATAACTGACATTTTAAGGAACTAATCAGTAGTACATTTATAATATTTATTTTGTGATTTAAAAAAAATAACCCGTTATCATTTAAAATATCGGATAGGATGAAGTGAAATGGTTAATGAAATAGTATCGGTAATTCGGAGTAGGTTTTTTCTAATTGATGAAAAATATTAAGGGAGGTGCGTTCAAAAATATTAGGGAGGGTTCGGGGGGGGGTCTTCTCTGAAGAATCTCGGACAGCCGAGTTATATATTTTTATATATATATATATATATATATTTATAGAAAGAAGTAAAGTAGTAAAGTAGTAAAGAAGTAAAGAAGTAGTAAAGAAGTAAAGTAGTAAAGAAGTAAAGTAGTAAAGAAGTAAAGAAGTAAAGTAGTAAAGAAGTAAAGTAGTAAATATTATCACGAAAATTATGAGCGCAGCAACTGCAGCTCTAATATAACTTCTCGCGCCTATAACTTCTCGCGCCTAACCTCTCGCGCCTCTCTCGAGTACTACAGTTAACATCATTTTTCAAAATACATTGAGTAAAATCTATAATTTTCTAGAGGGCAAATTTATTCATACGCAATATTTTTGGTCTATTAAAAACAGTTTCTCACTAACACAGCAACTAAATAATATGGTTATAACTAGTCTGCAAGTTTATGATTTTGAAAATTTATTTACAAATATCCCAATAGATGACCTTTATAAAACGCTTTTAAATACTTTTAATGATTTTGAAATAGAAACTGCACTTAACATAAAAAGAGAGTTTTTTGTCACTATTTCCAATTTCTGTTTAAATAATAATTACATAAACTTTAATTCCGAAATATACAGACAAATTAAAGGTATCGGCATGGGTGCTAGTTATTCCAGTACTGCAGCTAACCTGTATCTCTTCTATTATGGGTATGTTTTTACATCCTCTAATACAATACATTTTTCAGTATTTCGATACATAGACGACATTCTTGTTGTCAATGGCGATTTTAATATAATTAAAGATAGGATCTATCCCTCTTGTTTAAAGCTTAATCAAGCAAATGACAGCCATTATTCCGCAGTCTTTTTAGACTTGAAGTTGAACATTCTAAATAACTTTCTATATATAGATATATATGATAAAAAAAGAAATTTTAATTTTGATACAGTTGCTTTGCCACACTGGACCTCAAATCTACACAGAAAAATCTTTGTTAATAATTTAATTGGACAAATGTTAAGATTTTTTCGAATATGCAACAATAGCTATAGTTTGGATTCACAAATATATCTACTTTCTGCAAAATTGTTTTACAGTAACTCATTTCCCTTGGATTTTATTAATTATTACACTAGACACCTTAAAAATAACTTAAACCCCTGGAAATAGTCCAAAAGTTACAGGTGGGGCTTGCCTATATATTTTTGCGTCCGCAGCGATTTGCGAATGATATCTGCACGCTAAAGCCTAGTTTTCGGACGCACACAGATGGATGTGGCAACGAGACTGTCGGACGCTGACTGGAATGGAATATGGCCAAGATTGCAGGATACACGGATTAATTTTCTTCAATTTTCTTGAGAGTTACGGCTGGAAGTTGGGTGCAGCCACATTTTAAGTATGTTTTTTCATTTTCTATTTTAACAATGTTTGAAAATCTTTTTTGCAGGTCAGAGAGAACTGGTGTCCGTTGATTAAACTAAAATTATATTAAACAGGCAATATTTCAAGATATTTAAGCTTCAATAATTCTGTCAATACAATAGTCTATAATTCTGTTAATACAATAGTTCACAATCTCCTGACACCAGTCCAGAAACCTGTAACTAACAAGCACACCAGTCTCCCTCTGATGAATTAGCTGGTTATAGTATTTTTATGTTTATTGTCTTGTTTTTGTATGTTTTTTGACAAAGACTGGGGGTTTTTCGGGTTTTATAATACAATGTCACTATATATATATATATATATATAGGGGAAGGTGCCCCAACATGATCCTAACGGGCAAAACGTCCCACTGTTTTCTTAGATAGAGGTTGCACTACCTACTGAGTAACACATAAACAAGATGTGTCAAGAGATGAAGAAACAATGGATGTATGCAAGTGGACACAGTCTTACGTATCTAAATATAATTCTTTAAAAAACTGGGTTTTATAATATCTCTTGTAAGGTAAGTTCAAAATTTCCTATTTATTTAAAAATACAGTCGTTAATGTACAGAAATATAAGTTTACTGAATAGAGCATGTTTTTAAATATGAATTACTTTTATTTAGTTTGTTATGTTTCTCGGCGTGTTCTCGTAATATGACCTAAAGCGGGTAGCTATACTGTGTGGTATAATGATCCATCGACTGAAGATACTAAAGTATTGAGCCCTAGACATCACAGCAGGCCTTCAACCGTTCTCAAAATGAATGACTTCGCATTAAATTATTTAATTTATTTCTGCGTTTATTGTCGGCCATAATTTTTGAATTATAATTTTGAAATATCCCATTTTATTGTTTGTGACATTATTTTTTATTTAAAAGTTTCATAAAATAAATTATACGTACTATATGATTGTAAAACTTATTTTATTTCAGTATGTATATTCTTAATTTCATTTATATCTTATTTTGCCGATCAAAGACACTTTACAATTATTTTTAAATGATGGATCATTTTGCCCTTGGGTGCAGGTAAAATGATCTTTTTGACTCTTTTTCAAAATTCATTTTTTTTTGTTACTCAATTTTGGTTTAAAATATTATTAAAATGTGTTTTTATGATGCAAAATATAGTGTAAAATGTTGTGGCAAAAGTTTTATTGAACATTTATGCTATTTAAGCAAGTTTTCCTGTTAAAGGGTCATTTTGAGCCACCTTCTCCTACACACACACACATATATATATATATATATATATATATATATATATATATATATATATATATATATATATATATTGGAGGGGGGGGTTAAATGCATCATCCATGTTACTCTCATTTTAACCAATTTGTTTTTAAGAAGAATCGCTTAGTAAAGTTTAATGTCGTTGCATTTAAAACTAATGTAACTACACTTTTTTTCAAGTGTAAACGCGGGGAATGCGTTGTGTAATTAGAAAAATGTTGAATGTTTAGGGTTATGAGGACCAGAAAAGATCTTAATTGAAAAATGTCTGTTTTTATTACCACTTTACCTGGCCATATCTATATAACTGATCTTTTTTCGTACTAAACTGAATATTAGCTGAACTCGCTTGAACATGTAAGGGATTTTATCATATATACAGAAAAAAGCTATAGGGCATTGCAATGTGTTCAAAATTTGATATTATCTGTGCTCTATTAAAAGCAATAAACATTTTAGAAAAAATAGTAGTTTGTAAATAAGCAGACACTTATTTAGATGCAGCTAAATGCGAAATTTTAAACTTCTTTAAAAATGTGTTATAAAAATTAATTGGATTATATTCATCACACATTCAGGTAAAATTATAAAATATGGAACCATAAGTTTCATGTTATAAAATAACTAAGAAAAGAGAAACCTGTATTTCACCTTTAAGCTTTTTTAAACAAAGTATACCCAACTGATATTGCTTCAAATAAACGTACTTTATTGCCTTTACCGAATCTATTGTCAATAATTTGTAAATAAGACTGAGATACTGCATACTAGTTGTTTGTGTATATAGTTGTGACTATAAAACTATATAAATTCTGCTGATTATTACTGCATTTTGTTAAAAATAGAATATTACAATTACCCGAAATTGACGAACTTCATATTTTGGGCACATTTTAGCAATTATTTCACTAATGCGACAAAGTTTTACAAGTCATTTTTATAAATGATACATTAACCTTGTAGAATACTTGCATTCAAAGTAGGTATTTTAATTTAGTGATTTTAAAAATGTTATAAATAAAGTTAAAAACTAGATAGTAAAATCCTTATGTCTCTTGCATGTAAATATAAATATATGGTTTCCGCCGCATAACATTTGAACGCTGAACTATGGAGAAATTTCTCGTACATTCCATCTCTTATATTTCGAAAATCATTTTAAAAACTAAAATAAATTTCAATAAAATAATTTTTAGCAGCAGAATATGGAACTCTTATTTTGTCTCGTAAAGCACACTCATTTTTTTCATAATCAGAAATTCCACATTCGCTCTTTATATAAGGATCGCAACGCTTTCCTAATTACACCCCACTTAGAAACGTGCCCTCTCCATAGAAAGCGCATCTTAACCATTATAAATGTTCAGTGCCAGCTTGAAGGGGATAACTTTTCGGATAGTGTAAGCGAAGGAATCGTTAATGCTCTTCATGTGTATTGAAGAGCGGGAGCTTAAAATGATTTCGTCACGCACAGCATCAGTGTTCAAACGTATTGGGCATGCATGCTTGTATATATGATTGCTCTAATAAACATTAAATTTATGTTATTTACCTGTCGTATAGGCTTCCTGTTTTAAGTTTCTTACTCAAAAAAAATTATTTGCATGGCGATTTCGAAATAAATTTAAACTATCCATTTCTGTTTTAGCATGCAGAGTATTCATGTTGGAACTGAAAGCAATGGATGATTTTATTTTAAAGTGTTAAATATGCCTTTATAAGGAATAATGGTGCGCCCATAAAACAATTTTGTTGTTTAAATGAAGAGTTATTGTATCAAAAGACTTTTAGAGATTTTGCCACTCGAGCTTGTGATGGCAAGCTTTGGGGAGTTCTCTCGACAAATCCAGCTTTTGTTCCTGACATCCCGCGGAACAGTTGCTGTTGCTTCTTTTAGCATTCTTACTGGGCATAGCTGTGTACAGAATCATTCATTTCGTATTATATTGGCGGATTCGCTGTTGTGTGTTTTATATGAGGGTGGACGGCCAATGACGGCAGAACATTTAGACGAGTGTGAAGCACTAACTGATTTTTCATGTAGATTTCAGCGTTATTGGCAGGTTAGGAGTTTAATGGCACAAAGGCCATGTAAGTGGCATTTGTCAAATAAATAAAGTGTTATTTTGACGTAATTAAAAAAAGCTCAATAGGACCAACTATTTGTGCAAAAAAATTGCTTAATAAATGTATATCGCACTAGTTAAAATTATAAGAAACATGTTTTGCTTTATAGGCTGTATGTGTAACTATTTCAACTGAATAATTTTATTGACACAGAAAAATAATTGTAACTGAATTCAAACTGATTTGTTGTTGAATTGAAGAAAGTTATCTATTTAAAATATAAGTGGGAGTAAATGAAAACGAGACTAAATATATATAAACAGCATGAAGCGGAAGTTGGTAACGCAAGCTCGTGTTTGTATAGAGGTGCTCTCTATGAGGAATCAGGAATTAATTGCTCGAACATCTCCCACTGTGACATATGCCTGTTATAACTGCTCGAAAAGCGTTCATGGATTTATGTGTGTGTGTGTCCGATATAGAAGCCGGGAAGAAAAAACAGCGGTGTAGCTAGTTTTTTTTTTTTTTTTTTGACAGAAGAAGCAATTTCAGGTAATCGATTTCAAAGGTAATCAAGTCAGTGCTTCACACTCGTCCAAATGTTTGCTGCGTAAGGTAAACACTTTATGCCCCGTGCGCATGTGTTTCAGTGGAAGATATCATTTTGTTGTGTAAACCCACCCCCCACCACACACACACACACTTACACACCTTCATTATCAAATTTGCTTTGACTATGTTGCATATATTTTGCTGGAAAGGCCTGCCAGATACTTCATGTAATTCAGATTTCTCTCTGCATGACTTACTTATTTTCTCTGTAGAGGAGAAACACCAAAAAATTTTCTTTAATCCATTGATCATCTTGTTTCACAGAGAAATAAATGGATTAACACTTACGGCGATTGCTTTTGAAATAATTACTAGTTAATTTACTTTTTTACACCACTGTCTTTTGCATTTGATCGCCCCTTTTATCACCATAACTTGTTGCTTTATCAATGTACAGTAATTCCGGCACTTATGACGCATATATTTTTTTTCAATTGTGAAAGAAATCCCAGTCTGCTCATACAGTTAAATAAATGATGCTGTGCCATTTATAGTAGAATACAGAACATGTGTACTGCGAGAAAACAAATATATATATATATATATATACTTTTTTTTTTTCTAAAACATTGCACTGCGGGTGAGACACCGCTCTTGTGCGGAAGATATGCCGCGCATTTCATAAGAACAGAATGAAATAATAAATAAAAAATACTATTCATATCTGAACTAAAATTACCTATTTAATAAAAAAAAGATTCTAAATTAATTTAAAGAGACATACTGGCAGGTTTAAATCAGTATTAGTCTGCCTACTTAGCTCATTACTAAAATTAAATTCTTATATTTTTAAGTGAGTTTTAATTGTTGTAACATCAATGTATATGAGAGTGGAAAAAAAAGAGTAATTTAATTCAATTTTGTTTCATTTTTTTTTTTAATGTGATCGTTTCTAATAAAATCTGTAAACAAATTAACAATTTATCCGGTTTTTAAAAACAATATTTCATCTAGGCCAGAACATTAAAATGCAGAATTATTACAATTAACGACTAACAGTATACCGAACTAGAAATAAGACAGGTAGAGAAATTAAAATTTTGCTAATTGCGGCTTCTAGTACTAAAGAAACTGCGGGATGGATACTACAGAGGCAGTGCGGCATCTGTACGTAACACATCACAGTTGGTTGACCTCGCAACAGAAAATGGAGTAACGATATGCACAGTACTCTATACAGGTGCTACCCTTAGTTTTGACTTCGAAATCATGCATAGATTCAGTAATTACATAAAAAAAATGTAATTAAGCATAACGTATTTTAAAGCTTATCATTCTCAAGCCTATTGTTTACTTTTAGATATTTATTTACTTTTTTTAACTTTCAAAATTGTAAAAAAAAAAGCGTTTTAAATGTATGTATCTATGGTCAAATGTTACTAAGAACAGTATTGTGAGCAATTGTAAACCATTGTAAACTAACTGCTTTTATATTGTATAACACTGATGTATTTTACAAATTGTAATCCAAAAGTTGTGCTGTAAAAAAATAAAATAAAAAGGAGGGAAACCGCTGCTTGCTGGACCTGAGCCTAGATCTAGGGTTCAGCAGGACAGTAGGACACTTCAGGAACTAAAACAGGCTTTAAACCAAATAGGTAGGCCGTTCCTGAAGGTAGTATCCTATAGTATCCTATAGCTATAAAAGAAGCAAATAATTATTGATTAGACAAAATTTTGTTGAATTCAAGAAAATAAAAGTATTTCTTGGAATCGTAAACAGCAAAGATATTTTGCCATCCGATTATTTGAACATTTATATAGTGTGTATCAGTTTGATAATTTGAAACATTTTCTTCCTACACGAAACAGTATTTACGTGTTAGAACACATTACTGCCAGAATGAGCAATTGTGATAGACACAATGTGCAATTATCCCATTTATCGTGTTCATACGCACGGAAGTGCATAATTTTGATTTAAATTCCAGTAGCGAGAAATTGATTCTGGAACACATAGACGCTTTACAACTAATTTTTAGAAGACAATCGACTCATTTAGTTTGTCAGAGGTTTAGCTAGGTAGGATAAAGGAGGGACATCTGATCCCGGCCGTTGAACCCACGGCGTGCCAAATTATATATAAATCATTGCTTATTTCATTTAAATATGTTCAATATGTTCAGTTATCCTCAAGCACAGAAAATCTTACGCATCTACGAAGTTACGCATCTTTAGTCAATGAACCACTTTAAAAATTAAATTTAAATAAAATAATGAAAATATTTCAAATTAATATCATGTCATTATCCTGAGGTTCTTTTTTATGTTCTTTTAAGAGACAAATTTAAATTTTAATGATATATATATTCCTTATTTTATACGATTTGTCTTTCTCAATCTGAATTTAATAGCTAATGGAGAAATGAACACAGTATGGCTGATATTTTGCTAGATGTTTAGAATCATCATTGAATAGTGTATTTAATAAGATATAGTATATAATTGTATTCAGTTGATTAAATAGTAAATTTCCAAATTTTCTATGCTAATACTTTAAAATTATTTTTGACTCCCTACAAACTAAAAACTGTGACATCCATTAACATACTTTATTTCAATGAAATTAATGTTATTATTTTATTTTAAATACTAAAAAAAATTTCAAATATTTAAAATTACAATCACAATCAAACATGTTACGAAATACTTATTTTCTTTTTTTGTAAAATGCAATGAGTTTTGCATTTGCAATGAAGCGGAGAGCAGTTTAAAATCAATTAAATGAATGGGATTTAAAATGCATTTCTTATTCATTTACACATTGCACTCACAAAGAAATTAAATTTATGAATGTGAATATATATTCCATTTTCGCAATTCCTAGTTCCCCGTAAAATTTAAATTTCATAGATATGTCTAGATTAAAACCCACGATGTTTCTCTTTGTGGAGTAAACACCGATAATCTCAACTTAAAACGTTCTCTCAGTAAAACAAAGTCATCTATTACTAAAATTGTTACTTGTCAGGCGAATGTTTGTAACCTTCTATTTATTTTATGAAAAGCAATCTCTAACGGAAGAAGGTATGGTAAAAGAGATCCGAAAGAAGTTTGGTCACGACGTGCATAGCAATTTTATAGTGAACGTTCAACTTCGACGACCATGGTGCAATTTTAGGGTTTGAAAAATGTTATATCATGCAAATGGTGTTTTTGAGATATGCGTTTAATTTTGTGGCTGAATTTCATCGTTGTGTAATTTGCAAAGGGCTTAAATAGTGACATTTATACTTCAGTGAAGATGCGTTATTTAAAAACGTAAAGGGAAACATATAACTATTATCTGTAGTCTAGCAAGAATCTTCAAGATAAGCAAATAAAGAAGTAACAATGCGTTTTACACTTTAAAAATTATAGAAAATTCAATAAAAATTAATTAAGCAATATAATGATCAAACTGCCAGTTTGTGTAAAAATACAGAATTATGTTCTATAAAATTCACACTCATTCATAATGGGGCAAGCAGATAGCCAAGTGATCAGACCACCCAGTAAACAATACCTTATTATGTGCATGACGGGCTATACCAGTTTTAACGGTTCAGAGTTAATACTGGCAAGGTTATGATTGTAGCAAAGTTAGTTCTGCACCGGCAAACAAAGATGTTGCAATAAAACGAAAGCTCATTTTGGGAACGCAAAGGTTATATATCAACTATCTTTTAGGGTTAGCAAACGGCGTCGGGAAGGTACTGTTCCAAATGTTAAAACTGAATTAGGCCTAGAAACAAAGTTTCTAAACTAATCTATTTAACACTGAGAGAACAAACAGCACATATTAGTGATATTTGCTACAATTATTTTTCATTTAACTACCAATTGCAATATTTAACTTATCATATATAGTTATTTAAGCACTTTAAAAAAGATAAATAAATGTCTCATTGGGTCCCAGGCTAGGGCCACTATGAGACTTTTTATGGGCCACGGTGAGACAAGTAAAAAAATCTTATAATTTTGTATTTAACTTACATAAAATTGTTGGTTTTCAAAATACTAGCATTCGGTATGAATTTAGTAAACTAAAAATAAAACATTTATAATTTTTCTGATTATTTCGATAAACAAATGATATAGATACGTTGGAATGATAAAACTTCAGAGAAATTAATGCAATAGAAAAAGCAAAAATCTATTTTTGACCAAATTCCACTTACCTGGTCTCCAAATTAATGTATTATATATATAAATATGCTAATTATTAATTTTAAACAGTTTCCTCTGCTTAGAGCCATAATGAGAAGTTTCATTGTGTCCCAGAAAATGCGTCGCATTGTGGCCCGAAAGAACAAAATGGTAAAAATGTTCTTAAATTAAAAAACAAACTATAATTTAACAAAATTATAGGTTATAATAACGAGCTATATTAATAATCTTTAAAAAAATACACAACGAGTACCTCTATTATTCAACTGAAACTAGATGACAATAGATGAAAACGTCTCTAAAAAGTAATTTTGTGAGTAAACGCAATCAAAAATTTCAATTTATACAGACATGATTTATATAGTTATTTTCCACTTATCACAGATAAAAGGATATAGTTGTCAGTAAAGTAGTTGTTTGTGAAATTGCACTGTCACAATGAGGTCCACTCTTCCCTACATTGATACAAAATAAGATCTTTACCTGTAATTTACATTTATTCTAATAACAAATAAGTTTTACAATTCAATGTACAATTTAAAAAAGATCTTTAGTCATGTATTATAGAAATAACTTTGAAAAATAGATTAAAGCATTAAGAAAAGTATATAATGTAAACTTGTTTTCTTTTTACTTTTTAGTACGTATGGTAGTATGTATTTATAGCCTTGGAAAATATCAAATTTCGTGGCTTCTAAAAAATTTGTGAAAAGAAATAAGCATAAAATGTACTGAAATAAACACACACCTGGCCAGTTGATCTTAATATTTTGTTAACAATAAACAATCATATGTTCAGATAAACAATATTTATATATTTTCAAAGAAACTAAACAGTCTGTTTGATTCAACAAAATTATTTGATTAAATCAACAAACTCTTTTTAATTTAATTAAACATTTTGCTTAAATAAAGTACACTTTTTTATGTTAAAGTAGAATTTTTTTAAACTAGTCCTTGTGACATAAAGACATTAGTATAATAAAAAAAATATATTTGTCCTAATGAAGTAGTCCTCCACCCCTCTTGGAACTAATTATAAGACCGATACCGCACCTAAAACACATTGCTTCGGATTCAAAGCTGGCATTAAGGTGCGTCGGCGTTGACATAGGTTTAGCCGATATAGGTTCAATGCCACCATTTTATGACGGACTACTTTTGTCTTGCGCGATCCTGATTTTGGCGTATTCCATACCACTTACCCGACGCCACGTGAGCGGGTGCTGCGCCAATATGGATGTATTACTCTAGAGCTTATCTGATAAGGCTGTGTTTGCTAAGAAGAGTTCCTGGATTAAGTTTAAAGAAATGATGAATAAATATTTATTATTTCAAAATTTAGGTTAGTATCCTGTTTACACATTTTAAAATTTACATTTTGAAATATTTCATAAAGAGAAATTTAGATAAAAATATTTGAACAATAATTTCATGTTTCTTAATTCCATTCTTTATAATTTTTAATTAATATTTTCCACTTATTGTGAGATATTAAATGGAAACAAATGCGATACGGGAATTTATATGATACAATAAACTCAAAATAAATTTGTTTTCTGCGTTTTAAAATAAAATTGAGATAGTGGAAATGTATTTTCAGAACAACGAACATCCACTAACAAATTTTGAAACTGATAAAAACGCGCATTTCATTTTCACAGCCATTCCCATTAAATTCATAACACTCCCAAAGGAAATCATTTCCATTAAAACGGCTCTCTTCTGTTCTTATTCAAGAGGAACCGATTGCTCAAATTTAAAACACACGATCTAAACGAAAAGAAATGCGTCTATCGTTATAAATGGTAGCTGTCAGTCGGCTGTTGATAACTCTTCTTTATATTCTATGAAAAGTGATCGCCTTCGAAAATAAATACGTTAGAAAGAGTGCTTAAAGTGTTTTTGGTCACGCACGTCTGTAGCAATTTAATAGTAGCGCTTCCCGCTGAAGTTTCGAGACACGTAGATGCATGCAAATGGTCGTCTGGAGATATTAGTTTAATTTTATTTCTCAGTTTCGGCGGATACGTAATTTTAAATAGCTGGAATAATGGCATTTACGTTTTCCTGAAAGCGTAGAATAAATTCTAAAAGGTAGGTACAGCTAGAATATAAGAGTTTCACCATGTGCGTCAAAGACATAATAAATGTACTTTCGGGCATACTGAAACTGAAAGGTCTCCAGGTTTACGTTTGAATTGAAATTATTATTTCCAAACATGCGTTCCTTCGCTTGTAAGTATACACAAGTAATCAATAAATTAAAGATTTATTCATGATGATCCGACTTTTAGCAAAACGATTTCTTCAAAAGAAGATTTGAGTCAATATATTTTTGCCAATATAGCATATTCAAAATGCGAAAATTAAGTCTTTCTGGTTATTGCAAAGCGTACCACGGTAGTACCAAGCAAATTTATTATTTTACAATAATGACTGAACATAAGACGCCCGAATTTTTTCTTTAGTAGTTAAAGAGAAAAGATTTTTAAATTTAAAGTAAATTACTGGGTACACAACACGGTAAGTTTAAAGGGTTCACTGATTCCACAGACAACCCTTCACCTTTTGTGTATTTTTCCTTTTCTTTTATTCATACTCAAATTATGAACAAATAATTAATTTTTTTTATTGATTTTAAAAATAAATAAAAAAAATAGTTGATTACAAAAATGCTTTATTTTTTCCACGTTCAATTTCGCTTTTGTATTAAATATACATTTTATTTCCAAGCAAATGTCTGTTCAAACAATGGTCCTTTCTCAATTAAACGTGTGATTATACTATTACCATGAAAATATATCTTCCATTCTCACTACAATAATAGTTTCATGCTTTAAAATGATATCAATCAACCTAAATTGGCTCAATTTAAAGTCAAAGATTTTTTTTTTTTTTTTTTTTTTTTAATCTTAGACCAATATCATTTCTCAAGTTTATGCATCACGATAATTTAAATTGCTTTTTAGTGATAGTATTTCACTCCAAACGAAATAAAGTTAGTATAAGAGTTTCTCGACAGTCTTGTTTTTATGAAAAATATTGCCAGTAGCTTTTGGGTATATCATAGACGTATTTTAAAAATGACACCGTAAATATTAATTTACGATATATATACAACGGCTTTTATATAAAAATAAATATATATTTTTAAAATAAAACCCGTAAATTACAATAAAATTTCAGTGTTTAAAAATAAATCCTCCGACGAAATTGCTTTATTTATTTCAATCAGCTCATTCTAATGTTACATTGAAAAAATATCAGATTGGTGTTATTAGTACGGTTGCATCTTAGTTTTCCCCTTGAAAACCAGCCAGAAATTGTAAGGATGAGCATTAAAGATCAATCTTCTAAATTTTATAGCAATGGCAGGAAAAAGGTAAAATGTAAGATCTAATCACAGCGAAGATCAGCAATTATATATGTGACTTTGAAAGAAAAGTATTTTAGTTATGTCATGTCCTTGAAAATACTTTGATTGACTTTTACGATCTTTTCTGTACACTGTTCTGCACACTGTTAATCGAAAACTTAAAAAATGCGTATCACAGTTAGGAAGTCTTTGAAGTAAAGTTCTTAAAAATTGAATATTGTCAGGTGTGGGAAAATGTTTTGAAAATCATGTATTTTTTTAAAAGGTCCTAAAATCAAGTTGCTAAATTTACTTTTATTAAACTAGTGACATGCAATTCATACATTGGTCTTATATTGATTGAATATATAGCATTATTTTTAATGATATCAAAATACTTTTCTACTGTGTCATTTTTAGTTGAACAAGTATTAATACCCCCATTTTACCCCATGGTGGATGAAAATGTGGGTAGTACGAAAGTACCTGTTAATTAAAAATAAAATATGTTAATGGTATGAATGAAAGAAAATGCACTCATTTCAATGTTTCCTTAAATCACTTCAAGAAAAAGATGCTCAGAAAAAGATTATTTCCCAAAATATTCAGCTAAAGAAATAATGTCCACGATTACCAAATTCAGATTCATCCAGTATATGGTAAATGTTACTTGGTTTCACACAGGGGTGTAAGCAGGGGATGGCTGGTGGGGCTGTAGCCACCTCCGAAATAAGTAAACATAAGCTGTGAAAAATATTACGTATTTGTGGGTGCATTTGAGAATTCGTCTTGAAAATTTTGAGGTTCAAACACGGCGTAAGCCGAATTTAATATTTTCTCTAAAGTATGTTCTCCAAGTTTTTAAATTCGACAAAGTAATCGGATGTTTGTGCACATTAATATTATTGAAATATCCTGAAGAAGTACTTGTTATGTTGTTAAAATATATCTCTGTAGGAAAAATACTGAAACATCTAAATTTTTACGGTAAAGAAACGGTATTTTTCAATATGCCCTATTTTGCCACCATACCACCATTTTCTACCACCTGGCCCTGTCTTTGTAAATGGTCACACATCGGAAAAAATCTGCATTGCAATTCTGTTCTTTGATATTATGGATTTTGTAGAGAGTTGCAGGTTTTTCGTGTATCGCTTTATGGTAGGGAAGAATCATACCAATATTGTTTGTCTTCCTTTCTTAAGCAGTTAGTTTATTTTGTGTTCAATGTCCTTCGGTCAATCTCTAACAACTAAGTATCAACTAAGTATTGTTTAGCCTTCGAGCTGCAGCATTAAGACAAATGCAGTTGAAAGTACTTCATAATTCATACGTTTGGCTTGATTTAACTTCATCGTACAGTTTCATTTAAATACCACGGTTATTTATAATAAATTATACGTTCCAGAGAAGAGATAAAAGATCCTCTAAATGCAGCTGAGAATAACGCTTTGGAAAATGATATGTTAAAGCGAACTTCCCCATTTTCACGACTTCAACGCACTTTCATTAAAATTCAGAACATCGAATTCCCTTGACGTAAATTAGTAACTCGACATTAATCCCTTCGAAAAGCACCAATTGCTGCCATTTTAAAACGTGCTGCGTCGAAAATATATTAATTTACTTTGCAAACGTTGACTGCCGAATGGACGAGAGTAACTCTCTTCGTCCAATCTCTGAAAAGAGATCATCTGCGAAAGTAAATACATTTTGATGTTCAAGCAAATCGGTTTGGTCACGCACCTCTCTTTCTGTTTAAACAGCCAAGCATTTGGCAGCCATGATAACATTTTCGTTCGAGCACGCTTTAGAGCAAGTATTGATGGACAAATATGAGTGGAATGCATTGGGAATGCGTTAAAGTAATATGTTAATCATATTGTATATTATTTCACTGATTAAGATATGGGTTTTTATGAATTCTTTTTCAAAGAAATGCTGTATATGTTTAGTTTTTTACCATCTTTATGAATTGCATTGTAAAAGAAAATGTAAGCTTTTTCGAAGAAATGTTGCATATTTTTATTTTCTCCATCTTAGTGAATTGTATTGTGAATAAAATACAGGTTCCGATAAATTATTTTTAGAAGAAATGCTGCATATTTTTAGCTAGAATTTAACTAGGACTTGGTAATACCAATCGGATAATACTGATATTATAATATTTCTTAATTTATCATAAAAAGTATATGTGAACAATTAAATGCAGACGTAAAATATTTTTGTTTCATTTACAGCACATTCTCTTACCTACAACTGATATGTACGTTGATCCTGAAGCAGTGAGACCATCTGGATTTCTGGCGACACACGTGTATTCTCCTTCATCTGCAGCTTTTTGTACGTCATGTATCGTCAGGCTGCCGGACGGGCTTATTTTATGTCTATGATCAAGTGGCAAAATTATACCTCCTAAAAAAAGAATAGAGAAATTCAGCTGAAGATGTTTTAAACTCCTGTAAATGAATTTGTGATGTATGTTGTGGATGGGTGCATTGCGAAGATTCGAGATACATAAATTCAATCACTGTGATCATGTGGCAAAATCATATACCCTAAAAGAAGAATACAGATATTTTTCTGACAGTGTTTTACTGGATTCAATGAAATTTTAAGGTATACTGCGGATGAAAAGAGACAATAATACTAAAATTTACATGAGTATTGATTTCATTAAATTTGAAATTGAGTGTGTTATTATAATGTTATCTATTTTAGTTATAATTATATATATATTTTTTTCAAATTGCTTTGGATGGAGATATTGTGTGCTTCGATGTTTAATATTTTTATTTAATTGGTATATTGTAGCATATTTTTCATATTGATTATAAATTAATGCCTAAATATATCTGCGATATTTTTGTAATAAAGCTCATCGAGTGTATACAGTGCGTCCCCAGGTGGTAATGAGCTTTAATTATTTATCTATTAGAGATAAATGGACAGTGTAAATTGAAAGAAAATGCTCAAAATAATGTCTGAAATAACACTTCGTGAAGACAAATTTCCTCTCGTTAATTTTCAAAAAGTTACACACGTACAATTTTTATAAGACCCTTTAGAAAACAATTTCCAATTAGTAAAATGTGCCCCATAGACTAATGAGTTGACATACAAAATTTGAGAACTATATCTTAAAATGTGTCAGAGATATGAAGATAAATATAAGGCAGACTTAAATCACTTTTCAATGGTTCTCGAAGGGAAAAAGAATCACATCGAATGATCGCATTTCAGGGTTCGAACGGAAATTACGAGATGAATTTTGTTTCCCCTTTAGCAATAAACGCTTATATTCAAAATCATGTATGGTCCACCCCCCGATCACCTTTCTTTAAAAAAAATCACTGAGATATTGTATGATGAAAGGCTCAAATTTGGTGCATCATCTCATGAGTGCATGGGGCACATTCTACTAATTGGGGTTGTTTTTGTACGGGGATCGTATACAAATTAAAAAACTGTAACTTTTTGAAAATTAACGAGAGGTATTTTTTCTTAATGGAATCGTCGTACAGCAAAGTTACAGATACCAATAGTTTACGATTGAAGTACACTTTAATTTGCTATGCATAAAACTTGCATAAGGTGTTATCTACATAATAAAATTCGCACCAACTTCTTTTTCTCAATAGCAACCCCTAGATTTCACTTCATATTTCAAAAATCTGGCTCATTTTAACCCCGGATACCCATTTTCAATAAATTTGAACTGAAAATGGGTGAGTTATGAGCTTCCTAAATCCCCTCCCCGTATGTTAAAATATTTTTTCATACTTTAACTCATATCTCATTTAATATTGATAATAAGAATAGAAAGGTTTTCAAAACAGTGAGCAGTCGTTTTGCATTTTTCCTTTAAATCATGTGTACGAACCAAGGAAGTTATGAACTCATTTGGACCACAGACTAAATATTCTAATTCCTTCCCTTGATTGTCTCAGTAAAAAAACTTTAAAAGAGATGGAAGCAATATTATCCTTGAAAATATTATTTATTTCTTTTAACTCTCGCGAGAGAAATGAATGAAAGCCGAAAAGTTCGGAACCTACAAATAGGATTTTTGAATTTGCAGAAAGTCCCTTAAAAACGCGCAAAAATTAATTCGCAATATTTCCGGAAATTATCTTAGAAAATTGGTGAAATTTTATATTTAGGGTATTTTGAAGGTTTTCTTTCGTTTAATAAAGTCAAAGTACAGTGTTACCATTGAGAAAAACGAAATTGATGCAGAATTAAATAGGAAGACGGCCCATTATGCAAATTAAATTAATATTAAATTAAAGTATGCGTTATTTGCAAACGAATGGCATATATATAACTTTGCTGTACGACGAACGACGGCGAAATAAAGAGCAAAGGGGCTTTTTTTCCGCAGGTGTACATTTCCGCGAATCGTCATCAACGCACGCATCCTTCGATGACGTATGCACACAGTTTCATCTGAAAAAGAACACGATGGGGCGAAAGTGTATTTTAAAATTTTAATCTGGTAAAACCTTTTTAAATATTTTCAAATGTAAGCTTTATGACGATACCTTTTGATAGTTTATAAATGTGTTTGTAAAGCGCAGTTTGTAGCACACAATTTAAATAGCTAAGTAATACTAGACAAAATCACACCTCCAATTTAAAGAAAATATTGAATGTGCGTGTTGAATGATCAAGCAGGTAAAATGGACTGTTGAAAATATCAGAATCGTTATATCTTTTAAGATTATAATATTTTTTAAATAAGCTTGTTTTACGACTACAAAATAATTAAGAATTTCTGATTCATCCGTGTACTTAGAAAATTTTAATTTAATAAACCGTATGACAAACGAAAAAGGTCACTTAAGTTATACCCCCGAGATTTCAAGTAAAATATTCAAATAAAAATTAAGAAATAAGAAAGTTTAAATAAAAGTATCATTACAATAAAATTATTTCTGTTGTTTCTTAGTCTCATATGTTTCGAAAATTGCTTTTCGTATAAAATAATAAATGTAACCTACATATGAGATAAATGCAATAACAGAGAAAAAAAAGAAAAAGAACTTCTTTTTTTACTTTTTTCTTTTCGTAAAGCAGATTTTCTATACAAAATAAGAAACGATGCGTACAAAGAAATCTTTTTTATGCCTGCAAATATGTCACTGAAAACAAAAAGTGTCTTCCTAAAGAACAATCCCATACTCAGATTTATATATATATCATAGTGACAGAAAAAGTAAATCTCAAGGAAAGTAATCTGAGTAACACTACGATTCATTTTTTAAAAACTGTCTTATAAACGTTTTACGCAAAGAAAAAAAGGCGTTTTTACTTGACCTAAATGTACGCTTTCAGAAAACCATTTTACTGAATTTTGCTGTCACAAAGTAAAAAAAATGGCTTATTTAAACGCGACTTTTTAATAGAATAATAGTATTTTGGATAATTAAATACTCTGCGATATTTGTCATTTTTTTGTATTAACTAATGAGAATTTAAAAATCTCGAATGATGTCAAAACTGTATGCAGGCATTTTAACGACATTCTTTCCAATACTTTAAATTCAATTCATCTTCATTGTTTTCCACATATTCAATGAGGAAGCATTTTATCGTAGTTAATTTTACTTATAATGTTTTTTTACGAAATTATACAGCATCATTTCTCCTTTATAGGTAGGACGTCATTTGTATGGAATAATTAGCCTTAGTGTCGCTACGAAAAATATTTTAGGGAATTTATTTAACAGAATATAATAGTTTTGCATACAATTAAGTGAGAGTAAAACTTGCGTATATGTCGATATATGGACGTTTTGAAACGTAGTGTAATAATTCAAAATGAAAATGAAAAAGAATTATTCTTGATTTTGAAATTTTATTCAATGGAAATAGACTGCTTATATACATTTAACAAAATGAAATATATGGATAGTCTTGGATATGCAGTGAGCACTACTTTTCTGAAAGATTGAACTTTTCTGAATAATAACTAAAACAATTTTAAAAATCATGTTCAATTATTTTATGATGAGCTTTTCATTTCATCATCACGCATAAAAAAATATGTGAACATTTTTTTTTCATTAAACCAAGAATATACTTTAATAAAGGAAAATCAGAAACCAATTTTAGAGCAGTTCTGATCTTAGTAGCGATTTCTTGATTTACTTCCCCTAATCAGGGCCAGAAAGAATAGAAAACTGGGAATTTTCCTAGATTACTTACCTCAAAAGCGAATAGACTTAGCACCACTAGGACGCTTTTCTCCCTTTAATTACAACGCATCTAATCAGCTAAAGTTTTGGACCTCATAAAAGGCCCACGGGAAGAAAATTTAAGTTAATTTATTACTTTCTAACGAAATTAGGGCGTTTCCCAAAAGAGTGATGATGAAAGGAAACTGGTGTCCTAATTTGTATGTTAAAACTGAATTGAATTCTATAGATCTGCTCGAGCTTGCAATTGTTTTAAACGCGTTAAAAGAAGAATTAGTCTGCTAAAGGGTAGAAAAGGATTGCATTGTCTAGTTTAACAGGAAGCCTGTGAAATTTATTTGGGAATAATTTGTCTTTTCAGGAAATGTTTAAATTGATTTAGAGTGAGATACCTCAAGGAGTTTAGCAACTAAATTATCTGATGAACTAAAATACGCACGTTACACTCGAACATTTACAAACAATTCAGTACAATACGAAATGGTAAATTAGAGTAAGAATAAATACGAAATTCATAACGAAAATTCATAACTTTTCATTTAGAGGCGTAGCTAATTTAAGGAAGCATGCAATTTGTTTTGTTCCGATTTAATAAAATGCATTCTCCACTAAAATTAAAGATCTGGTGGAAATCAAACAAAAAGTATCACGTTTCTTATTTAAACATAAATCAGTATGACGCATTCCGTTAATTGGAGAATTTGAAGTCGAGTATTCAAAATATGAATGACTAGTAATCACTTATACATTTTAGATAGTTTGTGTGGAGATGGCGATATTAACCTCTTGCGTATCAAAATTTGTTTGCATGAACCACTTTTGTTAACTTTAAATATCTTTGTCGGTGTTTTTGTTTCTTTGTTTGTTTTTTAATTCTATATAATACTCTATAACGATTTCGGACAAGATTTTCCAACTCCCAAAGAGGCAAATAAATAAAGAAAGAAAAATTAATAAAATATACAAACAAAACACTAGCCTTATTTTTTCTCCGCTATCTATTCAGGGTATCCCAAATACACACTTTTTAATGCTTTATCTATTATAAATTGCAGGGAATGTAAATTGAAAGAATATTGAAAATAAAGGAGTAGAAAAGACTACATTAAAAAAATTACTCTTAAATTTACAAAAAGTTACACCTTCTAAATTCGTGTATGACCCCGCACAAGAAAAAAAAAAATTCCGCCGTTCGTCATAAAACGTCTCAAGACAAATTCGTCATATGACATGAATGTAAGTATCTTCTGACTTAAACCACTTTCAATGGCTCTCGAAGGGAAAAAAGTCATGTCGAACGTTTTAAGCGTTCAAATCAAGTCGTGTACAACGCCTGGTCGTCTTTTTCTAAAGATTTCTCTGCGACAGTTTTCGTTCGACTAGTTTCGACTAATTTCGAAAATTTTTTTTCTTGTAAAGGACTGTATACAAACTTCGAAGGTGTAACTTTTTAAAAATTAATGTGAGGAATTTTTTCTTAATGTAGTCTTTTTTTCCTAACTAATTTTGAGCATCTTTTTTGAAATTTAACTCTCTCAACTTATCTCTCATAGATAAGAATTAAAGCGAGTTATCACCTTCTTGAGACAACCTGTATATTAACACTTTTATCCATATTAAAGATAATCCTAAGTCGCACCCGTATGATTATATTATGAAAAGGAATTTAAAGAAAATAAGGAATTATGAAAAGGAATTTAAAGAAAATATACAAAAAAATCTCATTTTTTAATATACCTTTCTGCCAAGTTATGCTTTTAATTGGATATCCACCAACAGGACAGTTGAGCAACAATTCCTGACCAGATATGGCTGAAATGTTCGGGAAGGGTCTGACAAACGGTGGCCCGTACACGTTAAGTCTTGAGGCGTGCCACACTGCTCCCACATCATTACTCACATCACAGCGGTATATCCCTGAGTCTTCCACTCGTGCGTCAGTTATATTGAGGTAGCTTGTCACATGACCTTGGGGCGATATAAAGTCTCCGGTTTTGATCCTGGGATTGAGGGCTGTGGATAGGACTTGGTCGTACAGAGACCATATCACTCGGGGGATAAAATTTCCTGCCGAAACACATTTCAGACTGACGAATTCTCCAGAATGGACAGTTGTGTCCGGAAAAGCCGACAATA
The DNA here is from genome assembly GCA_038373885.1 of Cheiracanthium punctorium. NCBI lineage: Eukaryota > Metazoa > Arthropoda > Arachnida > Araneae > Cheiracanthiidae > Cheiracanthium > Cheiracanthium punctorium. The sequence continues at coordinate 685,218 of JAWZYV010012697.1, read as the reverse complement.
GGTATGGTGGTACATCTGGAAGAAGAAAAATTATTGTTTGAATTTAGACGAGTTGAAGGTTAATGGCATGTTCGAATAAAAGTCTTATGTGTAAGACCAAGTTGTATGTGGGTCATTACATTTCAATAAAAAGAGCTAAAAAAGACACAAATAGGAATTTTTGTCGAGTAAGCCTTCAAAATGAAAACACAGACGCAATTTATTAATTTATACAGGGTGAATCTAAACTCTTTGGCAAATCTTTAAGGGGTGATAGGGCACACAATACGGAATCGTAATCACACAGCAATCTGAGGTGAAGAACACAGTTTTAACTTACCCGGTAATAATCACTTTTGGAAAAGCATTGAAGTGTCCGTCTAATTTCTTAACCAAGTTTCATAAACAATACGCTCGTCTCTGAAAATTTCATCCATGAAATAAAATAAAGGTTTTAAACTATCCATTTTAGTCTTCTGTTTTCGGAGAAAAATACATTAGTTTCTGGCAAAACATTGGTCCGAAAGCATACTGTTTTTTCAGCACTTTTTTCCAAAGTGATTATTAACAGCTATACCAAGACGACGTTGCCGACCCCACATTGCTATGTGATTCTGATTCCTTATTATGTGCCCTATCACCCCTTAAAGTTTTGCCCAAGAGTTTAGATTCACCCTGCATATATGAGGTGTGTCTGAAAAATCCGGTGAATGGTCCGATATGTCAACGGCAACATATGCTACGCGCACGCGCTTGCACATGACGATCCAGAGACATGTCAAGGTGCGTCAACTAGCAGGAAGCCTCGTGGCTGTCAGGAGAAATTTCGCTACGGGCAGTCGAACGAAGTCAGTGTGAGAGGTAGTGTCACCGTGCAATGGAACAACGAGTGAACATCAAGTCCTGTTACAAATTGCGTAAAACGGCTACGGAGACACATGGAATGTTGGTGCAAGTGTACGAGACGGAAGCCGTGAGCAGAAAATGTGTTTACGACTCGTTCAAACGTTTTCGCGACGGCAAGGAAATGACTGATCAGGAGTCACGGTCGGTTTGGCCGTCGACAAGCAGAGCACCAGACATGAATGAGTGAGTACGAAACATGCTGGAGAGAAATCAGCGACTGACTCTAAGATTGATGGGGGAGGAATTGAGCATTAGCAAGGAGACGGTTCGCACCATCGTCCACAAAAATTTGGGTAAGAGGAAGATATCTTCCCGATTTGTGCCACACATGCTGAGAGATGATCAGAAAGCAAAACGGATGGAAGCCGCTGGAGATTTCATTACCATGTGTGATCGAGATCCATCCTTTCTGCGAGCCATTGTCACAGGGGATGAGACCCGATGCTACCAGTTCGATCCGGATTCCAAGCGGCAATCGATGGAATGGCGATCACCGCCTTCCCAGGGACCCAAAAAGTATGGCTGTCTAAAGTCCAAGGTCAAGACAATGTTGATCGCTTTCTTCAACAACGATGGAATCATCCATCAGGAATTCGTTCCTGTGGGTCAAACCGTGAACGCCGCATTCTACGAGGAAGTTTTGAAAAGGTTGCTACGACGCAGACGGCGTGTTCGGACACAGTTGAACAGGGCTGGGCAGTGGGTCCTGCTGCACGATAACGCGCCTGCTCAGTCTGCAAGCCACGTGTGCCAATTCTTGGCTTAGCGTGGCGTAACTGTTCTCGATCATCCACCGTACTCCCCTGATCTGGCCCCTGCCGACATCTTTCTGATTCCTCGCATGAAGGAGGTCCTAAAAGGGTCACGTCTTGCGGACGTGTCGGCCATCCAAGGATGTGTGATATCTGTTCATTGATCGATTCCGCAAGAGGCATTTTCTGACAGTTTTCAGAAGCTTTATGAACGGTATCAAAAGTGTGTTGTGTACAATGGCGATTAATTTGAACGCCAACAAATGTAATTTATTTGTGTCTTCTGTTTTGTTTCTTTTCTAATAATATTCACCGAACTTTTTAGACACATCTCGTATATATATATACATATATATATATATGTATATATGATATCCGTAAAAATAAAAATGATATCCTTATAAATAAAAATGAAAATATGTGTGTTTGTTTGTTTGCATGAATAACATACAAATCCAAACCCTTTAATCATACGAATTGAAATTTTGCACAAGTACGTAAAATGATGCAGAGCATTTTCTAGTCTTCTTTAAAAATTTGAAAATCCACCCATTCCTCAATTTTAAACAATGTTTTGCTATTTTCAGGTCTTGAGAATATTGAGAGTAAAAAATATAAATCCTTTGAGTTACACAAACTTTTGTATCGTAAGTGAAATGACGACATTTTGTTTTTGAAGGGAAATTTGTGATTCCAGTTCGTTGAAAACAGCTTCTCGAAATCCCACAGTTCAACTTATTTTCACGAATAAAATGATTTCCTTTGCATTAAGTATTGATATAAGAGGGACTGTTCACAGCAAAGCAAAATCATTCGAATATGAAATATTTCCGGACACTCCTGGAGAAATTCTTTAGATGAACATATAATTCCAATGACAGGAATAAGCGTTTTGAAAATTTGTGGAATTTCTTTATGAGTGCGTTTGTAGGAATTTTTTCCATTCGAAAGATTCTGGATTGCTAGGAATAGACTCAAAGATTAACATACTGAGGATTTCAATTTTTTAGTTGCTTTTGTTTGGCAATAGTTGAAGTCTTGGCTTGCAAATGAAATTTGTTATTTTGAGGCAAGTGCACTTATGACGAAAGAAAATAAAAATTTGGTATTGTGATATTAATTATAACTCAATCAATAAACGCTGAAAATTCATAAAATTTTGAATAGGTTTTGCAAAATACAGTCAATTTTGATTGCGTCAAATGATTGTGAAACTTTACAATCAAATGACGAATTTCAAAAATTGGATATTTGCTATGATGGTGTGGATTAAAGATTATACGCCGGGTGCTCGCAACGTATTTCAAGAAAAAAAATCATAAAATTCCATTAGGTGGTGCTTTGCATGCAAAATTATCAAATTTAACCATGGAACAGATGGATACTGAATGTACATTTTAACATTTATTCAATAGTTTTGGGGCAGTTATTAAATTATTTAGGCCATTTTGCAGCTGAATTTGCCATGCAGAATGCCACGTAGTGGGTAATTTTCGAACTAAACTTTTTTTCAAATCTTCCATGAGCTCATCTCCTATACAATCTACTACCATTTGGTGGAAATTGCTCATCCATTTCAACTCCTGAATGCTGTTTATAAGTGAACTTTAATTATGACTACCCTGTATTTGGTGCTGTAAAATACGCTATAAGCATGAAATGCATACATAATGTAACAGACGAACAAGTAAAATTATAGGGTGTAAAACTACAGGTGCACTATTCAAATGCCAAAATGAACATAATATTTAACATCAATGCAGTTTTCAAAACGGTAATTTATTCAAGTTTAAAACATCATAATATATTTCTTAACAAAACATGTTATTAAATTTGTTTTGAACAAACACTCCCTTTCAAAATCTCTAAACATAAATGTTGAGGTATGAAAACTTTATCATAAATATTTAAGCATTGTATTTGAATTTTAGTTTGTTTGAAACATAATTGCACAGCCCAAACAATGAAAACTAAGATAAAAATTCCAGTTTTCATATAAACCAACTTTATTTTTTTTACTCTTTGCAAAGTTGCTTTTATGCTTTAAAAGGGCGAAGGTTACTGAAGCATAATACTAAGTACACACGATTTTATACATAGATGCATCCGCTTTCGGCATCCAACTTCTTTTATTCTTGGTTGTCTGCAATATTTAAAAAAAAATTAAAATCGTTTCTTTTAAAAAACAATTATGTTTTTATCTCTCCCAAAGCTTTTCTTTGGTGAAAAGATAATGAGTTTTCGTAACACGAAGGTATTTTAATTAATCTTTCTGCTTGTTTTCTTGCCTCTTATAAATTGAAAGTAAGTTCCTTTAATGAGTGTTCTCTGTAATATATTTCACACTTTTTTTGCGTGTATGTAGAAAACTAAATCCTTAAGTAAAGAATAAGTTTTAAATAAAGAATAAGTTGCTTTTATATAACGAACTGTGTTTTTTATAATCATGGTACCTTAATGTAACCTGGAATGAAAAAAAAATTGCTAAAATAAAATTAAATAAAACTTGAATAAAATATGTTTATTTTAAGAAAGTATGCAATTTTATGTTAAAAAAATAATGTATGGTTTAACGTTCCTCTCTAAAATGTTTTAAACAATTTCACAGAAACATCAAATAATCATTAAGAAACATTTTAAAATTAGAATAAGTGTTCTTATTTACTATTACTACCTTTTTTTTCTTTAGAAATTTTAAATGTTGAGAAAGTGTGGTTACTTATGTTTTTTGAGGATATTTACATTCAGATTACAGTACGTGTTTTAATTTGGGCTGCCAAAATTTTTAATGTACCAGGATGTAATTCAGAAAACAAAATTAAGATCATCTCACTGGTGTTTTGTATTGCACTTCCCTCGCACGCAGTTACAGTTTCATGAGCTGTAATGGCAGTTTAATATATTTTTTTTAAATGGGTCTAAAGGTAACTATTTAAATCATGTTTGAACAGAATTAGAGAAAAAATGCCGAAGTTTCAAAATATTGTTCAAACATGCTCCCAACCACTCTTCCTTTTTTCCGGCATGCATTGATTTTTAATATATTTGCTCTTCTATTTTAATGACCGATTCATAATAGTTGCTTTTATTATAATCATTCTTAAAGAAAGTTGATTTAAATACATCAAATAGCATAGTTCAATCACAACAAAATATCTAAAAATCAATATTCAATAAAGTTCTGAACTATTATTACTAAAGAATGCCCAGTATTGATATATTTGAAATTATTTTCAATAATACTAATTTAGAGCTTCTTTAATTTATAGAGATATCTTAATAACCAAACTATTCCTTTTTAGAGTATATGAACTAATTGAAACAGGTTTTGTCTTTACATACTTTCCAATAGAACAAGAACGATCAATCTAGTTAAAAAGGAGTACAATATTCGAAGTGAGGTGTCATAAAATCGTTTAATGATATTTTATGAAAATTTTACATAAAGTCATATGTGCTAACACAAAGAAGTATTTTTTGATTCTGAGGAAATGGCGTATTGTTATTATTTGTATTTGTTAAACCCTAGTTAAAAGATTTAATAAAGGACAATAAGTTGCATTATGTTCCTTCATTTAACCTTGTTGTTGTCTTGAGTCATAGTTCCATAAGGCACTGTGACTCAAAATATACCATTTTTTTTCTGTGTTTTGAAGTGAGGATCAACTTTTTCTTAGATTTCGTTTTTGCAAATGTGTTGATCTGTTTTGAAATTTGGTAATTAAGTAAGCTCCTTAAATTAAATAAAAAAAAGAAAAGTATTGTATTTATATTTCTTAATGTTCTCCACCTATAAAATCAGTTTTTGTGAAATATTTGAGATACAAAATTCTTATTTCACGTAAAAATGATATTTCTTTGTTTTTTCGTTTTGTTTTTTCCATCCATTATACGGCATTACATTTTGATCTTTGTGTATATCCTTCTCGTTAGCTTAAACCAAGTCTAATAAACTGCATATTATATTCGGTGTCTATCAAAAAACCTGCGATGTTCCAACTTAACTTAAGAAAGGCAAGATATATTGCCATAAAGACAGTTTCTAATTATGCACTGTATGACGTGATAGGTAATAGCGACATCTTGCGTCGCACGTAAAGTTTGAATTAACTGTCTCGAAAACTATAAGATTTAAGTAACGCCTTTTTCTTTTAATCTTATACAATGCTTTGATTAATTTTAATATTTAAATACAAGCAATTGGTACATTAAACATTAAAAAACATGGAATGCTTTTCCAACCTAACTAGTAATATTTTGCATGTGGCATCACCTACGTCTTCGCTTGTTCGCATACAATTTATATTGAATTTTTCATGATATGTATCCTTCACAATTAATGTTAAGTACTTTTAAGAAGCATTGTTGTTCCATAAATTTTTCGAAGCCTTATCTTAAAAAGAATTTTTTGTGAATTCTGTAATATTGCATGTTATGCATCAGTTTAGGGTTTTACTTCAGTATTCCACTAAATTTTCGTTTACTTCAATTTTTAATTTTTTTTTCTATGTGAATTTTATTTTCTAGGGAAGACATTCTGTTCGACTGACTGCAATCCATCGAATTATCGTTTGTAAATTTCTTCGAATTGAGCATTTAAGATTGCGAGTTTCTAGAAACAATAAACAATGCGCGCTTATTCCTCCCAAAGCTGATATTTCTTGGACCGTTCTAGACCCTTGGAAATTAAAGAATTTTCACCTACCTGTGCTAAGCAGCCAGTTTTTCCATGCAGAAGAAAACCGTTCTGCAGAGTATTGCCAGCAATATGTATAATATATGTGCAATAAAAGCATTTATAAATACTGACATTCAAATAATCATTTTCATGGAAATATACTAAGAATTCTTTGTCACCAATAAGGAATAAATATTTCGGCTTAATAAGATTTAATGCTTTTGTACGCCGACACCAACTATATGCATAATGCATATACAATAAAACCATGTATAAATACTTAAATGCAAGTAATCATTTTCATGGAAATATAATAATTCTTAACCACTTTGAAGTAATGAGAGTTTTGGAATAATAAGGCTTAATGATTTTGCATATTGATTCAAATTTCAATAATATCTAAGCCACTTTAAGATTTTAATGAACTTAAAGATTCATCTTGAATTCTATTAAATACAGCACGTGATCTCCGGGGATTGCACCTAGTAAAATGAAGAAAACAATCTTCCAATACAAAAGTCGAATCGGGAACAATGCGCATCAGAATAATCTGTAAAATCCCCTTGTTTTGCATTCACTTCTGAGAAAATGCTGTTTGCTTAGTATCCGAATTCCATAAATAAATATGATTACTTTAATTGTTATTGTTAACTAACTACAGTTTTCTGTTCTAAAATTCAGTTAAGATATCGAACTAAATTATTTAACAGTTATTGACAATAAACAGAAGTTTTGTTTGTAAGTATTTCTATCTTTTGTGATGAAAGGAGATTGAAAGATAAGAGATTTTTACATAAAAACCATAACGTAGCTATGACGCACCATTTTTCGGATCATACGCCATTTTTTTCATAAAAAAGTTAAATGTGCTATACAATCAAACAAACTTTTTCACTTACGTTCACGGGTAAATACGGGAATGCTTTATTTTTAAGGGAGGAAAGGTGGCGACATGTGAACATGAGATTTAAGTTGTTCTAAGGAAGAGAATTCAAGCATTAAATTTTCGATTATTTGAGTATCAAAGATGGTTCGAATTTTGATGACAATGTATTTTGGAGAGTATATGTGCTTCCTTTTAACATAGCATCCTGAATTGTAAGAAGTAAAATATTGCTGGGCACGAAATTATTTCGAAAGTCTTCAATCTGTTCCAAAACAGTACTAAGTCAGCACAAGGATAAGATGTGACAATTGAAATAATACATGCTCCAAGTTTAGTGCATGCCCACCTATTTGGCCACCCCTGATGTAAGTAGTTCCATTCCACATGATTTATCACGGAGAATATAATTATGCGTTTTCAGTGTTCGAAAAGGAGTGTATTAGTATATAGGGAAAACATTTCGTATTGGGCATGGAAAGTAATACAGAAGAGGTAATTTTTTGGTAAATTAAAGAGAAATTATTAATGATGCGAATTGAATATATTAAAAATCTATTTATTTTTTTAATTAAGTGTTTGAAAATGGCCAATATGCTAAAAAAAATCTTAAAACTTATAATTTTCACCGGGCTGTATCGTTAAAGCGACTTAATGCACTAGGGTACATCCGAAAACCACCATTCAGAATACACATACATTTACATACTACTTGATTCAAATACTTCATTGCGGGTGAAAGATTACTTAAAAATATGCTTATTCATACATCATAAAACCACCAATCAAATAACAAATATCAAATATATTTCTATTTTATCTACTTTGCTTTATTTATTTATTTTTTAAACCTTTGTTTTCAAACTCAATGAAATAGTTACTTACCTCCAATTTTTATTTGAGCTGTGCCCTGTGCACCATCTACGTCATTGTAAGCATAGCACTGGTACATCCCTTTATCTTCTCTTCTGACCGAAGTAATGTGCAACACATCCCGAGATAGCAGCTGTACCCTTGAATTAGCCACTAAATGCCTTTGGTCTTTGCGCCAAGTGATTGTGTGTATGGGATGGCCAGTTACAGAACAGTTTAGGACAGCTGTTTCTCCAATGTTAAGTGTTTGAAGTTCTGGAATAATGTTTACCCTGAGAGGAGCTATTAATAACAAAATAGATATTATATTAAAAGGTAATTGTCAAAACTGTTTATAAACATTTATATGGAAGTGTTGAAAATATGCATTAAATACCATTGTTAAGTCAAACTCATATACTTTATAGAAATTTTCGTGTTTATGTTATAAACTAAATATATGGAAATATCTGCAAAGTATGTTATGGGGAAGTTTTCCCCAGGTTCACATCCCATATTTTTTATGAAGGCGAAACCCAGGCCGTGAAGAAACAACAAGACTTTATAGTGGCAATTCCATTTTATTTTAATATCAACACATAACGTTAAAATTATAAAGTCCTACGGTGGCTGAGCAGACCCCACAAAAAAAAAAAACGCATGTTCACTTGACAACTGCTAAGGCGTGAATGAAGACGAGAAACGCATTTTGTTTGGCACGCCACAAGGGCATGCCAAACAAAATGCAAAATTAACTTGACGCCATTAGACGTTAAGAACATTTCCATATAATTATTTTTGAATCCCAGTCTCGCCAACAGGATAAAACAAACAATCTAGCAGCAAAATTGTAACACAAAATGAAAGCCAATGTTATTTAGAGATTTGATAATATATATGGTCATAAACAAATCATGAGAACAAAAATGCTAGACTTTACCAATGCAAAAGTGAAATAAAAAGGAAAAATTAATGAAAACGGAAGATTGCTTTTAAATACGGTAGGTGCAGAAAAAAACTTTACAGTCGAAGGGAAAAGAAATCCAAATCGAAAGTGCAAAGAATAAATTTTGAACACAGATTAAATTTAGAAATAATTAACAATTAAGTAATTGATAATTAAAAATAAGATATGTGATTATCTGCATCAGATATATTATTATGTTTATCTAGACAGTTAGCCTAGTTAGAAGCGAAAAAGATGATTCCCGCACCTAAAAATGTTAAATTTGTTCGAAAACAAAACATTGGATCTTGTATAATTAAGTGTTATATTATTTATTATCATAAATATGTATCTGGACAAATTAAAATGCATTAACTGTAATTTCTTCAGAAACATATATTCTTTTCAGATCTTGAAGGAATAATGAAATGTATGCGTTTCAAAATTTGGTAGGAAAGAAAAATAAATTTCATTCACATTTGCTCTCAAAATATTCAACAGGTTGTAAATGTTAATAAAATCTGAGTTAAAGACATGATTAAGCGAATCAACTAGATACATAAAAACAGGAGATAAATGAAATGAAAAGCATATTTAGATTGGCAGAGAGTTGAACATTATTTATATGCCTACTATTTGTAAAATGGATCATGGATTTCTTCAATCAATGGTATTTAAATTTTTCCCCTCGTTTTGGAAATCCCACTGCTCTTATTAAGCTAATTTCTGACAATCCATTAAAAAAGTAACGCATACATCTGAAACGGAATTTCCCCCCCCCCTTTTCTTTGCATATGTAATGAGTAGTGGTTTGCTTTGATAGGGTCTCCAGAAAATAGCACGCAGATTTCAAAATAAAAAATCTGAAAAAAAAATCATTAAAAGAATGAAGTCAGCGGTATCTTTTTATAATGTAACCTGTAAAAAGGTTATACTGAGTTTCGAAATAGTAGTTACCATAGCTACTAACATAAAATGTTGTCCACAGGCATCCTGATATAGAAGAGGGGGCGGTTATGGAGGAAATTTATTTGTTGCAAGACGTAATCTTTATACTGAAATAGAAAGTTATGGATTTGATGTCGAAGATTAAAAAATTCCCTTGTCTTCCGTTGTAGAAGATTAAAAAATCTTCGACAAGGGAAGTCAGAGCCCCCAAATCCCATTTAGAGTATTCAACTGCCAACAGATGTCACTGCAAGTCCATATCGATTGACGACCATTTTGTATCATGTAATTGAAAAAAAAATTGTATAAGTATAAATTCATTCTCTGCAAGCAGTGGAGCACAATCTTTTCAAAATATCCACCCTTGCGATATTCAGTGGAGCAGCATTTGAGTAATCAAATTTGCCATCACATCCGGTAATTTCTCAAGGGAAATGGATACACATGCCACACAAATCTACCATCTAAGCTTGTCTAGCATGCTCCGGTAGATAGTTTCTTTCAATGTGTCCCTGAGAAAGTTGTCAGAAGGAGTCAGATCGCGGCAATTACACGCGCGTGTGTTAGTGGTTTTTGTAAGTACTATTTCGAAACTTCTGCATATTTTTTTAACAGCTTACCAAATAAGCATACCGTTTACATCATCCTTCTATTGCTCTTTGTTTTTGAGATTTTTAAGTCTGAAATGCGGGTGTTATTCGCTTGACACACTGTAAATAAATTATTAATAAAGAAATCCAGAAAAACACACAGAGACACATTTGAAATCGGACACATATTTATTTCTTCATTTATTTATTTTGTTCTAGCATCTGTGTTTACCCTGCTCTTCAAACTTCCAAGCAAAAGGTTTGAAAAAGTAAAATTATTCACATCACAAGATTAAAAATTAATATTTGACTAGCCGTTTTTGAGCTTAAGAAAAGATGCATTTGTCAATTTTAATTGTGATTTTGAAATAATTTTATTATAAGGAATATGACTTCATGTATGGATAATGAATGCGAATTTTTTAATAGTTCTATAGAATAGAAAGAAACCAGCGTCGGTGAACATTTATTGGAATCGAAATTAATTAAGGATGTTCCTTTTAAAAGCCATGCATCACAGGACTTTTGAACAGCTTTAAATCAAAATAATGATGTTAAACACTCTAAAAATTAGTAGTGCTTCGTAACTAACTTCTTTATAGACTAACATTAACCGTCAACTTGTATGCCTCATCCAAATTTCAGAAAAAATTCATAATCACAAGTTTTATTTTCAAAAATTGACCGAAGTTTTACCTGTTTTTAGAAAATTGCAAAATTCCATATGATTAGCATTTTCTCCGGAACCTTTTCTAACTCCTACAGCTTAACTGTAATAGCACAGTGCAACTTGTAAAGAGACATTCCAATTTTTTTTTCGAGTCTTTTTGAATGACTCGAAATCAAATGATGAATCTGTCTGAAATTGAATTATTTAAAAATCTGATAAAATGTTGCACGATTTCCTAAGAAACACCTAAAAATGCAAACTATGAAAGGCATGTTTGATTGTACTTGATTGAAGCGTTAAGATGTTTCATTTTTTATCAAAAGAAACAATTAAATGTGGCATTTTATACTTTTGTAGCCCAATGGGCACAATTAGGAACATTATTAAAAATCTGATTAAGAATTTATCTTCATTAAAACTAACTTCGAGAGAAAACCGATTTCAATTAACATGCCTTGGATATTTTAATTAGTCTGACATAGTCCCAATTCAATTATGGAAGAACAGAAAAAGAGTTTCCTTAGTCTTTGAACAGTTTCTTGAGAGACGGCTTATTTATTTATTTATTTTTAATTTCTACTATTTCTGAATAACATACAAACTTCTTGTTAAAAAAATAATGTCAAGTATTTAACAAACATTGCTAAGAAAGAGAAATCGTAAAATGAAATAAAATAACCTACGCGCTTTTATGCTTAGAATGGCAGCACAGTGTGTCCCAGAACTAAGGAAACAGTTTTAAAGTGATTTAGTAAAAAAGAAATAATAATAATACAAAAAAAGAGGAAAGTAGAAATGTACAATTTCTTGCATTCTACTTTGGGAACCACGAAATTTTATTGCCTTCCCCCGGGAATTTTCAGAATTAGTTCAAATGGTTTACTAATGCACTGTTAACACTAGTTGTTCAGCATCTCACTATTGAATGAAATTAGCTCCCTTCAACCTCTCCATTGCAGAAAGGTTTTACCATAATTTGGTTTCATTGATCAGTTTAAACACCAAACCATGGTGCAACTTTTCTAAGTTTAAAGGTTGCTGCTAATTTAGAACCATTTTTTGGTGAAATATTGTATTACTTCTCTTAACAGTGTAGCAAACGGTGTCGAATGGAAAAGAAAAGTATTGGAAACGCATTTACAGTGACTGTTAGAAAACCGAAATGAAATTTTCAATATTATTATCATTACAAACAACATTATAGCACATCCTAGAGAGAAGTAAGTTAAAATCCTTGAAAACATTTAATTTGGAATGTTCTTCCATGCAGCAATGAAATGCTGTTCATGTTTTGCAATCGTTTAAAATTTTGACTATCAGCGACTTTCAGGTACTCCAAATACTAAATCACAGAACGTTACGACATGTACCTGGAAGGCCAGGCTGATACATAACCACCTACCATAGAAGGCTAACAATTATACTGTGTGACATTGTAACGGGAGACTTGTTTTCAAAAGTAGTTTATTGCACTACTATTTGACGCCATGCAGTAGATGTCCAGAAAGCAAGGATGTCAAAGTGTGTTATCGTGGTGAATTTTCCAATGGACGGTGGTACCGGTCTTCACTCACTAAGTCCTTTCTTTCAAATTTTTCAGCACTAATACGTAGAGCTCGTCTGCCAGATCGGCTTTATTATGGTCAAATGAATTTTTAAAGATTTATTATTTCAATATTACATGAAATACGTTACAGTGGTCTGGCATCAAAAGAGTCTTGGCAGATTCGCTTTTTACAAGGCGAAATATATCAAATTTGGCCTTAAAAACACCCACTTCAGCAACCTAACTTTGAAATTTGACCTTAAGAAGGCCTTTAGAATGACGTTAAGTAAAACGAAATGTAGAATCTCTGTCGTAGAATGTGCATATGATGAAAAGTCTCTGAAGTAAAAAATGGATCACATCCTTGAAGTAAAAGAAAAAGCAATGAGCATGACTTCGGCTTCCATCTTCTTTGAAGTACATGGGGAATCTCAGTGCACACCTTTAGCTAAACTTTCACTTTCCAGTGTTTTCATAGCAACTAAATTTTTTTAAGTCCTGCATTTTTTTTTTTGTTTGCGCTGCGCTGCTCCGTAGAATGTCAATGCTGATGTCTCTATGGAGTCTGTAGATAAGGCTCCACCTGAACAACTATATGAAATGCTCGGAAGCTCGAACGTAACTGACGCTAGTAAGTTTTTGAAACTATTCTTCTCCAATCGAACACGTCAAGGGCTAATGATAATGATCTGCGATGCACTGTTGTGGCATAAAAGTTCATAAGAATCACAGTAACCGATTACAAATGTAGGCATTTCCATTAACTACATAATTAATAAAAAATTACCGTTGACAATTAGGACGGTATCGGTTCTCTTGTCGCCAATTCCGTTCGTAATAATGCATTGATATTTCCCACCATCAGATATCATGACATTCTTTATGTGCAAAGTTCCTGATGTTATCTTTATACGCATATCTTCGTTAATAGGAAAAAGGCCTCCTGATGTTTCTTTTAACCACCTATGAAAATAATAAAAATGAATTAATGTTTTGTAAAAAAAAATAATAAAAAATTCGAGAAAAATCCCGTTAAGCATAATTGTGTTTTAAATAACAGAGAATGATCATTAAAATATACTTATATTTGTTCTAAAGAATGAAATGTAGAAATACAGTATTCATATACAAATTTAAGATTTCAATGGCTAAAAAGTACCCATGCTGACAGCAACAACGAAACAAAGTGCATATCATATAAGTAAATGAATTTTATTTTTTCTTCCTTACTCATAACTCTGCATGTGTTCACCTTTACTCAAAAGTACAGCATGAAACGGAATTTTGAACTTATTCCATACAGCAAAAGAAAGGGAAAAAATAAATCGAAAGAGGGTGTTCAGTGTTAATTAGTGCATTGATAAAATGAAGATATACTTTTACTTCAGCAAATGTTCTTTACTAATCTGTGCCGTAGTTTTTGTATTAAGGGTCATCTGCATAGTAAAGGAGAATCCAAGTTTTAGTATATGTATACACATTGTCAAAACATTACAAAGGTCTGATATTTTTAACGCTTTCTTACAAAGTAGAAAAGTACTTATCGATATGATCGTGCTTCTGTTCCTAATTACCGCAAATATTCATCGATTCAGACGCATTTTATCTATAACATCAGTGTGAACAATTATTTTGGTTGAATGTGTTGGGGTTTGCGGATTAAGGTCGATTGACTGCACGAGGGTCCTAGGCCTATAGGGGGAATGCCCTCCGCGGGGTACTTTATAAGGTATCCTAGACCGTATTTATGCGAGGTTTCGGAGAAAACAACGGGAGATTCCAAACGGCTAGATCGACAGGCGCGACCATGATTTATTTTGGTTAAAACAGATACATGTTCCAAAATGCAATGGAAGCGTGCGTCTCAGAAAAATATCTCAAAACTTTCTATATCGAAATCCAGATATGTTGATAACTCTGCTAATGATACATATTAAAACAAAATAGCGCAGTACATACGTCTCGGGTGTTACAACCTGTCCACCCTCCTTCAGCTGCAAAAAGTTCCAACTGTCACAATAGGGCAAAAAGAACGAACCCAAAAGAACACGACACAACTCAACTCCTCCGAAGCTCAGCGCGGCGAATGGAAAAAGAGAAAACAGAACTTTTTCGAACTTGATCTGTGAAGCGTGCACGTATGCGATCTGCTCTTTTAGAACTTTCGGAAAAATCAGTGAATAGTTTTTGTGTCATTAAAGTTTACTTGTTTTTTAATTACGTTTTTTGGATTTATTAGAATATCTGTCTCAATTTCGTCTTAGGAAGATATTTCGATATTTTTTCGACTTCGACGCTATTGTATGTCTGCAGTTCAGCGACGGACAACCAACACGGCAGTTTAGTGAGTATTTCGATTTAGAGATTCACTTATCATAAGTCTTAACAGTTAGTTGAGGACTGTTCTTGAAACAAACCTACACTTATACAGATGTGTGAGAATTTAAACTGTACTCAAATAGCTGAGAAAAACATTTGTTTATACTCATAGTATTTTTGATGCTTGGAATGTTGACTGCTGAAGTTTTTATCCGTTGAAAAATTCCTCTTAAAATTAGAAAAAAAAATATTATGGACTTGATTTCAAGCAGAGTGCGCAAATCTAGATTGGTATTTTTTGTACACTGAGAGATATGTTAGAAACATGAAGAATAGGGTTGATCGAAAAAAACCGAAATTCCTTTTTCAACTCATAATACCGCAGTAAAGTTGAAAATTTGGGTATATATTTTCCGATCGTGCATCTGCTCTCAAGTTTGCCGAGATTTGGAAAAAATCACCTTGTTTGGTAATTTTTGACAATTTTAAATTAACTTGTTTCTGAATGTAATAGCTCAAATTCTTATATATTTGAACCACAATAATACTCAAACATTATTTAAGTTCTATCAGTATTTTCAAGTCTCACATTCGCGACAATTTAGTGGGATTTTGATAAAAATTTATGTACAATGGAATATTTCAGTTTAAGGGGGAAAGGATAATAATTTACATTTTTTCCCATTATTGAATATATGTAACTATTTTAGAACTGTATAAATAAAGTTTACAACTGTAGTATTAGAATTGTATTGAGTGTCTTCGAAAAGAATTATTTATGCTATATGCATCAAAAGTAGCATGTATGTTAATCAAGAGTATAAGCTATCTTTATTCCACATTTTATCCAAATCCGTTCAGTCGCTTTTGTGTGATTCAGTCACAAACATCCAAACACACAAACGTACACATATATATTATTGGTAGGACTTGGAAATTTATGAACTTTAAGAAACACTCTTCGACTTTTCTTTCTTCTATTTTTAATTTGGAGCAAAACTAACATAATTTCCATGCCATTTCATGATTTTCAAACGCACGCAATTTGGAAAATAGAATTTCTGCTTTATTTCAAAAGCATAAATCATTTTGTATGGGCAAAACTTGACGAAACTCGCCAAGCGAAACTCGCCAAGCATGACAACGTAAAAACGAGTTTTAATTAATAATTAAAAATCTGAAATTCTAAGCAGCCTACAACCATCTCCAGGGTCCCATATATCTCTATACCAAAATTCATCATTATCGATTCCGCGGTTTATTCTTGAAAGCGTAACAAATAAACAATGTTATTTATAATATCAGTTAGGATAAAATGAAGAAATGTGTTTACAAATATTACTAACGTTCTAAAATAACTACATTTTAAATTTGTATTGAATAAAGAATGAAAAGAATTGTACATTAATATTTTTCCCCCTTAAATTGGAATCTATCATCGTAAGGAAATTTTTTTCAAAATCTCATCAAATTTGTCTGGACTGTGACACGTTGACATATTATAATAATATTTCAGAATTCTTTTTTGTGCTTCGAATACATATGAATTTCATCTTTTACACTGAGAAACATTGTAATTTAAAAATGTCATTTGCAACTTTTTTGCCCGAATTTGCAACGTTTCTGTGGTATTAGGAATAATCCTAATGAAGAATGCATGTCTTGAATTTCGTTAGTTATGTACTATGTTAGGTGCACTTGCTCTTTTATGAAAATACACCTAAAGAATTTCAGTAATGTGATTTTTGAGGATCAAAAGGGCCAGGGGATTAGCGATGTTGTTCATTTACCTATTTGCAAAAATTTCAAACACAATCTCTCTGACACTTATCGATTTTATCAGTGTTTTGAGCTTTACGAAATACTTGTCACGTGCTCAATCTTTCTTTTTTTTTATTCAGCTTTTTACTAATACAGTCGAAGCTTATAATAACTACAGTGGCACACTATGTGCCTTATACGGCAAGAAAATTCTGTGCAAAATGCATGCGATGACAAAGGCAATATTGCTTACAAATACATTTATGCCAATCTGTTAGCCTGAATATGAATTTTGAGAGCATCAATACCTGGGGCTTTTCCCATTGTAAGCTCTGTATAGTCTTTTAAATGACAATTACTCACTTTAAAGAATGCGTTCTGAAGTAACATACATTTTTTTCTTTTAATAAATAATGAAATATTTTCGCGTTTATAGTATATTGTGTTATGTTATTTGAAATTAAAAGTAGAATTACAAAAAAGAAACACACTCAAAATGCAATATATTTCGAGCTATACATTTTTTAATTCATTAGTTCACATAAAATTATGTGCGTGAAATTAAAAATATTGCATTTAAAATACGTTTGAAAAAAAAAAAAAACTTTCGTTTTAAATTTAGCTATTTTAAGCTTGAGAATCTTAATTTAATACTTTTTTTTAAGTACAAAGATATTCTTTGCATAATTTTATGAACTTCCTGCCTGAAATAGTCATTGTTATACTTCAAGAGTTTCCTCTTCGGAGATTATCAAATTTAAGTATAGACAATTTCAAATCCTAAAAGACCAAATAAGATTACTAATTCAAGAATGTAATCATTCGTTATGGCAAAAATCACATGAATAAATGTCATGAAATTCATGGAATTATATAGCACGAGGTTCTTTCTAGAATTAAGAACTACCATTGGGAGTAATTAGAGCGTCTGAAGTTTATTAGTTCTGGAAATAATGTCTCTTTAATGATGCAACGTATAACTTTAGGCGAAATGCATAATTTCGCCTTATTACAACAAATTTAAAATTCTGATTAACTCTTCATAGAGCATTTTTTGTTATTATTTTGACATAAGCCTTTAGGGAATGTGAATCTTATTTTTGATCTTAAAAATACCAAACTAAGATTTTGGTTTTAATCTGAATTAAAAGAAAAAAAAGAGAAGATTTTCGAGAATAAAATTTTCCTAAGGTTTATCTAATTGTATATGCATTTAGATTACATCTTCAAGGCATCCTTCATCCGCGTAATGTAATTTAAATGTATCATCTCCGAACTTGAAAAGTACATACTTCATTGCAGCAATATTTCATAAAAGAAATATTTCTGAAACTCAATTAAATAAAAGAGTTTCTTGATGATTTCATGGTTGTGATAATACGTTGATTAACAATGATAAGTATAAATCAACGAAATATGTATACTGCGTGTAAATTAAAGTATTCTAAAGAATACCTAATTTACAATACCTATACCAAAAGAAGTCGATTTAGTAGATGGTTTCGCCAACCAAAACGAGCTTGACATTAAGTCAAATCACAATATCAGGGATTTATTCAGGCTTGTTAAAGGCAAAAATAGCTCACAAAAGACCTGAATGGTTAGCTTTGATTGGCAGAAGGCCTGAGTGATTTTCACTAATTTTCAAGAAATTTGATGAGCTGCACACAGCCCATGGAACTTTTTTAATTATTATAATAAGACATGCAATCGCCAATTGTAGTATTTGATAAGTTACAGAATTTAGCGAAAGACCGGTCCACAATCTTATACATACTTCGTGTATGGAATGCCTTTATACGAAGCAGATTGCTTAAGTTCTACAACATGCCGTTTATCAATAAATGTTTTAAAGATCAATAGACTTTTCTAAGTGTATAGGGACAAAACGAATTTTGTATATATTTCTATAATACAAACAATAATATTTGATGCCAGAAAGTTGCGTAGATCGTAAAAACCCCCAGAGGAGAAAGCGTCTTCTTATGACGGTTTATTTAAGACTACAGTAGAACCTCGATCCATCGTTTTTCATGGGGAAGGTAGAAAAAAACGATGAATGCGGGAAAACGACAAATGCGGGTTAAAGTCAAAATACGAAGAAAACAATGCTTATACATACACGCAACGACTGTACACCAACAAGTACTAATTCTTACAAAATTGCAAAACAAATAAATCGAAGATGAGAATTATAAGTGATAATTATTTTTAAAAATGAGTAATTTTATGTTAAGTTTTTCAGCATTTTTTAAGTTAAACAGCAAATCTTCAAAATTTACAATACTTTTCTGGTCCTTTTCTGCGATTACATGTTTGTATAAAAAAGTCTATAAAGTTTCAAATACCGTTATTTCTTCAGAGATGCTTGGTACTAGTGTGGCTCAAACTCATTGTCATGAACAATATCCTCTGCGTCGACATTATTTTCATTTTTTTTTTTTTTTTTTTTTTTTTTTTTTTTGCATGATCACGCAATTCTTCGATGTTTAGGATACCGCATACCGCAACGTCTTGATTAATGGAAATATAATCATTAAATTTCACAGTATCCATACCCTCTGCTACATGCCACCACTGTTCATCTGATTATCATCAAACCAAGAAATCATACCAAGAATCAAATAAAGATTGTATGCCATATGGATACACTTAATCTTCCAATTCATTTTGGTCAGGTGAAAAATTTTACAACGATGAACGCGGGAAAGCCACTTTTTGACGAACGATAAATGCGGGTTTCTTTAACATTGTGTAAATACAATTTGTGCAGGGACCATAGAAATAAAACGATCAATACGGTAAAACGATGAATGCGGGAACGATAGATCGGGGTTCCACTGTATTTTGTACAAAATTATGTTACTTATCCTTACAGTTAGATCCATAATTTTTCACCTATGCTTTGTTTTTTTAAGATTTTGGCTTATAATGGACTAGCTGAAGTACCAGTTCTTCGCACGGAATGAATATTGTTAAACCAGCATATACAAATCGAAAACGAATAAATAATTATTAAATATATTTAGGTTACAGATTTATGCGCTTGTCTGAGCAAAAGTTTATTTTCTTAAACGATTTATGTATTTCGATCTGGATCTATTTTCCATGATCCGACAATCTTGATTATATTGCATTTTTTTCAATTTTGTTAAATCTTGTTAGCATTTAACTTACAAATGAAGTTTTAAACGCATGATGTAAAAAAGTACTACTTTTTGAAGCTCTGTGAAAAAACTGTTCAGTCGTGTGCACATCAAAATCAATCAATGTTGTACGATGGTTGTATAAAACATTTATACCAAATTTGAGCTCAATTGAATGTACCGTTATCCTGTTGAAAAATTCAACGTAATCGTGTAGACGAAAATCTAACCAGAAATTATGTTCACAGAAAATACCGGTGCGAACAAATTAGCACTGTACTGCTAATAAAAGAAGGAAAATCTGAGAAACATTCATATTTTAACCAAGCACTATAATGCAGTATATTCAAAGCGTATCATAACACATACATCAGCTTTATTTGTCTTCCTTTTTCCTAACATCGAAAAGTGCATCATACTTCATGAGTATGCCGTATTTGTCTTCCCTTCACGTCATAAACCCTTTTTTTTAATAATCATATAAATCACCTACAGAAATTATTTCACAATATTCTCCAGGGATATTTTAAGTAAGCTTGACTTTTATAAATGCTGCTTAGAATGTGTATCGTCTTTCTTGTTCCATAAAACACTTCTTCAAAATTGTATATACTAAAGTCACGAACTAAAACTGTTATAAAAGTTTCGGCAGGCATATTCTAACTATACTTCATCTTTATTTACACGATTATAGACAATGATATCCCGATTAAATAAATAGTATAGTTTTTTGATAAACATTGATGATATCGCTATGCTGGTTCCAATTTTGGGGACATATTTTTTTTTTTTTAAGTAAAACTTGGTGATTACATTTTATATAGCAACCCTTGAAAAGCGATTCGACCTTTAGCCAGGAAGACAAAATTTTTGTCTGAAATTAACAGCACACAAGATCTAAAAATTTCGTGAAAGGTACCTTTATTGCAAACTACCTCATACGGAGGTCTATTCAAATTAAAATAAATAAAAAATAAAAAATAAAAGGAAAGAAAGAAAGAAAGAAAAATATTCTTATGAATTTGCATTCATTAGATTTTAATGCAATATTTTTGTGGCTATGTTTATTTTCTTTCGATACATGTAGGCAAATATGAAAGCAAGCTTACACCAGTCTAGACACGAATTCTTAAAAAAAAAAATAATAACAATTTTTAGACATTTGGGTTTGTTACATTTTAAAGAAAGAATTTTACAGCTTTTTCTTTTGCCCTTTGGGGGGCATGAAGGGAAATGTTAAAAGAACGTTAAAGAAGGTTTCGGCCCTCTTGCCCTCGTTTGGATGCCAGTTCTAAAAAAAATCCCTGAAATTAATTTTTAGGCATTTGCATTATCATCATTTAAAAACAAGAATTTTAAGACTGTTTATTTTTTTTTCTTCTCTGAAGTGTGAAATGACGCTAAAGAACTGTTTTCGACCCTTGCATTCTAAAAAACACCTTGAAGCGATTCTTAGGTATTTTTGTTAGTTAAATTTTAAAGCAAGAATTTTATGCCTATCTTTCTTATCCACTGAGATAGGAGTGAGACGTGAAAAGAACGCTTTGGACCACCACCCCCGTCTGGGTATGAATTTTTAAAAATCGCTTCTTACATTACGCCTTGGACCTAGAATTTATAATCTACTCAGTGGCGTAGACAGAAATTTTCATGTGGGGGGGGTTGCGAGTACTGCAACTCATGTGCATATATAGGTATGTGTGATAGGGTAGTGAAAAATATACATTTTTTAAGACAAAAAAATTCTTCATGGGGTAGTTGTGACCCCCCTAACACCTGTCGCGGCTACGCCACTTCATGTTTGAATCTCAAGTAGATTTCCCTGGGCGTTGATCGTCAGTTAGTCCGTCAGAAAATATTCTTTCATATACAGAGATGTTGAGCATCTGGATCTTTAACTCGAACTTATTAACACAAAAATTTGTGCAGGACAAATTATCTTCTGTCATTAAAAGAAATAACTTCTGAATGTTAAAACACTTTATAAACTTCTAGCAGGTATAAATGTTTCATAGGAAGAACGTACGTACTTGCTACAATATGTACTTCTGCTACATAATGTAGCAACCTTTGGTGGGAATTGAGGTTTAAAAACGGTGAACACACTGGATACTGGATGAATTAGACCTCTAAATATATAAAGTCTGTATTAATACAAATCGACAGCAACGTAACAAAGCATCGACATTGCTGTAACTTTTAATAAATTTGCAGAAAAAATCTCCACGCTTAATCACATTAATGGACATCACACATGCATGCATATGTGACCAAGCTTTTCTTATCTAAAAAGTTCTTTAGGTTTTTATTGATCAAGTATATATATAAAGAAGCAATCCATTTTTGAATACAATGAGCTATTAAGCATATTAAGGATGACATATCGAAATATTATGCACTATTTTTTTAAGAATTCTTTAAAGTAAAACAAAATAATCGATAGTCGCTAATGAAAAAGATAATAATACAGAATTATTTCTCCTCCTTCAGGAAGCACAGTTTTCGTATTACTGCCATTTTCCTTTAAAAGTGTGAGGCGAAAATTCTTATCCAGCATGATTTAAAAAAATAAAATAAAATAATAAAAAAATAATTTTGACCAATAATGAAATTCGCAGAGTTTTTTTTGAAATGTGCTTTCTGTCGGTGGCAGAAGCTGTTAATATAAATCTCCAACTGTGATGTTTTAATAACTGTTCATTGTAATGCAGTTTCTAAAAATAAAAGAAATCATCAGAATTAGTAAACTGGAAATTATAAAAAATGTTTCAAAGAACAATTTAAAAAATAACATCAACCAAACCAGATATCAGATTTCAACATTTCACATTAACTGAAAATCATGAAACATATTTTTTTCCCAGCATGATCCCTTCCTTTTATTGCATTTCGTGGTTACATTATATTTCTTATGTTTAGGTAATTTTTTTCAGTTATTATGTAAAGGCAATTCTTTCTCAGAGAACATAACTTGCATATTGAAATGATTTAATAATATTTTCTTTTTAAAGAAATAAAAAATATTTATCCTGTTTCGGTATTTTTAAAGACATTAGTTCTATTTTAAAAAAATAATATTCAAAATTTTAAACATAAATTTTAGAAAATGTTTGTGTTTTATAATAGATATTACATCATTTATAATTTGCCACTCAATATTCAGGAGCATATATTCAGGAGCATTTATTTTCATTATTCATTTTTTTATTAACCTTCGCTCTACTGCATCTCCCCACACACTTGAAATTTACATTTTTAAAACATGTAAACAAAAAAAAAAAGATTAAATTTTAAATTTATATATTTTGAAAACGAACTACTAAATGCCTAATCTGCGCTGAAAACATTTCAGAGAATTTAATATAATTAACATATATTTATAGAAGCTTTATTTTTAACGGCTCCATTGAATTTTTATTCAAACGGTGTCGTGAATGAATAGAGAATGACGCGTTTTAAAAACCTTCAGATATCCCCTTTGAATTTAGCTCTTCTCTAAAAGAAAATCGATCAGCCACTAATCAAAAAAGTAAAACGCATTATTATGTTTTCCTACAAGAAGAAAATATTCTAGCTTGGTTGTCACTTACCTCTAAAAGATGTCACATGTTATTTTATTTTACGTTAAAGGGCGTACTGATTACGAAGGAATAAAAAACGCATCTAAATCTGTCACTGCATTTCGACGGAGAGTCACGCTAGGGAAAGTAATTATTGATATTTTATGTCAAGCACGGTCTTCAGATTTGCTTTTATTGAAAGCAATAGTAGGGCTTCTACGTGCTATTTTAGGTTTAAAATGTACACTTTTGATAGGTATGAAATTGAAAATATCTTGTTAGATTTATTTTCTGTGGTGAAATTATTTTCACTTACATCTATGTTTTAGTGGGGAAATATTTGTATTTAACCACAAACAAAAGGTATAAAAGACTTAATATACACAATTACAATACTATTAATGTGTTTAAAGTGGATTTTCTAAAAGAACTGCTTCGATTTTTTTTTAATGCTCAAGTTATTTGGGTATTTTTAAGTAATTTAGTTTAAATTTAATTAAAAAAATATGTTGCTTAACCCATTTATGCCTAGTGTCCCTTTTTTTGGGACGGCATTTTCGCTATTAGTCGAAAACGTCATTTATTTTTCCTAGCCTTTATTCATGAGTATTGAGCCTCAACTCTACAAAATATTTTAACATGACCAAGTAGGATGTTGATATTCTGATTTTTATGCATAAAGATTTTAAAAGAAATTATCCCTTGTTGAAGAAATTGACATCGGAAATTTATCTATTATTTCTGTTATCAGTAAAAATCGAAGAAAGTCGCAAAAATATCCAGGCACAAATGGGTTAATACTGGGAGCACAAACGCTAAATTTGAATTCACACATGTACGCATATATATATGTTTCTCAGATGGTTAATAAATTAAACACAATTGCAAAGAATTAAAAGATTTTATCACCAAAAGTTAATAACATATAGGGGTTAATTCTCGTCATAAATGTTATGAATATTTGAGGATTTGTCAAAATAGCGGATGAGCTTCCCGATGCTCTGTTAGAGAATCATTGCCACCAGTGATGCGACCATAGACCTGGACGTTGCTTCGGAGATCTCCATGGTCTGGTTGTATTCGCCTCTTAACCCAGCGCTTCATTTCAGGTGACAGATTGAAATCTCTCAATGCTATGTCGATAACAAAAGAAGCTGACAAGGGCTTTGAAAACAACGGCGATGCCAAATCCATAAACGTCACTATTGATCGTTGAATAAGTCACTATTGATCGCTGATTTCCGATACTTGAACTAAAGCTTTACAAAACATCGTTCAAGCCATTATCCGCATGACTGCCGTTAACGTTCCTCTAACGCCCGTATTCACGAGGGCGAGTTTTTCCGCAGACTATTCGTCTGCGGAGTGTGGATTCTTCAATCCGCACTAGAGGACAATCCGTGAATTGCCCACGGGTCCTTTTCTCCCTTATTCACAAGCCCGACTCCTACTATCCGCAGATATTACCTGGCTTTGGTGGATAAAGTGGATACATTTCGTTATGTTTCGCCAGGGAGCATCACGTGCTTTCGGGACGATTGCGACGGAGGAGATTGGCCGCGCGCCAAAACCGGTTTGAATTCTCTGATAACTCTCTCTCAACACCTGGTCGAGATTGGGCTCAGGAAGAGATCAAGAATAGATTATTTGTACTTGAGAATATCAATTTTCTGCCAGTTCGCCTGTCCCCGGATGATTCACAGATAATCGCGATTGGTGAATACGACCATAAGAGGAATCAGAAAACCCATCTACTATCTCACAAATGCCCGAATCTTTATAACGAATATGCCGAAAAGAAGCAACATATGTACCTAACTTTACGTTAAAAGTTATTTTCATTCTTTATTCTTGTCTTTCTTTGATTGTCCGACGGAGATAGAAAAAGAATCCCTCATTTGTACATTTTTAATTACGTTAAAGATTTTTAGTTTATTGTTACTTACAACTATGTAGCTCCTCTGATGTTTTCCCTTGCTTTGAAAATTTCGAACAAATTAGTAAAATTAACGTATACTTATGGAAGCTTGATTTTTAATATCTTCATTCAATTTAAATCCAAGCAGTGTCGGAAACTTAAAAAAACGAACCGAGAATGGTTATTTGTCCCAACCTCATAGACTCCCTTTGAGAGAAAATCGATCGGCCGCTAATCACAAAAAAGTAAAACGCATTATTACGTTTTCTTACAAGAAAAACTCTTGCTGGTCTGTCATTTACCTCTAAAAGACGTCGAACGTTATTTAATTTTACGGCTTAAGGGCATACAGATTCAAAAATTATAAAAAAGAGCTTCTAAAACTGTCACTTTATTCAGCGTAGAGTCACTCCAGGGAAGGTAGTAATTATTGATATTTTATGGCATTGCGGTTTTCATGCTAGAAGTTATTGAAAGCAATATATGGCTTCCTTATTCGTGGAAGATGGCTATCTTTTTTATCTATATTTGAGATGTTTGAAATTGAATTTGTTCTACAATAATTATTCTAAGATTGTTATTTTTTTCCCTAGGTATATAACAAGAGAGGGAAAATAAATCCAGTTTAGTGCCGTGATCATGAAACATTCTCCAAATAAATTTGACTTAATTGTAGGTAGATGGTGCAAGAAGTAAGGTAACAAGAACTGTCACGGGTGCACAAATTCCAAGAGTCAATGAAATTCCATGTTTAGTTATAACAGATGTTTAAATCAATCAAATCCCATTAGATGACCAGTAGGTGTCACGTGGTTGCTTAGAGTGCTTCGGATGGAACATATTGAAACATCGTCCCTACCGCCTGGATTTCGCACCCAGTGATTTCCTTCTCTTCGGCGTGTTGAAGAAGTGCCCGGCAGTTCATCACTTTCAAAAATATATTTTTCGGTAAATGTGGTAAACTCGGAGATTCGTCGCCGTTTTGTTATTTTAAAAATGGCAAATTATTTAAGCAAATTACTCAATTCATTCGCCATATTTTAGTCGTTCGTATTTTTATATAATTTGTATTTTAAAATTTCTAAATCTGTGTGCTCGTTGCTAATTTCTATATGCTTTCCCGTAGTGTGTTTGTTAGCTTGTCAGCTACTACAGTCAAGATGATTAGTGCCAAAATGCTGATTTTTACAGGTTATATTATTTTACGTAACTCTCTTGTAATTCCGAATATTTTTCGAACTTCCGGTGAAATAATAATGTGATTACAGATATTTTACATTTGCAGCCCAATGAGTTTAGCCGTTTTAAAAATGTTATTTTACTTTCTATAATATATAATAATTCTAACACCAAAAATATCACAAAACAGAAAAATATTATTGTTTACTTTAAGATAAACCTGTACGTGTGTAAATACAATCTAATACAAGTACAAAAACCTTCATATATGGGTCTTGAAAGCAAGAGAAAATTTAAGAAATAGTTGTATCTTAAAAAAATAACCACTTCATCTTTTTTTTTTCTTCTTTAAATAACAGATTTTTTCCCTACCTATGTCATTGGTAACCTGAAAATATGATAAAAAGAAACCCACATGAAATATTCACATCAAAGAAACTACGGAAATTATAAGGGGGTCCGTGTGGTTACAGAATTTTTCCCTAGGGAGCCTTAAAAAAGCTACTTAGTTTTCTTACCAACTTTATAGAGCTTTATCAATTTTATGACAACATCATTCATGTATGAATGACAAGTTTCCTGAAGATAATCTAGATTGGTTTGTTATGTAGTTAAACATCAACAAAACAATTTCATTAAATCTATAAGTATTACATATGCTTTTCAAAGGTCACAAAAAATTATCTTTAATATTTCATAAAATATATTCAATATTTTAAAAAAGTACTCTCGCCTATAGTAATGTCGTTCAAGAATTTTCCGTATCGTTAATTAAATTTGTCTTCATTTCGGTCCAAATAAAAAAAAGTCTCATTATTAAAGGCTGCATCGAATTTGCATGCAAATGAACCAGCAAATAAATTAAGAATGACAAATTTACGCAATCTTTAAAAAAGAAGAATAAATGTACTCGTTAAGAATTCATCCTTTGTTTCGCAGAAAATCGATCAGCGGGTAATCGAATGTCAAAAAAAATAAATAAATAAAACGAAAACAAGCAAAATTATGCTTGCATAGGAAAAGATTTTTAACGTACTTGTCACTTTCCCTTAAAAGGCATTGAAAGCTGTTTTATTTTGTCGTTGAAAAGAAATATTGATTACAAGCTAGGAATCAGGTTTTGAGATCCGACACTGAGTGCACGCAAATCTTGGGTGACAGAAGAAAGGTAATTAATGTATTTGAAGTCAAATGTAATTTTGAGATATTTTCTTTTGAAATGTGAGCCTTCTATACACGTTTTCTGAGACAGAGGCTTTTGAAATATCATATTTAAAAATAGTGAGCTGGAAAACAGCCTGTTGATGAAAAAGAGTACAAAAAAAATGTTTCTGAAAGCTTGAACACTGCCTATTTTTTGTTATTTATATTTGCTGAGTTTTACTAACCATCTCACTGTTAAGCCCATGATTTAAAAATGTTCATCTAATTTCTTTTAAATAATCCATTTCTTCACAAGTTATTTTTAATAAAGGCTTTTGAGGTTCCCTAAGCGTAACTGAATCTTTTTTTCTCGAGTTTTCTATCAATATTATTGTTTTTATGGAGGTATAAATCATTTTTGGAGTGAAAAAAAAAAACGTATCAACTCTCCTCTCTTACAAGTAAGAGATTAGCGTGTTTAAGCATGAAATTTCTGGACCTGTTTCAGTGATGGGCCGAAAAAAAAATTGCCAATTAAAATCGGAAAAACATATATCCATATAGAGCAACGTATCACCGGGTTACTTACACACAGTGTAAGTATTTATGATTTTTCAAGCAGCCAATGTTTATCAAAATTAGCATAAAAGTTTCGCTAATTTTACCTAATTTTGTAAATATGTAAAAGCTCATTATATTTATATTGAAAAGCTTGCTCTATTACTAATCAAAAACCAAATTTTTATTTTTATTTTGTATTTATGTCTTCTATGACAGCTTGATCATAATTTTTAAATGGTTTATTTATTTTAAAATAAACATTAACACATAAAATACATTTCACATGTTAATATTGATTTTATATATTAGTATATATGCATATATACACATGTTTATATACGCATTTCATGAATCAAAAGAAAAGAAACAGAAAAATATCTTGGCAGTGCGATCATGAGGGAAAAAAAAAAAAAAAAAAAAAAAGGTTTCCTACGGAGCGGAAAATTTGGCAAATACACTGCTGGCCACCCAAATTGCAACACCAAGAAAAACAAGAGATATCACAACAAAATTTATTGTGTAGATAACATGTTGACCAAGTAACAAATGATTAAATTTACAGCATTCTATGAAGCGTGGTTCCTGCCAAAATCAGTACCCAGAGTAGCCGCCGTTGTTGGAGATCACAGCTGCCACACGCCTCGGCATTGATTCAAAGAGACTTTGAATGTGTTCTTGGGGTACAGCAGACCAAGCAGCTTCCACACGTTGCCAAAGTTGATCTGGTGTGACAGCTGGGGATGAACTCTGGGTCAGTCGTTGAGCAACCATGGACCACATGTTTTCTATCGGCGAAAGATCCGGAGAGCGCGCCGGCCAGGGAAGCAATTCAATCTGGTGATTGACGAAGAACCCTTGGACAATGCGTGCCACGTGTGGCCGTGCATTATCCTGCTGAAATATGGCTGTTGGCAAGCCCTGAAGGTAAGAAAGGACAACTGGCTCCAACACCTCGGAGATGTAGCGCTGGCTGGTTAAAGTACCGGCAATGCGTACTAGAGGAGTGCGAGAGAGATATCCGATACCGCCCCATACCATAATACCCGGTGCAGGACTAGTGTGACGGTGCATAATGCAGCTGTTCAGCATCCTCTCTCCACGGTGTCTCCAGACTCGAATCCGACCGTCGTGGTGTTGCATACAGAAGCGTGACTCGTCAGTAAAGAGAATTTCATTCCATTCTGTCGTCCACATCCTTCTTTCATCGCACCATTGGCGGCGGAGACGTCTGTGGTTCCGCGTCAGAGGTAGACAAAGCAACGGACGTCTTGCGGACAGACCATTCTGCTGTAAACGACGTCGAATGGTACGCGCAGACACTGGATGATGCGTTACAGACTGAATCTGCTGTGATATGGTTCGTGATGTGACTGAGCGGTCCGTCACTGCCATGCGTACAATCTGCCTGTCATCACGTGACGTGGTGCACTGAGGTCGATGCGGTCGATCACGTCTGTCCGTCGTACCCTCCTGCACCCAACGATCACATATCCGCATCACAGTTGTTTGGTTTCGTCCAATACGACGACCGATTTCCCTGAAAGATAACCCACAATCTCGGTATGCCACTATCCTTCCTCTGTCAAACTCGGATACTTGATCAAAAGATGATCGTTGTTTCCTACGAGGCATAATTTATCGTTTTTTTGAAAAAAAAGCAAGAAAAACACAATTGCTGTACTTGAAACCGTCGAAATCTCCAAGCCTTAAATAGCGCTTTGAGGTGGCGCCACAGGCGCGCTTGATGTGCGTCTGCGCTGAAATTCTAATCATTTGCATATCTCACCTCAGCTAATGCATGTTGTAAATTTCATATTATTTGCATGCTTCCTTCAGGGTGTTGCATTTATGATGGCCAGCAGTGTAGCTACCGATTGGCGAAACTTCCCCGTTTCCCGTACAGGCATGTCGATCACCATGCGAGGTCCCGTAGATCTGGGTACCGAGGCTTAACAAGTCAAACAAGGTGTTTGGAAGCCAAGTCAATGATGTGTCAATATGGCTTTTGTGCTCAATGCCAAAAATATCAACCCGGTAAATGGAGAAAAGACGGAAAGTTTATGGCAAACAAGCCCATGGCCCGTGTATGGTGTTTAGTTAAGAAATTGTAGTTATCTCTTTTTTAAGTGAATTTTTATAATGCATAGTATAAAAATAGAATAAAATGCATGCATTTTTTAATAAAGGTAAATTAAGAAAAGATATGTGTTGCATAATAGGTAAAAGCTTTGATTTAGATGGCGATTAGTCGGTAAAGCCAGGCCCATTTTAGCTCCTAATAACAAGCCACACTGTCTTCATTCTCCTTCATTCATTGTTTCCAGCGATTGAACGGATCAATCGCTGGAAACAATTTCCCACCCACTTTTCGATCTTCAACTCAGCCGGAATTTTGCATACAGATATATGTCAGGTAACAACACTTGAATCAATTGTACAAGGATTTAATTTAAGCTACCTACTGTAGATTTCTTTCAGTCTTTACCAAAAGGTGATGATGTAAAGATTTCGGATTTTAAATGTAACAAATAAGAAAACGTTGGTTAAGCTTATCTATGGTTACTTGTCACTCTTTAGAACATTGTCAAAGCTATAGTGTAGCGCGATAAATAGAAGACTTATCTCTGTAACTCCTTAGCAAATATATATTTTGACAAGTGCAATGCTGCAAGTCAGTCTGAGATCAGTTTAATATCACGAGCTTAAAAATGCTTAAGGAATTTAATTTTTAACAGATTTTAACGAAAAGAAAATCTAAGTCATACTTGAAATGAGTCCGTAATTTGTGGACGGTTTGTTGGTGATTTGCACCTGCGATTTCAAAAATATAAATAACTCATCGAATAATTATTTTTTTCTTTTCTCAGGCAGTATAAAAAGACATAAATATATCATAATGACGAATGTTTCTTTATGAATTTGGGTAAAATTAATTTTTAAAGAACTTTAAAAAAAAATGAAACTGCTAAATAATATTTTGTTCCACAAAATACTTATTTTCCAGAACAGAAATCCTAAAAAAAACCCCTAAAATATCTAATTAAAAGTGTTTTACAATCTTCGTCAGGCATATACTAATTATACTTCATCTTTATTTACATCATTTGCTTTAATATAGATAATACAGCAAAGCTGGGTTTAGTTTTGGAAATTTATTTTTGGCACAAAATTCACGGTTAAGTTTCCTATATTGTCAACCCTGATGAATTTTGACATTTCACCTTACTGAAGCTATTTGGCAACCCTTGAAAAGTGATTGCTTATTGAATGAAATTTGATAGTTGCGAAAATCTTTTGAGAAAAATATAGACGAAATTAATACAGTAACAATAACATTCATAATTACCTTGATTAAGTGTGAGAAAAAAACTGATTAATGTGAAATTGCATAATATAGTGTTTTAATATGTTATGGATATTGTATGACACATAAAATAGCAAAATAAATATAATTTTGTGTATTCCTTTTTGACTTCTATTACTTCTAATTATTACAATGATAAACTTTTCTCAAATTCATATAAATACCGTTTCGGATTTTGTAAGCAGCTTAATTTCGGCTTACTGGCAGAAAATCGCAAGATTTGTGACTTGTCCATGTTTCTGTACGTTTCTATTTATTTCTATAAATGCTTGCCAAAAAGTTGGAAATACAGCTGTTTTGTAACATGGAGATTTTAGTTGAGATAGAACATCATTGCGTCCAGCTTCTGTTGCTATTAATTTCATGTAAAGTTCTAGTGTGCAATATATGTAGATATATTAATGTTTTCGTTATTTGTGAAATCCATTCAAATCAATGACCCGTCCATGCGATAATCACAACAAAACGTAATTGCATCCCACACATATAATTCTATTTTAAAACATTGTACATTCAGAGTCTTGTAATATCAGTATTAAGTTCCTAATTTTTAAATTTGCACACGTCCATACATTTTCTGCTTTTCAATGATTTAATAACTAAAGTTTGAATCAGGAAAAAAATAATTTTGGAAGAAAAATAACATTAATTGTATGAACTTTTACCTTCCTAAAATTTCAGAGCAAAATAAGATAAACAGCTAATAAAAGAAAAATTTCCTTTTGAAACTTTAAAAATCATAAAATATTTAGCATGTCAGCATGGAAACATAAAATGATTAAAGGAAAACGTAACTGATATTTCAAAATTATTCAAATATGAATAGAAAATTCCAATTAGTGAAATAAAAATACAAAGGATCTCCTTTATTATATGCGCTTTTTTCCCTTTATGCGTCTCAACTTGTTATAAACAATTTTTTTTTTCATTATCAAAAGAGTGAATTCATTTTAGAAATTAATCATTTTAATAATTAAAAAGTTATCTTTAAAAATTTCGAATTTCATCGCTAATTTGTAAATAGGAAGGGTTTGAATAAAATTACTTTTCTTTTTGAAAACAATCTTACAATTTATTCCTACTATAGATTATTTATACGCACAGCTAAATTTTAAAATTAAATGAAAATAATTTTGTTTCTGCGCTCCTTTGTGACTTAGAATATTTTTCACTGGATTAAACTATTTTGTAATAAAATTTTTTGTGCAAGGGATGTATGTATGTAATTATTTATTTGCGTATATTTTAATTTTTTTCAAACATTGTTTATTATTCTATTAGCAATTATTTGTGATATTTTTCTTAGTGAAATGACTTTGAAACCTACAAGCAGTTACATAGAGCAAGTCCGTTTTTGTCAGGGAAATGTTAAAGTTGTGCGCCACCAAACTTAATAGTTCTTACGTTTAACGTTTATTTCTAGTGTTGCAAAAGGCTCTGCTTGATTCTAGGTTCGTCGTTCTAAAGTTCAGTTGGTATAGCAAGTTCTAGTAAAGAGTCCACTGTTCAGGATGGAACACAAACTCTATTGCTTCTAGAACTTCGTTGAACAATCAGCTATACAAAATTCACACGTACAGCTGCGGAAAAAAAAGGCCCACTTGCTTTTTATTTCGCCGTCATTCGTCGTACAGCAAAGTCACATATACCATTCGTATGCAAATAACGCATACTTTAAACTATTAATTTAATTTGCATAAGGGTCAGTCTTCATATTTAATCCTGCATTAGTTTCGTTTATCTGAATGGCAACACTGTATTTTGGCTTTATTAAACGAAAGAAAGCATTCAAATTACCCTAAATATAAATTTTCACTAGTAATTTCCAGAGATATTGCGATTTATTTATTGCGCGTTTTAAGGGACATTCTGCAAATTGAAAAACTCTATTTGTAGGTTCCGCACTTTTCGCCTTTCATTCATTTCGTTCGCGAGAGATAAAAGAAATAAATATTATTTTCAAGGAAAATATATTGCTTACATCTCTCTTAAAGTTTTTGTATTGAGAATATCATGGGTAGACATTAGAATATTTAGTCAGTGGGTAAAATGAGCTGTGAGTTCAAAACTTCCTTGGTTCGTTCACATGATTTAACCAAAGGAAAAATGCAAAGCGACTGCTCATGATTTTGAAAATCTTTCTATTTTTGAAATTCTTATATTCCCTTGATGGTTCTCTTAGACAGGTGAAATGTTGGCAGGAGAAAGAGACTGCTCTCTGCTCTTCGGACTGCAAGCATGAATGCTATTCAGCTACGGTCGAACTAGAAGAATGATTTCATGATTGAGAATTTATTTGTTTGAATTTCATGAAAAAAAAAACGCAAGAACTTTTTTGCCGACCCAATATTATCACTGTGTTTGTTATTTCAGTTTCTTCATTTAATATTATCGTCTGCAATGTGGAATACTCTTTTAAGACTTCTGGCGGTATTTTAATTTATTGTGAGATGAAAATTTAGACAGAAAAGCGTGCTTTCCAATGTTTTTTAAATGTTAAAGTACAAAAACCTAATGTCCCAATATTAAAAAAAAAAGGTCAAATCCATGTTGGGGATGTTATTTTTTTTCAGAAATAGGACGCTGTATTAGAAGAAATACATCTACACCAGACAGCACAGCAAACTTGCATCAAACTAGCAGCAAGCTTGATTTATCAAGTCAATAAGCTTGAATTAAACTTGAAAATTTCAAGCGTGTATGCTTAATGCAAGCTTGAATCAAGTGTTCTAGTTTACACTTGCCCAGCTTGCATTAAGCTTGACATTTCATTTTAAAAAAAATTCCTAAAAAAATTTTCCTAAATACACGGGGCGCCCCACATATTTTACTTTGCCACGCATTTTCCCCCTCTACGCTGAAATTTCAATTTAATATAACCTGTTTCCATCAAGTGTTCGTGGCTAGAATAGAACCCGGGACCTTTCGTTTGGGAGTCGAGCGCGTTATTTGTTCAGCTACTAAGCTTCACGCAGCTGTGACTAAAGTTTGAAGTGACTTATCACGCCGTTTTCTTGCCAGATTGATAAGTGGGCGATGTGTTATTTGTTTCTTTTATTTTTCCATGGGATGCATCAAAATTAAAATAATGTTATGTGTGATTTAGAGACTCATACTAATAGGGAAATAAACATAATATAAACTTAAGAGCAGCACATGTTTTAAAACTTTCAGTATTGCAACACTCATGAGCAATACTGCTGGCCAAAATCGAGACAAACGAATGATTTTGAAATCAATTTCGAAGTATAATTGTATTTTATTTTGAAGGATTTCCATATTTGGAAATATAGAATGGGTTTACTTACTTAACACAAATTTAGTGTTAAGTAATCTGAAATCAAAGAAACAGATAGTTAAACGTTACTTCGAAATGCTATATCACAGTTGCTAACATGTATGGAATACAAACACTTTAGTCATTTTTGTAAATATTTCTTAAAATAACAAATAATTGAAAAATTTTGCTATTTTTTAACGTTAAAAATTCTCTTCACAAATGTGGTTTACTTAATACAAATTTAGTGTTAAGTAATCTGAAATCAAAGAAACAGATAGTTAAACGTTACTTCGAAATGCTATATCACAGTTGCTAACATGTATGGAATACAAACACTTTAGTCATTTTTGTAAATATTTCTTAAAATAACAAATAATTGAAAAATTTTCCTATTTTTTAACGTTAAAAATTCTCTTCACAAACGTGGTTAGTTATTTTCCTACATATTGGTATGCTATATCGATATAGAGCATTTCGAAGAATTAAAAATAAGTTTAAATTAATTTATACAAATGTAAATTTGAATTATTTTCATTGTTCGTACTTTATAATTAAAAAAAATATTTAACTTCTGAATTTTTTTTTATCCTTTGTAATTTTATTTTAAAATTACAAAAGTGTAGGATGTAAGATTTTTGGGCCCTAAAATCTGTAGGCCCTGGGCAGTTGCCCCGTTTGCCCTGCCGGTAATATGGCACTGGTAATAAAATAAAATACATCTTTTACGAACTTTCAGCAAATTTGAAAAGCCCTAGAATATTAATGCCCATTCTCTTTCACAGATGGCGCCATCACTGCACACTGCAAGCTAAAATCAAGCTAAAGTCAAACTTGTATTAATACGTCAAATTCAAGGAAATGTCAAGCTTGATTTAAGCTTATGTGCTGTCTGGGACTGAATCTAATTCTATACCTGGAAAATATTTGTTTTCGGGGGGATATGGTAGTAGACGCAACAATAGAGCTTTATAGAATCACCATCAAACTGTAAAAACCTCCTATTTATTTTATTCAAAATTTGATATTTTTAATACCGCTATCTTTTACTGTGTTTTTGCACAAAAGAAATCTAATTTACGTTTATTTTAAGCAATTTTCAAAAAATTGTCACTTAATAAATTTATATATGGTTTTTTTAACTCATGAAATAACACATTTTATTTAATATAAGTTAAACTACTGAACGTAAATATTTGAAATTTTGCACAGCCATGTAATATTACTTTCTGCATCTATTTCCATCGAAATTTGGCTAGGTCGCTATTTATAATTTTTTAATATTAATTTACTAATTCATAATTTATATTAATATTTTATTAAAAATCATAATAACAGTGAATTGCGTTTGGGTCGTTTAGTTCTAATAGTACGAATAAAAATCAGCTTCTTATTATCAATATTATATGAGATTAAAGTATGAAAAAATTTTTTAACATATGGGGAGGGGGAATTTGGAAGCTCATAACTCACCCATTTTTAGTTCAAATTTATTGAAAATTGGTATTCAGAGTTAAAATGAGCTAAGTTTTGAAATATGAAGGGAAACCTAGGGGTTGCTATTGAGAAAAAAAAGTTGGTGAGAATTTTAATATGTAGAAGACACCTTATGCAATTTTTATGCATAGCAAATTAAAGTGTACTTCATTCGTAAACGATTGGTATCTGTAACTTTACTGTACGGCGAACAACGGCTAAAAAAGTACAAGTGGGGCTTTTTTCCCGCAGCTGTACAATTAGACAGTAACGTTGTTATAGCGGTCTGCTTAATAAAGAATCTTTCACAAGTGCTGTATTTCTCACACAAAATAAAACATTTCCACAGGCAAAAATTCAGTGGAAATATACGAGGGATATCGTAAGCAGTCCCTCAAGACTCAGGAATGAAGAATATACACACGGCCCTTAAAAACAAAGCTTCAATAAGACAAACGAAAATACCGCTTCTATAGCGCAATTCACAGCGTAATACAGCGAACACTCTCAATGAATGCTCGGTGAGGAACTGACTCTGCGGTCTCTCTGCCTCGTATTTACAGCTGTCACCGAAGTTTAAAGAAGCTTCTCGAAGAATGTATTTCCCTTCGCATAAAGCGGGACATTTGATTATGCCACAGAAGAGAAATAGAGTAACACTAGCCTATTATGTGATGTTAACCCATTAAGCGCCAAAGCTCCCGTTACGGGAAAATCTATTATATATTTTTTTCTTAAAATATTTTAACGCAATTTACGAAATACACATTTTATATAAACATTTACACTATATAACATACCCTATAGTGTAAATGTTTATATAAAATGTGTATTTCGTAAATTGCGTTAAAATATTTTAAGAAAAAAAAAATGTATAATAGATGTTCCCGTAACGGGAGCTTTGGCGCTTAATAGGTTAATGCAGTAAAAGAAACTTTGAAGGCCCCCATTGGAAAAATCGCGTGAAATGTCCGAAATGTCACCAAGTTTGGCAACCTTTTGGTTGAAATATCGCCAAATTTGGTGCCAAAAATAAGTCCCCAAATGTGATGCCTACAAAGCTCTAGCGTCACTATTTCTCGAGATTTCTCAATAAATCAATAGAAAACAATAGGAAAAACCCAAAACTCCGTAACTCGCGTTCTAGTGGACCGATTTTGATGCAACAAAACGCAAAATTTAACTATTTGACGCGTTGAATACGATCTTAAACTACTTTTAACAGACCAGACCGAAAATTCGCAACACTAGAATCTCTAAAAGAGGCTTTTAACATCCGGTTCTTCTTCTATTATTCGAGAAATTTTCACTAAGTAAACTAAACTTTACTTCTAATTTGTTCATAAATGTTTGTGATGCTTAAATTAATTGCGAAAACACGTTCTGTTAAAATTGTGAGCCAAATTTTTCTGTCGCAGTTAAACTACAAAATAAAATAAACCTAAAAGTATCAATAAAAGTGTATGGTAAATCAAAATAGTTTAGGAAATATAAAATAACAAACGTAAAATATATTAATAACAATAAATTGACTTTAACAATCTACCAAAGTTTAATTTCTTCTATTAAAAAAAAACAGAACAATAATGCTTTCATATTCCATCAACAAATAATGTAATTGTAAAACGAAAAACTGGGTACGAGAGACATGGTGTGAACAATCCAATTAATAACTTCACTGAATATAATTTTCTTAGGGATTTCGAGATAAAATTTTCTATCTTAATTAATAAGTAACTTCTAATCCTAGTATACAGATTACACTTTGAGTGCTCTGTCGCTCAAATTTGTTCACCATGTTAAATTGTTAAAAACCTATGCATTATCACATTTCTCTATACTCTGAGGAACCAGCGTACTTCATGAACGTCCGCTAAACAAAAGCATTGCGCAATGTGGTCAAAACTACTTTCAGTTGACAACATTTGTGTTAAGGCAGGAGAAATGGTATGCAGGAAATCGCTAAGAGTGCAGCTCGAAGAAACAACCCCACCCCTCCCATCATGGTCTAAGTACACAAATTAATATATACTATCTGCTACAAGGACTGAAAAAAAATCAAGATTGTTCTTTATTAGTTACACTAAGCACTAAAATCAGTAAAAAGGCTAGAGTAGACTTTTTAAAATTTCCATAAAAATAAAAATTATGGAACTGCATTGCAAAATTTTTGACAATTTTTGAGTGACCAGTTCTTCTAAATTTTCGATTTGTTAGGAAATTTTCCTAGCGTTTTCGTGCTTGATACAGGTTTACCGTTTAATGCTGTGCAGTGTTCCTTAACCTCTGTGCCGCGAAGGTTTTTGACAAATCATTTAAACTGCGTACTGCCATATCAGTTATACGACATTTTTTATTTATCATGTGCTGTCTAGTTCGCTTTCACTGAGCCATACACTATGAAGCACGAAACTTTTATTTCATAGCATGGAAAATTCGTTCTGCCGATATTTGAGTACGTTGTTTGCAGAATAAATTCATGCAAAAACAGAATCATAGCCCTCTCGTTGAGGTTATTTTTATGTGTGTGTGTGCATGTAAGAGTGTGTAAATACTATTATAAATATAAGTTCAACGTTTCACCAAATAACCGATGAAATCAGACAGATACAAGCAATATCATATACGTGAACCATATTAATGGTTCACACGAAAATGTCTTATAAAAGCGAAGTACCGATTTAACCCAGATTTCGGTTCAACTATGTAAATTAGAGTTTTCGGGTGAACCAACATGGCCGCCGTTAGCTCGTGTTAGGAGGATAACAGCGATTACAAAATATAAGAAAAAACTTCCTCATGATTTCTTCGAAAAGGAAAATCTTTCGAAAATGGAAGAAAGAGTCTGTGTTAAAAATTACATGCTGTATAAAGGAGCTACGACATTTAACCTCAAATAATCACATTTGACAGCAATGGATATCTACATTCATTTAAAAGAGAACAGAAACTGATTATAGCTCATAACTCATAAAAATTTTGGAGTTGCTATTATTTTTTTAAATCACGTGTAAAATACCAGAGGCCAGTACTCTATTTTTTATTACAAGAGAAAACGATGCTATTTATTGTTTTGCAAAACTTTGAAAGTCGTGGATTAGTTTTCAATGCGGGATCGTTTGAACCAAATTCTAGATGTTTTCAGCGTGCCGTCAATCAAAAGAAGGTTAAGAAACATGATTTAATGTACAGTACAAGTTGTAAAGAAATGCCCTAAAATTTTTGAAGAGGCTTATATAATTAGTTTATTTGTATTTATGTAGCAAAATTACATTTTTTTTCAAAATACACTGCTAATAAAAATTTATATAAGGCAAAATGATTGATAGTGAGACCTTTTCTACAAAATTTATGACGTACGTTTGCTGACGTACTCTTCTAAGTAAATTGTTAGAATATCTAACCAATAGAAATGTTTCATAGTTCGGTCGGTTAGGGAATAATAACGTTTACTCTTTTACTGATTCCACTGTCAGGAATTTTGAAAAATGTCAAATTCATATTACTGTGTGTGGTAACAAAAAATAACCTACGATGTTTGAATAATATAAATTCATCTGTATATTTCTGAATTAATTCTCCTACAGATACTACACATTTCAATTCATTTCAAAAACTTTTCCTTTTGAAGACGGTAAATAATTCTTTGAGTTTCATTCAGAATTGAACTT
Source organism: Cheiracanthium punctorium (assembly GCA_038373885.1). Classification (NCBI taxonomy): domain Eukaryota; kingdom Metazoa; phylum Arthropoda; class Arachnida; order Araneae; family Cheiracanthiidae; genus Cheiracanthium; species Cheiracanthium punctorium. The sequence goes on along the minus strand of JAWZYV010012697.1, from coordinate 645,093 downwards.
TTTTATTTCGAAGAAGCATCTTTTAGCATCTTTTGTATTTTCCTTAGCCATTTAACAAATGCAGATAGGTGACTACCGGTACCTTAAAATTTTGCTATGCTAACTTCTGTTGCATAGAAGTGACCTAAGTTTACATTTGTTATGAATATATCACAATTATTTTGATATTTTAGATGATTATTACTTTAGATATGAATTCGAAAAATCCTAAAAAATTATTGATTAAAAAAACTTTCCTAAAGTTAAGATGACAATTGAGAACTACCCTAAAGTGGTCCACAACTGGGGCATTTACCTGACACAATTAAAATAGTTCAAAGCTAATTAAATATAGTATTGCGTTTTTAACATTCTACTAAAAATACTGATGAAACCTGACGTTGCCTAGAGGAGAAGAAATTTTCAAGTTTCAATATTCACAAACGGGATAAAAATCTATGTTCTGAAGTTGATTTTGTATAACTAAAGCAGACTTAAGGTAAATCTAGCAGTGATGCATCATGTACAAGTAATGAACCAGTTAGTTTTCTAGAAAAAAAAAAAAGCTCTGTGAATAATGATTTTTTTAAAGCCGTACATTATACTTATAGATAATCCACTGTTAATACTTTATTTAATTTTCTGAAAAAAAAAATTCTAAGTTATATTGTTGGTATTGATATCATAATCAGAGAGCCGTTTACAAGTTGTTCATGAAAACGCTGTGTTAATTTGATACTAAAATTAATCAACTATATTTTTTTTCAAACAGTGACTTTAAACATTCCAATTACACGTAAAATCCCTTTTTTTAACTTCTGATGCTTAAAATTTACATTTAGCTAAATGTATTCGTTTTATTTGTAATTGATGAACCAAATTAAAAATTTCAACATCAATGTAATTATTTCCTAAAAAGAAATTTTGATAAAAACCAATTACTAGTGAAAGCTCTGAAGACTAAAACTTGCGTAGGTTACTGTGGTGATGTAAGCGTAGCAATTAGAGAAAATTTTCTGCTGAAACTGTTAATATTTCTATAAAACATTGCAATTAGTAAATTAAAAGTATAAAGAGGATTTATAAGCCGAATGACTTTTCTTCTTTTGTGAATTCAGTAAAAGAAACATTTTCGAAGTAATTTTGTTTATTATTATTTCAAATTAGCCTTTAAATAGATTTTTATAGAAAATATATTTAAAAGCTCATTCTCAGAAATTCAACTGCATCACTTAAAAAAATCGGCTCTTTGGTAAATTACATTAAGAAAATTCCACGTAAAATATTTTCTGGAACACAATAATATCAATATAAATATAATTAGACTTGTCTGTAAATTACTTGGAATTCAAAATTTTTCCATATTTTATCCGTTTCAAGCACTTGGGAAACCAAAAAACCGAAAAAAAATTATCAATATTTTTTACTGTTGCTTTGTCCATGAGGCTTAATTTGTTCGTGAATCATATAAAATTGGCTGAAGGAAATGAAATGAAATTTGGTGACATTATGGGCGGTCACTTAACATAAACTATGGCTAAAACCACTAATAGTTTTTTTCCAAAGAATTTAAATATAATTTTATAGTTTTTGAAAATCTATATAAAATATGTGGATATTTGTTCTCGCGTCACGTATAAATCACTATAGGGAACATAAAGAAATTAAGCATTATCGTGTATGCGGTCACCTAATTTTAGCTAAACTCTTAAAATGTTTTAAATTTTACTATACATGTTAAGGTTTTTGAAAATTGAGCAAAAGTTTGTTTGTGCATTCCTAAAAAATGACTCAATGTAAGTGAATGGAATTTGATACTTTGTGAGATAACAATTTAATTGAAGCTACTGATTCCAAAATTGTTTTAAATATTTCATGGGTTTTGAGATTTCGAGAAAATCATGCAAATACTTATTTTGGCACCCTCAAAAAAGACCCAGGAGTATAGAATGAAATGTGTTTATATGATAGATAATGGTTAGGAAAGTTCGAGTCGAATGTTTGAGTCGAACTGGCGTCTGCTGGGATGCGTACTTAAAGCTTGTTTTCACTTTTGTGACCACTTCGGAGCCATATCTTGTGTCAAACAGGAATTGTGAGTGTGTGTGTGTGAGGGGGGGATCTGTACCACATGCCCATATTAGCCCGCCTTACCTTATATCAAATAACATTTAACACATTTTTGCGGCAACAATGTATTTAATTTTTAACTGTTAAAAACTATGAGCATATTTTTTTAAACATTTCACTAATTAGAAAAGCAGTTTTCTTATCCGATCTATTTCAGTCACTCAAAAATAAATTTAACGTGAACTAGTTTCTTTCAGGATGTAAAACATCACGATTTCTGTTCATCAAAAATTCGGATTTTTTAAAATTTAAGTCTGATTTTTATATTTAAATAAGATTTTTTTAAAAACACAGATTATTTTTTTAAACAGTTAAATTAATAATTAAAAAAGCTTAGCTATTTTATGTAAAGAATTGACAACTAAAAAATAACTAGTTATTGATAGTATAAATCTGAAAATAAAATATTTCTTTGGTACGCAAATAAAATAATTTTGTCCCAAGTGGATGATTTTAACAGCAAATATTTTTAAAATCAAAGTTTACAAAAATGTTAATCACATGCGATAGCAGTAATAATATTGCGGACAACCTCTTTCCACTTGTGGCCCACAGAAATTTAAATGCACGGTATCAAGGATAATCAACTAGTACTTTATTTTAAATAATATAGTCTTTAAAAACAATACATTAAAGACTAATTGATACTTTAATTGATACTTTTTTGGATGGAATGAGACAATCCCAAACACGTATTTATAAGTTTCTTTTCACATTAAAGTTCTTGAAAATTTGACGTGACGGCACACATAAGAAAGACAATTCGGGTGATTCCACAGTATTTCGAGTATTTATGCCACGTTGGCGGTCATGTTTTATTAACCATAACCAGAGTTATTATGATTTTGCTCAGCCGTAAAATCCCGGGTGTTTTCTTTTTTTTTTCCAAAAATCCCACTTTGAACATACTCAATTTTTTTTTTGCAAAATTCCAACTTTAATTACATAGTTAATACAACTCTTAATATCAGTACACGACTTGTATAGTTTATAAACAGTCCCCTCCCCTACCATCACTACCTAAGGAAAAAAATCCAGAAAGACTTTCTAGACTAAATTTTTATGCCTACCATCTGAATTACAATTTAACCATTAAAAAAATTAGTTTAGAAGTTCTAATACTGAACTACTAAGTAAATCGTATTTTAATTCCATTGTTTAAATTATTTCTAACAATCAATTTATCTAATAGCAAACCATGTTTGGTTGTTATTGTTATTGATTTATGCATTTTTTCATGTATGATTGGTGACTTTAATTAATTTAAAGATTTTTTCACTTATGCATGATTTTTGCGGTCAGTTAGTAGCTTTAAGTTGTATTTAGTAAATACCAATTTTTTAAAAGTATTCTGACACCTCATTCCTTCCCTCTAGAAACCCTGATAAAACACAGCGGGTTATTTATTTTTTTCTGAAAAAACTGGGTTTTTATCAGCTCTCATCATGACGCAAAGAAAAAAAAATTAGATGAATGGATTTCTCTCTACTTCTTTTTTTAAATAGCTGTTATATTGTTTGTAAATTAGAAGAAAACACAACAATTGTTCAGCTAATTCAATTTTCGTTTTGCTGTTATGACTAATCAAAGTAATTGTGGACTTGATAAAAACTATCACAACTACTGTGGAATCACCCAATTATCATGCAAAAGTTCTTGAAAATATGGTGGCACATACTGATAAAAGTCAATTATTCAATTATAGCTAAGTATTATCTGGGGCCGAAATTTGAAAAAAAAATGTGAAAAAATTACATTTTCACAATTGATTCCCTTCAAAAAATTCAATTTATGGATTCTGATTAATGTTTTCCAACATGCAACTGTGTTTGCAGGTAAATGGAACAGGTATATTGAGCCAATAATGGCCCGTGGGCCACACTGTAAGAATTACCTGTATATTTACCACACATATTGCTGTAAAATAGTACTGCGCTGCGTGTTTTAAATCCACTGAAAAATGACGTAATTAATTGATAAGCCAATTCGGACGAACCTATGGCAATGATTGTATGGCAACTGGCATAGTCCACATCTTAACGTGTTGAAGCTACGTTTACCCACACATTCAGCTGCAAAATAATATAGCACTGTGTGCTGCAAATGCACAGTACAGCATGTGGATAAACGTAACACCAACATCACAACGCGTTGACATTACGTTTACCCGCACGTTGTGCTGAAATAATTTTTTTCAGTGAAGAGGTTACGCTCCATGATTTAAATCAATGATTTTTTAAATAAATCAATTATTTATATCGTGATTAAAATCACTGATTCAAATCGTTGGGTTTCTTATTTAATTTATTTTTTTCATGAAAAATGTAAATATATTTCATAATATATGCTTGATGATACGAGTCTCCGGCAAATTTTTTTAAAACTAATTAAATTTTTGTTGACAGAAAATTGACACTCACTGGCATTCGACTCCCATTTTCGCTTACTACGTGAATAGTATATTTCAAATGTTTACGTAAATGCGTAAGCAATAATAGAGGCAACTCCCATATCAATTAGGGGTAGAATAAAAAGTGGTTTTAGTGTTTAGCAGTTTTTGTAACAGAGACCCATGAAAGGATATCGGAGAGCCCCAAAGATCATGATATGGCTTCCACAATCACATGATTTTAATCCTACAGAAGGAGTATGAGATGAATTTTACATAAATAAACGTAGAATAGCCCCAACAAATCTAATAAGGCTCAGGGATTGTCTGATGGACGCCTTGAGAAATTTAAGCTTCAAAGCGTTTAGAAAGTTTATTTCTCGAATGTTAAATCTATGTTATGTTGTCATCCGTGCTGAAAGAATCATATCGAAGATAGTAAAATCTAACAAAAATTATAAATATGTGTCTAGTTAAAACCGGGCTATTTATTACCCCTCTTTATAATGCAATAAAATATTATTTCCAAATACGTTATCAATAAGTTTATTCTTCTTTATGAAGATTTCATTTTTCTGATGTAGTGCACTCGGTGAGCAAAGACCTTCGCAAGCCAGTGTATATATAGATAATTTGTGATAAAAATGTAACAAAGAAACACTTTTAAATGAAGCTTTGTAAATTAACTACACGCGTTTCTAGACAAACGCGAATTATGCAAATAACCATATTTCAAATAACAAACTACTTTTAAAACGCAAACTAGTATCCCTTTCAGTCATATTCAAGAATATAAAGAAATTATTAAAAAATAATATCAATACTCTTTAGAAAAATTATGGGCTCACTGCTCAATGTTAAAAATAAAATTTCAATGAATTTTTCCATTAAACTAATGTTTATTTTGCAAAGTTCTGCTATACCACACATGTATGCATATTCCTTTTTTATTCTCTTGTTTGTCAAAGACATAATTTTGGTAGTCAGCAAAATATTTCTATATTAAAAAAGAAAAGAAGTGCATCTAATAAAAAAGGGTTTTTAGTTGAATTTTTAATATAACGCTTCGATAATGATTAATTTTTATTAAATTGAAATTCCACTCGAATTACGAATATTAGAAATATGCGAATGGTATTTTTTATTTGGTATTATTCTTCAGCAGATATTTATTTTTCATTCATAATCCAGATTTTCTTTAGCTTCTGCTGTTTCTCGCGCTGCATTCGATTTTGTTTTAATTTAAATAGTTCCCTCTTCTTCATGTTTTGCTTTTTTTTTCATGAAGGGGAGAGGGCTGCAATGTGTTTTCACATGCATTTTTCGTGGTATTATTCTTTTATTATTCTTTTTTAAATAAGAGCTACGAGATTTGGCAAAACTCCAGATTCGTTTTTGAATACACGATTGCAGCTGTTTCTGATAAACAGAATAAAATATGATAATATTTCCCTAAACTTAGTTGAAACTGTGTATTCTACGTTTCGAAAAATATGTAGTTATCAGATAACGTACGTGCATTTTACATTAATTCGATTGTTCAACACTTATTAATGAAACACACACATTAATGAAACTGTGCTGCTTTTATAAATTTGGCTTTTTCGTATGCCCATCTATTATACAACCTCTAAAATTCTGATGAATATTGAAAGTTAGATACTTTAGATACTTCCTTCTGTGTAGACGTTGTTGTAGTAGGAAGTATCTAAATTATAATAAATGATTTTCTAGGCAACAAAAATACATTAAACAACATACTTCAATTTGCTTCAATTATTTTCTGTTTATTACCAGAACTAGGTTTTGTAAGAGATACGTTATTCCGCTTAATCTCTTCGTACAACAGAGAATTATGCTTTCCGTGGCTTATAGAACATTTGAAGTAGTTATTGCGTCAATTTTAACATTTATGTGCATTTAAACACAGAAAACATAAATTAATATGCTTAACAAAAACTCATTTGGCACTTAAATCCATGCCTTTAAATTTATTACACTTAAACAAATTGAGTGCACCTGAACATTAAAAAAAATTGTCTCCCATGTTAGCTTGGATATTCTTACAAGGAACAAAATTACTTTTAGCTAAGGATTTGCCTTCTGATTCGTAATTCATGCGCTCTAAGGATAACTATCTAATATTTGAAAATTCTTAAAATTCTAACCATGACGGTAATTCAAACTTACACCGCTCTTACCGATCACAGCCTTTTTGTTTCTGTGCCTACTTTCAGTAATAACAAATGTGGTAGGAAATGATCTCTGCTAGTTTTGACACTTTTCCGAAGGCCTTTAATACTCCTGACACTTGGAGCTTGGAGATTCACTAAGCTTCTTAAGTTAGATATATTAGATTGAGAAAAGCTCTTTTGATGCAAAAACGTATTTATTGAGGAGTTCTTAATTTTTTTTTTCATTATCATACTGTTAAGCTCTAAAAATGTACCTACTTGGACAATAATTCGCAAGACTAGAACGCCTCCTTTGTTTTTCATAATTTTTCAGTTTAATATCATTCTTTAATTTCCATTTGGAACTCGAGAAGTATGGCAAATACTGTTGGAACAAAAAAGCATGATTTTCGTTTAAATGAATTCAAAAATTTCACCAACATTGTATTAAGAGTAAAAAACAGTATTGTATTTACTCTGGCAGCTATAGTCTGTGCATATATACTTAATATTATGCCTGAGCTTTATTACTTTCATCAGTGATTTTTTACATTAAATACGAAGCAGAGGTTTCAGAGTTAGAATAAAAACATCAACTAAAATTCTAAATATAAATTTCAAAACCTAACTGAATGTTTTAAAGAAGACAAATTTTATTTAATTTTTTTCAACAATGTAAATAACATTCATATAAAACTGATACTGTACATCTTATCTCGCCACGGTGGCCTCCACTATGGCTGCTCGACTTAAATCATGACAGCACGGTTATCTTTTCTTATTTGTTTTTAAAACACTAATTATATACAATACACTTAACAGTTCAATATTGTTTAATCACATAATAGCCGCTAACTTAAATAGGCGATATTGCACACAGGTACATATTTACAAACACATAAATACTCAATCACAGGCGTGAAACATATAATACTACATAATAAAAGTTGAATTTGAAAAATATAAGAGCGCCTATGTAAGCTAAACATAAATCACTTATACTTCATGCTAGCACTGCCATCGATAAACTATCATTTACAAATAATACTCGCATTACAATAAATTGACCTAACAAACTTATTGTAATTTGTTTAACAGCCTCGGAAATATAAATTTCAAAATCATGTTATATATTTTGTACTAATTCTGTATAACAAATTTACCTGTACACAGGTGCGGGTTGTGCGGTCGCTACACATGGAATTCTGACATAGCTGCCCTCTTCTGCTCTGACCTGCGACTGGCTAAATGTTATTCTCGGACTCATTGGAGAATGAGGCTCTGAAAGAATAAGAAAAAAAAATACATAAATTTTAATGTACAAGTGCAGCACTTCATTAACGACTTGCATTTTGCACATTGTTTACACATTTCTGTTTAGAATCAATAAATATGGATACGCTATTATAATTTGATTACGACAATAATCGGTGCTTATGTGTTATGACGTCCACTGTATTCTAGAAACTGTTTCGCCAAACGATCCGATGTTCTGTTAACCGACAGTGACTAAGGATACCTGAACTCAACCTGTCATATTGTAGCTGTATTAGTTCTTCAGTCTCCTTAATTACGAAATAAAAGAAAATACTTTTGAATACAGACGACTGAAAACTAATTATAAAGTATATTTCATAAAATAAAATATTCATGACCAGAAAATACAGGGTGTCCGAAAAGTCCTTTAACACATTTAAAAAATCCATTAAAAAAAAAAAAAAACATGTTATCGTATGAATATGCCGTTTGCACAATAATACTTCACAAATCACGAACTTTTTTTTGACATCATAAAAAAGCTGCTTCCAAATTGTGTTCATAAGTGGCACTATACTGTCACAGTAAGCTTCCCGAATGGCTTGTACAGTCACATCCGTTTTTCCTGGCCGACCACGTCTTTCCCTGCCTAACACGCTTCCACTCTCTAAAACTTTTCATGCCCGGCCAAAATGGCGTTTCGACTCGGAGGATTTTTCTGAAACATGCTACGAAGCTTCCTCTGAAATCCAGTTATGTATTTTGATTGGAAATACCAACCTAGGCAATGCGCTCTCTCGGTTGAGTTGTCATAGCTAGAATAAATATTCGCGCACCGTCAATGTTGTTTGAAACTCACGAAAAATCCCCATTGGTTCTCATTGCTGGAAACTGGAGATGCAGCACCATCTATGAACACATTTTGGAAGTAATTTATTTTAAGATGGAAAAATAAATTCTTGATTCCGCGAAGCATTAATCTGGGAGCCTCATATTCATTCAACAATTTGTTGCTTTTCTGTGAATTTTTGAAATGTGGGAAGGACTTTTCGGACACACTGTATGTCTTTCTAGGCAAGTTGAAAGTGTGCAAATTTACAAAATGTAATTCTCTTCTCACTAATCAATCTTAAAATGCCCGCCATCTGCCAATAACTTAAAAGCTCATGGAAGTCCGACTCATGAATTACGTATATGTAAAGTCATGGAAGATTTTATTTTATCGTTCACCGCGCTTATATTTATAGAATAGCTGATTGTTTTCCTAAATTACAGAGTAAAACTAACGTAATAAACATAAATGGCTGACCTCCAACATGCTTATGATGTATACAGATACGTATTTGAAGGGTTTCCGAAATATTGAAAGAGTAATGGTCTTGAACAATACGAATTTTGCATTGTAAATAAAGTGAAGCTAGTAGGATGAGCCATAAAACTAATTGTTGCGCAGTATTAAAAAAATATTAGGATTAAAATATTGCTTAAAATGTTCGAAGTAAAATTTGGTAACTAAAAAAATCTCCAATTTTCATTTTCTTTCTCTTTGTAGTTACACAAAATTTCAGCCACGCTCCTACGAGTGGCGCAATTAATTTCCTACACTTTAAACATAAGCAACCGATTGCAAATATATTGTAAAAATGCATTGAAACTGCCTTTTTCTGTATCGCATTTCAGAAATTCACTGAAAATAAAAGTATGCCTGGTAAGTGCAGGCCATTTAAATTCCACATGTACCTGTGACGATGACTTTTCCCGACGTAGGGCTGAGAACAAGTTCACCTGTTAATCGATGCCTTGCTCTGCATTTGAAAGTGCTTTTCCCGTCTGTATCTTCTACTTTGTGCAATAAAAGCTCACCTGAGTTCAGAACTGTGTATTTATCATCTGTAAAACAAGAACGAAAAACAATGAGTACATTGCGGGGAAAAAGTAATTGAACGTTCCGAATTAAAACATATCTTAAAAAAGTCCTGGATACTGAAGAAAATTAAACTATTTTAAATATTAAATAACGTAATTCGGAAAAAGACGACCTTTTGTTGATAGTATTTTTATGTGTCAACAAAAGCGGCCATAACTGTGCGGAAAAACGAATGTAATCGAGTTTGGCATCATCACACTATATTTGGGGGAAGGCGCAACATGGTTCAGAAATAAATTAATTGAACTTAATTTAATGTAATTTTTATTTTGTATACTGTATATTAAAAACTAACGCATAAATAGAATTAATAATTATAATAATGCAATAGTAATCTTTTTTACAAAATATTTTAATTGCATAATATTTTACATTGCCTGCAATATAAGTGCGTATAGTTTTACATGTCTTCTCTTATACTTTTTACTTCCTAGTACAAAGTAGAAGGAAGTAATGTGATCGCGAACAATTCCGACATTGAGATTTTTTATGCACAATTGATTTTCACTATATCTATGGCACTGGATAATTTATTTACAAGGCTATTAAAGCAATTTCAGTTAAGGTCTACGGGGATCTTGAATTATGTTTATAGATAGCCATTGATTGGGCAATGCTGAAAATCTAACCTAATGTATCGAGCTTGGGGAAGTACCTTCAAATATATTTATGCATCTTGCATAATTCCGAAACTGTTATTCGTATAATGTTCGAATTTTGTATTTAGAACTGTTGTAAAACCTAGTTGTGCTTCTTATTTTTTATCGCAATTGACTGGGTAATTTATTTACTGGGTTACCCAAAAGAATTTAAATGCATTCTTTGGCTATCCCGAAAATCATACAAACTATTGCTAAGATTGGCGGCTTGAACGATATATCTCCGTATTAAGTGCCAAAATAAATCCTTTAAACTGGACCCAGATTGATGTAAATCTTGTAACAGCGAAGAACCGCTAAAGATCAATATTATTCAAATATTTTATATCAATATGAAATTAATTTAGATGAATTGCATCGAAAATATTTATAAATTAAGATACGTACAAGGAAATATGTGTTGTCCACATCAGATATTTTTTAAGCATTAATAATTTAAAAATTTTTTATGATGCAGACAGTGCCTTAAATACTAAAAATGGAAAACGGATAGACATTCTTTGTCAGAAATATATTTAATTGAATATTACACTTAAATAATTGGTGGCTTGAATATTTGTCTTATCTTTTTTATTTACTGTATGACTTCCGTGAATTACCTTATTGCTTGTTCTTACATAAACTTTAAAAAAAGCCATTTTTTTAATGAAAATACTTAGTTAACTAGTCTAAAATTATACGTATTCAAGCTGTGAATAGTTTTTATTGATATTTATTATATTGATATTTTATTGAAAATTTATTAAATTGATAAATGCTTATATTATCCAGTTACCTATACATGATTGAGCATGGTTTTCATTATGTATTATAATGAAAACTATTTATACCCTCAACAACTGAATAACTCAAATGTCGAAAATAAAAATAAAGCTTTAAGCATTATCACTCCAATTTTTATGCTATGTGAGTTTAAGATGGTTTCAATAAAGAAAATTATTCTTTCTTAGTTATCAAAACAGAATAAGTCAACATTTTTTTTTTCATTAAGAAAATTAGTAACCTATTATTTTTGAATGAAAAACAAATATCGAGTTTTGCAATTTATTTAGAAAAATTTAAAATATATTATAGGAAAGAAATAATTTTCTTAATTTTCCCATTCAATACCTAAAATTAAGTATTTTGGTTTCCACAATTATCTATGATAGAAAGCCTTTTATGCTTTGTTTTCCGCAAAATAAATTCATAAGTTTACAAACAAATCTTGTGTGATATAAAATATAAAGTATTCTTTAAAATTTATAGATATTTAAGGAAAATAAATTTGAAGTAATTTTCCTAATTATCACAAGTTTGCCTTTTTTTCATAAAACTAAGTTTAAAAGAAGCCTTAATCTCTGTTGCTGCAAGATAAATTCTATGATTTAGAAAGCAATAAAAGCAGCGAGACGATTCGACAGAAAACACTGCAAATAACGTGAATTTGTTGAATTGTTTAATGAAACATAACGCGAAAGAAACAAATGTCGCATTAAAAAACATTCTCCTTCCGAGTTTCGACTCCTGGTTTATAAATGATCTTCGTTTTGTTTTATTTCTCTTCCAAAATCGATACCACTTCAGAGAGATTAGATACAAAAAAGCATTTTGCAGCTACAATTTCAATTTAGATATCGAAATGTGAAACTCCCAAATCATATCGAAAGTCAAAAACACTACGAAATAAAAGTCAGTTTGTAATAAATGATTTAACTCTCCTAAGATAGATTGTATTACGGGGAAAAATAAAGAAGGAAAATAAAAGTTCCATTTGATGGGGGAAGGAAGAAAACAGAAAGAGCATTCTTATTTTAAAATAAAAAATGATGAAAGGATGGCATCACCCGAGTGATAGATACAGACGATCCTTCACCAGGATGTATGAATTTTTTCGAGATCAATAAAACAAAAATTTTGGCACAAATTTTGACGTGGAGTAATATCATTTTTGTTTTAGCATTTGTCACTCTGCTGTTGACCCGATTCATATGAGAGGAAGAAAAAAATCTGAACGTTTAAGTTGTGTCACAATGATTGTGTTTTTTATACTGCATTTAGATAAGGCACACACACACACACACGCACATGAATTTTGCCGTTTCACTGATTCTGCTTTAAAAGGATCATCAAGGGTTGTTGAAAAATGTTCTTTCCCTGTAAACACGAAGAATTATATTTCGGAAGTGGTTGAAAAGTAAATAAATCACTTTTATTTGTAAGAATAACATTTTCGGTTGGATGAATATATGTACAGGGTGGTTAAAATTGAACTTCTTCTGCAAATAACACTCTTTCAGTAAAACGGGCCAGAAGATTGCCTCTAACTTTGGCGTACTGGCTATGCACGAGATATTCTCCAGGAAGTTTTTAAAAAGTTTATCTCAAAGAATGTCCAAAAGGTGTCGCTTTGCATGGGAATTCAGCTTAAGAACTGTACAGTTGTCTCCTCCCCCCCCCCCCACATCGTACATATATTTTATGTTTGAAATGTTTTAACTACCTTTGTAAATAATAAAAAATATAATAATCTGTAATTGCCAAAATTTAATTAATCTTTTAATCCTCCCCTTTTTAAATTATCTATTCGTAAAAGAAACACGCCTCGAATTTCTTTGTCAACGCTCAACATTTTCTGCGGTTATAATAATAATTATAATAATTGTAATTAACGTAAGGTAGCGCTCTAATGTTTCAGCTATGGCATTGTGGTATATTCCGTATGTGGTGCCTCCTCTCTGTTTACTATATTTTGTCTTCTCCCTCTGCACGTGCAGCCGTTCTAGCCATATGTACAATCCTGCGGTTTCCCTCTCTGAGAAAGCGCTCCGTTCCTGCTTTCGACAATTTTCTAGAGAATTTACATGGACCTTTTTTTTTAAAATTTTTTCTAATGGCCGCTGGTAACGATCTTTCAGTTTGGCCTAATGGTTTGTGTGCAGCTGAGGCCCTGGACACTTTTCGAGTGAAGCGGCTTGTGCCATCTGTGTATCATGGAGATCTGCATTATGAATGCTACCCCAATTTGCAATCATGTTTAAGTGTTCCTTGGAAATTTTTAAAAAAAATGTATTGAAGAGTGTTTATGTATAATTTTTTGGAACAAGCAAAAGGAAACAGGATTAAGGATTTCTTTTAAAAAATGTCTCGTGAAATTTTTCTTAAGCGTAATGTGTGTGCACTCTGATGAAAATTTCTTCTGTGGTCGTTTACTTGAGAAGATAAACGACGTGTGCTACCTAAAACATATATATCTACTTCCTCGAATGAAATGTGCGCTTTAATGTGTGCAGTGAAATCTCCATTTTATTTTGAATCTTAAAATTAATTTTTAAGGGAATCGGACTTCGTGTCCAATCATATCTTTGAGTTTGTGCAGTCGTCATTGCTGTGCACCATGTTTTGAGTGTCCACGGCGTTGCCTTTACGTGATGACTCAAAATGTTTGCCGGCTACAATAAATAAATAAATACCACCAAGTTCAACAGCTTAGAAACGGATTCAAATTAGTTAATACATATTCAAAAACTGTTGAATAAATGCTAAAATTGTATGTGCACTTCGATTGTTTGTTATTTCCATTGCTAAATTCTCTACTTTCTCATGCAAAGCGTGACATAGCGACAGAGTTTGAACAATTAGTTTTTTTTTTTTTTTCAAAATCTTCAGCACATCTCATTATTTATAGTATGTGCACCCAATTTGGTTATAATGCGTTCAATGCTTTTACCTGTAGAAATACCTTTATAGAGAAAGCTTAGTTATAGACACGCATGTGCCTGTTATAAAAAAAAATGTAAGATTCTATTTTATAATTTTTAACGTCCTTTCTTCGTGTAAAGCGGTAAAAGCTGTATGCGTCACTGAATTGTTTTATCTCAATGGTTTTAGTTGTATCGAAAATACCCATTTTTAATTTATGGTTGGGGATTCTCATTTTGAAACTGTCATACCAAATTTGAATGAAATATCTTTATTAATGAAAACTGAGACACTCTCATTACTTCAACAACTAATCAAGGATAACTTAACAGGGCATTCTCCAAATAGTCGTGGCGAAAAGATATTCTAGAATTTAAAAGAGAAAACATTGGAAAAACAGATCGTGAAGTAAAGGCGATCATAAAAAATCATGGATATTGGAGTGCTTATAGAATCACGTTGATAGTTAGAGAAATATATTTTGTTTTATAGTACTAAACACAACCGCACGCATAATACGACATTGAAAAAATAAGCACTTTTTTTCCAAAAGTTGAAACAATGAAGTCGCCATATTCTAGATTCAGTATTGTGCGATAACTTTTATTTGCTAGAAATACAAAAAATTCCAAATGTATGTATGTAGTATGTTATTAAAGTACATCGCTTGGAAATTACTACTTGGAAATAAGTACAAGTGCACTAGAAAGATACATCGCCTTGAATGCTCGTGCACATAATCTTTAAAGGTGAAGTGATATGAATATGCAATAAAAGTGTTAGTTAAGTTAAATAAAAATTATAAAGTACTATTGAAATTCATAGACCTTTTTTTTCACAAAATTTTGAATAATGTGTTTAAATTTTCCATATCCATATACTTCAAACACTCATTATTAATGAATCTCAGTAGTTCTTCTTAAATAATTTATCTGTGAATTTTAAAATATTGATACAGTTTTATATAGTTTTAATCAATCTCTAAATAAAAATTTTCAAAAATGTTCGTTATAAGAAAACGCCTTCTAGCCTCCGGAGTTTCTAATCGAAACTTGCTTAGGCATTTAATGTAAGACAGCTTAAACTTTATCTGGAAAAGTTCATTATAATTTTATAATTCATTTAATAAGTTCGATTTCCTGACAGAAACTGCAAGGAGAGGATCTTGCGTCGATTTTCCAAAGCTCTGCCCGTATGTCCGAAACAATTTCAGATTTCAAATTGCAATATTTCCTAATATTAAAACTTGCAGGTGGCGGCTTGCACATTATTAATCTTGGAACTGTAAAATCTATTTGCATGGGAACATATTTATTAATAAATCTTTACATGTTCGATTAAAGTTTTGGGTATTAAATTATTTCAATATGTTGCCAGCATTTTAGGAATAAATTAGAAAATAAGTTTACAGATTTAGATTTTTGAGATAATAGTAATGAATCATGTTCCTAATACATTATATATATATATATACGTATTTCCATACATAAATAATAAAAATAAAGTATGTTATGAATTAAGAATAATTTAACATTATTCTCCCAAATATCTTTTTAGAACAAAAGCCTGATTTTCTAACTTCGTTTCAGTAGTACCACTCATAAACAAATATTATGAAGAAATATTTAAAAGTAGATATTGCCCTGCAAGTTGATATCAATTTAAAAATTCAGACATTCTACACCGGAAACGTTAGTTACTTTCAAATATTTTTGTGTAACTATAAAGAGGAGTAAAAATGAGGTCTGGGGAAGGGAATGTTAATTATTCTGTGTGTCAGTGAAAACATTTGTGCAAAATATTTATTTCATTTAAAAATATTTTATTAATAAACCTAAAGCAAAGCCTTTAACTAAACCAGGGCAACTGCTTGTATTATATATGATACATGGGATTTTAGGATGTGAAAATTCATATACCATTCGTCTGCAAGCAATAAAATTTAAGTTACACTGAATAAAATCTCATAATCTAAAAAACAAAAATCTACATTCATACGCTTCGGACAATATTAACAATAAATTAATGTTTATTATATGAGCACTTTTTTTTTACAGAAAGTATTCTAAGATTAAAATGCATGAGTTAAGCAGATGAAAACCACTATTCCACCACATAATTCTTTATTGCAAATTTACCCCCCCCCCAAAAAAAAATATAGTAATAATAATAATAATAGCCAAGAAAATAAAAATTAATATTCTCACAAAAATTAAACTGTCTGTAATATGTTTACTGTTTTTTCCCACCTATAATATCTAACAGGGATTTAAAACAAGACAGAAGAACATTCTTTCCACAAAGTTCATTTGTGACGGCTTTTTAACGTCCTGTATTCTAAACACTCTTCCTTATTGGTAAATCGACAATAGGCAACAGACTGTAAAGATAGGGAAATTTGGGGTAAAATGAAACATTTTTTTTTTCCTCGTCACAAATTTGCGTATACAAATTAATAAAATTAATGTACACTTTTAACCTACTCTTTTCGAAGTCTAAATGAATTTTTGTGAGTTTGTAAATATCATTTTCTTGTTTAAAAAATCACAAACGTTAAATAGCTGCCAGTGTTTCATTCTACTCCATATATCGAGTACAATGAAACATTTAATAAAACTTCACAGTCACTCAGATAATATGAGTAAAAATACAAATCTCAGTATATACAGTTTATGTAAATTTATAATAAACATTAGTGAGTAAATGTAATGAGTAGGGGATAAATATTAGTAGGGAGTAAATCCCCACTTAATTCATGAGTAAATATTACTCCTGATTTAAGCGGGGATTGTTTGTAGACTCTTTCAAACTGCATTGGACATTTAGTTCACATGAAAGAAACTTATAGGAATGTGATATTGCTTCTAGAGTCAATGATACACGACAATCACAAATGGTAGATCCATTGGCACTTAAAAGTTATTGTTGTGCACTTCGGAATGAAGTGAGGCTATACTAAATACTGTTGTATTCTATGCTTATGGGATTCTCACTACATAAAATATAAATGGCCTTCAAGAAATCAGAATTCTGTTGAGAGAAGTGTTGAAAATGAACTTCTAGTAGATCCAAATAACATCCGGATCCTGCTTCCATCCCAACCTATCAAGCTTGGAATAATGAAGAACGTTGCAGATTCCACGAACAAGGATGGAGAGGTTTCTCAATATCTTAGAGCGATATTGCAAAGGTTAAGGATGGTATCTCTGTGAGCCTTCAAATATGCACAATTATAAAAAACAATGCTTTAGATAAAATTTAGGAGCAGCAAGCTCTGGGAAGCCCTTAAAAGTGTTTCACAAGGATTTCTAGGTAGAAGAAAAGACGAAAACTACCAGTACTTGGTGAAAAAACTCCGATAAAAGCTTTGCGATCTTATATTGAATATGCGTCTGAAACTTCATTTTCCTGTACTTCCATCTTTTATTTTTTTCCATCTAAAAACTATGGAGCTGTAAGTGATGAGCATGGTGAAAGATTTCATCAAGATATATGCACAAAGGAATGCAGATATCAGGAGCATTGGATAAGTCACTACTGGATGACCACTGCAATACTATTAGAAGAGATACTCCCACTTTTACAGAACTGACCGTTCACAGAAATAAACTAAAATTAACCCCTGCTTTCTGAAAAATGAACAGATTTTTTAACGAAATATGATCTTTTGCATTATATTTATTAAACATATTTTTTTTTCTTCCGTATACCTCTGAGTCGATGGGTAGGTTGTTGTGTATCTTTCTCCAATGGGCTTTTGTATATCTTGAAAACAAGAGCTAACTTATGAATCTCATTTACATATTCGTTTTTTCCGACCCAAAATTAGTAAGAATTGGCTACTTAGAACCACGAAACAGTCAAAAACTTTCTCTTTATTGCCTAGCGTAATATGGGATTGATATCGTACATAAAAAATGTTTCACGTAATTCTTTCAAACTGCGTGCTTTTTAAAAAAATAGCTAGTTATTCACAAAACTGACAAAGGAAATTTAGCTTACACTAGTAGCAATCAAGTGAAAGTCTTTAAAATCCATGCGTTTAAGGGTGAAATAGAATTCGAAAATTAGCATAGCTGCTTTCCTTGCTCTGTACCACCTGAAGGAACAGGGGGTGGTAATTTTTTATACAATTTGAATTTTTCAAAAATGCATGTTTCCGAAGAACGTACAAAATCTAGCGTGGACGCAGTCGTTTGACGTACAGAACTTCGCATTTCATTTGATTATA